>CM044104.1:16811178-17034438 GCA_024174645.1 Lemna minuta | reverse complement strand
AAAGATGGGTAATGAAATTATTATCTTTAATTTATAATAATTAACCCTAAATTAATGTATTTTGAGATTATAATGATCATAGAATGAGTAGATAAATACTATATATATGATAACATGCATAGGAATGGAATCTTTTATGCCTTAATATGTATAAATAATCATGTATTATCATGTATATTTAGCATGTATAAAATACAAAAGGTGTATTTTGTGGCACACTATAATTTTCTTCATAGTCTTCACCTTACATACGCTAGTCGGTTTTCTTGCAAATGTATTCCATCGCCATTGATAAAGGCCTCTAACAACACGAGTACGTTGTTATGGACTGTCAAGAGGATAAAGGGCACAAAACCCAAAGTTCACTACAAAGCAACACATGCCATGTGTTGCTCATACTAAGTCTTTGGTGTCCTAGTAGCAACGAAGAGCTTCACCGTACTTTTTGTAGCTCTTAAGGTAGAGGAAGATGGCATGTCCATAACGACATAAATAAGAGCGAAGAAGATGAGAGAATGGGGAGATAGTGTAGATAAAGAGATCAAGGACTTTTAGCAACATGCCACGAGCCTAAGAGATTTAGTGTCCAAGGTGAGAACACTAGTTCATGCTTGGCGAAATGACTCCACGAGTTCTTAAAGTTCTTCGACCAACACATCAATTTGGTAGACAATAAGATAATGGTTTGAGATTGTTTGTCTAGTTCAAATAACCCATTTGAGATGTTGTCCGTTGCCATCAAGAAGCACAACATGATGAGCAAGCTCTCGCATCACTTGCCCAACCAGGGACAAGATGAACAAAGATATCCAAGGATGAGGGAGAAATATTGTGTGCACTTTGCATCTCCTCCAAGCATGTCAAGCAAGCACAATATCTCCACCATTTTCAAGATCCTCGCTTTATCATAGGACTTCAAGAACACATCACCATAGTTGTCGTATAGACCATTGATCACCATCACTTCATTGGTGTGAAGTGCTTGCGAGTAGAGGATCAGTCATTAATGGAAGATGAAGCTCGACCAGTGTGGAGGTCTTGTTGGCTAACAAGGCCATCACTTTTGGGCGCCCTAATGGATCCCTTTCACGAGGGGCTCCATGATGGAGGCTAGGAGGAAGGAGGCTGTCATCTACTTCGTCGAGAAATTGTTACCTGCATCTATAACACGTGTGCATGCAACACGCCAAGAGCGGCCTCAATCGGCTAGCGACAAGTAGATTCCTTGTTGAGGGCTAAGTTTGGAAGGAACGAGAGCAAGTGTGTGCGACCTGTGCTCCTCTGGAACGGTCGTCATGGCTAGAAATGCCATCGTCACCTACCCGAGGGCGTGCCTGAGGCACATTGAGGGAACTTCAACTGTTCCTTTCATGGTCTCGTAATCTGCCATAACCCTAAACCTCCGTACATAGTCTCGTAATGCAAATTTCTTGTGGAACGCATTCTCAGAAAGCATTCTCTCATCGTTCAAAACCTCCCCACCTTCACCATCCCAAAAGCCCTAGCACATAAATTTCCTCCCAAGATCTCCATCACTCTCGCACCAATGGCGACGGAGGAAGTTCCGCCCATCGCGCCAATCCCCATCCCTACCTCAAATCTTCCTCCGGACGCGTACGAGGTATCCGAGGAGAGCAAAATCGCGCAAGAGCGCCATGAAAAAGCTCGCCTGGAGCTCCTCCTCAAGCGCAGAGCCCACGCCATGGCGGTCCCCACCAATCCCCAAGAAGTCCGCTCCCGCCTCCGCCTCCTCGGCGAACCAGTCACCCTCTTTGGAGAACGAGACATGGAGAGGAGAGATCGCCTCAGGGATATCATGCTCCGTCTCGATAACGAAGGAAATTTGGAGAAATTATTGAGTTTAGAGGAGGAAAAACTGGAGGACGAGAGAGAAGAAGATGTAGGTGTCGTTAAATATCCGTTTTTTACTGTTGGATCCAAGGAGCTTTTGGAAGCGAGGATTGAATTGGCTAAGTTCTCGGTTAAGAGGGCCGCGGCTCGTTTAGAGAGAGCTAAAAGGAGGAGAGAAGATCCGGATGAGGATCCTGATGCGGAATTAGAGTCTGTCTTGAGGCAGGTCGATGGGTTTTCTTTAGATTGTAGTGAGATTGGGGATGATCGACCTCTCTCTGGGTGCTCTTTTTCAAAAGATGGATCATTATTGGCGACCAGGTAGCCAGATTTATTGCCTACATGGTTTTGTCTTTCATGCTATTATTGCAAATTTTCTGCTTTTTTTTTAATTCGTGTTATAAGCTGAGATGATTCATTTTTCTCTGTTATCATGGCGTCTTCCTATTTCCTTAAATGGATGACATTGTCGTAAACTCAAAGACTTAAATTCATGGTGCAAGATGACTTAAATTATGTAGAAAATTGGGTTTGAATATATGTGAAGGAATGCTTTAACATTGAGAGTTTTGAACATATCTTTTCTGGATTTTTCATGACATTGGAATTTTTTTATTTTTTTTTTGAAGAGAAGGAATTTTTTTAATAATTCCCTACTATCATGTTGAAATGCCTCCCACACGCAAACCACTCAAAGGAGAAGTTATTGAAATACTCCTACACAACCCGAGGACCAAGATATCTTTACGCTTAATTATCGCCAGATTTTTCTTTATCAAAATGGTTATAGTTTTCTTCAACCCTGTCTGAATATTTTATATGCATGTTGCACCATAGAAATGACCAAGATGCCCATTTTCTACCCAATTACTAGAAATACTTTTAACTCCCTCAGTACTGGTATTTCAATCAATGTGATACCTTATTTCGACCATCATCTCAAATTATTTCTTTCAATATTATTCCTCGTGATTACCCTCCTGAGTTATTTTTATTCTTCTTTTTGTTGTTGATGACCCATCTCCTTTAAGATCCATATGGAATACAAAGTTAAACTTGAAATTGAGTTTTTGATAAGGTGGGATTATTTCAACTGAGGAGAACCTTTGTTCCATAATGCATTAACTGATTCTGATTACAGCTCATGGAGTGGAATCACAAAGATTTGGAGTATGCCTCATGTGAGAAAGGTTGCATCTCTGAAAGGCCACACGGATCGAGCTACTGATGTAGTTTTCTCTCCCACAGATAATTGCCTTGCGACAGCATCCGCTGACAAAACTGCCAAACTGTGGTCCACCGATGGATCACTTCTTAGATCATTTCAGGGGCACGGGGATCGCCTATGTCGCATTGCATTCCATCCATCTGGAAAGTATCTCGGTACTGCGAGCTTTGACAAGTCATGGCGGTTATGGGATATAAACACTGGCGTGGAATTGCAATATCAGGAAGGGCATAGCCGGTGGGTTTATGGGCTTGGTTTCCATCCCGATGGGTCGTTAGCTGGTTCATGCGGGCTTGATGGTGTGGCTCGTGTGTGGGATTTGAGGACTGGAAGGAGCATCGTTGCTTTTCAGGGACATGTGAAGGAGGTTAGTGAGAATTCCTGGTTTTCTTCATGCTTTCCGCCTTCTCTCTCTCTATCTGTCATCCTTTTCACTTTTTATTCTCTCTTGCAGTTTTCCCCCAATTTCCTCACCCCCTCTCTCTCCTATTTTATGTGTCTTTCGTCTCTCTCTCTTCCCTGTTATTTCCCTCCCTTCTCTCTTCGTGCAGGTGATGTGCATGAGGTGAGTGTTCAAGCATGATTGCTCTGTTTCAGGTCCTGGGAATCTGCTTTTCCCCAAATGGATATCATTTAGCCACTGCTGGGGAGGATAACACATGCCGCATATGGGATTTGAGGAGGAAGAGGTGTATTTACATCATCCCGGCTCATGCGTCCCTGATTTCCCAAGTGAAATATGAACCCCAAGAAGGATACTTTCTGGCAACTGCTTCATATGATACAAAAGCTATGGTCTGGTCAGCAAAGAACTTTAAGCCCGTTAAGACATTGTTTGGGCATGAAGGCAGAGTGACTGATCTTGACATCACAGGAGGTAACTCTTCTCCCTACATTTTATCCCACATCCTTTTCACCATCTTTGTGATGTTTACTCATATATTTTATTTGTTCTTCAGATGGCCAGGTAATAGCCACCGTGGGGCATGACAAAACCATAAAAATATGGACATGCAAGAATGTGAACAATGGTGCCATGGAAGTTGATGAAGACCCACCAGCTTGAGGTGATTTCTCCATATTTCTTCCAGAATCTTATGATTACTAGCATGAATGATGCTGCTTGTAATATAAAGCATTTCTGGTTCAGTTATGTTCTTTAATTTCATCTTTTTACTAGTCTAGAATTCGTTGCTATCATGCGTTCATTTATCTCACGCATAGCTGTATGAGATTCAGAGTATTTTTTGAAAAGAATGAGATTCAGAGTATTGGACGGGATACATTTATAATTAATGGAAAGAGAAGTAAATCTATGTTTAGATGTCTTCTATAGATGAGATTCAAAGATTTTTATCCTTCAATGGGATAGAGGTACATAAATGTGCCCTAAATAGGGGACAGAATAAGAGGAACAAGGCAGAGTTCAAAAAATGCATAAACATAGTTACTAATGTTCTTATGTAATTGTCAGGAAGGTTGGTCCTTTCTGGTGTCCCTGCCTGTGCAGTGGTGATTGTTGTTCTTGGTCTTCTAGCCATTAATGTTCTGCAAGAAACGAAGCCAAGAAAAAAAGAAATGTTGCCGAAGGGGCTTAGATTTTGAGGGACGAAGGAACAAATGAGGTTCACATATTTCACTCAATCTTTTACACCGATGTTTTGTACTCTCTCGACCAGGTCATCATGCGAAAATACTGAAAGAAAAAGATTTCACATTCCAGGCGAAGGTCTTAATTTGCAGGAACATCCTTTTGTCTGAATCAGAGGAGGTAGAGTGAAAGATTCTCCAAGAATGTTTCTTCTTGTTCTTGCATTCAAATGAATCTTAGATTACTTGGGGAACAAACTACTTTGCCAGAGTATTTTACTTGTATACAGAAAGATTCACCTGAATTCATCTCTTTCTTTAGTTTTCATCAAAAATTCTTTGTACGATCTTAAATTGGGGATTTTCTGACTGATACAATCCATATTGGATTAATTGGTCTAGCTCGATAAGAGAGCAGGATAGAGGGAGTGTAGCAAATGATAGATTAGCCGTCCCCATGAACCCCTTTGGCCCAGGGACTATAAACCCTAATTTTGGCACCGCATCACTGTGCTGATTGATCAGATCCTTGGGGATCTGATACCTGATATTACAAAATGGGGATCGCTGCTGTTGGGCGAATGAATGGTAGCAAGCTCATTAGCAAGCTCAGATCATCAGCCAAAACGAATGATCATTGATCATCGATCAGATAATCCACCAATTTTTCTTATCTCGTCGTTGCTGTCCTTCTGAGCCTTGGTAGCACCTTTTTAATGGCTTGTACATGGAAACATGTCGCCATTTTTCTGCACTCAATTTGCTTCGTAAATTCTCAAAGATTTAGCTGGGAGAGAGCATCTTCTCTCTCTCTCCCTCCCTCCCTCCCTCCCGTGCTTCGATATTATCAATATCAGACACTGACCGACCAGTATCAAATATCTATTTGCTAGTTTTGCAAATAATCTCATACCCAATTTCTCAAAATGGCCTTCCAATAGTTTCAAATCGATCGATTTTGAACAACGTATCAGCTCATCTGATTAAATAATTAGTTATCTTGATATGCAAATTGCATCTAGGTTTCCTTCACCATGTGATTTATACTTTGAGGCATTAAAGGAAGAATTGTTCAACAATGCCAATGTTGTTAATCTTTCATGGTGAAAATTTGATGTAGAGATATGATTTAAATTGTCTTCATGTACAATTTATCTCAACATGTGGTTTATTTTTTAGGCATTAAAGGAAGAGTGGTTCAAGATTACTAATGTCGTGAATATTTCAGGATGAAAATTGAATGAAGAGATGAATTTGAGTAAATTTAATGTAAATTTATTCTTTAAGATTTGCAATTCATTAATGGGTAGTATTGATTTGAAATTTAAATCCGTGCAAAACCTTTCATGGAATTCTCACTATCTAAAAATCTAATTGATAAGGTGTATGGCTTTTTCCAAAGTATCCATAGCTTCCATGAATCATCAAATTTGGAGAAACGTTTTGTGCTGAATTCAAGTGTCCACTTCAAAATTCTTGGAGCTGTTACAGATGATTTCATTTTAGTTCTTGAAACAAGTCTAACCAGCAAATCGACTAGTATTTTCAAAGTATTTAATGGTAGCAAAAGATTAGTTGACTAAGAAATTATGTTCATGAAAATGGCCATAAGAGAATGCATGGAGATGAATTTTTTTCTTGAAATTTAATTTTGATCATAGAAGCTGAATTTAATATGAATTACATTTTATTCTATCATAATTTGTAGTGTACAATATTAGATGTTATTTTCAAAATAAATCTCTGATGCAATGTGATTCTTTGATGAAGAATATCAAGAACTTGACTAGAGTCGGCCTTTGTTGTTGCTCATAAAATAATGGAAGAATGTTCAAGTATGGAATTATTGGGCTATTTGACTGTCCATTGTTCTTATATTTTACTTGCCATATTCTGCTACATGGAGGGCTTCTGTTCTATTCAACCCATTCATTTCAATCCATTGGGATTTTCTCAAAAAGGGCGTCATTGTAGTTTTGATAAAAATATTTAAATTTTAAGTGACTTAAAAGTTTTATGAATACTATATTCCAATTACTGATATATACTAAAAATGAAAACGATTTACATCAATTTTTTGAAATTAAACGTGCACAAAATTTAAAGATTTGTTGAAAATCAAACTCGTTTCATTTCATCTTTTATAAAGTACGAAAATTGGTGAGGTCAGAGGTATACGTGGTTTTGATTAACTTTTAAGGCATCATATTCTGATTGTATATTTCAAATATTGAATAAATTCTTGAAGTTAATGATATTATGTTAATTTATGAATCTAATTTATTTTACTCAATTCACGTGAATTGAATCTTAATCAAGTTTATTACAAGCTAGATATAGCTTGAATTAATCAATTTTTTTCTCAAGATTTTACCAGTGAGGTTAAAGCTAAAGAAACATAGCACACCCGAGTTAAAGTTGGAAACCAAGATCAACAACCCGAGTTAAAGTTGACTGTAATGGCAATGAACAAACCTCATAGTTTGAACAATGCAAAATCAGTTTGTCAAGTGATGGAGCTGTTTCCAATGATCAAATTGAGTGAGAGAGAGAGAGAGAGTAAAAAGCTAATAGTGATTGTATAGTGATTCAGAAGACTATGCATTCTGCCGGATTTTGTTAAAGTAATTCTTGATTAAAAGAGAATCATTCGGGTTAAACTTTTTTCATTAGTTTTAACATGTCAATGGCCGATTGGTCTAGCTGTCTCGAGTGATGAAGACGATTGTCTTCAACCCATCATGAGAATGTGTTGGAAACGTTTCATTTGAATGCCGATCATTGAACTCAAGGCGTATAATAGCTCTACTCTTGAATTTCCAAGAGCTTTTATTATTAAATTACAAAAGGATTCTAGAAAAAAATGTTCAATAAAAACTGAAATTTCATCATTATGTTGTCATTGACATAATGAAAGGTTGTTTTCAAAGGATGATGAAAATTTTAGAAAATTTTTGACATATCGAAATTAAATTTAGAGACTTGTGGCCATGCTTATTGGGTTGATAGCTAGACTTGTTCATGAGTCTGGTGAGATCATTGTCTGACTAGAGCATCAAAACCTTGAGCTAACCTAATGCTTTGGGCCTCAGCCCTTCCTTTGATTTTTTCAAGATTTTAAAGATTTGGATTGTTGTTGAAATCAACATTTTTCCCCATTAGTTTGATATTTTTCCGAAGTTGTAGGAGGATGACCATTTGATATTTGATAAAAGGCATTGAAAAAATTTGAAAATAAATGTTAGACTGCACTGCATGGGAAAGGAAGTGAGAGGAGAGAGAGAGAGAGAATGAATGATTGATTGGTAAATTTTCTTCAGCTTCTTGAAGATGGGCAAAATAATTCGTGGATTATTTAGATGTTTCACAAAATAATGCCAAATTGGTTATCTCTGCTGAAAAATGGCGGTGAAGATCGGCGTTGGCTGACTTCGATTCATGGGCTGACTGGTGAGGGGAGAGAACTTGATATCCCTTCTCTCTCTCTCACAAAATTCTGCCCTCTATGGAAAATGGGAATGCGGTGGGACCGAGCAGGCTGCGGTGCGTCGGGCCCGAGCAGGCCTAGGGGTAGTAGCTCGGTTGAACGGCCCCGCTGATTGCCAGGCGGGGGTTTCGTATGTAGCAGTTTAGTCCCAGACGGGAAAAACTGTCGGGCTGCGGTGGCCAAGTGCTATATAAACGAGAGGACGCAAACAATGGAACTCATACCTTTCTCGGCCTTTTGGCTAAGATCAAGTGTAGTATCTGTTCTTATCAGTTTAATATCTGATACGTGGGTCATCGACCCACATGATATTAAATTAATTTCTTGTGGGGGAGGGTCCACTACAGTGGCTTGCCACTGGGGCCCTCGCGCGTCGCCCTTGCGTTGCACTGCTGCTCGGGCCCGGCGCACCCCTACTAAACCCAAGTAAAATAGTTTCATTTTCATTGAAATACATGAATACTATTTTCTAATTTCACTGTCGTCTTTACTTCCCAACTTCTCGAAATTTTATATTTCAACTTCATTTTAAAATATATGTTCGTATAATCCATTTTCTAATGATTATCTTTATAGGTAACAAGAAATTAAGATATTTGCAGGAAAAAATCGGTAGTTTGCCCTTTGATTCTTCATCATGGAATCTATATTTGCTAGGGATCATAATTTCGACAGGAGGAATTGTGCCATTGTCCGAATTCTGTACGGCACACCATAATATCTTTGATGCGAATCATAATTTCATTCTTGGCATCTTGATGATCATGACTTTTTGAAGTTTATTTACGTATTTTTCTTCTATAAATAAATGTGAAAGTGAGAGTGGATGAATAATAGTTGGGAGTACATGGAGAGAAAACATATATTATTAGGGTTTCAGTTTGTTATATTTAATTTCAAGATATTGAAATAATTTTCCAACTATTATTTCAAGGGTTCTCCTCAGTTACAGACTGGCTGCTAATCATTTTATTAGAATAAGTGAAAAAGACCAGGCAGATTTGTCCAGCCTAAACAAGATGTTTGTATTGAAAGACAACTGAAATATTACACTGTCATCGTGAAGATTTCATATCTCCAAGCAAAACAGACTACAAAAATCACAAGTTGGGTGAAGGTCAGGAAACTAGGGTTTGCCATTGATGATTCAAATGGCTTTAGCCTCTGCTTGAAACCAAAATGGATCAAAAAATTGGAAAAGAAAAATATATGAGCATCAGAATGCACATACTAAAAAGAACAGAGGTTAGAGCTTCAATATGAGGCCTATGGGGCAGTGGTCACTTCCCACAACATCTGGGAGAATGTAGGAATCGTGGACCTTGTTGGCTATAGATTCTGAAACCAGAAAGTAGTCAAGCCTCCACCCTAAAAAAAAAGATAAACTTCAGTTTATTACTTCATGCACTACTTTGTTTCTTTGAAGATATTTTTATGAGGAGAGAAAGATCTCTTCAGATAAGATCAGCATCTGCCATCCTTATTCAATAGTTTCTGATAAGCTTGGAGACATTGTGGTAGAGTCAGAGGTGAAGATATTTGTAGGAGGAGAGAAAGATCTCTTCAGATAAAATAAAGGAAAACAGATTATCTTACTCATACAAAAAAGGGTTATTTACACAGATTGAGATGACCATTAAGCTACATTGCTTAATCATCAATACAGTCATCTCGCAATAGGGTATAAATCAAAGAGTAAAAAGTACAGAAGTATAGAATTAGGCTAGATTTTGGGTATAGATGTGATATTGCCTGTTTTTACCATTTCCATTGCAAAAAAAAAGTATTTCTAGTCAGAAGAAAAGCGCATAAGAAAGAAAACCATATGATTTCTTAAATTGACTATCAAAGGTGAGAGCAGAGACGAAGGCAAAAGAGACTCCTGAAAGAAAAAAGAGAATTGTGATTACCTCGGTTTGTCTTTCGTCCTCCGTGTCGATAACCCCAATAAGTGTACGCAACAACACCAGGATGCTGCTTCCTAAAAGTATCCACAAAACCTCTGGACAAGAAATTCTTCTGGAAAGATTCCCTCTCCTCAATGGTGAAACCCGCACTTCTTCGGTTTCCCTGCAGAACCCCAAAAAAAAGAAATACCTTATTTCCTTGAAAAGAATTGCATTCCGACTTTTACAACATTTTAAATGGATGATCATATGTTCCAACAAAGAAGAATACATTAAGGTGATGGCAGAGACCTCGTAGGATGTACATATCTGACATGAAGCCATGTCAGATTCCAAAAAGGACTACAGCAAACTCTATTTTCAACTTATCTCTGTGACCCCATGAAGAAAATGGTTAGTAAAGAAACGAAATAACAATGGGGACAGCTTCACAAATAGCTGAAATTAAACAATCATTGTCAATCCTCAACCAACGTGAAAAGGTGGTTTGCTGTCGGAGGAACAGCAGAAGCAACCGATTCTGATAAAAGGAAATCTTATCTGATCATACTTCTTTGTAGAAGATTTTTAATATTATTCATTTGAGAACCTTTTTTCATATGATATGGCTGTAGATAAGCAGTTCTGTAGTTTCACAAGTCAGGTGTCAAAGATAGATAGGTGAATGGCCGGTTGGAAACCAGAACTACCGGGGTTTTGAAACAAGTCACAAGTTATCTCTCATTTAAAAACCCAAGGCAATTATTATTGAAAGTTATTCATTTTCCATCACTAAAGACATCTATTTCAACCTGAAAGACAGGACTTGTTGATAGATAATGAAATATTTTGAACGCTTGCAACTCTCTCTCTTCCCTCCTCTCTCCCCCCCTCTCCCTGTTCTAGTGTCCTTGATATCTCATTCTTCCTGTCTCTTCCTCTTACCTTTACTGTTCGAGATATCATTCCATTTCAAGCAATTCTGGAACTTCCAGGAGTCATTTCAAGACTCACAAATCTTGATGTTTTCCACAAGGGATCGTATTGTATTTTCCTAATTAAATGCACAATAATATTCAACATGGAAGAAAAATTGATTCGGGCATTTACAAGACCTTATAAAATAAGCTCTGATCAACATGCACAGCGACAAGAACAGGAAAACGAGAGGTATGTTATCTTACAGCCGGGTTATAGATGTCAATCTCTTCATGCGCACAGTTCAAATCTCCCGTCAGTATCACAGGTTTGGACTTCTCTAGCTCCTGCAATATTAATCATTGATGAACTCAAACAAACAAGCAAAAATGTTAACCATATAATGTTAGGATTCTCCGAACTAGGGAACAAACTAGAGAACCTAACGAAGACGATGAGCATCCGATACAACCCTGTCATTTCCAAAAAGGAATATTTTTTTGATTGGCCCATGACTGGCCCGGGAAGAAGCCCTATATAAAGAAATCTTGAAGGCCAAGAGGGAAAATAATCGATTCATGGAGTTATGTTAGGATTAATTTGATTCCCTAATCCCGAACAAGATTGTATCATTATTTT
Source organism: Lemna minuta (assembly GCA_024174645.1). Taxonomy (NCBI): domain Eukaryota; kingdom Viridiplantae; phylum Streptophyta; class Magnoliopsida; order Alismatales; family Araceae; genus Lemna; species Lemna minuta. The sequence continues at coordinate 17,022,839 of CM044104.1, read as the reverse complement.
CTAACTGAGATACTACGTCACATGAAATGGGAGGCCAAGCAATAGAGGCAGAGTTGCAGAAGAATCCTTCCGCTGACCTGGAAAATAGGGTATATCTTCAACTCATTCATTGAAGCCTCTATGTATGTATCAACTACGAGTCCTTCAGAAATGAACACTGAGACTTTCTGGTGAGGTGAAAAAATGAAAAAAATGGAAAAAAAGAAATCATATTACAAGAGATTCCACAGAAAAGGAAAAAGAGAAGCTGTGAGTAATATATCCAGTTTTGAGGATGACTACTAAACAGAAAAAATTGGGCGAGTAAACAGATAGAATGGCTCTTGCCTAAATGAAGGTGTGATAAGCGGTTCTCTTGTTTCAGTTGAAAGTTGAAAATCAACTCTAAAACGTCATTGTAGGACAAAGATAGTCTAAGTACCTAGCTATAACTCAGAGGTGGTGCATCCTCATAGATTTCTACAAGACATTCATTAACAGATCTTTATTTCTCAGAAGAAACTATGAAAGGACGTTCATTTGTCATGCAAGTATATACTGAATCTTCGTTCTCTAATAAGATCACAGGTAGGGGATCTCAAGGTGAAACAAAACATAAATGTTATCTGAAGAGGTAGATAAAATAGAATTCAAGAGATAATGTAAGAGGGAGAAAGGGAGCACAAATATCTGAAGAGAAATTGAAGACATAGGTCAGAAGATAGCTTGAGAATGAGGGGACAAGAAGGGAAGATAGCTGGAGACTGAGGAGACAAGAAGGGAAGAACAGATCAGGGTAGAAAAAGAGAAAAAGTGATTAGGGTGGGTTTCAGAAAATTCACAAAGATGTTTGTTACTTTCCTTTGATTACTCTCCTTCTTTTATATTCTTAAATTATCCCTAGTGGGCCAATAATGGGCCCGGTGCACTAGATACGAAAGTGATGATTAATCATCTCTAATCTTCATTAGTTGTCAAACAATAATCTGACAAAAAAGCTCTACAGGAGTTCCACAAATTCAAAAAGAAGAAATCACATCTAATTTCAAAGTTTTCAAAACAACAAATTAATGAAACATCAAGGCACAGTCACTCACTTTCATATAATTGCTAAGAGATGGATCCCACTGCGTGACTCTGTAGGTCTGTAATGAAAAGTTCACATAAATAAGGGAAATTAATACTTATGCTAAAATTCAGGGGATTAGACAAACAGATAATTTGCAGGAATAAATTACTGAAATTCACCAGGCGTTTGAGACCATCTCCAGAGTTTGGTACATAACTGCACAAAACATAAAATTTATCAAATTCCACCGTCACTAGTCGTCCTTCACTGTCGTGGTCCTCGATTCCAAGTCCGTAGCTCACAGAGATTGGTTTCATCTGTAAAAAAGAAGGAATTTCCAAGTTTACAGAGTTTACTGTAAAAGAAGTTTATCAAAGTTTTTTGATGCAACCATCAACGATATAGTTACCACTTGAAACTCGATGAAAAGAGAAGTAAAAATATCAAAGACCTGTTATATGCCCCTGTGTGAATATCCTATTTTAGGAAATATTGTGTACATGCCCCTGGGTTGTACACCATGGGACCAGAAGCCATTTAAATTTATGACCGTTGCTTTTCAATAGTCACATAGAACATGTAAAAAAACTTAGTAAAGACTGTTGTTTGTTTCGGCTGCTCCACAACTCAAAGTCGCTAAGTAACACTTCCAAAGGCCTAATCAACCTATTTCTGCCTCTAGAAGATCCATTTAAAAGAATTTGTAGCCTGAAGAATATTTACATATTAAAAATCCCTGTCATCCTAGGTACAAGCATTCATCAAAGGATCCTATGCGCGGGCTGTCCTGCATCAGCCTGTGTTCTGCCTCTGTTATTCAACCCTGTATTAGTTTCTCATGGTATCATATCAGAGTTTCTCAATTCAGCTTTATATTGGTACATGTGGATTAATCAAAATAGTTACATGCAAGCATTGAGAAACAATGATGTGTATTGATGCTTTTGGAGGTGTGCTTGGAGCATTTCCATTTGTGCAGGTATTTCATAGAGTAGAGAGATTGGTAGGAGAGAGTAAGAGGCACATGCAGAGGTTACAATGCTATATAGTTACTGTTAAGAACTTAAATTGGCGTAAAAAGGGTCATTCGGTTAAAGGGGGATAAAGACTTGGCCACGAAGGGTTCTTGGGGGATATCATCTATCTCTCGCTTACGGGGGGGCATTGTTCCGGGTGCCCCTCTCCCTCTTATTCAAAAAAGAAAAATCATCTATCTCTCTCTTGCAAACTCACTTCCGTCTTTCTCTTCCTTCTCTATTCCAGTGAAATCCAGGAAGACAGTATCAGTTTCTTTGTGTTTCTGAAGGTACTGACAACTTGGTTTACAGAGAGCAGGTCCAAAGACTATGACGAAGAGGAAAGACAATAAGCCAGGAGAGGATGAAGAGATTGCCACACTGAATTTTAGGCTTCTAAGTTAAATCTTTTCATTAACTTCTTTACCAGAATCTTGATACAAATTAGGTTATCTATATTGAAGTAATAAGATGTCTATAAATCTGATTTTACTTGAACCACAATCTAATTTAGGTAGAGTGTCCTTTTAGCTGAATGGTCTTGTAGGTTTCTCCCTTAATTCCTTTGTCGTCCTAAAATCCAATACATTTCAGCTGCAGCCCTTATCATACAATAGGAAAAAAAAAGAGTCATTATACTAACAGTGCCTGCTGCCTTAAATAGGGGATCACATGAGATAGCAGGATCCACTTCAAAGATTGACTCCAATCCATTGGACATAAAACACAAATAAGATGAATAATAATAGGCAGAACAGCATCATCGGGATAAATAATCCATCATTCATAATATGATAGCTTACCCGTGATATAACGGCTGTTCCAGAATACCCCAGCTTCGAAACACTGCATGTCCAGAAGCTATTGTCATAGCCCTCAATGAGACGCTCCTTAATTTCCTTTACATCCTTCTCCTATTAAATATACTACATTACAGCCTTAACTATTAAAAGACTGAAAAATTTCCTACTTACCTGCATTTTTGTCTCTTGGAAGCACAAAATATCAAAATTCTCCCTTTTTGCAAGCTCCAGAGCAGAGACACCATCAACTTTGAGCAAGGCCCGGAGTCCATTCACGTTCCATGACATCAATTTTATGCATTCAGCCCCGTCGGAAGGAGGACGCATTGTTTTAGGGTTATAAGGAACCCACCCTGGTTGTGGTTTCTTGTGGGCAAGAACAGTCCACGGCTCTACACTTTGGGCTGTTTCTGACGCTGGTTTATCTGAGATATTTATATGTGAATAGATAATAAGATTTTTAATTTTAAAAAAAGAAAAGGTGATGTTTTGCCTTCTCTTTCTGCGTTGGCAGGTGCTTTATGACGCTTGTCAGCTTTTGTTTTAGCATGGTCAGCCTCTAACATCTTTGTTTTGCCTCTTTTCTTCATATCTTTGGAGGCTCCGAGCTGACCGCTGGCTTCATGAGTGGGGACCACTTTCTCGGTCTTTGCCTGTGACACTGACCCTATTTCTGATAAATTATGTTTAAGTTAAATTAGATGCGGATTTATTGGGGATAACTGTCAGAGAGCAAATGAGATTTTTCATAAAGTAGAAAAGGGCAATCCATTGCCTTTATGGCGCTTGTAGACTTTTGTGTTAGAATGGTTATCTTGAGACATCTCTGAGTTCATGTTCCTCTTCTTCTCTTCAGATTCCAAAAAAGAAGATTCAGAGGCCAAGTGCTGATCACTGAGTTCACTACTAGGAGCCTCTTTGCTGATCTTTGCTTCTGGTAAATTTCCACACACAAAAATAAAGCATAATGAGCAGAAAGTTTGAGTCATTTCAGATTTTTGATTTACCTGAGTAACTATAATTGAACAAAAAGTAATAATCAAAAATTTAATAAATAAATAAATAGAAAAAATCTTGTATTGCCTTCAACGTCTGCCTTAATGGTTCCTTTATGACGCTTGTAGACTTTCATGTTAGTTTCCAAGTCTTCAGTAGAACAGTCAACATGAGGTGTCTTTAACTTTCCCCTTTTTTTCTTCTCTTCAGACGATGAAAGATAAAACTCAGAGGCCAAAATTTGACCATCAACTTCATTTGTGGGGATAACTTTTGCGACCTTTACTTCTGATGAGGATTCCATAATCAGAAAAACAAAAAGAAACCCTTTCTAGGAGATTGTAGTTCTGGTTAATACTGTAACTGGAAAGTTCATGGTACCTTCTTGCTTCTGAAAGAAATTCTCCAAAGCAGAAAGAAGATCCTGCTTTTTACCATTTGCGCTGATTCCAGCATCCCTGGTATAAATGCGGACAACACAATTTCAACTTCTTTTAAAATTTTGATAAATGCCCTTAAATCAATGTAGTGGTAAATTACAACAATCAAATGATCCTGAGCAGAAATCAGTTGAGGCGCCTCTGGAATCCTCATCCATGAGAATTCCACAAGTAGGACTCAAGACAAAATAAATCAGTTCTTAGTTGAAGAATCTTACTTCATCACTGCCTTGAGTTCCTTTACTGTCATGGCTTCAAGTTTTCCCCGGTCATTTCTAAGCATCTGAATCCCATCAGTACTTTCTCTCTCTTCTTCCTGATCAATAAACTAAAATGGTAAAGAAAAACTAAAGAAAATCCTTGAAATAAGAAAGAGAGAGAGAGAGAGAGAGAGCAACCATCCTTTGATTTGGTTTCTCCGAAGCAATGGTTTTATTCCTCCCCATTCTCCTCAATGGTGCCAGAGATCTTGTTTTTAGTGTCTTCTGTGGTAGCGCCCAACTACATCATACTAAAGATACAAGATGAGAACTTCATTGTGTGTCTAGAAATATGGAACAATGTCTATGATGATTTTTCTAGATGGAGAAAAATAGATGTTTATCATCTTCTTCAGTGCTTATGATAGTAAGGCAACTAACGAGATTGTTCTTTCCATATGACCTTTGAAAATAATGAACCAAAAGAAAGAGAATTCCATCATATTATTCTGAAATTATCATAGTAGGAAACCGAGGAGGTTGTTCTTTGAATCTTAACCCCAGCATTTTTACGACCCAATTTGTCAAAAATGTTCGGACATTCAACTTTAGTGCGGCATGTATGATGATTTATTCTAGAAGAATTTTTTTAGCACATTCTTTGGTGCCTAAAAAGGCGAGATTGTTATTTCCGAATGACATTTGAGCAAAAAGAAACCAAAAGATGGAAAATTGTATCATCTGATTCTACACTTGTAATAGTAATAAAACGGAGAGATTGTTCTTTCAATCTTAGTCCCAGAAGTTCCTTTAAGTAATCAAACCATCCCGGTTCGTACAAAACCGTTCAGTCATTCAACTTTCAGTACGGCTCCTATGATTGTTTTTTTCTAAGAATTTGCTAAAAATATAAATTTTTTTCTGTGCTTTCAATTGAAATAAACTATGGACATTGCTCTTTCCGAATGAAGTTTTGAACTCGAAGGAACATTAAAGTAAAGAACTCCATCATCTTAATCCGTACTACTTATCACAAGAAAACGGGAAACATTGTTCTTTCAATAATAAACCCATCATTTTCCTAGTAAATCAAAAGCATCCCGTACGCCAAAAACATTCAAATACGCAGCTTTCACCGAAAGGGAAAAATCACGACGGAAAACAAATTAGGTTAAGGACAAGGTACGTCAAGAAGGTGGCGCGAGCGAGGAGCATCATCGGGTGGGAATCTTCGCGCAGATGAATGATATCAAATGAAGGATCAAGAGTTGATGGCGCAATCGAGAAGACCTGAGAAAGAGAGTGAAAGTTGAAGATCGAGGCAGACACTAAAATTTACATAGCGAGTTGTAGTAAAACAATGAATATTAAAATGTGCTTAATATTAAACAATGAAGATGAACGAAGGAGAAAATCAATGGGGCAGAAAACATGGACAAGAAAAAAATAGGCATTTGCTGTATGAAAGAATGTTCTGCACATTCTTTGAGAACCCCACCTGGTCTGCGGGTTGGCGACGCTGCCACTTGAGAGAGCTTTTTCTTTTCATCAGAACTAGGGAACGACGACCACCGACTGTTAATCGCCGTGTTCGGGAACGACGACCACGACCATCCGATCGTCGATCATGTAAATTTCCCTTCGATCGATCAGTGACCGAAGTCCAGATCTTTTTGTCTCTTATTAATGTTTAATCTTTTTTATATGGGGTAATAGTCTAGAAACCCCCAATGTTTGGGGTTTGTCCTCTTTTCACCCCAAAGTTTGGAAACAGCCGCCTCCACCCCAATGTTTGACAATTGTCCTCTTTTCACCCTGACTCTTCTATCGTGCAGAGATGGCAGCGACGTGGACGCCACGGCAACAGCTGACCGGACGCGGAAGCCACGTCGCTGACATGTCACCACAGGGCAAAACAAAGACTTTTCTTCGTGACTGCTTCGCTAACGCTAAAAGGAGAATGCCACAGTCATCTTCCCCCTACAGTAGATTACTTCCTATGCCTTGAACTCTACAGTAGGAGAGTGTCAGCGGAGGGGAGCGGCGGCGAGAGGGAGCGGTGGCCAACAGGAAACCGGCGGCGAGAGGGAGGGACGAGTGAGATAAAGAAGTATCAGGAAAAGAATATCGAATATGAGGAATAGAGTGAGAGGGAGAGCGAGAAGAGGAATGACGAAAGGGAAAAAGAGAGAGACACTAGGGTAGCGAGAGTGAAGATAACGGAACAGGAAGAAGTGAAAGGAGCTAGAGGGGAAGGGAGAAACGGCAAGAACATAGAAGAAGGACACGGAAAGAGAGAAAAAGAAATTTGAGAGAGAGAGCGGGCCGGGACAGGGAGAGCGGAATCGGGTAGAGAGAGATGAGAGAGAAAAGTGAGAAATAGAGCCGCATAGATCGTTCTCCCATTCCTATTTAAATGGGAATCAATCGACCTCATACATTGATTTATTGCGCGATATCCATCGATCAAGTCTAAGTCTTCTGCATGCAGTGTAAAGAACGAGACTCCCAGTTTCTACTGTCTAAATGAATTTCACATGAAATCAGCAGACTCGATGAGTTGACATCGGAATTGCACGAAAAGAAAAATTGTAGAATACATCGAGTGCAAAGAAATCTAGTAATATGGATCATTCAAGAAGAAGCTCTAGGAGAGCGTCTCTCAATTTTTTCCTCAACCGAGGGGGATAAAATTATTTCTGGCTGGAGAGGAGCCTTCAACAGGGCCGACGTCGTGGTCTTCACGGATTTCTATCTCCCTGTTAGTTCTCTTCCCTTCATTTTTTTTCTTTTTAAAAAAATCTGACGTGATTACTAGAGAGATTACTAGATTTCTATCTCCCTAGCGCCGCTCCCTCTCGCCGCCGCTCCCCTCCGCTGACATTCTGTAGGGGGAAGATGACTGTGGCATTCTCCTTTTAGCGTTAGCGAAGCAGTCACGAAGAAAAGTCTTTGTTTTGCCCTGTGGTGACATGGCAGCGACGTGGCTTCCGCGTCCGGTCAGCTGCTGCCGTGGCGTCCACGTCGCTGCCATCTCTGCACGATAGAAGAGTCAGGGTGAAAAGAGGACAATTGTCAAACATTGGGGTGGAGGCGGCTGTTTCCAAACTTTGGGGTGAAAAGAGGACAAACCCTAAACATTGGGGGTTTCTAGACTATTACCCCTTTTTATATTTATTACAAATGGTAAACATGACCTTTGATTTTAGGTCCAGACTGTGGCACCACCTTTTTCTATGTCCAGATTGTGGCACCACGTTAGCATTCCCGCTGAGGTGGACGGTTTTGTTATTCCATCCGCCACCTGGCTGCCATGTTTTGTCCACGTACTTCTTCATTCTCTCTCTCTCTTCCTCTCTTTCTCTCTTCTCTTTCTTCTCTCCCCCTATTTCCACGGTCTCTCTCGTGACGTCTCCTCTCCCCCTTGCTCTCCGGCACACGCGCGTGCTTAACAAGAGGAGGGGGAGGTTTTTCTTTCCTCTCCTCTCTTCTCGCGCTCTTCTTCTCCTCTCTCCCTCTTTCTTTTCCTCTCTTCATCGTGAGAGGAAGAAATCGCTTCTCCCTCTCTCACGATCTTTTTCTCTTCTTCTCTTCTTTCCCTCACTCTCTCCTTCTCTTCCTCGCTTTCTTCCTCGCCCGCGCGTCTCTCTCTCTCTCTCTTGTGACGGAAATTTCCGTCGCGAGGAGAGATTTCTTTTTCTCTCTTCTTCTCTTCTTTCTCTCACTCTCTCCTTCTCTTCCTCACTTTCTTCCTCGCATGCGCGTCAATCTCTCTCTCTCGCGAGGGAAATTTGAAAATAATTTTGTTCTTAATTCAATTGACGGATTTGCACGCGAATTGAAAAACGCAAAAACATTGACTTTTACTTGACTTTTCGATTCTACAGGTCGTGCCCTCCGCCGCCATTGGCTTCACGGCGTACGACAAGATTAAGGCTCTCCTACCGGGTGCCCCCAGGGAAAGCCCCGTATCATGAGCGAGGAAAAATATCACGACAGAGAGAGAAAGATGATGTTTCATTATTGAGGAAATAGTCCGAAACCCCCAATGTTTGGGTTTTTGTCCCACTTTCCACCCCAATGTTTGGAAACACCCGCCTCCACCCCAATGTTTGATAAGGAGTGGAGGCTGTACCCCGACACTGCTATCGCGCAGAGCTGGCAGCGACGTGGACGCCACATCAGCAGCTGACCGGAAGTGGAAGCCACGTCGCTGCCATGTCAGCACAGGGCAAAACAAAAAAAGGCGCCACTCGCTGCCAAGTCGAAAGAAATCGCGGCGGGGAGAGAGGATAGCCGAGGGGAGCGGCGGCGAGAGGGAGCCTACATGCTCTCCCCTGTTGTACACACATACCGACCAAAATTTAATCCTTCTTTTTTTAACCTTTCATGGACATGAATAATTGAAGTATTGGACTCAGATGCACGTGAAAGGATGTAAGGGAGAGTGGAATAATAGAGAAGAAAAAGGTGGGCTAATGTGGATAGCTTCTAAATGCTACGCTGTCCTGTTTCCCTGGCTGGCTTCCTCTGTCATGATGATCATTTTTTAATAGACCTCCCTTTTGTAAGTCAATGGATACTAGCCATTATTCAAGAAGATTAACCGAAGAATGTTCTGAATCCTTCAACGGAACCGCATCGCACATTCGTTTTATTTTTAGCGCAGAACAGTTCATCGATTTTCTTGTATTCTGCTTTGTTTTAAAACTGGAATGGTGAATTATCGGATTCGCCATTTATTTTTTTCCGGAAAATTGATGGATTCCTCTTTGATAGAGCGAGGAATTGCCATCATTGGAACTGGTATCGATAATTTCAGATGCCCATTTGTTGGAGACAATTCAAGCGCGAGAATAAATATCATCATAAATTCTGATTACGAGTTCTAGCCTACTTGTTAGTGAAATAATGAAAAAGAAATTCTTTTATTGCTGATGTTTATTTCTGATGGCGGCCTGCCATCATGACAAGCTCTAACGGCAAAAGTGGTTCTGGAAACCCTGAACGATCAAAGATGCTGGCCATCTGAACTTTTCTGATGATGCACCTTAAAATTTTTTTTATAATGATAATATATCTCTCTCTTCATCAGTCTCTCGCTCAAAGCTCACAGTCACTACTGTCTCTCTCTCTATCGTTCACGATCTCTCAATCTCTTACTTGATTCCGCTATCTATCTTTCTACCCGTCTGCGACTCTCTCTCTAGGTGTCAGCCATCTCTCTCTTTATCTCCTTTTGTCTGTTTATCCGTCTGCCATGACTCTCTTTACCCGTTTGCATATCTCTCTCCACCCCCCAGCAATCTCTCTCTCTCTCGGTATCGTTAGCCGTCTGCAAATCTCCATGTACCCGTCAGCAATCTCTCTTTCATTTGTCGCTACCCGTCAGCACTCTCCCCCTCCCCCCCTCTCCATTCGTATCTGTCTTCACCCGTCTGCAATGTCTCTTATTCCCAAACCATTGGTAACTTCGTCACCGCTCGCTCTCGCCGCCGCTCCCCTCCGCTATCCTCTCTCCCCGCCGCGATTTCTTTCGACTTGGCAGCGAGTGGTGCCTTTTCTTGTTTTGCCATGTGCTGACATGGCAGCGACGTGGCTTCCACGTCTGGTCAGCTGCTGCCATGGCGTCCATGTCGCTGCCAGTTCTGTGCGATAGAAGCGTCGGGGTACAACCTCCACTCCTTGTCAAACATTGGGGTGGAGGCGGCTGTTTCCAAACATCGGGGTGGAAAGTGGACAAAACCCAAACATTGGGGGTTTCCGAACTATCACCCCTTCATTATTTTTACACTGATGTACGCTTCAGGGGTTGTAGAAAGAGCGGCCGCATTGGCACTTCCAGCCCTCGGGCTCGTAGTTGGCATACTGCAAGTGAACGGGGCCAGCGCTGGTCGGCACCTGCACCGCCGGGCACGACACGCACCCCTCGCATTTGCACCGGCAGCTCGGCGGCCTTGAACCCATTTATGCTTCGGACCTCTTCATGCCCGCCTGAAACGTTGTTAGAGAGACGGAGAGGGAAGTTGGTAGAGAGAGAAGACGACCAGGGACGAGGGTAGAGAGAGAGAACCTGGTTGATGCCGCCGAAGACGGTGAGGGATTGAGTTTGCCCCTTGGAATGTTGAACTGGTGTAGTGAGTGACGGTGCTGTGACTGCCAGGGTGGCGGCAATAAGGATTAGCCAGGCCGCGAGCAGCCGTGAGCAGCCGCGAGCAGCCGCGAGCAGCCGCGCCTCCTGGCGCATGGGATGCTGAGAAGTAAAGCTTCTCTCTATCACTTGATCTTACACGTCTGCTATAGGGGATCGGAAGAGGTAAACTTGGACACGAGAAGTGATGAAGTTATCGCTTTCCCTGTCTTAAAGCATTATTGCATGCATCCTGCCATGCAATGAAACAGAGAGAGAGAAAGTTTTGGTAGGCGGTGAGAGTTAAATGGTGTCGGCACCTCAATTCCGGCACTTCGTCGCCTTCCTCGATGGCGCAAAGACAGACGGCGCACTCAATCTGCCCTCCCACCGCCGCCTTGGCGTAAGGAAGGGTCGCGAGCTTCTTCCATTGCAGAGTGGAGTGGATTCAAGAGTAGAGAGACGAGCGAGAGAGAGAGAGAGAGTCAGGACTTTGAGAGATAGAAAGAAGAGAGAGAGAGAGAATGAAGAGAGAGGAAGGAGAACCGCGTGAGATGAAGAGAGAGAGAGAGAGAATGAAGAAGGACGTGGACAAAAACGTGGCAGCGAGTCTCGCAACGGGAAAACTTTCGTCGCGAGACAGAGAGAGGGAGAAGAACGTGGGAGAGAGGGATAAGGGGAGAGCGAGAGAAGGAAGAAAGGGAGAAAGAAGGAAATAATTTCTGAAAAAGAGAGGAAGAGAAGAAAAAGAAATCTCTCCTCACGATGGAAATCTCTCCTCGCAGGCGAGGAAGAAAGTGAGGAAGAGAAGGAGAGAGTGAGAGAAAGAAGAGAAGAAGAGAGAAAAAGAAATCTCTCCTCGCGACGGAAATTTCCGTAGCGAGAGAGAGAGAGAGAGAGAGAGAGAGAGAGAGAGAGGCGCGGGCGAGGAAGAAAGCGAGGAAGAGAAAGAGAGAGTGAGAGAAAGAAGAGAAGAAGAGAGAAAGATCGTGAGAGAGGGAGAAGCGATTTCTCCCTCTCGCGATGAAGAGAGGAGAAGAAAGAGGGAGAGAGGAGAAGAAGAGTGCGAGAAGAGAGGAGAGGAAAGAAAAATCTCCCGTTCCTCCCGTTACGCACGCGCGCGTGCCGGAGAGCAAGGGGGAGAGGAGACGTCGGGAGAGAGACCATGGAAATAAGGGGGAGAGAAGGAAGAGAAGAGAGAAAGATCGTGAGAGAGGGAGAAGCGATTTCTCCCTCTCGCGATGAAGAGAGGAGAAGAAAGAGGGAGAGAGGAGAAGAAGAGCATGAGAAGAGAGGAGAGGAAAGAAAAATCTCCCCCTCCTCTTGTTACGCACGCGCACGTGCCGGAGAGCAAGGGGGAGAGGAGACGTCGCGAGAGAGACCGTGGAAATAGGGGGAGAGAAGAAAGAGAAGAGAGAAAGAGAGGGGGAGAGAGAGAGAATAAAGAGAGAGAGAGAATGAAGAGAGAGAGAATGAAGAAGTACGTGGACAAAACATGGCAGCCAGGGGACGGAATAACAAAACCGTCCACCTCAGCGGGAATGCGGATGTGGTGCCACAATCTGGACATAGAAAAAGGTGATGCCACAATCTGAACCTAAAATGAAAGGTCATGCCACTAAAAGATGTTTACCCTATTACAAATTTTTATTGTAGTCAAACAGTCGAGTATTTTTGTAATTTTTAAAAGTTAAGCGTAGAAAAGATAAATGTTTTCCGGCAGGGTTTATTTCTTAATTTTTTTCATTATTTCTTAAAGAAGTATTGGTGACGAGGAATGTCTGCTTAACGTGGCAATTCAAGGATGGCCGATTTGATCGATCGACATCGACCGACGATTTATCAATGCATCAATCGATCAAATTGTGCTGTGCGCCGTCGTCGTCGACAAATCGTCGGTCAATAAAAGTCGACGATCTTTAAGACAGAGAGAGGTGCAGCCCAATCTCGCAGCTAGGGTTGGTCAAAAGGTCGACGCCTCGATAAATCAAAGTGGTATGTGCGCCGTCGATGTCGTCGATCGATAAGAGAGCGAGAGAGAGCCTTGTTTCTCTCTCTATTTTTGAATCCCTTTCTCAATTTCTTCCTAATTTCCAGCTCTCTCTCCCCTTCTTTCCCATTCTTTCTCTCTCCCGCCTCTCTTCCCTATTTCCCACTCATCCTGTCTCAAGCCTCTCTCTCCTCTGCACCTCATTTCCCACTCTCTCTAGATCCCGCTATTTATATAGGGTTGGTCAATTTTGATTGAGTTGCCGATCTGATCGTCGCCCTTCGATCGATCAGCGACCGGCACAAAGTTCATTTTTTGATCGATTGATGAGATCGCCATGATCGACCTTGAATTCTCATAAATTAAATTCACTCTTTCACTCGCGCTCTCTTGCTCTCTCTTGCTCTCTCGCGCTCTCTTGCTCTCTTATAGGGTTGGCCGATCATGGTCGATCGAGATCGATCGTCAAAAGATCGACGCCTCGATCGATCAAAGGGGACTGTGCGCCTATCGATCGTCAACTGATCGTCGATCGATCGAGGTCGACGATCAGTAAGAGAGAGAGAGAGCATTGTTTCTCTCTCTATTTGCCTTTCTCGGAGGAACTCTCCTCCCAAGCTCTCTCGGCCACCAGCAGCACCTCTACCACCGCCATGATCATCTGGGATGAACCATTGATCGAAGGACGGACTAACTGACCGACCGACTCTCCCAACGGACGCGTCGTTCCTTTGCTCTCCTTTTGTGGGTCTTCAAGAATAACATGTATGATTCGTGGGATTATTTTCACATCAGCGGTAACTCTTTCGGTGCCCATCATCTTATTTTCACATTTCTATTTTTCACCGCTGAGAGATTTCTTCATCCATAGAAAATGTCTTGTATCACCCGACATTATCATGATTGAACATCTTCATCATGGTAATGCGGACTAGAAGTGCTCGATAGGCAATTAATTTGATTAGGAACAGTTATTCTCGCTAAATAATTATTAGTTACTCAAAACCGTTAATCCCAAGTGTCCATCGCCTTCTACCTCTGTTTTTCTCCACTGAGAGATTTCATCGACATGATAATCTTCCTTGAAGAGTTTTATAGCCAATTAATTTGATCTTGAGCTGTGGTTCTTTTAAAACAGTGGTTGAATTTCTCGGTGAGACATCCTCACGTTCCAAATGTATTTCTTCTCCAGCTCTACTGCCGGAATCGGGAGCGAAGTCCTCACTCCATTCCGATCCGTACGCATGTTCTTCTATCTCGCCTTCATCGCCAGCGGTTCTCTTGGCGGGCTGATAGCCCTAACGCAGTTGATCGGCGCTCTAGCAAACGCCTCAAGATCTTCAGAAGTCCCCGACGTTTTGACGAGTCTCGGAGTAGATTTTGGAGCAGTCGCTATATTCGCGTTTCTGTATTCTAGAGAGAGCAGTGCCAAAAATGCCCAGCTGGCTAGACTATCCAGAGAAGAGAGCCTCTCAAATTTGAAGATCGGGGTTGACGAGAACAGGATTGTTTCCGCCGAGGGAAAAAAGAGAAAAAGGTCGATCACAGCGATCTTGTCGATCGATAAAAAGGGAATTTTCTCCGATCGATCGAAGAGCGACGATCAGATCGTCGACTCGATCAAAAATGACCAACCCTACTCTCTTAGAACCTCTTCGTCAGAAGCTCTCTTGCTCTCTCGCACGCTCTCTTGCTCTCGCATTCTTCAGAGACTAATTCTGGACGGTACACAATAACCACTTTCCCTTCGACCAGTGACGCGGAAACGCTTTCAACTCCCCTCTGCCCCTCAATTACTGCTTCTAATGACGACGATGAGGATGAAGATTTGGTGGGAATAATTTTCAAGGAGACTTTCTGCGTTTTTCGCCCCTTTATTTACCAAAGATCTATGGAAATCGTCTATGACGCTCTCCGAACTTAGTAGCCGCGGTTCCTTGAGATCTTCCTTTTCCATCCCCTGAAAATTGCACAAAACTAGAGCATAAAAGGAAGCAGTAGCACTGTCTGAACGCTCTTAATCGTCAAGACATCTCCCTAATTATAATCGTCCAAAAAAAGGAATTCGGATAGGCGATCTGACGGGCGAATCATAAAAAACAAGAAAAGGAATTTGAAAACTCGCCACGAAATTCGGAGAAGAAAACTTGAACCCTCCAATTTTCCCTTTACAGAAGACGACGAAGACGACGGCCAAAAAAGACTCGCTTTCTGGATCCTTTACAGAAGACAACGAAGAAAGAACGCCTCTGTCAAGTCTCCGAATTCCTCCGAGCAAAGGCAAGTTGCCTTTGCTCTCTTACTGATCGTCGACCTCGATCGATCGACGATCGATCGGCGCACAGACCCCTTTGATCGATCGAGGCGTCGATCTTTTGACGATCGATCTCGATCGATCATGATCGGCCAACCCTACTACTGTTCTAAGTCGGGTCGACTTGAGGTCAGATAGAAAAATTGACCCGGAAATTCATTGACCCAGTGCCGACGCCCCAAGGACAATCACCTGGAAATTCATTGACCCAATGCCGACGCCCCAAGGACAATCACCTGGAAATTCTATGTTGGCTCACCGACAATTGGCCAGCACTGCGCAGCGAGACGGCAATGCAAGATGAACCAGCGGCAGAGACGCAAGACAAAGCAGAGGAGCTGATGCAAGATGACGAAGAGGGTGGCGAGGCGACGATTCTAGATGAAGAAGAGCCTGTGAAGAAGCGGCGATGAAATACGAAGCAGCATTCAACATTCAGGTCTAAAACATACCGGAGAGAGAGAGAAGTTTCAGTGTTTTTAAGGTCGATCATGTCGATCGATTAAAAAAATGGGACTTTCTCAAGTCGACGATCGATCGATCTAAGATTGACGATCAGATCGCCGTCTCGATAAAAAATGACCAACCTTACACGCAGCGAGTAATTTCTGGAAGGCGTGAAAAACCTGCGCTACGTCAGGGATCAACTCCGAGAGGGCTTCTTCGGCGTCCTCTTGCTGAAGCTAATGGCGTCGACGAAGTTCAGTAGCCGGAGAATCACGCTTTTCGCTGTCTCTGGAAAGTGGGTCTCGTTTGTCTTCGAGGAGAACGATTATCTCAATATGAGATCCATAGACGGCGCTCGCCGGGGAAGACCAGGAGGATACAGACCTTAGAGGTCATCTCTTAGATGTAAGAGCAAAAGTGAACGGCGAGTTCAAGAGAGGAAGGGCGTGGTTTAAACGATACCAGGTAGCCGATTTACAGAAAAAAACCGTGGCATAGAGAGAGAAGACTATGGGAAAACGTAGAGAAGAAGCTCCGGTTGGCGGCGATCGTCTTTTTTTCCTTTCTTTTTTGAGAGTGTCGAAGAAGAGGGTGATAATGGTAAGTAGTCTTAGAGCAGAAGAAAGTTTCAATGAAAAGCAAGAGGCGAGGGATAAATCATTTCTGCTGCGTATAAGATAGATTGATAGATCATTTGGCCTGTGGCTGGGCAGGCTTAAGAGCCGGCGGCTTCCTCCTGGAGCTGCTTCACTCCTCAGGGGAGAGTCTTGGCTCGAGTCTTGCCTCTTCTGAAGGGAGGAAAACGTCGGGGAGGAGGGGGAGAGAGATAGAGAGAGAGAGATTTTTAGCATCGATCATGTCGATTTGATCGTCGATCTTAGATCGATCGACGATCGATGGGTCGAGCGAGCCAATAGACGATCATATCGTCGACTCGATCGAAAACTACGTGTCATCGTTCCGTCGGCTAAAATGAACGAACGAGTGGCCTCCACGTGACAGGTCTTCCGCAGCTCGCTGCTTCTCCCTCTCTGTCTCCCTCTCCCTCTCTCTGCTCCTCGTCCTCGGAGAGAAGCTAAATGGAGAATCTTCTGCGCGAGGATTTCGAAATTCCGGCGAAGAACGCGTCCGAAGAGGCTCTCAAGAAATGGCGGAGAGCGGCGTGGGTGATGAAGAATCCCACCCGGAGGCATCGCTACATCGCGAATCTGGAACGACGCCAGAAGGATGCCGAGAAGCTCAAAGTCTTTCAGGTCCTACTTTATTTCCTCTTTTTTTATGATCAGAAATTAAGAATACTTTTTTAATCTATTTGTGGTTTAAATGTCTATCCTATAGATCCGTTTGATTATCTCATTTGGAAGAAATTCTGCGAACAGAAATCGTACATTGAGGTGTTTGGGTTGCTATTCGTTGAGCTCTTAAACTTTCATGTCTAATTTTGTAACCTCTGTAAGGCATTTTGCAAATTCCTTTATACCGTCTAAATTTAGGTCCTCTTTTAGATGTATCTCGTCAGGAGGAAATTCTTCCGACAGAAATTATCCATTGAGGTATTAGAGGTTTCTCATCGTCAAGTTCTTCGTTCAGTGGGACGGCTTTTTGACTTTCTTTTTTAAGGGGTGAAGTTTCTCTCCGTACCTTACGTAGACCGCTATTAAAGTTCTATTATTTACTTGAGGGAATCAAATGGAGCCCATAAGAAAGCTTCGGGGAAGCTGAGCTTGATAGTGACTTCCATTAACATAAGAAAGCTTCCGGAAGGAGCACTATTGGTGGGACCTTATTTAATTAATTATCCCTGTTGTCTTTTCCTCTGAAGTAACTTTATGCTCTACCGATCCTTTTCTTTGTTTGATGATTCGTTAGACCTCTTCTATTATCTGTCCATGTAAACTGGATCGTACTCATTAGTTTTCCACTGGATTCATGAATTACTGTATCAGTATCAAGAGTAAAAAGGAAAATTGGGGAAATCCGAGGTTCTGTCGTGGCCTCTTGATGTGATAGGCCCACTCTTCTCTTACCTTGGTCTCTGATTCGCCCTGAGTTCCAAGATTCAAGAAAGTGATTGAAATCAGGGTAGATCTAATGGCTATAATGAACAAAGGGCTCACCATCATACTGATGCCTCATCCTCCTCGGAAGCCTCCTATGAGAGTGGCCACTACTCTCCTCCCAGAGAATTTCTCAGTCCTCCCGTAAAGACTTGTTTATGCCCTCACCCTTTATTTCTCCCCTAATTTATAGAGATTGGTCGGCTTATTGTTATCCCGCTCCGGTAATTCTGTTGGGCTATTCTTGTAATTCGTGTGAATTACTACGCACCCCATTCTCTTCATCAATGTTGTCCCATTCTGAATTGAGGGGGAAGGGCACCCTGTAACAGTGCCCCCCCGATGTCATTAAAACAATGACGAAATGTACAGATCATGTACTACAGGAGTACAGTAGTCGAGGGGCCTAGACCACCTCGGTGCCAAAAAGACGCAAACCCCCTCGCGTTGTGCTGGATAGCATCAGCGGAAGGGGTACAACCCCTGAATATAACCTCATTCCTATGGGTCCAAATGGACCAAAGTATGGAAAAATAGACTGCCACTCAGCTTCTCGACGGAAAGCTTCGCCACTAAGAGACCGCTAGAATGCCTCCTCCGAAGTCGTCACAAGCCAGCCAACATCTGCCGCCTGCCACACTTCTTGGGTCAATGGGCAGACAAAGAACAGGTGCTGGCAATCCTCCACCGCCCTAGCGCACAGCAGGCATTCCACGGGAGAGTCCGAGAACATGCGCTGCCGCAAGGACCTCGTCATCAATCGCCGTCGTAGCAGGAGCCAGGCGAAAATCTTAATCTTCAAAGGGAGACGTCGCTTCCACACCAATCGACACCTCTACAAAAAGAGCGGGTCTTCCGATGCCCCCTGGTCTCGGAGCAATCTATAAACTGCTCGGACGGTGAAGCTTGGGCCGCTCCACACCCACACGTCCTGGGTTGCCTCTGACAAGCTCTGGTCGGCAAGGAGCTCCTGCAACCTCAGCAACTCAGCCACCCGCTGGTCAGATAATGCCTCGGGCAGAGCCGGGGCCCATGCTCTGTGCCAGGCTTGCTGTACCGAAGCCCACTGATCCATGGATAATGTGTAGAGGCGAGGGAAAACCCCACTGAGACGACCGTATCCGGACCAGTTATCCTCCCAGAACCGGAAAGTCTTTCCGTTCCCAAGCTGTGGGCGGAAGAACCTCTGCACCTGCGGAAAACGCGTCCGCATGCTCGCCATAAATGCCGAGTCGCCGCGCCTCGGGATCTGCCACATCTCCCAATCCAGCGAATGTCCATACCCGTCTCTTAGCACCACTGATGCTAAGTCTTCCGAAGGTTGCATCATCCGGCGCACCCACTTAGTCAGGAGACCATGTTGGTATGCTGAAGATGGCGTATGCCTAGTCCGCCTTGAGAAACCAGCCGACACACGATGGTTCATGCGACGAGCGCCGCCCCCCGTGATTCCTCGGGCTGGGAACCTCGCCAAAAAAAACTTCGCATAGTCTTCTCGAGACGTCTCCTTACTCTGGCCAGCATCCTAAAGATCGACATATAATAAATGGGTATAGCGGCCAAGACTAACTTCAGTAGAACCAAACGGCCCCCACGTGAGAGGAGACGTGCCCGCCAGCCTCCCAAGTGCGTCTCCACCTTCTCGAAACACTGGCTGCCAATCTTGGATCCGAAGGCGGCGATCGACAAGCGGCACCCCAAGGTATCGGATCGGCAGGGTTCCAATAGGCGTCTCCAGGATCTGAGAGCATCCACTCAGCTCCTCCGCAGGTAAACAAAAACCGACGAGGGTGGACTTAGCCCGGTTCAGTTGAAGCCCAGAGAAATCTGAGAATATGTCCATCATGATCGAGAGTGTCTGCGCCGTTTTCGTGGATCCCTGGATGAAGAATGTGGTATCATCGGCATATTGCAGCAAGGGTATGCCACCGGGAAGGCTAGCCGACTGAAATCTGGTCATCGCCCCTTGCAGGCACACCTGCTATGTGCATACCGCCAAAGCATCCGCAGCTAGGATGAACAGTAAGGGAGCTAGCAGGCAGCCCTGATGGATGCCTCGTTGGGGGTGAATCCATCCCCATTGCGGTCGACCATTCACCAGGACGGCGAAAGTGGAGGTAGTAACGCACTGTTTCACTCAACGCACCCATGTCTCTGGGAAGCCCCGACGTCGGAGGACATTCTAGAGAAAACGCCAGTCAATAGAGTCATAGGCCTTGGCAAAATCCACCTTCCACATGAAACCGGTGGTGCCATCTCGAAGCCATACTGCTACGATCTCTTCTGCCAACACAATGCTATTTGCCATCTGCCGGCCAGGGATAAAGGCAGACTGAAACGGGCTAATCAATGATGAAAGCACCCCCCGGAGTTGATTAGCCAACACCTTTGCGAATATCAGGTACAGAGAGTTGGATAGTGAAATCGAGCGGAAATCACCAATTTGCTCCGCCCCTTGAAACTTCGGCAACAGCACAATGTATGCTTTGTTAAGCCTGTCCATCTGACATCAGCGTGCCCTGAAATCCTCCAACGCCGCCATAACTTCGTGCCTCACCGTGTCCCAGCAATCCTTATAGAAGAACACCGGAATGCCGTCTGGTCCAGGGGCTCCCTCGTTGGTTAGCCCTTGTAAGGCTGCTTTAACTTCATCTTCCGAGAACGGAAGGATCAGCTGTTGTTGTTGGCTCGGATCTAAAACAGAGGCCCTGGTGGCCAGCCACCGCCACCGATTTGTCGGTCCCCGGCGGTAGAAATCCCGAAAATGCTCCGCAAAGGCCTGGCCGACTGTTGCCTGGTCACTGAGCACACGATCTCCAATCCGAAGACGACGGATGCCATTGAGGCGACGTCACCCGTTCGCCATTTGGTGGAAGAAGCGCGTGTTGGCGTCTCCGGCTGACAGCCAGAGCTCCCGAGATCGCTGACGCCAGTCCATCTCGATTCGGAGATCCGCCTCCGCTACCTCTTCTCGGGATGTCTTCCGCTCCATGGACTCTTCTGTCATGAGAGATCTTCGCTCTTCCAATGCATCTAGTGTCTGGACGAGTGCTAGGGCCGTGTCTCGGTTTCGAGTCCGTGTTATCCGTATTTGCCTTCGAAGACTGAAGAGATGATGACAAAGATCCTTCAGCTTGGTGATAAGCCAATCTGATGCCGAGCCGAAATTTCGGGTGGGAATGCCACCACGCGACTATGTCTCTTTTAAAACCTCCATTGCGCAGCCATGACCGATCCATTTTGAAGTATGTAGGCCGGCTAGGTCCTGCTTGTGTTGACCACGAGATGGGCGTGTGGTCCGATAGCGCGCGCGGGAGGGAAGTCACCTCAGCTAGCGGAAATCGATCGAGCAGCTCAATGGAGCATAGAAATCTATCCAACCGCGATTGGGAGGTCGGACCCCTCCATGTGAACCTCCGGTCTGAAGGCCCCATCTCGGCTAAAACTTCCCGGAACTGGGCTGATCTTGGATCACGTCCCCCTGCTCCGTTTGGACGGTCCGCCGCCGCTAGTGTCACGTTGAAGTCGCCACCGATGAGTATGGGAGTATCTGGGAAAGCCCCACACAGCTGGACGAGGTTCTCCCATAGTTCGCCTCGGAGGGTTGTGATCGAGGGACCATACACAGAAGCCGTCACAAAAGTAGAGCCATCCATTCTGTTCACCAGACGGGCGGCCACCACATGTCGTCTGAGCCATGTCTCGGCTCGGTCGAAGGTAGCCTCCTTCCAAGCCAATATGATGCCGCCCGATCGGCCCGATGCGGCAATGGCGACATATGACTCACCGCTCCCCCAGCCTAGCGAAGTCCACGTTCGTTGATCCAGATGTGTTTACATGGTCTCTTGCAGGCAAATGACGTCAGCTCCCCACTCTCTGAGGTATCGTCCCACAATGCCCCGTCTCCTTTCGTCTCGCAGGCCTCGTACATTCCAAGTGATGCATTTCATGGATGGCCAGATGAAGCTCCCTCCAAATGTTGTCCCATTCTTGTAATCCGCTGACTTCTGGCGCCTCCCCACATATACTTGAAGTGTCCCATTCTTCTTGGAAGTAATTCTATTTGGTTTCTCCTTCATTGTGATGTTGATAGTATCCTGCACACGGACCTAACAAGTTGTATCCACATGTATTTTATTGAGCTTCTTGCAGTAAAGAACTCAGATCTCTGCCAGAAGAGAAAGAGAGATCTAGGACGACAGCAGGGAGAAAGGATTACAAATAGACGGAGCAGGGAATATTCTTAGAAACCTTGACTAGATACTTCAATTGTTCTCTATGCCAACATTCTCATCTCACTGCCACAGCTCTCTGGAGACTTCTCTCCCTTTCATCTGTTTTTTTAATGCCGGGCTCCATGCATTCATCTGTCCTTTCCCTAAATGGCTCCTCATAACTCCTCCATCGAAGCGGCATTGCCATGTTACTTGCTTCGAACACGGATTTTTTCTTTGCAGCTGTCATTTGCATCTCACCCCAATAGGAAGGATTTTGAAGGCTTAAGGAGGGAAGCAGATTCTTGACAATCGCTCTGACCTTTCCCAAAATGGCATCTCATAAGTCCTCCATCCAAGTGGCCTTTGCCATGTTAGTTGCTTCTCTGAAATGGCCTAATGAGCCTTTCCAGAAGGAGCCTAAGGCACGTCCCTTAGGCTCCTTCTGACTGAGCACATCAATCTTGAGGGCCTTGATTGCTCCTCTTTCTCTCTTCTCTCATAAGTAGACAGTGGGCCTCAGGATCGTGCTCCTAAATAGTTTAGCAATACAGTGATTATTACATGTTTGTGGTGGGTAGATCTTCCTGATTACTGTTGTTGTCCTCTCAATCTTATGCTGGACAAGCTACACAACGTACAATGTTATTTAGGAAATTCTGTTACATTTTTAACACCTATGATGCATTTTTCCAGGAAAAGCTTCGAGTTTTTCTATACGTCCAGAGGGCAGCTTTCAAGTTTTTAGATGGTATAACCTCTCATAACTTGATGTTTTGTTTATGCTTGTACATCTTGTTTATTTATCTTTTCTTTTGCTTCCCAGCTGTTTCTCCAGGAAGCGAAGCCGATCACAAGGGCCCAGGAGAGATCAGCCAATCAGGTTTTCTAATACATCCAGACAAACTTGCGTCACTTGTCTGTAAACAGGACGTCAAAGTACTTGAGTCTCTCGGCCATTTAGAGGGAATATGCCAAAAAATCCATTCATCAACCATCAATGGCATCACCACAGATTGGTTATCGATTAGACAAAACTTTTTTGGCTTAAATCAGTTTGAGGAGAAACCATCTAGATATTTATGTGGTTTTATATGGGATGCACTAAAAGACGTGACATTAATCATCCTCATCATCTGTGCCTTTGTATCAATTACAGTTGGAATTGCCACTGAAGGATGGCCCAAAGGTATGTATGACGGCGCAGGAATTGTACTTAGTATTTTCTTGGTAGTCATAGTAACAGCTGTCAGTGACTATAACCAATCAGTGCAGTTCAGAGATCTAGACAAAGAAAAGAAGAAGATTCCTGTTCAAGTCACCCGTGACGGTTGCCGAAAGAAAGTTTGGATTCATGAATTGGTTGTTGGTGACCTTGTGCATCTGTCAAGTGGAGATCAAATACCAGCTGATGGACTATTTATATCTGGTTATTCTCTATTTATAGATGAATCTAGCTTAACTGGTGAAAGCGAACCTGTGAATGTTTCGGCTGAAAAACCATTTCTACTGGGAGGAACCAAGGTTCAAGACGGTTTTGCAAAGATGTTGGTGACCGCTGTTGGTATGAGAACTGAATGGGGGAAACTTACAGAAACATTGAATCAGGGAGGAGAAGATGAAACCCCTTTGCAAGTGAAGCTGAATGGTGTTGCTACCCTCATTGGTAAAATTGGACTGGGTTTCGCCATATTGACACTTTTTGTCCTGTTGATCAGATTAGTCACAGTAAAAGCAATTCATGGCAGTATACTACATTGGTCTCTTGAAGATGCTCTTTTAATACTAAATTACTTTGCAATTTCGGTGACTATTGTAGTTGTGGCTGTTCCTGAAGGGCTGCCTTTGGCAGTGACACTAAGTCTTGCATTTGCCATGAAGAAATTGATGAATGACAAGGCGCTAGTGAGACATCTCTCAGCATGTGAGACTATGGGATCTGCTACTAGTATCTGTACTGATAAAACTGGAACCCTGACTACCAATCATATGGAAATGACTAAGATTTGGATTTGTGAATCAGTGAAGTCCCTTCAGGGGCCTTCTGATACTTTAAAAGTCTTTGGTATCTGATGATGTTCTGAAAATTCTTATCCAGTGTATTTTCCTAAATACATCCTCTGACATTTCTAGAAGCGAGGACAGTCAAATCACTGTTTTAGGATCCCCTACTGAGAAAGCACTGTTGGAATTTGCTTTGAATTTGGGTGGTGATTTTGATTCACGATTTGAGGAATGCAAGATTATCAAAGTCGAGCCCTTCAATTCAACCAAGAAGAGAATGTCAGTTCTTGTGTCTCTGAAAGAAGGGGGCCTTCGAGCATTCTGCAAAGGTGCTTCTGAGTCCATTTTGAAAATCTGTGATCAGTTTTTTGATGATGCTGGGAACTCTGTGCCTCTGAGAGAAGAAAAAGCTGGTGAAATAACAGAAATCATCAATAGCTTTGCTGGTGAAGCTCTCAGAACACTATGCATAGCGTTTAAGGACATCGAAACAACATCTAGAGGTCACAATATTCCCGCTGATGGTTATACCTTAGTAGCAGTTGTTGGCATAAAGGATCCAGTGCGGCCTGGTGTGAGAGAGGCCGTTCAGACTTGTATTTCTGCTGGAATCACTGTAAGGATGGTGACAGGAGACAATATCCATACAGCAAAAGCCATTGCTAAAGAATGTGGGATCTTAACAGAAGATGGGTTGGCTATTGAAGGTTCGGATTTCCGTGAAAAAAGCACAGAGGAGATGGCTGAACTGATCCCTAAAATTCAGGTTGCATTATTTTGTTTGCATGTTGAGGGACAGGGAACGTGAAATTTAAACACTTAAAACTTAATTGTTATGCTTCAGGTTATGGCACGTTCTTCACCAACAGACAAATACTTACTGGTCAAGCATTTGAAAATTCGTGGGGAGGTTATCGCAGTGACAGGAGATGGAACTAATGATGCACCAGCATTGACTGAGGCTGACATTGGCCTTGCTATGGGCACAGGAAGTGAGGTACACTAGTCTTCTTTATTATTGTGTATCTTGTATATTATTTTACTTATCCCTATTTAGCCTTGTAACTAGGAATTATTGACTGATTGATTGGAAAATTCTTCGAGGGTTAGTATCTGGTTACTAAATATTTTGGAGAAATGCTGATGGATGCCAAGAACATGACAACAAGGAAGAGAGTAGAAAATTTATGTTCTCGTATGTTTTCTGTGTGCCTAGTCTCTTGGGTGATATGACCCAGCAAGAAGATTGCACAGGTGGATGTCACATCAACAGAGGCCTTCTGGGGATCTCTTCACAGAAGGCATGCGCAGAAGGGAGGTAGAAGGAGGGCTCTTCACTGTGCTATGGGCACTATGGCTGCACTGCCATGAGGTGATCTTCTAGGGAAGGGTGGCGTCTGTCAACGGTGTAGTTCATGACATGGAGGGTTTTGTATGTTGGTAGTGTAGAAGGTCGTGAGTGCGCGAAGGGGATTCCAGTATGCTCACCTTTGTAATTTGAGGGATCACCAATCTCAGGTGATCTTATTTTTCTAATTCCAAAAAAAAGATCAGTTGTTAGCCAAAAAGCTCTGAGTTGTGTGTTTCTAGGATACTCCAACACACAAAAGGGTATGTTATCATCCGACAACTGGCAGGCTTCAGCGAAATCAATTTATTTTATCAGCCTAGTAGTGAACCTGGGCAAATCAGTGAAGAAACTAGGTTGGAATTTCCAACTCTTCTGCCTCAATTAAGGATAGGTGAGCAGGAAGAGACACCCAATAATTTAGAGAATAGGGAAAGGGAATTAAGCCCAAACCAGAGACACAGTTAGTGGCTCTGGGCCTGACATATAACATCATGCCACCCTATGAAAGTGAGCATCTTGTGAAATTCAAGAGAGTTTTCTGCAAACCCCATGGGAGGCCTTGAGATGCTGTGAATTCTCAATTACCTGGAGTTCTTAACAAGATTGGTTTCTGACGATAGAGGATTGCTTTCCTGCCAAAGATTGGCTATATCTCACTATTCACTCAGAGAGTGTTGAGATTTGGAGATATTGCATCTAGATAAGAATTTGAGTTGCCTTTGAAGCAGAGTATTCCTCTAGAAGAAAGATAAAGAAAGAACTTGGTTCATTTATTCATGAAGGAAGGATTTTATGCAGAGTAAGGTGACCGTTACATTCTAATGGTCACTAGCTGTAGGGCAGAAGTGCAAATAAAAATGAAGAACAAACATAATTTTAGGAAAGTGGGGGGTAAAGATGCAATAAGCTCCCATTTCCTTGACAGAGAATGATCTTTATCATCTACTGCCAGATAAGTTGAGCGATTAGCAGCCTATTTACCAGGCACACCATGAGTTTATTGATAAGCAGTCATTCAAGGTTATCAGTCTGGCAGTGTTTCTATTTCTTGTTCTCAATTTGCTTTCCTGAGGGCACCATGAGATTCTCTGTTCGACATGTTTCTTTTCTATCCGGTTTCAATTGTTATAACTAGAATGTTGTAGGTTGCTAAGGAGAGTGCTGATGTGATCATCATGGACGACAACTTCACAACAATAATTAATGTAGCTAGATGGGGTCGTGCAGTTTACAGGAACATCCAAAAATTTGTTCAGTTCCAGCTTACTGTCAACATAGTTGCCCTAATACTCAACTTTGTTTCAGCATGTATTACTGGTAACCAAAACAAACTCACTGATGAATATTACACTTTTTTCTTCTATTGTGAATGTTTACTGATGGTGAATCTTAAACATTTTAGGAACCACTCCTCTCACAGCTGTACAGCTTCTGTGGGTCAACATGATAATGGATACTCTTGGAGCTCTGGCCCTGGCAACCGAGCCTCCAAATGATGAAATGATGAGAAGACCACCAGTTACGCGCGGGGCAGATTTCATCACTGGGATTATGTGGAGAAATATATTGGGCCAGGTTGTTTACCAGCTAGTTGTTCTTGGAGTGCTAGTGTTTGATGGAAAGAAATTGCTCAATCTAAGCGATTCAGATTCAACATCTACTCTGAACACATTCATATTCAACACCTTCGTGTTTTGCCAGGTAAACTTTTGTAATCACCACGATGTCTGTTGTCAAATAACTTGTTTATTATGGTTTCATATGTCAGGTATTGGAAATTATTCTTTTCGACAAGTACATACCTCGATTGCTGATGCATTTGAAGTTTTCATTTATCTTTTCTTGTCGTAAGAGTTAAGGAGTATATATTGGGGGGGGGGGGGGTCCAGATCTATGTTTTACTCAGTGGATATATGGGCGCTGAAGTTTTTTATCATTGAAGTCAGAGAGCAAATGGCTATTTGCTCTGGATTTGAATTTCCCTTGAGAATCCTATCTCAATTGTCATACTTCATGGTTTGATTGTATCTGAGCTCTACAACTGATAGGATCTGATTTTGTTTGTAATTTTCTGCACCATCTCCAGTTGAGATGTACATGCACCCTCTCTCTTTGGCATAGAATTTACTAGAGATTCTACTCTCGATGAAGGTGTGGGAATCTTCAAACACGTAGTCTTGCAATTCTAATGACACAAATCACAGAGTTAAAAACAAATGGTTCCTCAATCTCTCTCTCTCTCTCTCTCTCTCTCTTCATTGTTTATAAGTCCAGATGATTCTTATAAGATGGCATGAAAATGTATTGTTTCTTATCATGTTAGTGACATAGAATTACACACTACAATGGTTCCTCAATATTTGGGAAGATGCAAATATACACTATTGCTCTTAAAATATTAATAAAATATTTCTTCTAACTAACAATAATATCCCCTCATTTTCTTTATTCCTTTTTATTTTATATTTGTTCTTTCCTCTCTTCCGTTGACAAATCTGTCCTCTCAGGTCTTTAATGAGATCAACAGTCTCGAAATGGAAAGTATCAACATATTCAGCGGGCTCTTCAGAAGTTGGTTGTTTGTTGCCATCATTTCTTCCACTGTTGTATTTCAAGTGATCATTGTGCAGTATCTGGGGAACTTTGCAAACACAGTGCAGTTGAGTTGGCAACTGTGGTTGGTTAGCGTTCTTATTGGATCTCTGGGCATGATTATCGCGGCTGTCTTAAAATTCATCCCTGTGAAGAGAGAAGTTTATTCACATGGTGATGGAACTGATTACTATCCGTTACCCAATGGTCTTGATGAAGTTTGAGCACAGTCTACCATGAAGAAAGCAGGTGAATTAACTTAACTGGACACTTCAATTAATCCGCGATTCACTGTTGTAAATTTATTCATTGTCAATTTTTTTTGAAATCTTTGCTGGCTGTCATTGATGAATAAAGTTTCCTGTTTGCACAAGACTCCGAACTATTTCATTTCGAGTAAATCCAGCATGAGCAGTTGTGAGTTTTTGATGTTACTCATTCACCTGAATACTGAGATCCTAAATAATTATAGTAATATAATCTGTGTAGACAATCAGTAAGGTGAGATGAATTCATTCAAGTGGCATATCTTTTCTGGATGTTCAGCTTGAAACTAAGAAATTGCTGTTTAAATCTTGCTAGCTATTCACTTTCTTCCCTTTTCCCTGGTTTTTGACCCTGAGATTCAATCTTTTCATTAACAAATTTCCTCTCCTCTTAAAATAAAACTTTAGCCGCAACGTTACATTACTTTACACCTAAATTGAAATTGATGCAGACACTTTTAGACTTAAATTAGTTAGGATACTGGTTGAACCATAACAGAATGAGAAAAAACTTCTTGAATTGATAGGTGAGAATACCAGCGATGGAAAGAAAGCAAGAAAGGTGAAGGAAACCAGTCTGAGTGACTGGAATCCTTGGGAAGGTCTTCGAGAGTCTGCTCTGCTCTCATCATGTTCTGCTGCTTTCTGGAATGCTATCTTGGAACTTCCCAATCTTATTTATAGGGACCTCTCCCACCCCTTCCCAATTGAGGCTAACTGTTTCTTGAATCTGGTACAGCCTCTGAGTTTTTTGGTTGGACCAGTGCCTCCATTCCCGATACAATGATATCCATGGTAGCTGATGACTGAGTTCTTGCTAGACACAATGTCCAACATATTTGAAATCTGATTATTAATGGTTGGGATGATGTGCTGGCCATATCACAATGAATCACCCATGCCCTAATTTTATAATATATCTTATTTTGTTAAACTTTAATCTGCCCAGCTTATTTATCCACAAGTGTTTTTTTTCTTTGAAAAAACATGCATCAGTGTTTTGGCATATGTTTTTATTTGTATTTTTTTTGACCCAATTAATTTGCTACATTTTGACATATTCATTGTTTGTTTCCTTGATCCAATTTTGTTCCTTTTGACCAATCTCTTATGCTTGGATGCTAGAATTGAATATATTGACTTATAAAATTCGCAAAAATTTCTTAACTACAATGTTTTGAAAAACTTTTTGAGCGCTAATTGAAGTATGTTGAAATTTATGTCTTACCATGTTTAATTTTATATAAAGAATATATTGCTAACTGTAGAAATATTTGTGCATGAACTTAATTGAAATCCCGGCTACTGACTCTTCATTTTCCTTGTTGGACATGCCTGTGAAGCAAAGTTGCATTTGTGGCTAAAATATCTTTTTTAGCAAATATTTGCATGTGAAGCAAATATCCAAAAACTTATTTATCAAGTTTTTGGTCAGATCCTTGATTTCCGTGACACCTAAATGCTGATTCATTACCTTGATTTGGGTGAATCATGCTCTGAATCTGTAAACATCAAAGATGGGACCAAAATTTCTTTTTTTCAGGTCTGATATTTAAATACATTTATCTTTAAAGATATAATTAAAATCATGCTTGAGCCAAGTTTTTGTGAATGATACATACCAAAATGCCCAGGATCTCCATACTGCCTAATTTCCCTGACCAAAAGATGGAGAAATACAGTCAGTTGATTTGCATATTCATCTAAGAAAATGTCTTTAAGAAATTTTGCTGCACCATTTATTAGATGAGTGATGTTTACAATCCGCAAGATAGCCCTGAGGTTTCCATAATCTTGTTCATTTCATTTTATGTTATCATTCTCATGAAATCATGTGTACTTCAATGATCAAGCACAAACGTACTCTACATGCTAGACTAAAGGATGACCAGAAGATGAGAACCATGCATGAAAATTATGATCATTGTGATTCTTCCATCTATGTACTGCTCCAATAACTCTTCTATGTTCCTTGTCTAATTGCACAGCAAAAATCCAATCCATGGAGATAAAAGCCACTGTCCGATCCATCTCGGCAAAAGAGTGAGCACTCTTGAACCTAAATGATGCCACTGTTTTTTAGGAATTCATGATCCAATATGGTCAAAATCCATGTTGGACAGAACTGGGTTTATTAATGGGTGTCGAATTTTATTATTATAAAATAAGTAGAAAAACCATGGAAAATGGACTAATTTTTTCTAAATTCCCACTTTCATTCTGTCTTTAAGGCCCCAATAAATCAGAAGAAAGTCGAGAGAGGAGGAAGATAGGGTGTTCTCCCTCCCCCTCCCTCCCTCTCTCTCCATCGTCTCTCTCCCCCCTTCCTCCTCTACAGAGATTTCTCCAAGTCAATATGCTATAAATAGGCCTCTCCTCTCCTCTGGCCCCTATTCACAGTCAAATCTGTGTATTGGCTAACCCTAATCATTCACAGAAAGAAGCCACTTAGATACAAAAACTGCTCCCTTTCTAGGTACATTTCTCTTCCATCCGATTTTACCTCTCCCTCTTCCAATATCTATCCTTTTTAACTCTATCTTTCTTCACCCTTCTCTCGTTTTTTCTGTGGTCTCTTTTCCACTCTTTCATCGTTTTTACTCAGTCAAGGTTTCCATATTTTCTGTATTCTTGATCTTTTTTCTTTGTTACTTCTTCTTTGATTTGCATTTCTTTTCTTCTAGTCATCCAATCTACCAGTCTACCAGTATATAATAAAGGGTTAATTGCCCCATATATCCCGTGTTTTAGGGTTTATCTCCATTTTATCCCGTGTTTTCAAACTTAGCCTAATCTATCCCGCATTTGTCAAATCAGCCCGAGATATCCCGGGTTTGTCACATCAAGCCAATGTGTACTCTCGTGGACGGCCACGTCGGCGTGGAATCCACGTCAACCGCCACATAGACACACGGGAAGAATCAGTCACGATGACAGAATCTGCCTGAAATTTAGGACGACGAATCCAAATAGAACAGGAAGAGGCTCTCAAACTGCGCATGGGCATTGGGGAACCGCCGGATACGATAAAATCGGATTCCTCCTCCCTTTCTCTCTCTAACTTTTGCCACTTTTCTATGATAACGATGAGCTACGAACAGTATATAGAAAAGTACGACGCGGAAGAGAGAGAATCGATCACTTCACTGTGACGACGCACACGATTCTCGTCACCCAGAGATAGAGAGAGAAAGCACGCGGGTCGCATGACGAGCTGGAGAAAGAAAGTTGGAAAGAATCTGCCAAAAGAAGTGGAATCGTCTTCTAATGGAAGGATCAATGGAGTCTTAGTCGACTACACGATTCTCTGAGGAATCGGTATCTTGCGTAATCGTTTCTCGAGATTGAACGACCCCGAGTCGTCCATTCTCTCTCTCCGCCCCGGCTCTTTCGTTTGGAAATTTCTTAAGTTCTTGCTTGTCGACCTGTAAAAAGGATGATCCGTGAAGGTTGACGAGGAAGGCGCTGAACGTAGAATCTCATTCACGCAATCACCTATTCACCTTCGTCGCAGCTCAGATTCTGCGAGCGCGTAGAATCACGGATTCTCGATAAAAAAATTTGTCGGAATTTATGCGGATGCGTTTGGTTTTTTTGTGACACGTGGCGGTGAAAGAGAACTTGTCCCCGTCCACTTATCGGTCCTCTCTCTCCTCTCTCTCGGAAAAATACGGTTCTCATTCAGATGGAAAAAACTCGTCGACGATATCACGAAGTCCTCCCTCGAGCCGTAACAACAGCACTCGAAGAGATTTCCCCTTGATTTGAGATTTTGACTGGTAAACCTGAAATTATTGATGATTTCTCTGGTCTCATCGGTATCCTCTCGGTCTACTTCGTCGCCCTCGCCTTCTCCCCGACGGCCTTCATCGGCCTCAACTACGACCTTAAAGTCCCTCGCTTCGAGTTTGTCTCGAATGCGAGGCCCTCCCTATTCGACTACCCCCGCGCCACGACGCCGCCCGCTCTCTCTCCACCGTCAAGCTCCCGCCGCCGTGCTATCGACCTCCGCAAAGGCGAAGGCCGGGGGCGAAGAAAGAGGCCGAGTAGAAGGAGACCGCGCAGAAGACGATTGCAACCCCCGTGGTAACTAACCTGGATAGAAACCCCACGATAATAAATGTGGATGTTGGCTCTTTGTACTGAGGTCGGAAACGATGGAATGCAGGTGGATGCTGCTTCGTGCCCGGAGAAGAAAGTGGAGATCGAGGCGGCAAGTGCAGTGCTGGTGAATCCGTCGCGAGTGTTGCCGCCGCAGGAGAAGCATATAAAGCTGGCGGAAGGTAGCAGGTACGTGCCGGTGAAGCACAAATACACGACCAGGCCCATTCTCTCGGGATTCGTCCTCCTCAAGGATCTGCAGCCGGCGGAAGCCGAGGTACTAGCTCTCACAGACGCGCCCTCCGGCAGCGCCGCCGCGGCCGTCACCCCAATGCCCATGCGCAGTTTGAGAGCCTCTTCCTGTTCTATTTGGATTCGTCGTCCTAAATTTCAGGCAGATTCTGTCATCGTGACTGATTCTTCCCGTGTGTCTATGTGGCGGTTGACGTGGATTCCACGCCGACGTGGCCGTCCACGAGAGTACACATTGGCTTGATGTGACAAACCCGGGATATCTCGGGCTGATTTGACAAATGCGGGATAGATTAGGCTAAGTTTGAAAACACGGGATAAAATGGAGATAAACCCTAAAACACGGGATATATGGGGCAATTAACCCATATAATAAATGCAATTATAATTTTGAGCAAAAGGGGGAGGAGAAATGACCCTAAATTTTCTCCTCTTGAAACAAGAGAGGGAAGAAACAGAGATCCACACTACATTACCACGAAGTGAAGGAAGATGCATCTATTCATAGATGTATGATGCATTAGATGTTTCAATGAATTAAAATCTCCTCTGCAAGTTGATTTGAAAAAGAAGATGGTTACACTAGTAGTTAGGTGTTGGGAGCAATTTGAATCAACCCCCATATCCAACCCTTTCATAATGTCTTATTAACAAGGTATGATCGTGCGGTCATTGAAAACACATGTCCCCACATCAAAAAGATTTACAAAATCACTTATTTAGTGAATTAGTCAAGAATTGATTGGCTTAATGGCAAGGGTTGAATCCACAAAGAATTAGAGAAAATTTTTCAGATACTTCTGAAATTCGGTGAAATTGGACGATGACTTGGGGGTGAGAAATTAAGGAAATTGATAATTTTAGAAAGAATACTCTAAAAGAATCCATAGAATAAAAAATTATTCAATTTGGATTAGTATCCCTAGAGAAATCAAAGAGTGAAGTAAGGAGATAGAAATCAATTATGAAGAGAGAGAAAGTCATGAAATAATGTAAAATTGAATTAATCTATGCATCATAATTAAAATATATTAGTATAGGATGAGAGATTAGGAATAAAACATGTAATCTAATTGAAAATTGTCCTAGACATGATCCAATTAATTGTTAGATCAAAGCTTTTCATTTTACATTTTGAAAAACAAAAATCTAAGTGGAAAATTCTTCCTTCTCTCTTGATGAAATCTTGATTTCAAGCACTTCCTGGATATGGAAATGAGTCTAGTAGAGGACAAAAATAAGAGATTCAAAGATTATGCAGTCCAAAAGGTTCGATCAATAAAAAATCCTGGAATAAGTATACCATTTGAATATCTTGATTTCTTCCTCTTCTAGACTCATTTCTATGTCAAAGGAGTGCTTAAAATCAAGATTTTGTCGAAAGAATAGGGCGATTTAACCTCTTGAACACCAAATATTCGTTTCAAATTACAGAATGAAAAGCCTTTGATCCGGCAATCAATTGGATCATTTCGAGCGCAATGTTGGGTTAGATTATGTGTTTTCCTTCTAATAATTTGTTAATTATCATTATAGTTAATTTCAAAGCTTAGATTAGATTAATTTTATGGAAAATCTTTCTGTTTTCTCTCTTCACAATTAAATTTTTTACCTAAATTTTGCTCATTGATTTCTCCGTGAATATTGATCCAAGTCAAGCAATTTTTGATTTTGTGGATTCGTCTTTGAGTTTTATTTACAAATCTACCAAAATCCTTAACTTTTTTACAAATCTACCAAGCTTGGATGTTTTCGAATAATCGAACTGTCTAGACATCACTATTCTTGAATCTCTTGCTTCCAATCGCTTCTAAACTCATTTACGCGTCGACGGAGTGGTTGGAAGTGAGTTTCATCGATAGAATAAGGATAATTTACCTCTTGAACGCCGCTGATCATCTTCGAAATTGTAGAATGAAAAGCCTTGAATCCGATGATTAATTGGATCCTTTCGATTGCTATCTCAGGTTAGATTATGTGTTTTCCTCATAATCTTTTGTCTTGTATCATTAGATTATAATTTAGTATCGTAGATTTAGTTAATTTCAGTTTTAATTTTGGATTTCTCTCTCTTAGCGTTTGAAAATTTTTTTTTCTGTAATTTGCTCGTCGATTTCTCCCCAAATCTTTATCCAAATTCTGTGACTTTTGATTCTGCTGGTTCGATTTTGAGTTATCTTTTAAAAAATATGAAAATCCTTCATTTCTCACCTCTATTCATCGTCCAATTTGATCGAAGTTCAAATGATATCTCAAAATTTCTTTATTTATCCGTGGATTTGACTATTATTCACCAATATACTTCTTAATTCGTGATTATTTTCATAAAATTGGTGAGTTTGGTATTAATTTTGACACGAATTGGTGTGCATTCAATGACCAGCCCCTATTCGGTCCGTCAGTCATCTTTTCATCCTGGGTTCCCTAGTTACCCTGATGCCTAGCGTCAATTAGTACTTCAGATAGACCGAGTGCCTTTATGCCCAGATTGTACTTCCAAGTAGGTCACACATCCCTGAATTGCTCTAACATGAGCATGCTTAACTTTGGAGTTCTTATTCATCCTGGTACCAGATCAATATTGATTGAAGTACCGGCAGCATAATGCCAAAAGGTTACAGCATCATGCCCATAGTTGATGATGAAATAATAGTACTGGCAGCATAATGCCAAAAGGTTACAGCATCATGCCCATAGTTGATGATGAAATAATAGTACTGGCAGCATAAAGATCATAGATGAGCAGTAAAGGTGGGTTTTTCCCATTGAAACTTAACGGATCAGGTGAAAGGTTTCCGTCAGCCATCCTTGGCTCTTCGTCCGTTAGATTGCAGAGAGTAATCCATCTCAGAGAAACGACAAGAAGCTATCAACATCGTCCTCGATGAGCGGGCAACGATGGATCTCTCAAGGAGATGAGAGCCCCTTTTGATCTCCTGAAGAGAAGGCAAGTGAAGCGGCATGAGATTTTCGTCCTCCTGCACAGCAGGTACATGGTTGACGAATTCTACGACGGAGGGCTCGAGGAAACTGAAGCCCATACACTCGCTAAACGGTAGCGAAAATGAATTCCCTGCGAAGAGTTGGGTAGAAAAGCGTACTTTATAGACTTCGTGAGGGTTTGCATTCCAGAGGTTAGGCCTATGCTTTAACAATAATTTCCAATTACATCAGACGAAGTTCTTTCATGCGAGCCATAAAGTCGGCGGGGAGATTCATAAGCCAATAAAAGTACAACGCCGCTAACGACCTTAACAGAAAATGTGTAAGAAATCTACCGCGACGCTCTTAAGAAAGAGACAGATTCTGATAAATAAGTAAAGGGGTAAAGACAGAGACACATTCTCATTGATTTCAAAACTTTGTGACGTCAATTTTCTCGTCTGGTGGCCAATCCTAAAAATCTTTGTCATAATCCTATTCTTAGAGTGCTCGAAAAAAAAAGAAATAATGTTTTTTGTTCAGAAAAGATATTCTCTTGAGAAATATCAGGTATAATTAAGTAAAGGAGTACAATTAAAATAAACCTGAACACGCTAAATAAATCCTAAATCGTCCAAACCATTAAACTAATACGCTATTCTCAATAAAAATTTGGAGATGTGAGAATCGGAAACTTCATACTTGAAGTGTATACGCACAATACCTTTATCAGCGTTAAATGAAAGAAAAAAATTCTGAACATAGATAAGAAGTCCAATATCCATAAAAGCATGATGACTTATTTGAGAATGGAAACTGCAGCATTAGAAGTGATGGTATCATTCCATTCCAAAATGGTCAAGGCTCGAACTTGCTTAGTCTCTCAGTTGCTCCTTTCCGCGAAACTGAGGTTGGGCACTTTTACATTTTTCTTTTGCCTGAAATATGTGAATAATCATGCAACAAATGAAAACCTGTGAGTAGGACAATAAAAGAAGCAAAGAATGCAGCAGTTAAAGTTTAGATTGGGATAAGAAAACATTGAAAGATGTGTTTCAAGAAGGAGCAATTTCATCCTTAGAAGTTGGAGTTAGAAAAATTGGACTTGATTGAAGCAAGTGGTCATTTGGGTGTACGATTGACGTTAAATATCAAAGCACTGCAACCGACACCCGTAGATTTATTTGAACCATAGAGATACAAAACGAAGATGTAATCCAGAATTCCCTCTAAAATTTCGCCGTATAATGTTGAAGAGTGTCTCTGAAAGAGACATCAGCATTAAAAGGCTGTTGGATTAACCCAAGTTTCATGCTATTATACTGACGTTGCAAGAGAGTTCTGTTGTAGAAATGGATGATTAAATGACTTTAAGATATAATTATCTCTGATCATAGTTTCGACAACAGAAAAACGACCTTGCACGTTTGAAAAGGACAAACAGTAAATGAACTTTGTAAAGAAACAGTATGAAACAAGACCTTTTGCTGCGCGGCTAACTTCTTATAAGGCCAGGGTTTGACATCTAGTCTTTTACAGATTTTTTTGAAAGTTGTCTGGCTAAGTTGGAGCTTTTCCGCTGCTTCAGCAAAAGTCAAATTATAGTATTGCTTCACGTCGTCCAACTTCATTTTCCGCGATCTGTGCCTCTATTGAGAAAAGGAAAAATAAATAAGAAATAAGTTAATCGGCGTTCATGGATCGACAGAAGTACCATACGTTTGAGAAAGGTACTGATCTGTGGAACCAAGGCCATTTAAGATAAAAAGGAATCAGCCAAAGCACTTTCACCATGCTCAGCTTGCTTCCGTATTTTACATTTAAATGGTTTTCTTCTATCATTCGTATAGGATACAGAAAAGGCTAAATGTACAGACCAAGAGGATATCTCTTTAGGACCATATGGCTTACTATAGTTTTACATCTCATGACATGTAAAAACAAGGCAATCATAGCTCCTAGTCCCTAACCATGACTACGGCATTGTCCTCTCCAGTAAGATAATGATTCCCCAGAAAACAAAAATATTCACAGAATCCGGCCATCTATTTTTGTAGGGCTCAGAAAATCAGATAAAGAGAGCCGTCAGACCTGCAGCTGTCTATCGTGGAACCTTTCTCTTTCGTCAATGTTATTTCTTCACTAATTGATCACTTGAATCGTTTCACCGCTGTGCAAATAGAAGTTGGTTGCGCAGCGGTGAAACGACCTGTCTGCATCGTTTCTACATAGGTGACACATCACCTATGTCTACACATACGTGATGTCTACACATCAGAGGTATTTGCTGATGTGGACGATGAATAGCACTCTCTTAGGGTCACATCCTCACCAGAAGCAGGCGCATTTATTCTTACTTTAAACAGTGAAACACCCACATATTCAGTTGACTATTTGGGCAAGTACATTCTCTGCATGGGCTAATACTTTTGTCCAAATGACGGTGTGCAAGAAGAAAATTTCCTCAAATTTTTTAACAGCCCAACTAATGAAGAATTCGGGGGCGAGATCATTCCACCTCTGAGCTGTCAAACTATATCTGCGACAACAAAGCTTGCATAAAAGAAAGCTACCGTAGTGCTACTCGTTGGAGGCATCTTCTTGATAATGCTCTAGCCTCTACTAAGTATAACTTACAAATGTGGCGGAATGGTAACTTTTTCTACCAAGTATTAGTTACTTGGTAACGTTTCCCAAGTATTAGTTACACTTGTAGTATGATATGATGATGTTGACAGTGGGGGTATAAAATTCACACCTGAAATCATTCATGGGTGTTGGAATCAGACCCGTTTTCTCTCTTAACATCAATGAGGATGAGACAG
Organism: Lemna minuta; assembly: GCA_024174645.1. NCBI lineage: Eukaryota > Viridiplantae > Streptophyta > Magnoliopsida > Alismatales > Araceae > Lemna > Lemna minuta. The sequence continues at coordinate 16,984,871 of CM044104.1, read as the reverse complement.
ACTAAGAGAAAAGATCATATAAGAGGCTGTCGAAATAGATAAAATAATAAAAACGATGCTGTAAAAGGGTAGAGAAGAAAATCCAAAGTTCTCAAAGTCAAGGATAACAAGTCATTGTATCAAAACCCCTCTAAAGCAATATGGGAGGTGATCAGGACTTCTCGTTTGGGCATATACAAGCCAAACCCTATGGGCCTTAGATTTCTCCTCTAAGACAATTTAGAGGGAAGAAAAAGATGCCGTGATGGATTCTCACTAACACGTACTAATTAGCCTTAATGTCTTCTCCTCTATAACCATGAAAACAAAGATGAGAGATTCACTGGTGGGAGTGCTGAACGTGGGAGAAGGAAGCATGGAGATGATTGTCACGAGAGGGCACAGAGATTTTCGAAATCTCACTCATAGAGATAAAAACTTCCGGCCCACTAAATGAGCTGTTTCTTTCTCTCGAAAGAGCTAGCCTCTCATAGTGCAATTTTATTCTGTCTCCAGTACATAATCTCACAAACCACCTGAAGCATTACTTCTCCAATATTGAGCCAAAAACCATTCCTTGGCCAACAGGGCGTTGTGGCCTCGGCATTGTTATGATTCAGCGACGCGGCTGAGGTGTCTTTAGATGAGGTATGGACAAAGGGTGAAAAGATTCATGATAATCATCATTGCATTGGGCTCTGCGGTAAAGGCTTCCTGTGTTAGGTGCGTGCGCTCGTTGCTGGGTCTCTCTGGTTTCTGAAAGGATTCGTGTGAGTCTGCTAACTTGCTTTAAGTAGTGTTCTTGAAGGAAACGTGGCCATAACCTTTAAAGTTACATCTTTCTTTGTGGGTTGACTTATTAATCCTCGTGTATGACGAGTCACAAGGGATTAAGTCTATACATTTTAAAGGATCGGAAGATAGGGGTGCGGAGAGGTGAAGCGATCTATAAGAAGATAGCTGCATTTAGGGACAAGATTTAATGGCAGTGATCTGAATATGCTGTTACAATCCCCACACTATGGTTGGATTTCTTTCCTAAGGCTGACATCTACAGATAATCTGACAAAGAGAATTGTCTCATTTCTACTCCATGGGCATTCTATTTGCCATATTCCTTGCATGACTTTGCCACATATCAGCACACAAACGTCAACTACGTTTCTCCCCTTAATTTCCAGCTATACAGCGTCATCTATATTTCTATGTCCTTCTTAGTCCTTTGTGTAGAGTGATTCTCCCATGGATCAGCATCTGATGGCTGAGCTTTGAAGTTGAGAGGCACATAACTGAAGTCCTTTGAGCAGTTACAAGTATGGCGTGAGCGGATGCGGACCGTTGGGTCTTGAAGTTATAATGGCAGTCAGAGCGGACACATGGCCGAGGGTGATAATAACAAAAAATGCCCTCATCAAGCTATAAAATGAACATAATGTGTTTGATGAAGGGTGTGCCTATGAACCTTCTTCTTTCCATTTTTTTTTCTCTAAGCTACAAGTAAGGTCTGTGTAAGATCTGGCGAAATAACATCTCATGAATCAACATCTTGAATTTTTTAAGTCCAACGGTGGTATCAGAGCTGGTTCAGGGTTCAGGGAGCTGTGGAATATGATGAGAAGAGGGAAGTTGTCTTCCCAAGCGGGGAAAAGCCCTATACAAGAACTACAAAAAATCGAGGTAGTTGTAACTTCTTTGGAGTTGAATGAGATGAACTATCGTCACTGGTCTATGAAGATGGAGGTTCATCTTGATGCTCAAGGCCTGTAGGAAGTGGTGGTCGGAACCAAGGTTTATTGCAAGAAGGATCGACCTGCACTGTTAGCATTCCTCCATTTGGTTTTAGAGTCATTCACCCTAAAACTTGACAACGAGAAGATGACAAAAGAGAATTGGGAGATTCATCGAGTGTTAAATGTGGGTGTTGACTGAGTTTTTTTAGTCAAGAGTAATTGTCCTCAGTCATTATTTTCCCAAAACTGTGTTAGAGTTGAGGAATTTGGAGAAAAAATTGGAGAATGAATTGGTTTAAAACTTATCCGATGCATGCCTTCATGATATGGTTATCTCACAGTATCTCGTGAGCAATTCAGTGATATGAGAACTGTGAAGTCCAAGAAGCTATAATATCTTTAAAGGTTCATGAGATGAGGCTTCAAGAACAAGACACAAGAGAGGAGGATCACGCTCTCTTGGCCCATAATTTCCAAAAAGTTCAATAAAGAAGATGCTGGTAAAATCTTCACAAAATTTAAGAATGGGACACAAGTGAAGTTGTGATCATCATCAAAGTAGAGGAAGAGCATGAGACAGTGGATGAGGAAGAAGTTCTAGTCGGGATGGGAAAAAATTTGAGAGAAAATTCTTCAAGAAAAACAAGATAAGGTGCGGTGATGGTTAGAAATTGGGTCATTTGGTTGATTAATGCGAACTCTGAAACAAAATAGAGAAGATAATGAAGAGGCTATGAATATGAGTGAATAAGGTTGGAAAGAAGAGTCAACTCTTCTTATGCCGGTGTCTAATTAAGAATGTAAAGTTATTTTTCAAGAACTTGGTGGAAATTTGAGTGGAGGTGATTTTGGTACCTTGATACTAGTGCTAGCAGTCATATGACTTGTCAAAGAGGCTTGTTCCATATTGTTAATGAAGGACAAAGAGGGAGATTCTGATTTGGAAATGGGTCTATCATCAAATATGAAGGGAAAGGAAGCATACATATGCGATGAACTAATGGTGATTCTTTAAAGCTTGAGAAGTAGCTATTTATTCCTAGTTTAAAGGTTAATATTCTCAACCTTGGAAATTCGATTATCAAGGTTGTAAAAAAACTGCATGGTGTCTTGACCATATTTGATCACACACTATCTTGATCTATGAGGAAGAAGAAGGTGCTTTTTGGATGTAGCATCAAAGATTTTGTCTAAACTTTAGATCGATTCTATTAATGGGAAATCACAATTTTGTGGAAGGTCTATTCGTTCTTAAACCACCTAAGAACCTATGTCATCATTATGTTGCTAGAAAACACTTAAGGAAAATGTTTTTTCTTCGAATTTTTTTCCCTCATAACCCCAAGAATGAATTTTTGGTAATATTTTCACGATTGTCACTTGTCAACACTTGGTCAGTAGGTATTTCTTTCTAGTGGTGGATTATTTTTCTAGATTGATGTGGGTCTACTTGCCTAAGTACAACTGTCACTTTTTCACTGGAATTGAGAAGTTCAAATTGATGGATGAAGTTGAAAAATATGAGAAGATAAAGATCTCTAAAGAGTTAAAGCTTTTTGTGATCAATACATGATAAAGACGCAATTGACTGCCCTTTGCACTCCATAAAAAAATGGAATAGTGGAAAATCCATAATATTATGAATCTTGCGAGGGGCATGTAAAAGGAGAAGTGCTTACCTATGGAATCATGAAGAGAAGTTGGTACTTGTGTCTGTGCTCTATATTAGGCTCCTACCAAGAGTATTGGCTCATCTACTCCCTATGAAAAGTGGAATATGAGAAAACCAAATATAGAGCACTTGAGGGTCTTTGGATCATTTGTCCATGTGAATAAGATGGCAAGGAGATTGTTTGAATTGGATGATTGAAGTTAAAAAATTGTGTTTGTGGGTCTAAGGAATTTAGATGCTTGGATCTGATCACACCAAGCTACATATTTTTGAAATTTTTTTAAAGGAGTTAAAGGGTGGAAATCAGGCTTCTATGAAGATTGAAGATAAAGGAGGAGAGACTAGGCTCTTTTTTGGTTCTGACCTCAATTGGGAGGATCAGAATATGCAAGAAGTGTCAAAGATTTGCCAAAAATTCCAATAGAAGGCATTGTTGAATGAAGTCAACACAATCATGCCCCCAAAAGACGAATACTTAATAATGTATAGATCTATTCAAGAGAGCTATGAGGAGACTAATATGGGCATATATCTATTCAAGAGTATTTAATCATTCTAGAAGAACCTATTCTATTCACAGAGGCTATGAGTGAAGTGTGGAAGAACGTCATAGAGAAAGAAATTGAAGAAATTATGAATAAGAAAACATGGGAGTTGGTTAGACCTCAAGTAAGTTGTAAGCTAATTAATTAATTAAAATGGGTTTATAAAGTGAAGGAGTGAGAAGAACTCAATAGATGAAGTTACTAGGCATAAAACATGATTTGCTATAAAAGTGCTAGTCACAAAGTTATGACTAGAATATAATGAAGTTTTTGCCCCTGTTACATATAGCTCATTAAAAGGTCTTAGATATAACTCAATACAATTGGGCTTTACAATTCACATGGTATTAGAGCCTAAATTAAATTCTTTTTCCTTATTGCCGCCGCTGCTGAATTAAAGTCGCGGCCGCAACTGCATTACTTCTTTCCTCGCCAGCTGCCCAGGAGGGCCAAAGGTATCCCCTCTCCCCTCCTAGCTTTTTTCTACTACCCTTCTTGGGCTGCCACTACCGCCCTTATTGGGCCACTGCTGTCGTCCTTATTGGGCCACTACTGCCACCCTTATTGGGGCTTCTAGGGCTGCCGCCACTGCCCTTCTTGGCCACCATCATTGCTGCCATCCCTCTCGTGACACTGCTATTGCCTTTCGGAGCCCCTTCCGCCATTGTTGTTACTCTCTTCAAGGATACTTTACCACATATATCATCCCATGTAGAAGTGTTTTCCACCACTCGACATTCTATCATGAGCCAATTGACACGACCGACATACACCTTTGACGGTCACAATTATGCATCATGGGCTACTGGCTTTGAAGACTTTCTCATTGCCCATCGCCTACTACACCATTTGACGAAGTCTTCTCTTGCTAGAACTTCTCCGGATTATGATACATGGAATCAACTAGATCTTGCTATTCGCTCCTAGATGTGTCAAAACATTCTTCCAACTATTGCTCAACCTCTCTCATGTCTCAAACCTGCAAGCACACTATGGTGTACATTGGAGACTAGGTACACAAATAAGACCAACATTAGCCACATAGTGGAAATCTTTGGGTCCATGTTTACTTGCACACAAGGTGATCAGTCCCTTCAAGATCACTTTGGTCGCCTCCAGTCACTTTTGTGCAAGAGTTATCTCTCTATCAACCACCCACAACAGATTTACGCACATTGGAATGATATCGTGAGGAGCTCATTGCTTGAGTCTATCTCAGTGGCATGCGGCCATCTATTGCTTCCCAGATTTGTGGTCAAGTACTTTGTGGTACCCAAGTTCCAGATATGACATTGATTTTTTCCTCGGCTCTTTCGAGTTAGCACCGGAGTCACTTTGAGCACTAGAGTCACTTCGAGCATTAGACCTTCATCTTCTACATCATCCCTATTACCAGAGTCGTCTTCCCTACTAGTATCTGGTACTCGTGGACGAGATGGGGAGTGTAACTCCAAGGCTACTACTTCTCGTGGTGGACGACCCACTGCTAAGGGCAAGCAAATCTTCCCGCCTTGCACTTATTGTGACAAGACCGCTCATGCTTCAGAGAAGTGATGGAAGGAGTTTGGGAAGCCTTAATGAGCTCAAGCTATGTTTTCCTCTATTACTCCGAGCCCGACTCCTCCTAGTATATCTACGCCATAGGTTGGACCAACTATACAATGACTTTCACCCTAGCAGAATATGAAGCATGGAAGCAATTTGAGGCATCCACATTGACTGCCAACTTGGCTTCTACTTCAGATACTCATGCCTTTCTTGCTTCTAGATCATCATGGGTTATTGGCTCGGGGGCTTCGGCTCATATGTCTAGAATCCCTTCTACCCTCTCTTCCCTTACTCCTACGACCGCCTATCCACCCATATCCAATGCAGATGGTCGTTCATGCTCTGTTAAAGGGTATGGATCAACCAAACCTACTCCCTCCCTTACTCTACATAATATTTTATATGTTCTTGGCTTTCCCACTAACAAAAGGTCGTTTCTTGTTCGAGTGCAGAAGCTGAGTATCGAGCTATGGCTGCTACCGCTCGTGAAATGGCATAGTTTGAAATCTTTTGTACAAGACTTAGGCATCATAAACCCAATGCCTATGCCTATGTATTGTGATAACTAGGCAGCTATCTTTATTGCTGGAAACCTTGCCTTTCACGAGAGGACCAAGCATATTGAGATTGATTGTCACTTTATTCGTGACAAGGTGTTGATGGGAGTTATTTCTACACTGCATGTGTCATCATCGGACTAGCTTGCCGACACCTTCACGAAGAGCATTATTGGTGTGTCGTATGATTGCATAGGATCCAAGCTGGGCATGTTTGAATTATAGAGTCCAGCTCGAGCGGGAGTGTTACATATAGCTCATTAAAAGGTCTTAGATATAACTCAATACAATTGGGCTTTACCATTCACAGCCCCTATACCTAGAATTGAATAGATCAGGTCCTCATTGCTCTAACAGCCTAAGAAAGATGTAAATTACATCATCTTAATGGGAAATTAGCTTTCCTCAATAGAGAAATAAAGGAGGAAATTTGAGTAAAACAGCCCAAGGGATATGTTAAAGAAGGGAAGAAGGATGGGGTTTTAAAACTCAAGAAATCATTTTATGTGCTTAAGTAGTCCCCTAGAGCTTGGCATTTCAAGCTAGATCAAAGCCTATCTGAATCTCAAGTTCTTGAAAATTCTAAATGATTGTGGTGTATACAAAACAATGTGGAAGTGAAATATTATTAGTTGAGATGTGTGTTTATGACCTAATCCTCACTAGATCAAATTTATTTTTGATTAGGGATTTTAAAGAAGGGATGAAGAGGTTATAAGAGGTAACTGATTTGGGTCTTCTATGTACTCAAGCATTACTGTGATTCAATAAGATCAGACTTTGAAGACATCAAAGATGGAAGAGGGAAAATCCATCAAAATTCCAATACATGCTAATAGAAGTTCAAAAAATGGGGAGGAGTTTATGAAGGCTCAATGAAATTTAGGAGCCTTTTGGAGAGTTTGGGGTATTTGACTCATACCCGTGTTGATTTGATGTTTAGTGTAGAGTATTTATTTTGGTTTCATGGAGAAACCCACCTTGGAACATGTTAAAGCAACCAAAGGGATACTATTGGTATGTGAATAGAACAGTCAATTATGGTCTTATCAACATGAAGGGGAAAATTGAGGCTGAATTAATCTGGTATCTTGGAAATTATTATGTTAATAATAATATTGAAAGAAAGAATATTTATGGGTATATTTTCTTTCTTAGAAATATGACAATTTATTGGAGCTCAAACAAACAATTTTTTTCACATTATCATAATGTGAGGCTGAATATATATCAAGGACATTAGCCACATGTCACAGTATTTGGCAAAAATAATATATTGGAGAGTTGAAAGGACTCGAGATGAAGCCCACAAAGATTTTTGTACATAATAAAACTGCCATAGTGTTGCGTAGAAATGAAGGGTATCATGCTTGCCCTCAACGCATCGATACATAGTTTCATTTCATACAAGATTGTGTGGGAAAAGGTAAAATTGGAATGAATTTTGTGAAGACATATGATCAAAAGGCCACATATGTACCAAATCACTGGGAAGGATTAAAGTAGAGATGATGCCCATGTAGATTGGGGTTCAACACATGGAGGCTTAAGGATCAAGGAGGTGAAGGTGGAGAGTGATCCTCCCTTGGATCAACATTTGAAGACTAAGATTCAAAGATGCTAGGCATGTAACTGAAGTCGTTCAAGGAGTTACAAATTTTACATGAGCAAATGTGTTTCCTTTCTAATGTTGGAGGTACAACCATAATTAGAGCAGGCACATGGATGAGGGGGATAATAACTAAAAATTCCGACATTGGGTTATAAAATGACATAATGTGTTCTTCCTAACACTTTTCTTTCCTCTTTCTATTTTATCCATGTGAGTTTCAAGTGAGATCTTTATAAGATCTGGTAAAAACATCGCAAGAAACAAGATCTTGAGTCATTGAAATCCAACATCTTTATGGTACCTGTCTATGCCCTAATGTGAATTGTGGGGAAGCTTGAATTTCTGAGCCGCATATATATCATATATTATTAAAACCATTAAAAAAGTGATGTTTGGGAATAGAAGCACTGACTTGGTTTCCAATATCATGCCATCTTTTACGATTTCCACGCTTTGCTACTTTAGAAGGCTTCATTTGTGTCATATCTGTTGTAGTTTTGGCTGCGTCATGGATGCCATTAGACGTTTCTTCATTACCAAACTTTGAAAGGATTTCATTGTGGGAAGTCTGTGCAGTGATGAATTTTGCACTCTCTGTAGAAAACATTTGCAAATAATTTAAAATAATTACGTTGAATTAAGCACATGCCAGAAGATATGGAGGAAAGGTAAGATTGTGTATGAATATAGGTTTACAGAAATGAAATGGGAGAGTTATAAATGTAGGTTAGCGATAAAGAGGCCATGACACAAAGGCTGTAATTAATATTATATGAGAAAGATTCCTCATAGACACTGGTAAATAGAAAATATATAGTAGAAATAGAAGCAAATAAAAGCTTTGATAACAAGAAAAAAAGAAGGTATTTTACACCTGAATGGCAGGAAAAAACTGAAAAATAATGTGAGCCATGCACTTGACAGCCCATAAAATAAACAATCATGCATTCTCTAAAAGGCTAAAAGGTATTGGGATATAGTTGAAATTTTGTAATGATATCAATGTTAGAGTCAAGTAGACATGTTTAATGATAAAAGATAAATACCAAAAGTTGCTTCAAGAATAAATATATCAGAAACAAATAAACGTATTGTGAGACTTATATATTATTTTTTCTCAAGGGCTAATCAATAGGTGAAAGATTATCATGTAAAATGTAGGATCCTCATCAATTTAAGTGCGTGATAATACAAATTGGTCTTCCTCATCCCTCTCAGGAGATTCAAAACCAAAGATGATACTATGAGCATAGTAGTTTATTGCAGGCCAAATTGGAAGATTCTAGTGTCTTTCAATTCTATTGATCTTCTCATGATATGGAGAAATGATTAGGGGATGATTTAGTTTAAATGGGATTTATAGTTTGGGTTTCTATCTATTCCTTACAGTAGCCATTTCAATAATTCTATCAACATTTTGAATTCTTCTATGCTGAACAGAACTTGCTAAGATTCTTTGTAACCTTGTAGGCTTTGGATATCTAACTTCAACATTAAGAATCAAATGATAACATCAACATGACGAAGCAAGAAACATAAGCGTTATTTAATAACTTCATTATATAGATACTATTAGATTAATTTAGATATTAATACAAATATACTAAATGCCTTGTACAATCTTGTTGGAGATTGGTTTAGGCCACGAAGTGACTTCAGCAAACACATCCAGTCTGTTTTTGTCTTGGACCTACAAATCTTCTTGTAGCTGTAAATTTCTTGGGATACAAATCCCTGCTCTAACCAAGAAGATCTACCCCAAAGTTTTAATATTTCTATATAGAAAAGAGTATAGAAACAGGTGTCCTACAGGATGGTTAAAATGACAATCCAAATTAGGCACTATGATACCAAGAACATAGAAGAACTCTTCTTTACCCCCCTATAGGAATTAAAAATCTACAATATCTCTCAACAAGATATCACCAATCATGAACAAAGCCCCCTTCTCACTCTCCCAAGAAAAACTTAGGGAACCATTTAAAGAGGATACAGATGATTATTCGGAGGGCATCTCCGGAAAAACCTTAGGGTCGATTCAATGAAAAGAAACACATGTGGAGTCACCTCTCTTGCAAGCAAATACATGAAAATGCGTTGTTGCACTTTCTCATTTATTTTATCGGAGACTTGTTCGGGAATCTTGAATCTTTTAACCTAAACTTGAAAAGCCACCTCATGCTTGTGATGAGCTCCACCTATTATATATATCAATCAGAAACTTCTTAAAAACCATTTTTTAACTCGTGAAAAGGCACAAATCTTTCTAGAACATCTAGAGTAATCCATAGCTGTTCGAATAGTCTAACATAGTCTACAACTTTGGAAGGGCTAAAGAATATTCTTGACAACTCTCAAAAACTCTACAAGAAAGTTGTTCAGGTCAACCTTCACACCAACATTCTCGAAGCTAAAGATTAAATAAAATGTCGCCACAGATGGAAATCGATAAGAGGATCTGTGGATTTTAAATGGAAAAACGCGAAGCATCTGACACTTAACAAGATCATCAACAGATCTAAAGCGGAACAAGATTTGACTTGCTGCATTTGAAAAAAAACCATGATCCTCATAATAAAATTATGCATAAGATAACAGTGAGAGAAAAAGAAACAAAGAATCTCTGAAAAAATGTTGTTATTAAAAGAATATGAAGGGCAAAATGTTACTATACTAAACATTGAGAATCAGCCCTTAAACGTTAAAAATCTTTACATAAGTAGGTCTCGTAGATTAGGGATTGATCTGGTTAAGAAAATAGTGGAACACAAAATACAAAGATAATGTGAGTTAGTTTTGAAGAGTTCGACACCAGGCCTAAATGGGCTAGTGAGATTGGCTGGAATTCAAAAAGTATATTGAAAACATCAAACCAGAAAGTTAGAATATCAAGGTCCCTCTTACGTGTGAACGAAGTCAAACGTTGGCGTAGTAAAACTACCAATTTTGGACCATATGGCGATGTGAACGATTAAAAAAGTGAGCCTACGTAGATGTGAATGGAGTGCCACCCGTTTAACTGTTTCTTTTTTACCGAAAAAAATATAGACAACACAAGTGGTATTGGATAAACGTCTGTCTGCTACATTTTGAGCTAAACACAGACATTAACATGCAACATTCGCATGACTATTTTTGATCAGGTGCTATGATTGTCAAACTAAGGAAAATCCATCAAACTGTCCTTACGCATTGGTTGACGGAAATAAAGAGTTGAAAGATTAGTAAAATTAATACACTTCCGCCGAGGACACAGAGGAAATCTATCAAACTGACGTTACACATTCGTTGAAAGCGCAACATATTAGTAGTCAAATCATAAGAGTCAATTAAAATATCCACCGAGGAATTTGATATTTTCATGCACAAACCCAAATAGATTCATAGCCGCCAATCTAATAAATAAACAATCCTCTCTAACAATTATAGGAAAACAATTTAGAAACAAGTATGCCAGAAAAATTTAGATTTATCAGCAGTAAAATATAGTATTTCTTATAAAGTTTACCGATGTCGTGAAACATTACCATCTGGGACGGGAGGCTCCTCGTACGTCAGACTAGGGGGAGATACATAACTGTCGATGGAGAAGATCCTATCGGCATTGTTATGTATAGGAGGCTTCATTGTCACCGTATCTGTTGGAGTTATTTGTGTATTTGAATGGATATCAGCTTCTATTTCGATCGAGAGTTCTTCCCCCAGAGGATATTGTGAACTAAGTTCCCAATCACCCCAATTAACGACCTCATTATGATCGACATTTTCGGAGATCATTGCAGTGAAACATTCTGCACGTGTAGATGTAGATATTACTCGTATATGATCCAAAAAGATCAACTATAATGAACAAACGATGAGAAGAAAAACTTTAGAAATGTTGCATTAAAAAATGGGTCTGTGAAAACGTAGAAAAAGGCTGATCAAGCAAGCATAGAAAATAGAGGTAGCAATACAGAGGAAGTTTAGAGCGAGAGGAATATAATATTTGCATGCGGAAACCCAAATAAATTGATAGCTTCTATGCTAAAAACAAAATCTAACCATTGATTACAGAAAAAAAAAAACCAGCAAGAACTAAAATAAGTGCCAATAACAAAATTTGTTTATCAGAAGTAAAATGAAATATTTTTCCGGTAAAAGTTATCCAGTTTTTTTAGAAGACTACCGTTGGGGATCGGAGGCTCGTCGTACATCGGACTACGGGGGGACACAAAACTGTTCAGGTCATATGAAGAGGAGAAGATCATATCGGCATTATTGTGTATGGGAAGCTTCCCTTTCACCATATCTGTTGCAGTTGTGAATGTATTCGAATGCATATCATCTCCTATTTCGATCGCGAGTTCCTCTCCCCGCGAATATTTCGAATTAAGCCCCCCATCCCTCTGATTCATGTCCTCATTGTGTTCTAGATTGTTGGAGATAATTGCACTGAAACATTCTGCACTTACAGAGGTACATATTACTTTTATGTGATTCAAAAGATAAATTACGAATGCATAAACGATTAAAGAAATATTTAAAAAGTGTTGCATCAAAATACTGGCCTTTGAAGAGTTAACATTAGACTGATCAATGTAGCCTAGAGATATAGGTAGTTGTTGGAAAAAGGGAGGAGAATAAATTCGGAGAGAACGGAGTTTGCATGCAGAATTCAAAATAGAGTGGTAGCTGCCATGCAAAATAATTAACAAACCTGACAAATGATCACAGAAAAACAAAAACTAGGAAGAACTAAAATAATTACCAATGACAACAACTTGATTTATCAGCAGTAAAATAAAATATTATTTCTGATAACGGTGAACTGGTGTTTTGAAAGATTACCATCCGGGATCGGAGGCTCGTCGTACATGAGACTATAGGGGGATACAAAACTGTTGAGGTCATAAGAAGGGGAGAAGATCCAATCAGCATTTTTCACCATATCTGTTGCAGTTGTGAATGCATTCGAATTGATCTTATTTTCTCTTTCAGTCTGGAGTTCCTCCAGTGGATAGTTCGAAATAAGTTCCACATTCCCGAGATTAACGATCTCATTCAGTTCTACACTGTCGGATGTCATTGCATTGAAATATTCTGCACTTTCAGAGGTAGACATTACTCGTATATTATTCAAAAAGATAAATCATGTATGCATAAACAATTAAAGGGAAAAAATTAAGAAGCCTTACTTTCAAATATAGGTTTGTGAAATGTTAGCAATAGAGTGATTAAAAAGCATCGAGATAGAGGCAGTTGGTGAGAGAGAGTTATAGAGAAATGAGAGAGAGAAAAGAAGATAGCGAGAGGCTGTGACAAATAATGTTTTAGAAAGAGTTGTCAATGAGATTGGCAGTAGGAGATGTGCAACGGTTAGAAAAACGGAATCAGTTACATCGTCATCGGAAGATAAGAACAGAGGGCAGTTCCATAACTCTGTCGAAGGAACATAGAGACTTCGAATTTAAAATCCTAAACCTTATTGTTAACAATCGATTTCGTCACACAAAATTAACCCCTCTAGGAACCAGAATATTCTTTAAGAAGATAACTTGTTTACGGCAGCAATAGAGAGAGTATTAAGATACTAGTTCCTATACGGGCATAACATTCGAGATATCGGGTGAGAAAGTCATTATCTGCAAAAAACAAATACTGTGAATCGCAAAAATTGGATGTCAATAAGTTAACCTCGCTTCATGTGTTCAGAAATACGACCCTTGAACACTGGTCATATTATTAGAAGGGGGGAGGCAGAGTGTGAATCTGCCTGACACGTAAATGAGATGACCAGAAAATTTCATTGATCGTGCAAATAATATTCGATGGACACTCTCATTATGTTCTATACGGAAACAGAGGAAAACAAGACCTTGACATGTAAGTTTATAATGTCAAAAGAATTGGGTGAGAAATTAAGGACGCCTTTCCATCAGAACTAAACAAAACCTCTCCGGACGGATAAAATGATTTGAATTCTTCATTCTTTTATGAGGAATCCTTCATGAGTGCGGACTAAAAGTTAAAACATAAACCGCAGCCTGCCGAAAGGAGAATTTGTTGTTGCAAGTCCGAGAATCGCGCTCAAAAGCATGTAATAAGGGATAACACAGATAGAAGAGCACAAGCGTCAAACCAGTATGTCTCGAATTGAGTGAATATTCTGCCATAGAATGATTGATACATGATCTAGGCAGGGAAATCAAGAGACATGTCTTTGCACAAGTAATGCGTTTCGGCAGGAGTTGCTTGGAAATCAAAACAAATGTCCGCGCATACAGATCCAAAAAACGGAATCCCCAGAGGAATAACTGCATCAAGATCTTTGGAGAATACGGAGTAACATGCACGATGAGATCTGACCTTAGTATCCCCGAAACCTAATAGAGCGATCTCTTCCGGTGGGGAATCATTATAGAATGCTTTCAAAAACTTGATGATGGGAAAAATGTAGCACAGACAAGAAAAATCGATTTAACAGCAGTGAAAAGTATTTTTCTGGTAAAAGTTGCGAACGACTACCTTCTGGGATCGAGGGTTCTTCGTCCATTGGAATGCATGAGGATACAAAAGGATCAACATCAGGCATTTCAATAGAATCTAAAAATGAAAGCATGCCATCAGCATCTGCATCGACGGGGGACAACGTCTGAAGACTCGAAGACTCGAAGACACTCGAAGACATGATGGGATCTTCGGAAGACTCGAAGATCCCATCGATCTCGTCAAGGGAAGGCACACAAAGGGGGGAAAGATCTTCGTCTTGCCATATACTGGGTAGATACTGCAGCATATCTTCATCGGAGGACTGGGAAAAACTGAAGTCCATATTCCAGGAGGCTAGAGTCTGGTCGGCCTCCTGAAGAGATGCCGTAGGTCGCGGTGGAAGATCGTTGTCCTCCCACAGATCGGGTACATGCAGCAGCATCTCCTCATCGACGGAGGGCTCGAGGAAACTGAAGTCCATAGCTTGCCCTACGCTGAGAGATACGAAGTCACGTCTGAACGAAGGAGAGGAAAAGAGCAAATAAACGAGGTTTATAAGGGCTCTCAGTGGGCCATCACCTTTCATCTTTCCGCGCCTGACGGTGGCTGTGAGTAAAGGTAGATAGAGTGGCAGGGACAGATAGAGAGAGAGCGTGGCGCATTTTAACTCACGGGACGCGCACAAGTTAAACCCTCGCCGGGTAGGAGAATAAGTTTCCTTTTTAGCGTTACCGAGTAAACCTTCCGCCGGAGTGTTGGAAGATTGCAAGCCAGTTGGATACATGTGATATAAGAGCTCCGGAAGTTGAAGCGTTACTTAAATATTTATTTCATTATATTTGTTCTATTTATTTTCTATAACGATTTTTCCATTAACATAAGCATCCCAAATATATCCCATGACCGTCAAGATTTACAGTAAAAGCTTTGGTCAAATTCGGAAAAAACTATGCGAATTAGATGATCCGATGTTGTGTGTTATGAATGTAATATATTGCTTATCAGATATCAATAAACATGGCATCATCAATTGACTTCCTTATTTTTTCAAAATCTACGACATTATCAATTCTAATGTACACAAGATTATTTGTTATACTCACCTTTTCTTATTTAAACTGACAGTCTTATCAGGTCGCCACAGTTTCATATAGAAATAGGTCTTCTGCCATAAGTCCACGAAAAAATTGTACGACATCCTTTCTCGTACGAAGTACGACCCTCTCCTTGGCTGTAATTCAGTTACCAATAATTCAATACTAAATGAAAGAGGCAACGGGCACAAACTAACAACACGAATAATACTTGTCATGGCAGGAACTCAGAGCGGCGCCATCCGTCTAGATCTTGGAGGGACTCCGAAGCTCAATCATCCATCATCTGTGTTCTTATCAATTTGGGAAAGAGTAAAAGCCTAGCAGATTGATCTTCTAGCGCATATCCAATACAATTAGTGACGGTTGCCAAAGACCCCCGTCCCTCATACTTCTCTTTAATCTATGGAGGCCGTTATCAAGGAGGCTCCCAAATTAGTAGGATGGAGCGCTTCGTTTCCTGATCGAGAAAACTGGGTGATTCACATATGGCTAAGCTGTACTATAATGTTGGTTGAGAGCATGAACTTTCGCAGATAGTTTTACCCTACCAGGACAATGGGATTACAGAATTTCGGAAGATCATTCCGGTAACATATCTTAAAGACTTGAGAGAGAATATACAAGAATTAAGGGATACTGTCATGCTATGGGCGAAACTTGCATATAGCTCTTTGGTGAGCGAGGCCACTGGCCAGAGTCCATCAGAAGTCGTGTACAGGATTCTCTCTAAAGGCCGAGTAATTTGTTACGAACCAGCACCAACGCTCATTTTTGGTTTTCGGAGTGGCCATTTGGTTAACATAACTTGTGTTCAATCCACGACAAGGGATGCATTATCATATCACGAGATCCAATGCTCACTTCAGGGAACTGGCAGATCCCAGGAGAGGCATGCGGGGATAAGGTGATGTCTGGACTGCGAGCAGATAGGTTGCTTGATAAAACTCAAACCAATACTCGCGGAGATACTTGGAGTTTTGGATCTCCATATCTCTTTGTATACTATCTCTCTTCTCTCTTTCCTTATCATAACTCAATGTCATCCCTCTATGACCAAACGTTTTGGACGGTATGGACTTTTTATTGAATTCATCGTCCCATCGCAGATCTCTTGAACATTATCTCACTGAGAATCATGCACAAACTTTCCCCCGCACTCAGTATTCGTATTGTCTTTATGTCCTTCCACTCCGGTCGAATTATTCTATGAAATCCTTAATACGCATCATATATATCCATAGAACATGATTTTCACTAACCATCGTCCAATGGTTAATTGTTTTCAGTCGTGTAGGTTAAAATTCAAGGCTACCAAACTTTATCCAACTTGAGAACACAGTTACTGACCTGCTTGCCAATATCAGCATAGCGTCTATTAATCTGGCGTTTCTTCTCTACTTTTGAAGGATGAATGTTAATGCCGTTGGCACGTCTTCATTCTGGCCATATTTTTCTTCTTTGATTGGGTCTCCTTGGGACTTGGCATACAGCGTCATCAGTTCCCTATCACCTTGATCAACGGTCCCTTGAATTTGGCCAATAAGAGAGCGCTCTGTCATCACAGGGAGGATAAAATTTGTCAATGGTTAAAAAGTTAAAAGTTCTAATACACAGATATGTAAAAACTCGATGGGAGGTTATGAGAACAGTTGCAGAGAAGGAAATGTATGTAGAAAGAGTGAGGGTGGAAGAGGTTTGAGGGGAGGTCAAATAGGAGATGGGCCAAAGAATGTAAAAAATAACGCAACTGAATGGAATAAACCGACAAATAGCCACAGAAATACTAGAGAGTTCTACTCTATGAAATAGCCAGTAGAACACAGTAGAGAGAATACTCAATGAAAGATTGGAAAGTCAAACCCTTCCGTCCTTATTTGCAAGAACACAGTAGAGATCAGTTTTATCGCTATACAGAGCTTAGGTGATAAATTGAGCTGTTAAACCATGACCCAAAACCTATGTCAACTAGTAAATAACTCACTCCAGTCGAGTCGGCGTGGCTGTAAGTAAAAGCTAGAGAAAGAGACGGAGAAGAAGAACGAGGAAACGATTGTAACTCCCAATTTTACCGGTATAAGAAGAAAATTCGTAAAATATGAAGATATCTCACCGAGATTTGCAGAACAGAAAATCCATCAGCAGGATAAAAAGCATATTTTTGAACGTTCAATTCGGTCTGGTGAAATCTGACTGCCTTGCACTTAATATGGTTAAATAAAATATCTGATTTCTTCGAAACGAAAATTGCGCCACCTTATTCATAGCAAGTATTTGATAACAAAAGAGACTTCCAGAACCGTGCTAAATCTAAGCAGACAGATAAATCCAGTTTTCGGTTGCTATGTCCTCGCACACATATTGAAGCAACAGAATCGGAGAAGTTTGACCAGTAGAAATTTGATTTGAAATTCCGGAGTCCGAAGGACTAGAAGACTAAATCAGAGATGGCTAGTATAGATGTAAACAACCCCATTGCCGAATTTACATCAAAGTCGTGAGTGTCAAAGAAATATCGATAATGATGCACCGGGAGGTCCGATATTATCATCCAGAAACCCGATAAAAACGATCTCCAACTATCGAATGAGAACCGACATTGAGGAGTGATAGAATTACAGAAATGTTTCTGTTAGAAAATACTACAACGGTACAAAAATCCATCAATGGGCTGTCAAGAATGTTTTCATCAAAGACATCCGATGTTTCGCAACAGTACCGACCGAGAAGGAAAGCTTCTTGTCCGCTGGACTGGACTGCACTAAACGATCTAGGGCAGCCATCTCAAAAGTAGAGGGGGAGCAGATGCTTTCCATATCCTCCTCTATATGGGCAAAATCGGTGGCGTCCAGGAGCAACCGATCTCATCAAGAGAAGGCGAAGGAAGGCCATCATCCCAGCCACCCAGTAAACAACTGAAGAGCTCGTCGTCGACGGAGGGCTCGATGAAACAGACGTCAATATCCCGCGTCTAAGTTCTAGGGTTCTGAATATGAATTCACTGCTCGTTGTAGGAAAGTAACCACATAAAAATGTTTCTCGAGAGCCATCATTGACAGTATCTTTTTCGTCTTTCCGTGCCCGGCGGCGGCCGTGAGTGTAGGCCCAGACGCTCAGAGAGAGACAGAGAACGTTACTGGCTGTTGACGAGAAGATGACTGGATCCTCGCCAAATGGGACCATAGTATCTGAGTGTAAATCCAAATTTTTTTAGAGAAACACACAATACTTCAATCACTTGTGGGTTTGTTCATAAGTCTTCGCAGGGTCGTTGCCAATCAAATTTTGTAACCGAATGTTGGCACGTGGGACGTCCATTGGCATGTAGGACAAGGACATTTCTAAAGGCCGAAGAGTCGCTTAGAGTTTCTATTTCTTGAAGAGTACTTTAACACATTTACTGACTTACAACCTCATTTTAATAATTATCTTTGGGTATTTTGATTATCTGTTCTATATTCAGAGAAAAGTGTGCTTCTTGTTAGAATATTATAATTCATCTTTGACTGAATGAAAACAAAGTGGTCATGATGTAAGTTCGAATAAGAGAGAGCACTTCATCATATCTAGGTATCAGTTAAGATAGCCGATTTGACTGTATTGGAACCTCCTATTTTCAACGTGGAAGAGCACATACCTCTATTTTTAATGGGCCAGCGAATGCACCTGTGTCAAATGTTTATCTGGTCAACTTTTGAGCAGTGTTGTCAAAGAGTGTCCAAGCGTTGTAGAATAACTTTGTGGAATAACATGTGAAACGCTTTCAATCACGGTCAATCAAACACTTCCTTAAGGGGGTTAAAGTTATCAATGAGAAATGACATGTCAAAAGCTAAAAACTGAGACTGGTCCATGAGAGTGTAAGTCCTTCAAAACTCCAAGGATATCAGATTCATCTCCCTTCTTAAAGAGATAGGAATTAAAGACCATCTCCAAATGAAAACGCAGATAGCTTCATCGTGTTCCAGATATTTAGGAAAATACCAATGGGCAACCATTTTCTTGTAATATCTTGCATGTTATCACCCCCATTCAGATCTCTATTCTCTCATTTGATAAGGAAACCTTGACAGTTTTCCATACCCTTTTTTTATGGAGGCTACACATCATAGAGTATATTGAGGTTAAAATAATTAAAATATTCTTTCTCTTTATACTATAAAACTTAACACTCCTTAGTAGCCTCTTTCTTGTACTATCCTCTGAATTTGACCATCAGTTTATTGACATTCCCTTACTCTCCCAGTAAAGCATCATCCATAAAAATATAAACTGATGTCACTTGGATGGACTTTTATAGAAAACTCTGTATTCTCAGTAATTCAATATTAGGAGAACTCTTCTTTGTTTTCTTTCTTCCTGCATTAGAGCGTTTCACAACATCAAGAAAGAAAAATGACTCAAGGAATCAAGAATTCAATGATTTTCACACAACATTTTGGAAATTTTTTGAAACCCTAACACCTAGATATTCAAATTTGTGAATAAGTAAAGCCTTTGATAATAGGTAGATATTAGAAAAGAAGAGTAGCTGATTTTATCTATAGAGGAGGAAAAAAATAGAATTAGATGATTCTATTTATTAGGCAATATTTAACAAGCCTAGAAGCTGAATCTAACACATCCCCACGAGCTAGAGAATAGACATTGCTAGCTTTGTACAGAGAGTATCGTATGCAAATGGTAAGACAACCAAGGAGAGCTGATGAGAAGAGGCACTTCTAGGGGTCCTTGAAGGCAATAGCATTGGTGGCCCACAGATGCCGGCATGGGTGCATGGAGGAAAATAATAGGGATGCTCATAAGCATTGACAAAGGATGCACAAAGGTGCGAACAAGAGAATGAATTGGAGGGGTGGGGGAAGTATGGGTGCACAAAAGCCCTAGCACTAACAAGGGAACCCTGGAGGTGCTCCCAGGGATGCACTTGAGGTGCTAGCAAGGATTCATGAAAAAAAAAGGCCACGAACTGAAGCCAGATGGTAGAAAGGGAAGTGAGAGGGTTATCGGAGACCACTCGGGCAGCGGAGTAAGAGAGTGACATTGGGGTGAAGGGGTGACCAGGGCATTGGAGATAATGACAGTAACTCCCGAGAAAGAATCTTAGAGAGTGACAGTGATATACATGAAAGCATTGCCAAATAGACATGATAGAGTCTCCCCAAGCTCTAGTGATGAAAGAAGATCATAAAAATGACAATTATGATGATGCCTTTCCTTGAGAAGAAACAAGAGATAGAGATGAAACTTTCAAAGGCCGAGGAGGTCTCCCCCTCTCTTCGACAAGTATATGATAAAATAATATCAATTTTTTCCTTTTTGATTGCCTCTTTTTTTTTTTCTGTTTTTCTAATTTTCTCATTTTTAGTTTTTATCATTTTTATTTTTGAATTGGTGGCCTAGTTAATCCGCTCTTGACTGGCCCTTGGAAATCAAGTGTAGAGAAACCCAAGAAGGCTGTAGCCACTGCCAAAGGAGGGTTGACAACCAGCATGGAAGTAGATGCAACCTAAGGACGCAACATGAGTGGTCTGGCCACCACTATGCCTAGAGATGAGACAACATCCCAATAGTAATGGC
The DNA here is from genome assembly GCA_024174645.1 of Lemna minuta. Classification (NCBI taxonomy): domain Eukaryota; kingdom Viridiplantae; phylum Streptophyta; class Magnoliopsida; order Alismatales; family Araceae; genus Lemna; species Lemna minuta. The sequence goes on along the minus strand of CM044104.1, from coordinate 16,964,083 downwards.
AACATAATAGTAAGGCAGTGTCACGATGGAAGAGATGGTAGAGTAACATAATGATAGTAAGGCAACACAATGGCAATGGTGACACCATGCTTAGTTCAAAGAATGAATCCATGGATTTTATGCCATGGGAGCTAGGATAAACTTTGATAGCAAATAGGTATTAGAGAAGGAGAGTACATGCCTCTATATCTAGAAGAGATAAGGATATGCCTCATGTGGGATTAAGGCCCCCAAACAGGTCAACCTATTGGGCTATAATTATAGAATAGAGGCTCATGGGAACAAGATTTTTGTTGGAGTCCCACTTAGGTTGAAAATGTGATAATCTATGAAAGAACTTATAATTCTACTAGATGAGAAATACTGATAACTAAAGAAAATTTGAGCCCTTCATAAACTATGGGTGTGGAATTTGCTTTTGAAACCCTTATAAATTGATCTTAAGTCAATCATTTTTCCAATTATTTGAATATTCAGTTATGGGAAGTTCTTCAATTTTCTATGTTCTTCTAATATTTTTATATATAAAACAATCATGTAGAAAATCCAAATATTTTTTAGTTTTAGTGTTTTATCCTAGAAAAAAAACCCCTTATGTTATGCTTAACAAGAGAAACCATAGAATGCTTAAAAGATAATGGAAGGGGTACATCAGTTTATATTCAAGCAAGAGAGAGACATAGAGATCTAATGGGCCCTAATGGGCTGGGAGCTTGATAACACATTTGGAAAGTTATTTATAAATTATGTAATATTTCTAAAGGAATGACACTCATCAAACTATTAGACGAGGTTAGCATTCTTGATATTTTATTATCTTCAAGAAATTTTGGGTTTTTTTTGGAATTTATCATACAAAGGAAAAAACATTACAATTGATGTGACAGGTGAGCGCTCAAGTGGTGTTGACACAAAGCATATATAGCACTTGAGTTGAGTGCTTATTTAGTGCCAGCATGGAACCTATGTTCACAATTGTGGCTCTTATTCAACATATCTGTGGTCCCACATTATGACTCTAATGATGGCCATTAGTTTACCAACATGACTCACTAAATATCCAAAATCTTTAAATATTATATAGATGTTAAAATATTTAATTTTTTCCCTTGTGGAACTATTTTGTCTCCTCTTTCCTTGTAGGTGATGTGACAATGTATGGAGCATCGAATCGAGTTATAAATGGGGGCCATCCATCTTGACTTTTCGACGGAAAGATTCCAATGATTCCTGAATTAGTATCTGTAAGATGTGGGCCACGACCCACATCTACTAAAATGTGGCGATTAATCAATGTTTAAATCAGAATCATATGAACATTTTTGAAGCCTTTCATCTTTCTCTTCAAACAACACGTGATGTGGCTGTATTTGGGACCTCTTATCTGACCAGCCCAATCAAAGGTGACAATTGTTATTCATAAACAATGGATCGCACAACATGCAACATGATCATGGCTATTCATCACCTTGAAAAACGTGATATGATGGCCAAAATTGATGATGATGGTTTCATAAATTTTCTCTTGATTCTTTAAGAGACACTTGGCACAATCACAATGCATGCACTCCCTTAAGAGTTAGATCTGATACCTACCCAAAAAGCCCATTAAGGCCATTTGGAAGCCCAAAAAGTTAATAAAAGGGTTTCCTTCCTATTTTTGACATGCTTGCACTTGTTAGGGCCTTGTTCTTGGCCAAAGTCAATCCTCTCACTTGATTGATGGTCCTTTTGAATTCTCTCCATATTTTGGTGTGGATTTATGAATGATTCTCATCGATTGAACTTAAAATGCATGGCAATTTTATTGCTTGAATGCCGATAGCTGTAACCAAAGAATCGTAATCTATAGGCTTTGATTTGGAGACATAAGATCATCCTTGTGTCTCCTATGGGTTAATTGAAGTCTTATTCTTGGATTAATGTGATGTAAGGGTTAGATTAGGAGTAATTTTTAGTGTGTTTTGGACGATTTTGGCATGACTCTCTCTCTTAAAATCACTATGTTTTTTCTTTGATATCTCCATTGTTTCAACTCTAATTGATGCTTGGTTTGACATATTGAGTTCCTTTCTTATGCATCTTTCAAAATATTTCATTATATTTATTTTCTCATTCATTTTTGTCCTCCAATTTGACTTAATTCAATAGAGTTTTTGTCTATTATTGTCCAGAACCTAATTCCTCGTGATTTCAACTTGTATTCACCATTCTACTTATTTTTGTTATCATTTGAGTGGATTTGGTTTATTTATTATGGGTAAATGTGTTTTTTAAATGCTTTGATGACTATGTGTTTCATGCTAATGAACCTTCCATTTCACCTACATCAAGGATCTAATGTCAAAAAATTTCAAAATATAAGAAGATGGTACAACAATGTTGATACTGATCATGGGGAAGATATTTGGACATTTTGTGCAAAAAATATCACAAAAACTGAGAATAAAGAGGAGTCCAAATGAGCTCTAATTTAGAAAAATTGGTAGTCATTAGAAAACATTCACATCAATAATTTCAATTGTCAGAAATTTGAGAATAAAGTTGAGTCCTTGGAGAAAAATATTGATATCATACCATGTGAGAATAAAGAGGGAGGTAAAATGAGGGCATAAATCCACTAGAGAGATATAACCTTATATGTAAAGGAAACAAGCAAGCCCACTATAGTAGGCCCCCTAAGGAATACAAGAATGATGTCTAATAGCCAAAAATACAAGAACGAACACATATATCTCTATGATAAGTAGATAATGAGATCTACGTCCCTTCATTCCCTTTGATGTTTATTGAATATTTATTTTCTTGTGTAAACAATTTTTATGCCAATATAGATAACTACATATCTCTTAATCTTAGCTACATTTTTTTAGCTATAAAACTATATTTTTGGATGAATAGAAATCCATTCTCATTAATGACTTTAATATTTATATTAAATCTCTAATACTTTTCTTAATTTTTTTAATTTTCTCTTTAATTTTTGGTACAGATATTTGTGCAAAATTATTGTTTAAAGGGCAAGCTATAGATAAGGATGATTGGAAGCTAGGCCGCTACAGGAGAAACAAAAGGATATTAGACCTTACTCTCTCTCTCTTGGCTCATGATGAAGAAAATCACTTGAGCCTTCACTCTCCTCGGAAAGAAAAATGAAAATGATTCTCTAACCATTAGTTAGGAAAATTTTGGTGAAAGCTGATAACATGCAATTTATACATGAATTTACATGATTGTTAATGCAAATAAATACATTAATAGTTCCATTTGTATGCGCGTTATCATATTTTAATTACATTTCTACCATTTTCCATAATTTAATGTTATGATATAAAAATACATGATTTTATGGATAATTATATATAATTAAACAATTTAATTCTAATACTATTTATATTTAAGATCATAATGATGTTTTCATAATTAAATGATAAGATAAAAGATGTTTATTAACACTCTGTATTTTTCTAAATTTATTTTAGAAGATACATGAATGTATTTATTTAATTAAAATTCATTCTCTTACTATCTTAATATTTGGAATTTTTATAATGATAGATAATTCAATATCTGATTAAAAAAACATGCGTCAGATGATTTAATCATCTCCATGGCAACGAGTGAGACATCCAATCGCGTGATTTAATCACATGCGTCAGATGTCACTGACAGGGTTGCGCGATCATGATCGAGCGAGATCGATCGTCAAATGATCGCCGCCTCGATCGATCGTCGCCTGATCGTCGATCGATCGAGGTCGACGATCATGATCGCAGAGAGAGAAAGAAGCAGGAGATGATCGCACGGTAACTGTTTGTCGGAGTGCCTCTGCAAGATGATCGCACGGTTGCATGTTTAGGTTGTGAGTCTTTTTGACCCGACAACCGAAGATGTTGTCAATGCTGATGTCAACTTTGCCGCGAAGACTGTCCCCGAGTGTGACTTTCCGGTCAACGATTTGCAAGACAGAGAATGTTGACTAATGAGATTTCTTGGCGAGCTTCGCCAAGAAAGGTCGAAGAACTCCGTTTACTTACTCCTTGAGAAAGGTCGGACGAGCCTCGGTTTCCCACTTAAAGACACAGCGGTTGGATTTGCAGCACCAGCTTGACTTTTCATCCTTAAGTTTGGTCAACTCCAGCATGGTCATCTCTGCATCGACACACTTCCTCCAGGTGTCCACGAGACCTCTTGCCTTCTTTCTGAATCTCTGAGTTCTTGTGACCACGTAAATGATTCATCGATTTCCCCACGTTGCATGCTTTGTAAGAGCATCTAGGTTGACAGCAGTTTATCCAGTGCGTACAGTAGGGCTAACAAAAGTTCATCAGCAGATTTATCGCCTTCTTTGGGACTCACATTGTCACCGCCATTTTTTCCTCTATGGGCCTCTTGCAGCCAATCATCAAGAACAGGGACACCTTTCAACTGAATAAATCTGTCAAGGCATTCACTTTTATCGGTGGCTGAGATGATGTCTGTGCGACGATCACGGCGATTTCAATAAATTTATTTATTTCATCGATCACGGTGATTTCATCGATCGATCAGAAAATTAAGTTTTCTCTGATCGCCGATCGATCGATCGATCGTCGCGCGACGATCAGATCGGCGACTCGATCATGATCGCGCAACCCTGGTCACTGATAACACATAAAACTATGACCTTTAATCCTGAATTTTCATGAACATTTGGCTTAAAAGGAGTATATTTATGTGTTATTATGATTAAATTGCTTAATTTTGCTTCATTACGAATTTATGGTATTTCCTTGCTTTTATAATACTTTTTTTTGCTTTTAATATCTCTCTTCGATTATAAGTTGGCAATGAAATGAATTTTCATAGCAAAAATATATATTTTTTGGAATTTATAAATGATTTAAATGAATTTTTATAGTATATTTCTAAGTAATCTAATGATTATTGCATAATTATGAGCGTTAGGGGCATATCTCCAATTTTCGGATCTTCAAGGTAAGGCAGGTAGAAGCTACCAGATCGCGACACGTGTTGCGATCTGGAAGCAACGGTTAATTAGTTTTAATATTATTTTATGATTACTATTATGACTATTTAGTTCTTTTGTCGTTTACTCACCGTGGAGATGACGTGGAATCCTCGCCGCAAGAGTTGATCGAGAGTGGAATATGAGAACCCTGACGTGTCGCGGTCTTATTCGCTATAGATCGTTCGCTTCAAATTCTCGTTTTTGTCGTTTTGCCGAATCGAAGCTTATATTAAATTATATTCTATTTCATCAGAACTGAATTTGCTGTTTTGTCGTTTCTTGTCGCGATTTCGTCGTTTTGTATTACGGTTTCATATTTTGTCGTTCGTCTCACTCTTCCTTCATCGTTTTCTCCTTTTTACCTAGGCGCGTTGTCGTTTTCTTGTTTTCGTTTCGTCGTCTTTTCGATTTAGTTTCTTTTGTCGTTTTTCGCTTAACGGTTTTATTTAATAAAATAATAGAAACTTTTGCTTACCTGCGAGGTGCGCCATCATCTTTGACTGCAAAGCGAGAATAAGAGAGTGACGTGGCGCTCTCTTATTCGCGCTAAATGGGGAATCTGCGGCGAAAGTTAATCGCCGCAGATTCCGTCATTTACCTTTTTTTTGTGAATTACTTTAAAGTTGCCTACCTTTCAGGTGACGTGGCGGAAATCTGACGGCCGGCGTGATGATGACGTGGCGCGATCACGGAAGCTCATTGATTAGGGCTGCTGAAGCAAGAGATCACCGAATCAACGGCCAGAAATGATCGGGGAAGAAACGTTGATATCTTCTAATCCGACCGTCCGATTGGGCTGAAATTTTGAAGACGTGCTCATCTCATCGTGCTCTTCCATCTGTACGGTTGAGATTTCCATCTGATTCCCAAAGTTCCCGAAAATCAATCTCAATCGTCGGATCGGGAGGAAGCCCTAACTCCTAAAAGTTCTCCTCCTCCACTCCGAATTCTCTTGTCTTTTGGCTCTCTCTTGACACCAGGTCACCAGCAGGAAAGGGGGAGAAGCTTAGGCCCAAGCTAGGCATCATCGGATGCTTGAGTTTGTTCTGGAGAAGGAGATCAAGAGGAGATCGTCGTCGTAGCGAATCAAGCACCACCCGGCCTAGGATTGGCATCAACACGGGGTTTGTGGGAAGATTCTGAGGAGGGATTCTCTTGTAAGCCTTTTCCATGGATAATGTAGGACCTTTTCTTCTATTTTAATTGTAGGTTATTGCATTTGCTTCACAAATCATACCTAGACCATATCATCTATCTCCATACGATTTCACCTCTCTTATCTCCCCCTCACTTCTCTTTTCTCACCTTCAATCAATCTCCACCCTTCCAATTCTAATATCTTGTCCTCTAATTAGTACTACAGAATCATAATCTCACCAATTATATCCATTATCTGTATATAATTCACCTTCTAACTTCTAATATCCTCCACTATAGGAATTCATCCCTTCTTCTACTTTCGTCTCAACCCTCATTACCTAGATTCCCTGAGGATCGACCCTTGCTTACTACTGTCATAAGTGAGGAATTATAAATGTATCGCATGAATTAAAACACACAACAACGATATAATCAACCGAGTTTTAGTTCATCAGTCACTTATTCAAGGGGTACGTGGCGACATCTAATTAAACGTCGATTCAATTAAATCATGTTTAATCTCAGTCGTCCATCTTCAAACTTACAACGGTTGAGATTGAAAGTGCCAGATGGACCCTCGACTTATCGCGATCATCCGATGAAGATCCGATGGATAAATTGAAGCGATGCCTTCTCTCTCACGCACAATGTGGACTCATTCGGACGCTCCATCAACAATCAGACGGACACGACTTAATCACGTCGATTCATCAAACGACGCGTGATCTCAGCCGTTGATCACAATGAACTGACGCATCTGACGGTTATGCCCAATTTCTTCTATAAATTAGAATGTTCTTCGCGACGGAAGAGCATTCTTGGAATTTTGAGCAAATAGAACTATCTAGACACCACAATCTGAGAGTCTTTTGATTTCTTAAGCTTCTTGACTCAACTTTGTGTCCGAGGAGTGCAAAAAATCATATTTTGATGGAAGGAATTGGGAGAAATCACATTTTGAATGCCATCTTCGTTTTTGAAATTGCGGAATGAATAGCCATAAATCCGGTGATTAATTGGATCATTTTGAGCGCGAATTTGGGTTAGATTGTGCGTTTTCATCTTAATCTTTCATCATTTAGCATTATATTTATATTTTGAATCATAGATTAAGTTTAATTTCAGTTTAAGTTCGGTTTTTCATCAAATTCGCGATCGAATTTCTATCTCAATTTCAAACTTTGATTTCTCCGCGAATTCTTATCCAAATCTCTTGATTTTTGATTCCGTGGATTCCTATTAGAGTTATCTTTCTTAATACACTAAATTGCCTAATTTCTCAACTCAATTCGTCATCTAATTTGACCGAATTTCAAAGATATCTAAAAAATTTCCCTAATTCTCCTTGGATTCGACTCTTATTTACCATTATACTTTTCAATTCGTGAATTAATCTTTAAATTGGTAAGTTTGGACTTTGCTTTGACACGACATCGTGTGTATTCAACGACCGCACGAGTTCGTTTCGTCAAAAGCTCTCATTATTTTGAAGCTGAAAGTGCAAACTTTGACATCTCTCTAGCCTCATGATTTAACTAAGTGGTTGATTTTGATTTGTGTTTGTCTTATTCAATCAACAGATCCCAATTTATTATGTGTATATTTTCGACATTTCCCCTTGTCATTCCAATTATAAAATTCTCTATTTATTCCTTACAGATATAGAGAAATCTACAGCTCTGAACATTTTGTAAATTATACTCGAGAATAGTCCACTCATAATATTTTGTAGCTGTAATGGTAGATTTAGATATAATTTCAAAATTGAATTTAATAATAGTGCATTTACATTATATATAAGAAATATTTAGAAATCTACAACTCTATATATTTATACATTTATAGTTGATTTTGGTAGATTAAGATATACCTATACAAACATAAATTATATTACAGAAATATAGCTTTATATAATCTATGGTTGTTTCCGTAGATTTAGATATCTGTATACTTAATCAACCAAGTATAATATAAAAAAATACATTTCTATAATCTATGGTGATATAGGTAGATTTATAAAGACATAGGCTTAAATAATTGGCAAACACATAAAATCTATGGTAATATGGATACACCTATGTATCTATATAGATCATAACTAATTATTATACAAAGAAAATTATAACCTAAAAATACTTTGAGGAATTCTATATATATATCTATATATATGATTATCATATATTTATACATTAATAAATGGATATATATATATATATATATATTCAGATTCATGTATACTTTCTACATATATACTGAAGAGTAAACATATTTCTATATTAATAGATTGATAGATAGAAACATATATATATATATATATCTATCAGTAAGTTTTGCAAACTAAAATTATCTACATATTTACACATAAATAGATTGAAATCACTTTCTAAATCCATAAATAGTTCATGCATACATTTTCTCAAATGTAAATATCTATAAATTTCTATGTCTAGGCATAGAAATAAATATCGATATCCATCTATACTTTCTGCACATATATATTACAGAAGATACAAATTTCTATGTATACATCCATATATGTGTATTTTGTGAAACCCAGTCTTAATGAGTTGAGCAGTGATTTGTCACTTCTACCTATGATTAAAGTACTCAATCGTGTACCAATTTGGCGTGCATCATGTTTCAAGGAAGAACATGGTGGATGCATGCTCTTACCTTCCGAACAAGAATGTGTAGAACTTGTGGCAATGAGAGGGAAGCCATCTACTTGATATCGTAGATTTCTGTCATGGAGTTCATTCATATATGTGGAACAAGATGACAAGTAGACATGATTTCTTTCCAAGATGACAAGATGAAAAGCTTGTAATTTACAAGACATCTGAATAAGAGGTACATAGCATACCACCATCATTAAGCTATATTATTTGTTGCAGTGGGTGGAAAACTCAATCTGTCGACTTGGTGGGAAATGTAGATTTTCACAAAAGTGATTCGTCAATATAAATATCTTTGTTTGCAATAAGTATTTGAAATGAAAAAATTGTTTGAATTTAATGGGAACATAATTTTGTCAAATTTTAAATTCAATTACTAGTTTATGACATTTTCTAACATTAATTATTCTTAAATTGCCTACGATTCAGCGCCAGCAATCTTCTGGGGATCACCAATCTGACCAACATTTTCAGTTATCACATAGCCTAAATCCAGATCAGCTATGCCATTGAATCCCCTGATCGGTCACTAGACTACTTTATCATATCTGCGCCCCCTCCCCCTTCCTCACTCTTCCAAATATTAACCCGCATATACAGAAAACAAAGGTGGTATCATAAAAATCCCAAAACAAGGGTAGATGGTGCAAGTATGATGAAGGTTTTGTAAGCCACTATGATTAACATCCTTTTTTTACAGCGCGAAAAATATTACTCTGAATTTTTGTCAATGTTAGAATTCCACGAATGAACAAACCTGGTGGCAAATGGCACCAATCCTCTGAGATGGGCCAGGTAGCAGCAGGTGGCAGGTAGTATCTACACACTTCAATATTTCTCAGAGAACAAAAAACTATGAATGTTGGATCTGGCTGAACTCTCATGAATGCAGATCACTGTGCGTAGCCAGCATATTATAGCTTTTCTCAACAAGGACCATTCAAAATAACATGTAGAACATCTTTTGGATCTCAATGAACACACTATCCGATAATCAACTCCTCGTCTTGATCAACTGTTACGAAATGCAAAGTCAACTCTACTGCTTGGCACAATAACCCCTCCATAAATTGTACCAACCATTCATCACAACACAAAAGGTTATCACCACAGGTGAAGTCAATTTCCTTTTTCCACTTTTGGAAAGAACCTTAATATCTGGCATTATGACTTCTCCATGACTGCAGACAACTGTTGATCAGACCCAGATCAATCATGAAGACTATTATGCACCCAACGTTGGCATATAGTCCAGAGATCAGTCCATCTATTACTAGTGCACAAAGAATGCGAATTCAGGCCCTTTTGACATTCGGAAAGAAGTCCACTAGCACTCCGAATGATGACCCTCCAATTAAAAGGGCCAACAGTTTATCAAACCCATATCAGTCACGATGTAAGTTGCTTGTGGGCTAGTATACTCTCAACACAGACATATGACCGTCGGAAAACTCCAGAGCTTCACAGGGAGACTTGGGCACAAAGAGCTTCTCAGCCATCTCCTCAAACAGCTCTCGAGCCTCTTCAAGCAAACCCCTCTCACATAAAAACCCCATTACAGTGGTATAACTGATCTCATCTGGTTTGCAAGAATCACCATCATCGGACACCACCATCTGCTTGAGCAAGTCAACAGCTTTATGAACACTGCCTGCCTTACAATACCCTTTGATGAGGGAATTGTAGGTAATGACATTGGGCTTGATACCCAAGGAAACCATCTCATCAAACAGAGCCTGAGCCTGGTCAATGGTGCCTTCATTGCAGAAGCCATTGACTACTGTGCTATAAGATATGACATCTGGCTTGCAAAACCCGCCAAGATCATGCATTTCCCTGATTAACTGCAAAGCCAGGTCAGTCTTTCCTGCATCGCAATGCCCCTTCAAAATCGTGTTGAATGTGTTCGTGTTACGGGAAATACCTGTCTGTGGCATTTCCTCGAACAGAGTGACAGCCTCTCTTACTGAACCATGCTCAAACAATCCATTGATGACTGTGTTGTATGTGACGACATCCGGCACACAGAAGTTTTGATTCTGCATGGAGCTGAGAAGCTTGAGGGCCACAACAACATCTCCGGCCAGGCAATGTCCTTTGATGAGGGTGTTATATGTGGCGATGTTGGGGGGAATATCCTTGGACTTCATCTCCTCAAAGAGCTTGCATGCATCATCAACGCATCCTTGCTCACACAGCTCATTAATCACAGTGCTATAAGTGAACACATCGGGCTGGCAGCATCGATCGTTGGCGTTCATCCATCTAAGAAACTCCGCTGCTGCTTCAGCCTTCCCCTTTTTGCAGAGTCCTTTAACGAGGATATTATAGGTGACAATATTCGGCACCACGCCAACAGAAAGCATTTCCTGGATTAATGCGACAGCATCGTTGATGGACCCTTCATTGCAGAGTTGATCAATAACAGTAGTGAAGCTGATCACATTAGGCTTGCAGGCAGATTCCTCAGCACCGAGACTGCGGAGAAGCTCAATGGCGGCGTCAGTCTGTCCCCTGTGGCAGAGCCCATGAATAATAGCATTATGGGTTATAATGTTTGGGTGTACTCCCCTGGAATTCATCTCCTGTAGTAGAGAGAGAGCCATATCAACGGAACCTTCCCTACAAAGCCCATCAATAACTGCACTATACATAACGACATCTGGCTGACAGGCGCCCAACTTCATCTCCTGAAGAACCTCCAGAGACACATCAGAACGGTTAAGTCCACAAAGACCCTTCACAAGAATAGTAAAGGAGAAAACATCAGGAGGGCACCCCAGATGCGGCATTCTAACGAGCATCTCACGTGCAATATCTGCTCTGTTCTTTCTGCAGAGGTCCCTGATCAGAGGATTGAAGAAGATGGGCCGGAGAGGAAGCCCGCGCTTGATCGACCCGGCAACGGCTCCCAAGCTGACGGGCTTTCTAGAGGCGTAATCTTTTATATATCTGTGGCTTCTTTTAGCCCATCTCATTCCTCTTGTCCCCGCCTGCATGCGGCAGGGGGACTGGGAGGAACGAGACGCGGAGAAGTGGGAGAGAAGCAGGAGTTTCCCCCTCTTCTGACTACGATGACGAGGCTTCTCATCAGAGGAGGTTTGTCGGTCACCGAGGACTAGGACTTAGAGGAGGGGTTTTAGGCGTCGCTGGATGGGTGGAGGTTTTAGGGCTTTGCGTGTAGGAACTAAAAAAGAATTTAATGTTAGCAACTTAGCAATTGTTTATAAGAATACATGCAAATAATGGGTAAGAGAGATACAACAGCTAAAATACAACTACATGAGAGACACATGAAAAGGGAGATAGTGATCATGCTCTTAGATCCAAAATGAGAAGTTCCAATGATATTCTAGCCTACAAGATCAAGCATATACCAATGATAAATACTCTCAAAGAAGAGTGAAGATAGATGTATTTCCTTGATTTTGATTTCTTAGCTCTCGACATACTCATGGGTTTGCATTTATCATTAAAATGCAACATTATGATGACAAATGAGATACATATACGAAGACAAGAAAATGAACTGACATGTTTGATATGATTGACAAAGCAAAACATGTCCTATATGTCTAATGATTATATGATCTCGTGTCAAAGATCTATAAAAGACTTGAGTAACACTAGCTGAACTCATTGAAGGAGGTAGGTCATGCAATTATTTGTTGTGTCATTGTAGCTAATAGTAACTAACTACTAAAAACTCTTTGAATCTTTTATTTGTTAACTAGCTATGCTCAGAGGATGGGGAAGAGTGAATACAGTCAAAATTTCAATTACTTCTGTTTAATTTTAGGCTTCATCACCACAAAAATTGAGAATACAATATTTGTATGGGTATTTAGTTATTTGGGTGATTCTTTCAGAAGCGAGAGTTTAGACCGCCGCACCGATCATTCGGGGGGGGCGTCTAGATGTCATGTTGATTCAAAAGGATCTATCTCTTACAGAATTGATAAAAAGGGGAATATTTATTATTCTTTTGGGAAAATGTAGAATAATACACCTACCGAGACGAAAGCCAAAGGAACTTATCGTAGGTGGATGTATCGAACCGAGGGGGATTAAGGGGGGAAACATTCCATCAAACAAGGAAGTGCAGTTTTTAGTAAGAAAAGCTGGAGATAAAGTTGTGTGATGTATGTTTTCTTATGAAGAAGTCCCGCTCATAAACTCGCGAACCTCTACATTAGTCTAGTTTCAAGGATTATACCCACGTCCTTTACAGCTTGTCATCAAAATCGTCCTGACAGAAACTACTTAGCCATTGAAAATTCCTTAGAAATGACTTCATTTGAACATAACCATTGTTTTTCATCAACTTGATTGCCAAAGTGTACCAAATTGTGTTATGTATCATGTTGTGGTTCATCGGGAGGAGAGAGAAAGAGCAAGTGAGATTTGAGCGAGCCGTTAGATTGCCTTTAATATTTCAGAACACACACGAATGCACCACGTGGCAACGCAAGTAGAGGAGATCTAGTGGGATCTAACACTCTAGAATGTGCCACGTATCCTTGAAAAAACTTAAAAAGTCTCATATTAGATAAATGAAAAGTATTTTGGGCCTTAAATACCAAGGCCCATTAAGAAGTTAATAAAAAACAAAAAAATTTAGATTAATACTCCCCTTAGTGGCGCAACATGTGCGTAGGCTAGGCACCACAAGGCATTGGGCCTTCATGACACGTGTACATGATGTCAGGTTAACATGGCATGTCAGTACACGCAAATAAAATCAATTTTTTGATTTTAAAACTTCTTAAAAATTCTTAAAAAAGTGTTAAAAGGAAGTCATTAGAAAAGTCAAGAAAAATTATAAAAAATCTAGAAAAATATAAAAAATCTAGAAAAATTATGAAAAATTATAGAAAATCCCTAAAACATAAAACATTGTTATTGTTTTATAGAAAATTTTTTTATGGATGAATTTTTGCCAGTTTAATCCTTATTTTGCCATATTTTTTATCATATAACCTGAGATAAAATATGAAAATCATAAAAGGGTAATTTTGTATTATAATTTGTTTGTCCTCTTCATTCTTCATCATTCATCATTCATGCCGACCATCGTATAACTCATGCATAGGCAATTAAATAATCTTCATTTGATCTTGCGATGAGGTCAAGCATCAACTATCCACAAAAATAAAGACCATTTAATGTGAAATTTGACTTATGATCAATATGATATGATGCATGTGAAAATTTCATAAAACATGATAACATACACAATAATAATGTGAAATATGCTTTAAAAGCATAGAAGAATAAAGAATTAAATGTATACAAATATATGTTATCATAACATATGCCCAGTTATGTAGAGACATGGTTATTCTAGTCATGCCTCCATCTTTCTATGAGGCAATTCTTGGCCATGCCCCCTAGAAATAGGTGACAAGTGCATTTGCCTAGGGTTCCCATGGGGAAACTCTAACCTCTTTGGTCACCTAATCTGCCAACCAAGTAGAAGTCAAAATTAGTTTATTTTTAGAAAAAACGAAAACAAGTAAAAATGAAAGAATGAAAATAGTAGGAGAAAAACTAGTAAAAAAATTGAAAAGTAAAAATGTAGGGCGTGAAGAAAAGGGAAAAAGGAAAATGAATAAGATGATGTTTCTTATAGATCTAGCTATCAGAGAGGGGGGAGAGATCGATTGATAGGTAGATAGATGGATAAAGAGAGAGAGAGACCTCCAACATCTTTGCTTTATTATAATCTCTGTTGAACCCTCATGATCCACTATTTACTCTAAGCACTATCACATACTTTGTCGAGCCTCAATCATGACAACATCATTCATCCTTGTTGATTGAGAGTGCCCACTTGTATGAGTGACGAGACGGGACCGCGAGGTTGTTGATTTCACACGGTCTCGTGTCAAAAATAATACCGAATTTACCAATTTAAAGATTTAATAACAAATAGAGGGGTATAATGGTAAATAAGGGTGGAATCCAGAGGGAATTAAGGTATTTTCGAGAGATCTTTTAGAAATTGATCAAATTGGACGATGAATTGAGGTGAGAAATTAGGGAAAATGGTAGAAAGATAACTCAAAGATGTATCCACGGAATCAAAAATCACTCGATTTGGATTAGTAATCGCGGAGAAATCAAAAAGCAAAGTGAGATGAAATTTCCGAAAATTGGAAGATTGAAAACTGAAATTAAAGACTAAATTAAGCTAAATTAAGATCCTAAATTCCACATTGATGATACATGACGATAGATTAGTGGGAAAAAAAGTATTCTAACCCGAGATAACGATTGAATCGATCCAATTGATTGCCGGATCGACAGCTATTCATTCCGCGAATTCGAACGTGAGCATCAGTGTTCAAGAGACAAATTCTCCTTGATCGATCGACGAAATCTCACTTTTAATCACTCCGTGGACGCGGAATCGAGTCTAGAGGAGATTAGAAGTGAGAGATTCAAGGATAGATGTGTATAGATAGGTCAATTGAGCAAAATCCTATGAGAATGTCTTACAAAAATTGAAGAACGCCTCATTTTATAGGCGAATTGGGCGTAACCGTCCGATTGATGCGTTTAATCCTCATCAACGGTCCGGATTAAACGCATCAGAACAAACTGTTATGAACATATCATGGACGTTAGATCGCGGATGGATGCTCCGGATGAATCCTCGCGATATGCGTTATAAAACGCATCAAATTGCGCCCGTTGGATCGCGATCCGACGATCGTGATGCGTTTCCGTGCGTTAAATTGTGGCCATTATAATGTCGCTTTTAAGACACGTGCTTGATCTGTGATCCGTGGACCTTGTGTCCACGCGATCAACGCGTGTCATTTGTTGCGCCTTTGATCCGACGGTTGTGATGCCGCCACGTCGCCTGAAATATTTAAAACACGAGTGAACATAGTCCCACTTGGATAAAATTAAAGAGAATCGACGGGTTTATAATGTCCACTGAGTTATAATGTCCTATATATATTATAAAACTCTATATATGACAAATATAAATATGCGTCTATGTGTCACCTCCGCGCCACGCAGGCGCTTGCGTGGGCCGGCGTGGCTCTGCCACGTGGCCTTCCGTGCCACATCGCACCCACGTGGGACCCGCGCAAAAATCAACCCCCTTTTTGCCCCTTTTTTTAATCATTTTAAATTCTTTAAAAATCAAAAATAAATTCGGAAAATTCCAGAAAAATCTAGAAAAAACCCTAAAAATTAGAAAATTCATAACTTTCAAAATATAACTCCAAATTAATCCAAATTTCTTTCATTTGATCTGAAATTTAATTATCTGTCATTCTAGAAAGTCAAATTATTTAAATAACAAGAGATTTAGTTCTTAATTCAAAAATACATTCATTTCTTTAAGATTTTAACTATAGAAAATTAAATGAATGTTCATAAAAATGATTTCTCTCATTATTTAACTTTAAAAACCACTTATAATCTCAAGTAAAGATAGGTTATAAAAAACATTTATCTTTAATTCATCATAATTCACCCTAAATTAACGCATTTTGAGATTATAACATAAAATTGCATGGAATGATATAAATGCACGCAAAGTATGATAACATGCATATAAATGGAATGTTTTATGCCTTAATTTGCATTAATAATCATGTTTTATCATGTTAAGATTGCATGTTATCAATGAGATAGCCTTTACATTGGAGCATCTTACACTCACTTCAAATGACAAACTCTACTATCAGGCCATAATTAGGAGTATCCATGATATCCATAATTAGGAGTATCAATAATTAGGAGCACCCAAGGAAGAACATTGACAACTATAGAGAACAACCAGATAGGAATATCCATGCCCTTCGTCTTTATCATATGATGAGAATAATAGGGGCCATGCATCTTTATTTCTAACATACACATTAGGTATTGCTCCTCACTTCTTCTTTAACCCTCTCTATTCCTCTTTTCAGTAACACTTTATCATGATCATTGTTTACATTTCAGAAAATAAAAATGAGACAACGATTTTGATTAAGGAAAAGAAGAGAGGAGAAGAGAGACATGTAGGGGAGAGGAGAGAAAGTAGTAAATCCTTAGACACATCCGATGCAAGCTCAACAAGGCCATCTTCCTCCAAGACATAGGCAATGTGCTTAGACTTAAGTAAGCTCTCTAAGTTCCTAAGCCAATCAATGACGTTTGAGCTAGTCAAAATGATTGGCATCCATAATGCCAAGAAGAGGTTTAGTCGACGACATCTTTGCCTATAGGAGATGAATAAGAATTAACGATTAATTCTTTGCAGATATACATACATTGAAAATAATGCTCCCACTAAAATTAATTAATTCATACAACTCACGTGTGCATGAAAAGGAAGAACTGACTATCTCCTAGTGGGGATCAGAATCTTAACAATTATATTGTAACCTGGAGTGACTCCACCAATCACAATATATTATTAAGCACTCATCTCATGAGACTCACAATATATGATCATACTTCAGTCCCCGATGCTCATGTGGCCTGGAGCGACTCCACCAACCATTGAGTTCAGTCTAGGCGGTACCCTTGTTACTTGATGGGAATAGATTCGTGAGTAGTCTTGGAGCGACTCCACCAAACTAAACGGTTCCTCTACCCTGACCTTGTGTCATACACTAGTTCTTAGTTCATCCTCTTCAATAAGGGGGCCTGAAGTGACTCCACCAACCCAACTTAAGGTGATTTGGATACTATGGCTATAACAAAGGACGATCACACGTGAGTCCGTAACTCTTGCATTTCAGCCTAGGTTTTGACATGCGAGGGGTTTTATAGTTCATCCAATCTCTTCTTTAGGGTATATTATGGCTATCTATATAACCATACCCTAGGATGTGATTATCTCAATGCTCATATACATATATCACATATATGTCATATGTGGTGAGTGAATATGAATGTATCGATAAACCAAAATAATTAAAATAGGGGATCCTATAATAGGTCCATCTATATTCTTCTTTTCAAATTCAAATTTAATTACACCACAATAAAATAAAATAAATAAAATTTAATGCAAAAATTAATCACATCGATATTTTATGAAATAAAAATGACAATCATGCTTAATGATAAGGAAATAATCATTTAAACACATTAAATGATTTCTGAAATTTTTCTCAATTTAAAATAATTTAACTCTTAAATTATTTAATTAAATATATACCAAAATAAATAATTAATTAATTAAATGACATAAAAAGCTAACAAAATTAATTTATTTGAGTCAATAAATCCTTGTGATATTTTTCCTAATTTTTCTAGAATTTAATAGAATTTTCCAAAAATTTTAAACATTAAAAATCATAAAAATACATTTTTTAACATTTTAAAATCAATAAAATAATAAAGACAAACCCTTTGTCCTTATCTTATTATTATTATTGTGTTTCCTTTTAATTGATCTCATCAAAAAATATTTTCAATAATGAGTTATATAAAATAATTGTTTGATCTTATGATGTAGGATATTTCAAATGAGGATACGTATGGATATGATGATATAAAGCAAGAAATAATCCTACAACTAATTGAAGGATCTATGAGTTGATATCAGTGAGATTAATTGCTTACTTATGATGTGATATTTGAAGAGGATGCTTATCGAATGGAGATAGATGATAGTATATTAGAGAAGATAATATAGAGAAGTATAAAATAGAGGAATAGTTGTGGGGATAGGTGATAGGGCGACGGAAAATGACAGAGGTGGTGAAAGTTAGAGGAGGACGGGGAGGCTAACGTGGACTTATAGATTTAAGGGAGAACTACTTCACGGAAAGAGGGGAGGATGATACCTGATCAGGCGGTGAAAGTTGAAGCTTCGGAATGGCAAGTTGATCCGGATATCCCTCGAAGTGCGTCTGACGTGAATTTAGTTGAAAGCGGAAAGAATAGGGGAAGAACAGTAAGTGGGGTAGAACTCAGGATGAAGGTTTTGGGTGAGGGAGCGATGGAGATACGGAGAGGCGATGAACGCAGGGTGACAGTAACCATGAAGAGAAACGTTTCATTCAAATTCAACAACTGTCTTTTCGCTTCTTTACATTTTTGTTTTATAGGATTGAAGGGAAGTTGGCGTCGAAACGTCGCGTCGCGGCGGTTAGACATTTCTCGAGGATCGCTTTCGTCCGTTCGTTCTCCGGTTTTGTAGGAAGGTTGAAGGCGGGACTGGCTGACGAAAGAGTGTCGATCATGCTGGCGGTGCAGGGCTCCACTAACACGCGATGAATGTAGTCTTGTAAGGGCCGAGAGGACGGATATTGCTTCGGAGGACTGATGAGGAAGATAACTCCCATGGGAAATTCTTCGTCGGATTTGCTGGATGCTTGTGGTGACGTGGAAAAGTCAGTGCGTAAATAATTTTCGCGGTAGAAGTTAGTTCCGCGCTCGCTTGATATAATATCGTCTGCCATTTCCTCGTCTCATTTCTTGCAAGGCTTGTAGGTGAAAATGATCCCGGATAGAATCTAGAAGTCCCCGTCGATCGGGTAGGTAATTGGGGAGTTCTCGCCGACGTCCCGTGCTAGTCAATAATCGCGATATAGCGAGTGAATTTGCAGTTCTCCCTCACCGGGTCGTCACGTGATGTCAGTTACGTAGACACTTTTGAAGAGAAGTTCTCTTCTTTGGATGCTGCAATTCTTCGGTCGTTACTGATGCCGCAATCCAGAGGGGAGGAAATTCTTGGATTGAGATAAGAAGATGGGAAAAGTGGGCGTGAAGATGGACTGCTGGAGATGGGAGATTCATCGCTGGTCGGGGACGACTGGAGAGTCTTCATAAATCGTCCTTCATTTCGGAGGAAAGCAGGTTCTGCCGTTGTGATGTTCTAGCGAAGATGGACCTGTCCGTCTTGGTGGAGAGGAACCGGAAGACGATGGCGCGACCGCTATTCTCTTCGTGGATCACCTTGCGGTTGTCGTTTCAGGATCAGTCTTCGAGCTTCTCTGCGGGCAGATAAGGTAAGGCGGGCAGTGGGAGGTACTTTGTATGATCGGATAATAGCCTTTGATCTAATCCGGGATATCCTTCAATAGCCGTGAAGATCCATTATTATCTTTGGGAAGGTGTATTGATCTGCGCCTGAATTTCCTTTGAATCTACTCGTAGTTTGGCTTCTTGTCTGACTTGTTAATAGTGGAGTCCTCATGCTGAGTACCAACACACAGTGGAGGGTTTGCTCAAGCAAGGCTTGTCTTGAGGTGGACTTAGTGGCAATGCTTTCATACATACTAATTTAGATCTCTCCTACATTCTAACTAGAGGAGGTTTCAAAGAAAAGGATTAAAGCAACAAAGATGTTCCTATTATCTTCTTTTGAGATCATATATTCACATAAGGCACCTAACATGTAGTGGAGGTAGTTTGGGGAGTAGGAACCTATTTCAAAAAATAAAAGATGGTTGACTTGGTCTATTCAAGGAATGCTAAGTATCTAAGGATAAAAGTTAAGTTCTTTTGACCAAGTCAATCTTTAGATCAGTTTATAACGGGAAAAGGAGGGAAGATAATTCCCTTAAGATCTACACTCTCTTTCAAGGTGTTAGAGAGGTCTTTCTCTATTCATTTAGTGGATGGTGAGTTTTTCAAACTCATGAGGGAGGAGGAGTAAAGTATTTTGCTGCACTTGGGGAGGATTTCTCTTCCTTAGGTCATATCTTGGTTCACTTTGAACCCTAGTGTTCATGTCTTTAGATAATTCTCCATCATCTTATCAAATAAATTAAAAAGAATAAGTGCTACCCCCACCTTGGAAAAAACTCTCAAGTTAAGCGTGCCAACTTGGGAGCAGTCTCAAAATGGGTGACTCCCCCGGGAAGTGGCTGCCAGTAGACCGCCACATCACCACGTGGCTGGGTACATGGGCCTAGTTTGACTGGGCCTGCCTAGGTTGGCCCGGTTTGATTGGGCCTCCCAGGTGGGCCTAGTTTGACTAGGCCTCCTCTTTGTGGCCCGGTTTAATCAGGCCTGTCTAGATGGCCTTATTTGAACGGGGCCCATGTTCAAAGGTGGGGCCACATGGCCCCACCAAATTGGGGCCAACCTTTCTAGGTGGGGCCAGTTGACCGCACCCGCCAAGTGGGTCCCATAACGCCACCTGGCAGCGCTGCTGAAGCTCCGGCAAGGGTGGCAATGCCGCCACCAGAATCCGGCCATCTTCTTCAAATTTTTTCTTCAAAATTGACATGGCCATAACTTCTTCATTTCTCATCTGTTTTGGATGTTTTTGGACTTGTTGGAAATCTCTCGACAAGTAAAACGTGGATTTGATACCATTGATGGGTTCTAAGGTCTATAAAATTTTAAATTTTTTATCAAGAGATTGATTGCAATGGAATAGATTGAATCGGATATTCAAAACACCAAGCCACCAAGAACAGATGATCATATCATCTAGTATGTATGATAAAAACATACATGGTTTCCTTAAAGGAGTTCTTGAAGCTATTCAAGTGTCTAGCCTCTAGCGATATCCACACAATCTTTGGATCGTTGGATCTTCTCCAAGAGAGAAAGAGAAGAAATGAGAGAATTTCCACAAGGCTTGCATGGACACCTTGAGTTATGGTTGCTCTCTCCCTATTTATAGACATTTGGTTTGAGGTCTTTTCATAAAAACCCTCATAATTATATCTATATTCACCAACATCTATAGACCTTATGTGTGTGACCCTCTAGGTCCATATATCTCACTAGTTAATAACTCTATAGACCAAACAACACCTTATTGGTCAACCTTAATTAATTATCCACATCAATATATAGATTAGTTAATCAAGGACCGATTTAACCCAATCGATAAGTTGAGTTGCCAGCCCATTGGGTGCCAAGCTACACCACGTGCCCTAAGAGATAGGACTATGTAAGAACTCACTTACGGAACCTTTCTATCATCGATTATCATGTATGTACAAATCCTTCATTCGATGAGACTCATGAATGACAGGGTATGGTCAAATTTCAAATCTTAATCAGTCATTCAAGTTAGTATTAATGCGTATAAGAAATCATCAGAACTCTTTCTCTGATATTTCTACTACTATGACCAAGGATTTCATCGCATCTCATTCCTTGAGTCAATCTCGTCAAATACTGAGGGCAGATGATCCCATCTTGATTGCATGATCATCTTTGTGGACTTCATGTCGTATCCAATATATGACGTTTTATATATCCTGTGGCTAGGTATTCATAAGTCATAATCAAAACACGATCATCCATCTATAAAATGTCTTTAGCGTCTCAGATCAAAGGACCACATACACAACCATGATATAAATCAACCTTATTGACAATTAGGTACAATTACCATTCAAGGATTCATAGGGATCAATTGAGTGAACTCTTTTCTCCACAGAGCACCCGCTATGTATCATTAGTGTCTCTACATCGATGGTTACAGGATTAGCCATACTCATCATATGAGTTGGATTAGATAGTACTATTCTTTTTGGATAACTTGATGTCCCTCTCGAATATCTCATGATTTAGAACATATATTTAAAGATTTGTGGTCACTATATTATGATCTCATCATAATTCAGTTAGTCATTGCATATGCTCATGGAATTTTTGCAAACATCACACATGATTGACAATGAATAAATTTCATTTCAATGAACATAAAAAAGATACATGGAAGTGTGATTGGCTCATAGGCTACATCATATATATCAGATAGCCTCGACCTACTTGGACACATAATCCACCACTATCAAATAAACTCTTTCTTGTGTGAAGGTAGGAAAGGTCCTATGAAGTCGATCCCCAATAGATCACATATCTCCACCCTACGGATAGGCCTCATTGACATCTCATCTCACTTGGAGATGTTAAATGTTGCTTGGCATTGTAAGCAGTCAGTGTATAAACGGTGGGCATCTTTGAAGATGGTGGGCTAGTAAAAGTCGTTATGTAGGATATTGTCTGCTATCTTTTGTATGGCAAAATGTCCTCCACACGTGGATGAGTGACACATTGCTAAAATTTGTCCTTGATCCTCCTTTGGGATGCATCCAAGTAGATTTTTGAAGTGGAGAATAACCTTCTTGAATATCCTTGATGTAACCTCCTGATTTTTGGAGGAAATGAGATTCTCTTCAAAAGGTTATGAGCATCAGGTTATCCAAGTGGACTACGACGTCCTATATATAGAGATGAGAAAAGCTTAAGCCTCTAATCAGTCATTAGTTAGCCCATTAATGACTAATGACTGATTTATTGCCTCTACACACAATTAACCTCCACATACATATATAAAAATTAGATAGAAAATTCGCACGTGAAGAGAGAGAAAACTAAAATTAAATCTAAAATTAAGCTAATCTACGATTCAAAATTATAATATGATGTTATAGGAAGAAATATTAGGAGGAAAGCGCACATTCTAACCCTAGATAGCGCTTGAATTGATCCAATTGATCATCAGATCAAAGGCTTTTCATTCCACAAATTTGAAGATGATCGTTGGCATTGAAGAAGTGATCTCTCCCAATTCTGTCAATGAATTCTCACTTTCAAACACTACTTGGACGCGGAAATTCATCTAGAAGTGGAGGAAAGTAAGAGATTCAAGGATTGAGATGTCTAAATAAGTCAATTTCTCGAAACACCCCAGAATGTTTTACATTGTCTAAGAACATGTGTATTTGTACGTAGATTTGGGAGTGACCATTGGATTTGGCTCTTCATTTTCAATCAACGGCTCAAATGAAAACTCTTGGATGCTAATATTTTCCATTAAGTCGCGTCGATTATATCAAAGATCGACCACTCAGATTGAGTCATGTCGCGTGTGAAGAAGAAGCGTCACACAATCACGTCTGTCTGATCAAGAGTCGACATTTGAGATTTTGCCATGCTTTCATTGAAGTCCATCGAGCATATTTAATCTCAGACGCTAAAACTCTTCAGATGAACGAATGAGATTCAAACGTTTTTAAAAAAATTGTTGCCCAATCAGAGTGCGTCGCATACTCCCCTCACTTCAATAAAGATCGACGATCGCCACGTCACTTGCGCATAAAAGCAAACCAAAATAATCTCACATGACAAAATTTAAGCGAATTAACAGGCATATAAGATATGAGTGATTAGTGAGTTAGCAAAAATCTTGAAACGGTGCTTAATCTCACTAATCACTCAGGCACACACACACACACATGTACATACACACATATATGCACACACATGCATACGCGTGTGCCATGTGGCGTGTACATACGCTACCACATGGCGATGCATTTTCTGCTTCGTCGTGTGAGCTGCCTGATAACATGCAATCTTAACATGATAAAACATGATTATTAATGCAATTTAAGGCATAAAATATTACATTTATGTGCATGTTATCATACTTTGAGTGCATTTCTATCATTTCATGCACATTTAGGTCATAATCTCAAAATGCACTAAATTAGGGTTAATTGTGATAAATTAAGGATAAATTATTTTATAACCAATTTTACTTGAGATTATGAATGGTTTTTAAAGTTAAATAATGAGAGAAATCATATTTATGAACATTCATTTAATTTTCTAAATTTAAAAATCTTTAAAAAAATGAATGTATTTTTTTTGAAATATAAATTAAATCTCTTGTTATTTAAATATTTTGAATTTTTTTAGAATGATAGATAATTAAATTTCAGATCAAATGAAAGAAATTTGGATTAATTTGGAGTTGTATTTTTAAAAAGATATGATTTTTTTACAATTTTTAGGGATTTTTTTCCGTATTTTTTTCCGGATTTTTTTCTGATTTTTATTTTCTATTTAAAACCGTTTTTAAAAAAAAATAAAAAAATGTTTTGGTTTGCGCGCGGGACCCGTGTGGATGCGACGTGGCACTCAGGGCCACGTGGCAGTGCCACGCGGACCCGCGCAGCGCCTACGTGGCGCGGTTAATTTATATATATATTATATTATTTATCGTAAATATAAATAGGTTTTCAGCCTTCCCTATATGGGAAGGGTCATGCCCTTACAAACCGTCGGGTATTATAAACCCGACGGTTTAATATGATTATTACCGTGTGGGACTAATACACACGCTTCTCTTTTAATGCAGGTGACGTGGACGTACGCAGAGCGTCAGATCGGGCGATTGATCGATCGGTGGGCGTCGATCACGTGGACACGGACCACTGATCGCGATTAAAACACGTGTTTTTAAAAAAAGAGTTATAACGGTCAGATGAAGCGAAACGTGGCAGCATCACAACGCTTCGATCGCGTGGACGCATGGACCACCGGAGATGATCAAGCCACGTGCATTAATTAAAAGGTTATAATGGCCGAGATGCGTATACGCGGATCGCATCTCAGCCGTCCGATCGCGATCCAAGGGGCGACAACTGAGGTGTTTTATAACTATCAATCGGGCGGATCATCCAAGCCGTTCATCGGGAATCGGATGGCTACGATTTAAGCGAAACGGTCCACAGTGGACCGTTTCATCGTAACCGTCGATCAAAGCGATCGGACGGTTACGCCCAAATTTCGTTTAAATAGAGATGTTCTTCACGATTGTATGCATTCGAGTTGGATTTCAATCAAATTGACTTGTCTAGACACCGATCCACTCGTTTCTCTTGATTCCATCCTCTTCCTCTTTCATTTCCGCATCCATGGAGGGGGTGAAATCAAGATTTGGTGGAGAATCGAAGGAGAAATCGCAGCTTGAAGCCGGTCGTGACGCTCTTGATGTTTTCGGTGATTAATCAGCTTAATCACCTCGTTTTGATCGCTAAATAGGTTTAGTGGAAGCGGTTTTTCCTAGATTATCTTCCTATTATCTTTAATTTTCGTTTAGATTAGGTTTTAGATTTCAATTTCATCAATTTTTAGCTTAAATCACGATTTTTAACGTCCGAAATTTTCTCTCCACTTCAAATTTCGATTTTTCCGCGAAATCAAGTCCAAATTCGATGATTCTTGATTCCGTGGATTCGTTTTGAAGTTATCTTTCTAAAAACACCATTTTCCCTCATTTCTCACCTCAATTCATCGTCCAATTTGACCAAATTCCAAAAGATATCTCGAAAATACCTAAATTCCCTGTGGATTCGACCCTTATTTACCATTATACCCTTCAATTCTCTCTTAATTCCCCAAATTGGTAAATTAGGCTTTATTTTTGACACGATACCGTGTGAAATCGACGACCTCGTGGTCTAGTCTCGTCACTGCAACGTTAGCACAAGATAAAAAAAATAATTTTTATTCATTTTAATGTAAAATTAATCGAATTACATTCATTATACATTAGAAAAAATTTAGAAAAATCCATAAAAATTAGAAAATTCATATATTTCAAAATACAACTCCAAATTGATCCAAATTTATCTTATTTTGTCAAAAATGAAATAATCTATTATTCCATAAAATTTAATTTTAATAGATAACAAGATAATAAACTCTTGTTTCAAAAATACACTCATTTCTTTTAGAAAATAAAGTTTAGAAAAATAAATGAGTTCATAGAAATGTTTTCTTTTATTATATAATCATTTTAATCTAATTAGAATCTCAAATATAAAATAGGAATAGTGCAATCTTAATTATTTTTCTTCAATTATTTATGATTATCCATAAAATAGTAGATTTTAAGATTATAACTTAAATTTATATAGAATAATAGATATATACTCGAAACATGATAACATGCATAGGAATGTAATATTTTATGTATTAATTTATATTAATAATCATATATATTCATGTATGAATTACACGTTATCACTTGCCCTTCTCATTCATAGTGACCATGACTCTCGCTTTATTGGGAATAACGTGCACCAGACTAACCCACTGGTTGTTAGATATGGGGTAGATTATTTCTACATTTAGCCACTTCAGAATTTCTTATTTTATCGTCTCTTATACCTTAGGGTCTAGTCTTCTTTGGGCCTCCCTGACAGGTCTAGACTCATCCTCCAAAAAGATGCGATGAGTGCATAGTCAAGGAGTGCATAGTCAGGGGTCCAATCCCCTTAAGTTTGCTAGGGTCCAACTGATTGCTTGCTTATTCCTTTGCAATACATCGAGTAATTGGTTCTCCTGCTCCTAATCAAGATGGGAGGAAATGATCAATGGTTTTGCTCGCTGCGTATCAAGAAAAACATATTACGTGTAGATGGTAGAGTATTGAGCTTCAATGTAGACTCATTCAATGGTAGCTCCTCGAAATTAGATTCCTCATTTATTGCCATCACAAAGGTCGATGCAAATATCAATAACTTGGTCATCACAAAGGTCGATGGCGCCTAATTCCTCAGAATCTAGTGAAGGGTACTTCATTAACTTGTAAATGTTGACCTTTACTATATGCTCTCCCACGTTCAAAGTTGCTTCGCCTTTTGCCCAGTCTGTGATGGCTTTTGTGGTAGCTAAGAAAGGTCATCCTAAAATGATCGGGGCTTGACTAAGCTCCTTAGAATCACATCCTCTACTGTGCCATGAGGTTTTCTCACCAATCCATCCGCTAAGCATAATTCTATTAAGAAAGGCTAAAACTCCCCTACATGATGATGATCAAATACTACTTTAGGGAGGATATGGATACTAGCTCTGGTATCCAACAAGAATCTAGTAAAGGTCATTCCGCCAATTTCACTAGTGATCATGAGTGCTGTGGGATCTCTATTTTGGACGAGAATTCATCATAATTGAACTCACTGTTTCACTTAATCGAATCCTTTTGGGGTTCCTATGAGATGTGCATATGCCTTTAAGGAATTTCACGTCAGATGGAATATGGTTAATGACATCTATCAAAGGGATGGTAATGGTCACCTTTTGGAAGGCTTCTAGTAGGTGATCGTGTGATTCAGTTACATTGGCTCTAGGGCGATTAAGTACTTGAGAATAAGGCACAAGAGGCTTGTATGTGTTGGGATTGGGTTCAGCCTTATTTGGTTCTTCCTCGTCCTTAGAATCGCTGTCTTGCTGTGCAATGAGAATTGGTGTTTCTTCATCTATCGAGCCTTGGTGCATGGGATGATCCTTACAAGGATCAAGTAAATCTTTGCCACTTTGAAGGCTTGATATAGCTAATGCAATTTCCATTGCCTCGTTATCAATATGAACATGGTTCACATTATGTATTAGACTAGACGATGCCCCTTGATTCCTTGGGTTGGCCGTGGCTTGCGATCGTAATTGGTTAGAAAATAAAACTTGCTTACCCTTCTTGTTATCAGTCACTATGTGGACATTTGTCTTGACAAATTCCTCTATGTTGTCCATGCATGAGTTCATCCGGTTCATTTGCTCCTCTAATTGCTAGATTGCCTTGAGGATTGGGTCTGATGCCAATGCGGTCTGTGATGGAGAATTATTTCAAAACATGAACACAAGCGTTCCAAGTGAACATATACTCCTCCTTAATCATGAGTTTGAGAAACTCACTATCCACTAAATGAATGAAGAAAGACCTCTCTAAAACATTGAAAGAGAGTGTAGATTCTAAGGGAATTATCTTCTCTCCTCCTCCTATTATACACTGATCTAAAGATTGACTTGGTCAAAAGAAAGTAAACCCTTATCCTTAGATACTTAGAATCCCTTGAATGGGCCAGGTCAACCACCCTTACCTTGATATAGGTTCCTTAATTTCCAAACCTTATCCACCATATCATAGGTACCTTATATTAATTAATGATCTCAAAAAAGAAAATCAGTAGGAAACATCCCCTTCTTTCTTTGAAGACCACCTATAGTTAGAATTTTTAGAAGAGATCTATTATTAATGGATGAAATTATCCTCCTATTCTACTCAAGACAAAACCCATACATTTATGTGTTGATATCAGCATGAAGAAAGCTTCAAGCAATGAGGATTATCTCCCAACACCTCTACTACTAAGGAAGATAAGGAAAGCTTCAACCATCCTCCCAACTGACCAAGATCCTCTCAAGGTCAACAAGATTACACCTAAACATCACCTCGACAGTTTATGAAAACAATTCATCATGAGAGAAGCCTCATAAATGACCATATCAAAGCTCACGATCCCCTCAAAGTGAATAAAGACAACTAAAACAAAAGAGCTCCACAGATTCTAAAGTTCAAAAGACTTAAAATGAGGTATGAAGAGATGAAGGATAATCCAGATGAAGGGAATGTAAGATCGATGCAGGGTCCATATTCCCTCTAATGGTCACTTTGAGGACTATCAGCCACGACAACAGTCTCTCGACGGTTCTCACTGAGGACTACCCTTTGGCTTGAGTGATAATGATCACACCATACGTCATCTCCACGACGTACAACTGCCAAAGATTGCCATCAGATCTAGAATACGCCATGCGAACTTTATCCTACTGATGTGGAACAAGCGAGCACCTTGAAGATATTTGAGGACTTCTATGAGGAGAACCTCTCGTCGTCAACCGATCAGGTGGAGAACCTTCAAAAAAATATGACAGACCAAATCCCTCTTTTCTGAATTCCCCGCTTTCGCCTCATCATTGCGATAAATTCCTGACGGTGATAGCCCGACAAAATAGCACACAACTTCAGAAAGCGTGGTTCGTCTCCCAGGAGGACACTGTCTTTGATCGGGGCTTCAAACCTACTCGTTAGGGCATCACGTGAAGACTTGAAGGAAAGGAAGTATCTCGATGGCCACCTCTACCTCCTCGTCACCCTGTCTAGGAGCATTATTCGAGACATCAAGACGTCTCATGTCCACGAGAAATGATGACAGTTGGTTATTGACCCTGAGCGGCCTGAAGACCCCGTTGACTTGCAGAAGAGACACGCAGGAGCTTCCGTATTGCCAGCACGAACGACCACAATACATATGCGCGTGAAAAGGTGATGGCGAGTGAGGCCCACCGCCAGCAGCGTTAGAGACACCCGCAGCCCGAATCCAGCCCGTTCGACGCGCGAAGACGAAGGAGCCCGGCTTTTGGCACGCGGCCTAGCCGCGAGACGACACTATGCTATTCTTCTTCTTCTATTCTTCTTCTTCTCCTCGGATTATGGGGGTCTCGCACTTGTGTTTAGCGGACCCGCTTATGATTTGTGTTTGTTTTCCCTTTTGGGGTCTATGTAGGTCCCTATTCGGGAGGCCCACGTAGATCCAAAAAGGAGAGGGCCTCAAGTAGGCCCACCCTCCCTTAGCCCACTTGTGGGCCCTCTATAAGGGAGGGTAGGACCTCCCCTCAACCCTAGTGTTGTTTGCGCCGTTTACGATTGATACGAGTCTCTATTCTCTTAGATGTGTTGAAGAGGAGGAAGGGAAGGGAGTTCGTGAGAGGCTGTGAGGTTAGCTTCCTCCAACTGCCGACCGTTAGCAAGAGGAGCGTGGACAAGCACGGTGAAGAGAAGAAGGAAACAGGCTAAGAGGCTAGTTCCCCCGTCGACCCCGTGACGAGCACTTCATCGAGGGGGTTGGTCAGCATCACCGTCCAGCAACCACCCTGGGGCACGACCCCGACACCCCGACCGGACACCACACCAGCTAGAGAGGTCACCTCGGCACCGCGAGTGACTACATCCTCGCCGACGAGGGACGATCTCCACCGCACATCGATCTTCTACACCTATGTGAAGATCAACGGACATGCGTGCAAGGTGATCGTGGATAGCGGCAGTTGTGTCAACGTCGTGTCAGACTACGTCTTGCGAGAGCAGGGACTGAGTGCCATTAGCTATCCGACCCCATATGACGTCTCATGGATAGACGCCACAACGTTACCGGTTCGTCACCAGTGCCAGGTGCCACTTAGGGTGAGCACCTATGATGAGCATATTTTGTGTGATGTCCTTCCGATGAAAGTCGGAGGCATCATATTGGGATGGCCTTGGTTATATGACTATGACGTCCAAACTATGGGAAGAGCAAACACGTGCTCTTTCATGTATCGCGATCGCCGACTTGTATGGTACCCGCATACCATCAAGTCTGTGGCGACGCGCGATCCGACGGTCATGCCTTGGGTTGATTGTGATGAAAGGACCCGCCTTTCAGCACGAGATCGCTGCGGATATACACATATCACCGTCGTGTTTTGCTCTCGCTATGGATACACGAGATGATACGACCCCTACCGTGTCTTCCCCCGAAGTCGAGGGTTTATTAGAGGAGTATGCCGATGTACTTCCAAAGGAGCTACCAGGAGAGTTGCCTCCACTGAGGCATATACAACATGCCATCGACTTGATTCCGGGAGCATCACTCCCCGAACCTGCCACATTATCGCATGGAGCCGGCCAAGTACGAAGAGCTTAGCCGACAAGTACAGGAGCTTGTGGACAAGGGACTCGTCCAGCCGAGCCTTAGTCCCTGTGCTGTGCCCGCATTACTCACGCCGAAGAAAGATGGTACATGGCGTATGTGTTGTGACAGCCGCGCGATCAACAAGATAACGGTTAAATACCGTTTTCCGATTCCGCGACTACAGGACTTATTTGACATGATGACGGGAGCCACTATCTTCTCCAAGATAGATCTACGCAGTGGCTATCATCAGGTTAGGATTCGTCCAGGGGATGAGTGGAAGACCGCCTTCAAGATCAAGGAGGGCTTGTATGAGTGGAAGGTCATGCCATTTGGCCTCTCCAATGCGCCCAGCACATTTCAGAGGCTGATGAATGAGGTGTTACACCCATTCATTGGCAAGTTTGTCGTAGTATACTTCGACGACATATTTGTCTATAGCGGTAGCCGAGACTCCCATCATCAGCACCAACAACAGGTACTCGAGGCACTTCGACAGGAGAAGCTTTACGCCCATCCTAAGAAGTGCAGCTTCTTCACTTCTGAGGTTACGTTCCTCAGCTTCATCGTTTCCGAGCGAGGAGTTTCCGCGGACCCCGAAAAAGGTCCGCGCGATAGTCACTTGGCCACGTCTAGGCAGTATGCGCGACATCCGGAGCTTCATCGGACTAGCGACGTTTTATCGTCGTTTCATTCGGGACTTCAGCTCCGTGACCGCCCCGCTCATAGATTGCCTCAAAAAGGAGACCTTCCTTTGGACAGAGGCAGCTGAGCAGGCCTTTGAGCGGGTGAAGGCCCTTATCACTCAAGCATCTATACTTCGCCTATCTGACTTTGGCAAGGTATTCGAGGTTGCTTGCGACGCTTCAAGTGTCGGTATTGGGGGTGTCCATAGCCAGGAGGGCCATCCCATCAAGTACTTTAGTGAGAAGCTGAATGACGTGAGGCTTAGATACTCCACGTATGACCGTGAGTTCTACGCCATCATTCAAGCTCTCAAACACTGGCGACACTACCTCCTTCATAAGTAGTTCGTACTTTTTTCGGACCATGAGGCCTTGAAGTACCTGCATTCTCAGCGGAAGCTGAGTGATCGACACGCTCGATGGGTCGAGTATTTGCAGGACTTCACCTTCGTCCTTCGCCATAAGAAGGGTAAGGAGAACGTGATTGCTGACGCGCTGAGCCGTCGAGTCCATTTGTTGAACCTCGTGAAGGTTCAGGTGACAGGATTTGAGTCCCTACCAGACTCTTATAGAGACTGTCCAGACTTTGGTTGCGTCCTCCGAGCCCTTTCAGACGGCCCATCCCGAGACCGTAAGAACTTCCTCGTGGTCGACGGATTTTTGTTTTTCAGGAGCCGATTGTGCATTCCACGCACGTCCCTCCGTGACTTCCTCACTTGGGAATATCACGCAGGTGGTCTAGCCGGCCATTTTGGCCATGACAAGACCATTGCGACGGTCGAGTACCAGTTCTACTGGCCAACCCTCAAGCACGATGTAGGGAACATCGTCGCTCAGTGTCGAGTGTGCGCACTCGCCAAGCAGGTTAAGAAGAACGCTGGACTATACACGCCACTTCCAGTGCCAATCCCGCCCGTGGGATGACGTCAGCATGGATTTTGTTTTGGACTTCCGCGCGCTGCACGACGACACGACTCGATCATGGTAGTTGTCGATAGGTTTTCGAAGATGGCGCACTTCGTGCCGTGTTCGAAGACCTTCGATGCCTCCAAGGTCTCCAGCCTCTATTTCAGAGAGATCGTGCGCCTCCATGGACTACCCAAGTCCATCGTCTCGGATTGTGACGTACGATTTACCAGCCACTTCTGGAGGACTCTTTGGGGCTTACTTGGGACTAAGCTCAAGTTCTCCACTGCTTATCACCCGCAGACTGACGGCCAGACCGAGGTCGTCAATCATAGTTTAGGAAATCTACTTCGGTCTTTAGTCGGCGAGAGCTTGACCACTTGGGACCTGATCATACCCCACGCCGAGTTTGCCTACAACTCCTCAACTCACCGTACCACTGGCATGAGCCCCTTCGAGGTCGCCCACGGCTTAGCCCCTCGCAAGCCCCTAGATCTAGTACCCCTGGACCCTCATGTTAGAGTTTCCGAGGATGGAGTCGCATTTGCCCAGCATGTTAGTCAGTTGCATCAGGACATCCATGATAGGATACAGAGTCAAAATGCATTGTACAAGCAGGCTGCCGATAGGCATCGTCGACCCCGGATCTTCCAGGTGGGAGACTAGGTTATGGTGAGGTTGAGACCCGAGCGCTATACTCCGGGCACTGCTACGAAGTTACACGCTTGTAGCGCCGGTCCGTTTCGCGTCCTTTCCCAGATAGGCGAGAACGCCTATGTCGTCGACATTCCTCATTCGTGGGGAATCAGCTCTACGTTCAATGTGGCGGATCTGGCGTCGCACCAAGCCCCACCTCTTTCATCTGATGGCGAGCCTTCATCTACCGGCCCTTTCTTCGAGAGAGAGTTTGCCATGGAGTCCACTTGATGTAGGATATTTCTAAGATTGTTAATATTCCTACAGATTAGGGGAGGATCTATGAAGTGATATCAATGGAATAATGTAGGAGAGGATAGAAAAGATGATAAGAGTGTATAGAAGGAGGTAGGAAGACTGAATAGATAAATTAGGATAGATAGGATGATAATAAGAGAATGTTGAAGAGAGAATGAATGATATAATAGATAATATAAGTAGTGGTTTAGAAGTGATAGTATAAAATAGATATAATATAAACGATAATATCAATTAAGCGGACTGATATTTTGGAATATAGGATAATAAGAATACGGATAATAAGAAGACGGAGAGAATTAGACGGGGATAGGATAATGTGTAGAGGGAATGCAGGAGAGAACATAGTAGAAAAGGAATCAGATAGTTCCAGAAGTAGAGGGTGTAAAGAAAATGGCGGTGATAGGAGAAGTGACAGGAAATAGAGAATGGAAAAGAAAGAAGAGAGAGAAGGGCGATCTAACAGTGCACTTACGATTTTTGGAAGCGAACTATTTTCACGGTGAAGGGCGAGGATGATTATCTGAAGAAGATGAGGAGAGATGCCTTGGTTTACTCCCGTGGACATTGGCTATCCTCCACGAATTTCTGACTACAGGGATTGAAAGCGAAAGAACGGGAGGGAGAAAAGAAAGAGAGATAGAACGCAGAGAGAAGAGCTTTCGGAAGGGAGAACGGTGGAGACACAGGGAAGAAACGATGAACACGAAGGGTAAGCATACCCAGATAGAACCAAATTTTATCAAATAACAACATTTTCTTTTCGCTTACAAATTCCGGTTTTATAGAGGGAGAAGAAAGGAAGTGATAATGAAACGTCGCGTTGCCGTCGTTTCGCGGTGATAACTTCTCGCGCTGTTTGATAGGTTGACCGGCGGAAAATTGTAGAATATGAAATCGAAACTAGTCCGTGCTGGCTGACGGGAGTTCCATCCGCAGCGTTGACCCATGGTTGTACTGAGTATAAGGGATGTCGTATGGTGGTTGCAAGTCCACGGGATGCTTGGCCTACTTCTATTAAGTTTAGCATTCTTATTGCCGGTTTCTCCGTCATTCTCGTTGACTTGTTATTTCCCGTGGAGGTAGATGTCGTGACAGTCGTTTTCTCAGGTACTAGGATCCGATTAAGGCTGGGAAGTAGTCAACAATCGTGGGGGATCCGTTCACGAGGTATCAGAGTCCCCAAGAACATCCTTCTAAGCTCAAGCTCAGAGTTTCCGTTCCGGACGAACATCGGAGCAAAGTAAACTTCAGATCTCAGAAGTATCCATGGAGCTTTTCTCAGTGCTTTTGATCGTCCTCGACGACTTTTCCGGGAGATTTCTCAAACATCTCCAGAGTCGTATCTTCGTCGACTTGTCATCAGCATATTTTGATTTTCAAGCTCGTCTTCTTGACTTTTACGGGGCGTCGCTGATCCTTCTCAAATGGAATGGTGGCCATTGCTAATCAACCTTTAGCTTGTCGATTTATCCACATGAGATGTTGTAGTATTCTCCGGTGTAGTTTTTCCGTTTCTCACCAGCCATATTTCTTCAGGGTTTCACATCTCATGCCGCGATAGTTTTGTTCTTTTCTTCAAGGATATTCATTTGGCGGTGAAGATGCGTGAAGTCTGCTTTCAGTTGTCTTCTAGGGGGGAACTTCATTCATGCTTTAACCTTTGTCACAATTTCATGACTATAGATATCTTCATAATCACTTGTGTGCAGTGTTAACTTGAAGATCTTTGAATAAGGTTTGTGATGATCTTCAATAAGCAAATGCATAGTCTCACTCATGCAAAAACTTAGTCTTGCAGTAGGACAAAATACTTTCTTCCATAGGTAATTAGATATAGATCTCTCTTAAACTTCTATCTAAGGGAGGTTTCAAGGACATAAAGGGTTCATAACAACAAAGATGTTCCTATTATTTTCTTTTGAGATCATTGATTAAAATTATTTAAGGTACCTATGATATGGTGGATAAGGTTTGGAAAATAGGGAACCTATATCAAAGGTAAAAGGGTGGTTGACTTGGTCCACTCAAGGAATTCTAGGTTTCTAAAGATAAGGATTAAATGTTTGACCAAGTCAATCTTTAGATCAGTATAAAATAGAAAAAGAGGGAAGATAATTCCCTTAAGATCTACACTCTCTTTATTTATTTAGAGAGGTCTTCTTCATCCATTTAAGTAATGGATAATTTTCAAACTCATGAGTGAATAAGGAGGAGGAGGAGGATAGGTTCACTTAGAACCCTTGTGTTCATGTTTCAAAATAATTCTCCATCACCACTCCCCCCATTCTACCACCTGATTGGCATGAGCGAGTCGAGGAGATTCTTCGGGAGGTAATTGACTTTTCAGGGGACGGAGTTTCGCGGAGATTCCTAGTACGTTGGCAAGGGTCGCCCGTCGGAGGATGATGCTTGGATTTCGAAGGCGGACCTGGAGCAAATACGACCAAACCTGTTGGAGCCCCTGCCCTCTTCACTTGCCAACTCGTCAAAGTCGAGTTCTTTCGACCCGGGGAGGATTGATGGCGAGCGAGGCCCACTGCCAGCAACGTTAGAGACACTGGCAGCCCGAATCCAGCCCGTTCGACGCGCGAAGACGAAGGAGCCCGGCTTTTGGCACGCGGCCTAGCTGCGAGACGACACTATGCTATTCTTCTTCTTCTATTCTTCTTCTTCTCCTCGGATTATGGGGGTCTCGCACTTGTGTTTAGCGGACCCGCTTATGATTTGTGTTTGTTTTCCCTTTTGGGGTCTATGTAGGTCCCTATTCGGGAGGCCCACGTAGATCCAAAAAGGAGAGGGCCTCAAGTAGGCCCACCCTCCCTTAGCCCACTTGTGGGCCCTATATAAGGGAGGGTAGGACCTCCCCTCAACCCTAGTGTTGTTTGCGCCGTTTACGATTGATACGAGTCTCTATTCTCTTAGATGTGTTGAAGAGGAGGAAGGGAAGGGAGTTCGTGAGAGGCTGTGAGGTTAGCTTCCTCCAACTGCCGACCGTTAGCAAGAGGAGCGTGGACAAGCACGGTGAAGAGAAGAAGGAAACAGGTGGACGCCTTACGCGCGCCGCGAGTAGATCCTTCCCCACCACGTGATGACGTGCCGCGACGATCCCGAGCTTCAGCGGCTGCAACCTCCTCCCGCCGCTCCCCCTCCCCTTCTCCCTCCCATTTTAGTAGTTTTCTCTCACCTTGGAGAACGGAGGAACGCCGCGATACCGTCTGTACCCCTGCAGGTTGTTCGCGGTCACGTGTGGAGGCAGACTATCACTCCGTCGCAGACGCCCATCTGACGCCCGACGTTTTCTCGCCGAGGTAGGTGACGCTCGTCACACCCTCCCTCTCTTTCTAACCTCCTGTCTCCCTCACCCGCTCTCGCCGCCGACTCCACTACTGATGTAGGATATTCTAGAAGAGGTATCTAAATCCTACAGTATGGGGAGGATCTATGAATTGATATCAGTGAGAATAATGTAGGATAGATAATAGATTTCAGTGAGAATGATATCAGTGAGAATAATAGATTTTATAATGTGGGCAGAATTTAAGATGTATAAGTAGACTGAGATAGTAGTGACAAGGTGGGAGAAGAACAACCGGAGAGAAGTTTTAATAATAATGATTATAGGAGAAATAATAGAACAGATGGATGACTGAGAATAGTTTAGGAATAATGTTCTCGGAATAGAAAGAGAATAGAAGGAAATTAGGATATTAATTATAGAGAGAGAACACAGATGGGAAGAGAGAGATCGTCGAACTTATGGATCTTCTTAGCGAACTATTTTCACGGTTAAAGGAGAGAGGATGTTACCTTAACCTTTCGTGACGTGGATGCTCGTTGAATCACCAGAACGATCTAGGATCTCCTCGGAATGCTTCAGGCTTGAAGTTGTGAAAGACGACAGAAATGGGAGAGATAAGATAGGGAGATAGAATCGGAGATGATGGGGTTGCGGGAGGAAGGTGGAGACACAGGGAAGGAACAATGGAACACAAAGGTAAAAACCGAACCAAGGGTAACCCAAATTTTCATAAAACAACATGCTTTTTTCGTTTACAAATGCTTCCTTTATAGAGTAAGATAGAGAAGTTAGGATGAAGAGACGCTGCGGGAGAAAGAGGCGGTTGCGGCGGTTGTAGCGTTCTCTCGCAGATGAAGTTCGTGCTTCTTCTTCGTCGCGGTCATCACGTGATATGAGTTACATGGAGAACGTGGTTATTTCCTGTGTTGGTTAGTGGACTAATCCAGCGTGGCGTAGGATTGATATTATGGTAGTTTTATCGGAGAAAGTGAGACGCCGACGGCGGTAGGCCTGAAGATCCATTGGCGAGTGCTTGTATTTAGTAAATCTTTACTTCGAATTCCGGCATAACCTGACGATATCTCGTCGTCGGGATTGTGGAGTAAGCAGTGGTAAGCTTGATGGCGATAGTTTTGTCGTGAGAAGATTCTCCAGTACGAGAGGAAGAAGAGACATAGGTGGTATCGGGAAAATCACTCTCATTGAGGTTGACCGGGGCTTCGCAGATGGGTTCGTATGTGGACCTTATGGTTATCACCTCGGTAGCATTTCCTGTGTGAGGACTGAGCAAGAAAATTATTCTCGCGAATATACCCTTGGTTGCCCGCGTGAAGGCGACGCATATTTTCGGGAAGTAATCTCTGTCTTTGTATGTCTCTTTCCGTGATTTTCGGTGAGGGCCTAAATGTTGTGACGGTCAGAAGAGTTGACCACACTCTGCCAAAGTCGCTGAAGAGGGAACCTCTGAGAGAACGGTAAGATCGTTGTCTGATGAGTTTGCGATGCAGAGAGAATTGCGGCTCGCGCGAGATTTTAGTTTTCTGCTTAATAGCGCTCGTCACCATAAGGGTTTGTCATTTTCATTGGCAGAACAGGTGATATGAAGGAGAGAGCTCAGGTAATTCTTCAATCAGTGATGGGTGTTTGTTAGGTGAAGTGATTCCACGTACTCACTGGATGGTTCGCAAACGATTACTTCTTGTAAATGTGTAAGTTCTTGAAGGTCTTCACAATTTAGCTTGATTTGTCTTCATTGACATCGTGACAGCTGATGACTGAGATGGAAATTGTCTGAAGGGTCAACAGTAGATAATAAGCTAACTCCTCATCTTCAGTTTTAACCAAGAGGTTACTGTTTGATCTTCATAACTTCTTGAACAGCCTTGACTTTAGGTGAAATCGTGCATGCTTTCATTTTGAAGTAAAACCCGATAGCAATACTTCTATAAGTACTAATAATTAGATCTCTCCTAAATTCTAACTAGGGGTGGTTTTCAAAGAAAAGGAATTGGAAATCAAAGAGGTTTCCTACTGAATTTTCTTTTGAGATCATTATTTAAAATGAGATAAGGTACCTATGATATGGTGGATGAGGTTTGGACAATTAGGAACCTATATCAAGGGTAAAATATGGTTGACTTGGTCCACTCAAGGAATTCTAGGTTTCTAAAGATAAGGATTAAATGTTTGACCAAGTCAATCTTTAGATCAGTATAAAATAAAAAAGAGGGAAGATAATTCCCTTAAGATCTACACTCTCTTTATTTATTTAGAGAGGTCTTCTTCATCCATTTAAGTAATGGATAATTTCTCAAATTGGTAGATAAGGAGGAGGAGGAGGATAGGTTCACTTAGAACCCTTGTGTTCATGTTTTTAAATAATTCTCCATCAACTACCCTTTGTACACGCGCCCAACCCCACACAACTGCCGTCCTTTCTCCTTTTCCCCTTCCTCACCAACTGCTCCACGTCGCGCCCGTCCTCCTATTCCGCGCACATTATTTTCCATTCCCCTCATTTCCACGGCACACCCGTGAACGCCCATCACAGAACACATCTCTCTCTCTCTCTCTCCCGTTTCGTCTCTCCACCTCGTCCGCGATACTTCTCCCATCAAACTATTGCACGTCCAGTCCCGCTTCTCCTACATACGCTCACTCGCCACATCCGTGGCACTTCTCCGTTGCCCGCTACCTCTCTCCCACATCGCCCACCCTGTCCGCGTTTTCCCTCTTCGCCCGCGACCTTACTACCTGCCGCCCTCATCCTCCTTTCCCGCGACTCTCCCCCTCAACGCCGCGTCACCTACCCTCGCGACTGTCTGCTACGTGGGTCTGCGCCGTCTTTACCCTCCCCTCTCCTAGGGTGTGAGATTCCTATCCATAGCACTAGGGTGATGATAATTCGGGACGTGGTGACTTCCTACCCGACGACGACGGCTGATCGCCACCGGAAGGGTCTGACTTCCTGTCCTACGTATCGTTCTTCTTCAGACGCCTCTGCCCGCGACGACTCTCCGCCCGTCACGACCCGTCGGGCTACGCAGCCCCGAAGGTTAGCCCCGTCCCCTTCCCTATTTCTAGTTAATTACCTTTCGAAGGTTTTCCTCGATTTGTTTTCACCGCCTTCAAACGAACTTAGACAGGATAGAACGGCTATTAGGGTCATGATTTCTGATGCCACGTCAGGTCCGCCACTGATCGTGAGCAGCCACCTCTGGCCTTTCCACGACGACTGTTCCGCCGTCTACCGAACGTGGACCGACCGGGTCTCGGTCTTACCATCGTCGAGTGTTTCCCCGGGTTGTTCGGAGTTGATGTTGCCTATTGGTGCGCCTGCTTGCACTTAGATTTGGGGTTTCACTTAGAGTCTTAGGTTCACACACCATTACGGATCGGGCCGACTGCTCCATCCACCGGACTTCGAGTCTCATTGATCGGGTGCGAGGGCCTACTCCCCTCGTCCTGCATCAAAAGGAATGGCGGGAACTTTCTAAATTACCTATCATGTGAGCGGAGTTTCTGGACGCCCTGAGGAGTATGAAGATTCAGCCGAATCATTATCAACTGAGAGCCACGATCATCACGACATCTACACTGCCAACGAACGACGGAAAATACAGAATATTCCATGGATTTCTGCATCCGTGATGACTCCGCCAATGAAGAGACAACAAATTAATTTGCGAGGAGATGAAGAAACCGCAAAAAACTGCCGCTCTGTCCGTGACACGTCTCTTCATTCTTAACCTCCATCTCCTTCGCCCTTAAAAGGTGAACGATTGTAAAGAAAAGTCAGTTGTTATTGATGAAAATTTGGTTACCTTTGGTTACTTTTATCTGTGTTCATGTTCATCCTTGTGTCTCCATCAATCCCTCCCGCATCCTCTCCATCTCCGAGTTCTATCCTCCTATTATATCCTCCCTCCCCTTCTGTCGTCTTCATCATTTACCTGTCAGAGAATACCCGAGGATTATCTGTGTCATTGGAGTGATTCCGAGGCATCGTCTTCACCGTCCCTCTCAGGTATTCATCCTCTCCATCCCGTGTTTGATAGTTCACTTAAAATATACGTAAGTCCAGCACAAGACCCTTCTTTATTACCCAATCCTCTTTTATTTTCTCCATCTTTTTTATCTCTCTCTCGCTATCCACCTTTCTCATCACCGTCCACACTAATCTCTCCTCCCCGTATTAATCCTCTCTTACTTTCCATACCATTCCCCATGTTCTTCATCATATAATCCACGCATCGTTCTTATTACTCTCTCCTCGTCATAATCATAATATCATCCTTCTTTCTTCTCACATCCCTCCTCCTATCATTATATTCATCAACCCTATTATTATCATAATCCTAATTTTTCCTAAAAGGTATCTTCACTGATTTACATATTAGTCCCTCAGTGATATCGTTCATAGGTCCTCACACGTTTGTAGGATTATTTCTTAAATACCATCACTTGATATTCTTATTATATTCCTCTCACTTCTCCATATTTACTTCATCATATTCATACATATATTCATTCTGAAATATCCTACATCAGTCTAACATGGGACTTGAGTGTAGGATTGTTATTGTGGGACGTATGTCGGCTTTCTTGAATTTGTGTAAGGTTATTGATGTTGTTGTTGATCGATATTTTATGTCAAAGGATACTTCTGATAGTGATTCCTCCTAAATCCTGCATGTTGCAAAGGATTGTTATTGAAAACATGGTTATTTTAATAATTCGGGTATGAACCCGGATAGTTTGGTCATCCCTATTGACTCGGCCCTCGTTGCATGCCGCATTTATACGTGCCCTGTCCTTGTACTACCATGGCGGGGCAGTCTAGCTCAACGTGGTCGAGTCTTGAACAATTGGTGCATGGTGACACTCTAGTAGTGAGACATGCGCACGTCCTTCAAAGCTGTTGCGGATGTTGAGTCGATCAAGTAGAAGATCATGGACTTCTACTATTTTTTTGATCCTTTCTAGGAGCATGCCCTGTCTCCATTGATTTTGCATCGATCAATTGTCCCTTTAGGCATAGTACCTCTTCTTAATGGTTTTGCTACGTTGTGATGGCTATTCTCCACCACCGTTTCGATCAATTCCATCGCATTATCTTCAAATTTGCTCATTAAGGTGTCGTTATTTGTTGCATCTAAAAGATATCTATCTTGCACGCCTAACCCATCATAGAATATTTGCGTGAGTTCATGGTTAGACACTCCATGGTGAGGACACTCCCTAGTGAGGTCTCTAAGTCTCTCCCAGGCTTTGTGAAAGGTTTCACTCGAGCCTTGGGTAAACTCACAGATAGCCTTTCGATTGGAGGTGGTTTTTCCTATTGAATAATATTTTCTCATAAATTCTTCCTCTTATTTGGTCCAACTAATGAATTCTTTTCCTAAATTTAAAAACCAATCCTTCTCTTGGTCTCTAAGGGTAGCAAGAAAGAGTTTCATCGCCATTACATCCGTTGGGACATTATGTATTTGATTGAGTTGACATACTTGGCTAAGCTCATCTACGTGTCTATAAGGATCCTTAGAAGGTTTACAATGGAAGATAGGTAGCATACTCATTACATGTGAGTCTATCCTAAAATTTGTACCTCTATTAAGGGCATGTGAATGCGAGTGATAGGTCCCTGGAGGACAGACTTAGCTTATTCACTAAGGCATTTCCTTGCATTCCCTCATCATTCTAGGCCATTTCTATGGGTTCTATGGGGGGAAGAAGACACAAAAGAGGCAGGTGATTGCGAGGAGCGTTAAAAAAGATCTATGTTCAAAGGGTTATTCCTCAATCTCCAAGTGGTATGTCATCTCATGGAAGAGTGGATAGTATATGTATATGAATATATAAAATATACTTAAAAAATTATTAAATAATGACATATGATCATACCTGAGTGTCAGTATCCGTTAGAGTTATGCCTTCTTAACATGATTTTGAAAAATGATTGTTCGTAATTGTTAGAAATGGGAAAATCACTTGATATTTTCAAATTAAGAATCTTGAAGATTGATTCCTACTTTGGATCACTCATTGTAGATCAATGCGAGTTAAGTTCAAGAAAGAAACCAAAAAATCCTAGTTTCATTGAGTCAAAATTTATTAAATTTCTAAAAATACACCTTAATTCCTGGCAACGACGCTATTTGATGATACGTATCTGCTTGGTTATTAAAAACACACGAAAATGTGTCAAAGAATATTCCAAACTTATCAATTTATGATTATAACAATAAATTAAGGAGTATAATATGAATTAGGGTTGAATCGATGGAGAATCAAGGTATTTTTAAGTTATTCTTCAAATTCAATCAAATCAGATGATGAATTGAGATGAGACATTAGGGATTTTGATAGATTTACAAAGAATACTCCAAGATAAATCGACAGAATAAAAAATCACTCAATTTGGATTAGTATTAATGGAGAAATAAAGGAACGAAATCAAGATCAAAATATCGATAGTGAAGAGAGAGGAAATAAAAATTATTCTAAAATTCGGTTAATCTAGGATTGAAAATTTAAATCTAATGTTATAGGAGGAAAGATTAGGGAGAAAGATTTCTCCCAATTCTTTACACAAAATCTCACTTTCAAAAACTCTTTGGACGTGGAAATAGATATAGTAGACAATGAAATTCAAGAGATTCAAGAATTGAGATATCTAAACAATTCAATTACTCAAAACACCCAAGAATACATTTTTTGTCAAAGAACATGCGTATGTATAGGTAAAATTGGGCGTAGCCGTTGGATTTAGAGGATTTTGAAAATTATTGAAAGATGCTTTTACAAATGTAATCTCATAGTTGTTACAGATTATAATTCTTAGTTCATATCATTTCAGAATATTTTATCA
Organism: Lemna minuta; assembly: GCA_024174645.1. Lineage (NCBI taxonomy): Eukaryota > Viridiplantae > Streptophyta > Magnoliopsida > Alismatales > Araceae > Lemna > Lemna minuta. Next base: position 16,920,298 of record CM044104.1, on the reverse strand, counting down.
TGAAATTCATCTTTCTATGACACAAGATGCCATTTTACCTTTGCACAATTTTAGACAATGTTTAGTTACCATTATTATACCCCCAAACACTCTGTAATCTATTTATTTACTTGAGGTTTAATTATTTGATGAATAAGGTAATTTTATGGATGAAAAAAAGAAGAGAAAAGAAGAATAATTGAAGGCAAATTTTATTTATCTACCTAAAAATTTTCAAATCAATCATAAGTTACATAAACTCAATTCTTATTCTTGGTTTCTTTCTATTTCATAAATTTAAGAAACGCTTATCCATCAGACATTTTTCTATATTACCTTTTTTGATTTTATTCACATATGACATGGCGTAAAATGGAATATCAAATGGCACGATTTAACGCTGTGCAAATTCCATGCTTAATTAATAATTTTTGCCTCATGTTTCTATTCCAAAGTCTTTTTTTGTAGAGAAATGTTTTATCACAACGAATGGGAAATCACAAAAATATACTTGATATGTTTTCAATGTGAAGTTGGCCCTCTTAACAAAGTGTTGTGTTTTTTCAATGTAATTTTTAGTATTATATATATTTTTTGTGTGCTTGTTAATTATGAATACTTTCAGAAAGATACAGAATTGATAATACAATGGATATTGATATGAAACTACAAATGCCTTCCTATTTATTCAGATAACTTTTCAGATTAACATTCATAAATTTTGAGTGGCAAAAGAAAAAAAATCTCATGAGGGTTTCCGTAATTACGAAACAAGACTTTCAGAAGAACAGAAGATGGTGATAGCCTAACCGATATTGAAAGATTGGATTCCAAAACTATTTTGCGGAATCCTTAATGAAAATATATCTGAATGGAAAGTTATTGTAATACTTATGAAGCCAACTACGAAATTTTTATGCAATAGTTGCAGTGATAGAGTTTACAGTCATTTGTTGTAATTGTATTCTTCTAGGGCTAATTCGGATCTGGCTAAGGCTAATTCCCATCTCGTTTCCTCTGTAAGCAACCGAACAATCAACGGGGGCCCTCCGCCGTGGAAAGACCCACAGTTTGATCGCACGAGTGCTCGTCCTTGACCATTTCTTGTCTACAGGGAACACAAAAGCGTTTGATTTTATCTATCTGTGTCTCCTGGACGATAATCACCCTCCCTAACGTTTGACCGGTTTTCTCGTCAAGATAGGAGGCTTAGGATAGGAGGATGAACGGTAGCCGCAGAAAGAAGCTGGCTGAGTTCTGTGAATCAAGGAGGATGAAGTTCAAGACTGCAATTATGATTGGCCCTTATCAATTGTCTCTGATCAACTTTTCCTCATCAAGGTAATACGAATAGCAGACTGAGCACGAACGTCGAGGAATCAAGGATTCTTTATATGCAATAGAGGACTTCTCTTTGAGGCGGAAAAGGCGATGGTGGGAAAATCTGAAAGAAGATCAAGTGAAGTCGACCTGGAGCTCGGGAGAAAGTGTGCGGATAGTCTAAGACGTAAGATCATTCATCTCCCGCAGGTACAAGCGGAAGTACATATTTGGGAGAGCCATTCAATTGGGAGGATCTCCCAAGACCTGCGGAAATTAAATCCTGAAGACTTCGATCCGAAGCTGGTGTCCATAGGCCCTCTTCATCGCGGTAAGCCCGAGTTGCTCGCCATGGATGGAGTGAAGATGGAGAATCTCCGCCGCCTCCTGGGTAAGAAAGAGGAAAGTATTCTTGATGGTCTCTTTCAGAAGGTCTTCGAATGCTTAAGGCAAGCTAGGAGCGAATATTCAGAGAAGATCGATCTCTTGGACGAAGAATTCGCGGAGATGCTAGTGGTCGACGGATTATTCATCATCTCGCTATTTGCATGGGCAACATTGGACACCTTGGATCCATTTAGCTTGTATATTTACTATTTGGACACATGGACAGATTTACTGCTAGTTGAAAACCAGGTTCCCTTCTTCGTTCTAATGCAACTCTTCGAGGAGGCCGCGTCCCTGTTCGACGGCCTGCTCTATAGAGATCCAAATCTTATCAACTTAGCTCTTGGATTTCTCCATATTAAGCTTCCGCAGGAGAAATACCCCGAGGCGGAGGAGGTGAAACATCTTCCGCATCTGAAGCATATATCCCTCAAGAATTGCTCCCAGCTCCGTCGACAATCCGCAGAGGTCGTCGGTTTCCACTCGCGCGATGGCCACAACTGACTTGGGCGCTTTATTCTCTTTGGGCAGTTTTTTCCTTTACAGGTAAAATCGTGGTCGTCCATCGCCTTCTATTATAACGGCAATGCGGCAACCACGACACTCACTACAGTAGAAAGCGACGAAATTAGTTAGGATATTATTCTTCTCTCTCGAAGCGTGATAGTCCTATTTAACTGGACCTTGCGCTCGCGAATGGGGTGTGTTCGTGAACTTGTTATTCCAGTCATTGTTTCATTTCTTTTCCATTCACACCTCGGGAGAAGCTTGAGTGGAGAGTGTCGATAGCTCATTAGAAGGCTGACCCTCAAGCTCTCGAAGACGAACTACCGAGTATGGTCAATGAACATGGAAGTCTACCTGGAGTCACACGATCTATGGCTGGCAATCACAGGTGAGAACATTCCGAAGAAGAGGGATCGATTGGCCCTCTCCGCAATCATCAGTGCTGTCCCTGAAGACACACTGATGATCCTCGACGCTAAGAAAACGGCGAAGGAAAACTGGGAGATTCTGCGGCAGCGGAATCTTGGAGTGGATAGAGTAATTCAATCGCGCATTCAAGGCATGAAGCGTGACTTCGAATTACTTACGATGGGCAAGACTGATTTTGTCATGGATTTTGCGACGAAATTCACGCATATTGTCTCGGAATTGCGGAATTTAGGCGAGACGATGGACGAGAAAGATGTAGTCAGACGATTTCTGAGGGTGACGCCCTCCAAGTTTAATGCACTCACTCTTTCTCTAGAGCAGTATGGTGACTTAGACAGGGTAAGTCTAGACGAGGTCATTGGCTCACTTACTGTTCATGAAATTCGTCTCCGGGAACGTGAATCCCGTGAAGAAGAACAAGCCCTCCTGACCAAGGCGTTAAGCAAGGTCAAATTGTCGACTGAGGATAAGTCATCATCGCGAGGAAAAGGGTGCCATTGCAGTCGTGGCAGAGGGAGAGGCAAAGGTTGTGGTAGAGGGCGGAATTCTTCTCCGGATGAAGACAAGGAGAAGAAGTTCGATAAATCAACAATTCAGTGTTACAACTGCCAGAAATACGGACATTTTGTTTATGAGTGTAGAAGCAAGAAGAAGGAGCGAGATGAACATGCCTATGTGTCTGAATCCACATCTGCCGCAGCTGCAGCACATTCAGCTTCTCCATCGGTGATTGCCACATCGTCTCTCCTCATGGCGGTAGTCGAAGAGGCAAGTGACTTGCTTCTCCATGGATCGGAGGGTGCGCCCTCTGATCCAACCCTCTAGTATTTAGATACAGGAGCTACTAATCATATGACAGGACGACAGGAATTCTTCCATAGCATTGACAAATCCACATCTGGATTTGTCAAATTTGGGGATAATTCGAAGATCCGAATTGAAGGGCGAGGAGACATTGAAATCACTAAGAAAAATGGGAAAGTACTTCGGCTATCGAGCGTCCTTTATGTTCCTAACCTGTCAGCAAACATCCTAAGTCTCGGTCGACTGGATGAAGAAGGATGTCGCATGACGATGGCACGCGGTAAGCTGACCATATTTGATTGTGAGGATCGACTACTTGCGCAGGTACAAAGATCTAAGGGACGCCTCTATCTAGTGAAGCTTAGCGTAGTGGATCAGTGTTTGATCACAACGGAAGATAGTTCTGAAGACCAATTATGGCATTTACGATATGGACATCTCAATTTCCACTCGTTAAAGGAGATGTCAAGACTGAAAGTGGTAGAAGGCCTTCCCAAAATTGAAGTACCCGATCACCTCTACCGAAGTTGTGTGGTGAGAAAACAACATCAGAACTCATTTCCAAAAAGCTCACAATTCCGCGCCTCCAAACCACTTGAACTCGTGTATCTAGATATATGCGGGCCGATTTCACCATCCACATTAGGGGGAAGCAAGTATTTTCTACTAATTGTGGATGATTTCTCTCGATTAATGTGGGTATCAATGTTGAAATTAATGTCTTCTGCCCTGAAGGAATTCAAGTGGTTTAAAAAATTGGCCGAGGCAGAGCAGGACACACAAATCAAGTGCCTTCGTTCCGACAGAGGTGGAGAATTTACCTCGGAAGCCTTCACGGATTTCTGCACCTCACAAGGGATGAAGCGTCAGCTCTCTGCTCCCTACTCGCCTCAAAAAAACGGCGTTGTGGAGAGAAAAAATAGGACTATCCTGTCCTTAGTCCGCATTATGCTTAAAGAGAAAACCTTACCTCGGGAATTATGGGGAGAAGCCGTCAACACCGCCATCTATGTCCTGAATCGTTCTGCAACTCGAAGTCTGCAAGGCGGCACACCGTATGAAGCTTGGACCGAACGGAAGCCCTCCATAGCGCATCTTCGAGTGTTTGGCTCAATTGTGCATGTGAAATGCACTAAAATACCTCAGAAGAAGCTCGAGGACCGTAGTACACCTATGGTTTTTATCGGCTATGAAGTCGAGACAAAAGCTTACCGCTGTTTTGATCCAGACAATGCAATGGTTCACATTAGTAGAGATGTTATATTCGAAGAAAACGCTAAGTGGAACTGGTCCAATCATGCAGAAGGTATCTCCACGCTCACCTTCAACCCTGACTTGTGTGTTGAATCAATCTCTGAAGATAGTTCACACACGGAAAGAGATCTTGATGAAGATCATATGGAAACTCCTCATGAAGCATCCTCCCCTCGGTCCGAGTCTCATGAACCTGAACCTCGCAGGTACAAGTCACTTACTCAGCTCTATTCTGAGACTGATCCAATGCAAGCAGAAGGAGAGGAATGCCTAATCATGTTTGAAGAACCATCTACTTATGTTGAGGCAGCTCGTGAAGAGGTTTGGAAGAGAGCCATTAAGGAAGAGATGGAGGCCATTGATCGGAACCAAACCTGGGAGCTTGTAGTTCCCCCACCAAACTGCAGGCCAATCGGACTTAAGTGGTTATTCAAGATCAAGAAATCAGCGAAAGCGGAAATACTAAGGTATAAAGCGAGACTCGTTGTGAAAGGTTACTCACAACTATAGGGCATTGACTTTGATGAAGTCTTTGCCCCTGTTGTTAGGTTTGAATCCATCTGGGTGCTTATCTCCATTGCTGCCCAAGAAGGTTGGGTTCTACATCATCTTGATGTTAAATCCGCTTTCCTAAATGGGGAGGTTGAAGAAGAACTTTACGTGAAACAACCGGAGGGCTTTCTGATTGAAGGGAGAGAGCAATGCATGCTTGGTATTTCAAGCTACACAGGTGTCTTATATCGCTTGGATTCATCAAAAGTCGGCATGAACAAGCAGTCTACTTGAAGTCATCAAGCATTCACAAGCTAATTGTTGGAGTATATGTTGATGACTTAATTGTCACCGGCACAAGAATTGAAGATGTGAAGATCTTTAAAAAGAAAATGAAAGAGACATTTGAAATGAGTGATCTCGGATCACTGAGCATGTATTTGGGTATAGAATTTGATCAAAGACCCGATTGCATCTATCTAAGCCAAGCGGGGTATGCTCGGCATATCATTGAAAGCCGAGGATTATTAGATTGCCACTCCTCGTAGACTCCTCTCGAAGCTCGAAGTAGATTCAGTAAGACTGGAGGAGATGCACTCACCGATTCTACTATGTTTCAAAGTATAGTTGGAAGCCTTCGCTACTTGACACACACAAGGCCCAACTTGCTCTATTTAGTAGGTTTACTGAGTAGTTACATGGAAAACCCCACCTCGGATCACCACTCAGCTGCAAAAAGAATACTGAGGTACGTGAAAGGGATACTCAATTTTGGTCTGAGGTATTCAAAGTGTCAATCAAAAGACCCTCTCATCGGATACAGTGACATCGACTTTGCTGGTGCTATGGAAGATAGAAAAAGCACCTCTGGGTATGTTTTTTTATGGGATCATCCATCGTAAGTTGGGGTTCTTTGAAACAGAAGACGGTTGCGTTATCTTCGTGCGAGGCTGAATACATAGCTGCAACGTCCACCACATGCCAAGGTATTTGGCTGAACCGTCTCATCAGTGAATTAAAGGGAGTGGAAGAAAAGCCTTCAAAATTGTTCGTAGAAAATCAATCTGTGATCACCCTGAGCAAGAACCCGGTGCATCACAGCGGTACCCAGCATATTGATACGTGTTATCACTTCATCCGACAATGCATTGAGGAGAAAAGGACAGTCGTTGCATATGTTAAGTCCGAGGATCAGTTGGCCGATATTCTCACCAAATCTGTCGGAAGTCTTAAATTCTTAGAGATGCGAGAGAGGCTTGGAGTCCGGAACACGGAAGTGGAGAAGCTGGAGCAAGGAGTAGACTGAAGAATTGCTCACAGCTCCGTCGACAATCTGCAGAGGTCGTGGATGTCCACTCGCGCGATGGCCACAACTGACTTGGGTGCTTTATTCTGGTCGGGCAGTTTTTTCCTTTACAGGTAAAATCGTGGTCGTCCATCGCGACACTCACTACAATAGAAAGCGACGAAATTAGTTAGGATATTATTCTTCTCTCTCGAAGCGTGATAGTCCTATTTAACTGGACCTTGCGCTTGTGAATGGGGTGTGTGCGTGAACTTGTTATTCCAGTAGTTGTTTCATTTCTTTTCCATTCACACCTCGGGAGAAGCTTGAGTGGAGAGTGTCGATGGCTCATTAGAAGGCTGACAATCCCTAGATACTCTTTTTGTTGACAAGTAGCCCCAACAGCGATCAAATTGGCAAAAGGCAAAATTCCGGGCAGGGAAAGTAATCATCGTGATTTCCATGCCATTCCTTTGGCTGATGTATTTGATTATATATTGCGACTGTTATGGCCTCTTTGGTTGCGTCAAGCCACATCGAGCTCCGCTGAAGGCCCGCCGCGCGAGTGCAACATAGCTTCTTAAAGATGGGATCTTGTTCATGAGGAAGGTAACTCGGGCACAAAATGAGAAGACCCTTTGACGTGGGCATTTCATTTAGGGATGGGACGCTCGAAATCCCTTCGTTGTTCTTCACTGAATCAACATTTCATGAATTGAGAAACCACATTGCCTTTGAGCAGTACAGTAGCGGCGTTTCTTTGAATTTCACCAGCTACTGCATCTTCCTGAGCCGCCTCATTAAGACCAACGATGATGTTGTGCTACTTCGAAGAAGCCAAATTCTCAAAAGTGAGTTTCTAAGCGATCCTCATACTGCCGCGATGTTCAGCGGTCTCGTGAAGAAATTCGATCCCCACAGCCGAAGAAACTATCTTGACAAGGTATACGATGATTTGACAGCATTCTGCTAGCTTCCTCACCACAGGTTGCGAGCGATTCTCCTGCATAATTACCTCACCAATCCTTGGACAACGTTATCGGTTATTGCTGCTGTTCTCCTCCTACTTTTCACTGCTATCCAAACATTCGTCGTCGTATTTCCGAGGAAGTAGTTTATGTAAAAGTAGAATGAAACAGCGAAGGGAAAAAGGAAAGAACAAGAAGAACTACCGAGAGATCTAGATCGTTATCTTTCGTTCACATTGGATCATCATCATATTTCTGTATATTTATAATAGGTATACAGCCATATGCTTAAATGTGATACTATATATATGCCGTTAGATTAAAGAGATCCTATCTATGTGGTATCGTGTCCGTTGGATCAATGGTCCATTGCTACAGTGGGCCCTATCTAATGTGAACCTATCTATATGTGTTCCTAGTCTAGATGACACATAAATTGGACTTTTTAGAAAATTATGTCCCTATAATATGATGATATCTCTATGTAGATGTAAATCAATAGCAGGTTTGTGCTTGATTCACCGATGACATGGATTGTGAAAGTTGGCCGGTTGATTCACTTATGTAGTTTTTCTTGGTCAAAGCCACAACTGAGACTTTGTAAGTTGGAGTGTGGTACAGCTTCGATTTTGTCTAAATACCCTCTTACAAGGCCAGCGGTGATGTCAGGGAGGAAGAGGAACTGTCATGAACATTGAGCTTGGGTTTTATAGAGAGAAATTTGAGTTTAAAGAGAGGCTTAGTCACAGCATGTGCAAGCTGATATGTGCTGCTGATGAACGTCACTTGAAGATGTTTTTCCGCCACTTGTTCTCTAAAAAAATGATAGACAATTTCAACATGTTTGGTACGAGCACGAAAAATGGGATTAGCTAATAAGTGGAACCAATGTTATCACAATGGAATGTTGGAGAAGTGGTTAGAGGCCTTGAAGTTCACAAAGTAGTGATTGAATCCAAATAAGTTTAGCAGTGGCATTGGCCACAGCTTTGTGTTCTGCCTCAACACTGTGGCATTTTCTAGTAAATTTGCGATCAAGATTACATCCAGCCCAATCTGCATCACTTAAGGCTTACAAAGAAAGATTAGATTTGGGGTAAAAAAGTATACTATCATGAGACAATCCTTTAAGATAGAGAAAAAGATGTTTCACGTTGCTCCAATCAAGTTCAGAGGGGTCATGCATTCATTGACAAGCCTTGTTTACAGAAAAGGCAATATCAGGCTATGTAATCGTAACATGTTGAAGAGAGCCAACAATGCTGCAATAGAGGGATGGATTGTGAAACGGGTTAGATAAATTAGATTGAATGTATAAATTGGGTAATGGCCAAGGAGTACCAAGGAATATCCATATCTGTTTTTCCAAGAATGTAAGTGATGTATTTTTGTTGAGATAAAAGAAAGCCTAGTGAATGTTGAATGAGTTAAATACCAAGAAAGAATTTGGTAGGTCAAGATCTCTAATGGCAAATTGAGAATGAAGAGATCGAAGTAGGGAGGTGACGGAAGTTAAGTTGGGACTTATAACCAAAATATCATCAATGTATATAAGGATGAAAACCAATTCAGTGGATGTAATTTTGAAGAAAAGAGACCTATCAGTTTTTGAATTAGTGAATCCAAGAGAGAGTATGTGGAGAGCTTCTTAAACCACTATCTAGGTGCTTGTTTTAAACCATACATAGATTTATTAAGCTTACAAATATGTTTGAGATGAAGAGGGTGAGTGAAGCCAGGAGGTTGTTCCATATAATTGATGTCATGCCAATCCCCATGTAGGAATGCATTAGGTACATCTAGTTGATGAATATTCTAGTTGTGACTAACTACAAGAGCAAGTAATATTCTAGTGGTGGTCATTTTTACAATAGGGCTACAGGTTTCTAAATAGCCATAGCCCTCATGTTGTGTGAAACCTCTGGCCACAAAACAGGCTTTGTAGCGGTCTATAGAGCTGGAGGTAGTGGTTTTGAGATGAAAGATCCATTTACAGCCAATGATGTGCATGTTTCTAGATCAAGGAACAAGTGTCAAAGTATTTTTGTGGAGTAAGGCATTAAATTCCTTAGTCATAGGATGACGCCATTTCCAATTTTTAGTGGTAGAGGAATAAGAAGTCTATAGTGGTGGTGAGACATTGGAGAGGGGAATGTTTGAGAGTTTTGGAAGATAAATGTGTTTGAATTGTTCCATGGAAAAATAATTTTTGGAAGAGTTCAAGCGAAGTGTTTTGCGTAAGGCTATAGGGAGATCAAGAGAGTTCAAAAGTGATGGGTTTAAGGTGAGCTGATGAAATGGTTAGAAGTTGATGAAATGGGATTTGGTGATGGATGAGAGGTCAAAGGAGGAGAGTGTGATTGGGGCTCAAGTATATCATCAAGAGATGTGGAGTTGTTGGTTGAAGTAGGAGGATGGGTTGGAGTGTTGTTTTGGGAATCTTGTGGCAGGAAGAATGAAGTTTGAGGAGAGGTAGAGTGTGATGAAGGATGAGACATGAATGTTTGAGAACCAATCAAGCTGAGAGAAGAGGAGTTAGAGGGGACGGTGGTTGAAAATGAGGCACATGGAAAGGTGTTTTCTATCAATATGACATGCGGGGAGATGAACAATTTTCCAATTTGGAGAGAGAGACAACGGTAGCCTTTGTGAGACCCACTACAGCCAAGAAAGAGGCATTGGTCAGATCGTGGGGTTAGTTTATTGGGAGTATAAGGGCAAAGATATGGGTAGCAAAGATAGGCAAAGGTCTTCAAAAAGGAGTAGTCAGGACGGAAATGGAAAAATCGTTCAAAAGGCGACACCTAGTTGAGAAGTAGATAAGGCATACAATTAATAAGGTATATTGCAGTGGAGGAGGCTTCATCGCATTACTTTGATGGCATGGAGGCTGTTTGAAGAAGAGATAAGGCCATTTCAATAATTTGACGATGTTTCCTCTCAGCCATTTTGTTTTGGAGAGTGAGGATATGAGATGAGATGGAGAATTTGTGTTGTTAGAAAAGCGGTTGAAGCACTTGAAACTCTCCTCCCCCATCAGACTGAAAGGCTTTAATCTTTATAGAAAACTGATTTTCCAAAAATGTTTGAAATTCTAGAAAGATAGATAAGGCATCACTTTTCCATTTTAGATGATATAGCCACTTGAATCTACTATAATTATCTACAAAAATGACATAATAAGATAATCCAAAATGAGAAAGTTCTAGTGAGGGACCCCACAAGTCAGAATGTATGAGATCAAAAGGAGATTTGGAGGGGTGAGTGGATTGTGTGAATGGTAGTTTGTGACTTTTTGAACAACTAGAAGAATCACACAGATAGTGTTTTGGTTTATAAATAGTAGGGAGTCCAAATTTTCTTATTACATTGACTAGAATTTGAAAATGAGGGTGTCCTAATCTCTTATGCCGTGTTTTGTGAGGTCTGGACTCTAGAGTATACCATTGGTGATTATTTGAGACTTTCAAAATAATAAAGGTCATCCCTAATTGTACCTTGTAGGGCACTCTCCCAGTTTTCTTGTCCTTGATAAGATAGAAAAAAGAGTGAAATTTAACAAACACATCATTATCATAGGTTAATTTAAGCTTTGAAAGAAGATGACCATTGGTGTTGATTTGGGGCACATGTACTATGTCTTTGAGATGAATATGATGATCGTTAATCTGAAAAATTGAAGAGCCACTGGAAGAGATTGGCAAACCTTGGTTGTTACCAACATGAAGATTATCGGGTCCTTGATAAGCCGACAATTGTTGTAGAAATTGAGGATTTAGAATCACATGATGAGTGGCTCCACTATCACGATACCAAGAGTTGGTGTTATCACTATCTGTTGTACTTCTAATAAAGGCTTGTGGTTGATTGGATGGCTGATTATGTTGCTTCCACTATGATTGTGTGTTGTTGGTAATCCATTGTGGTTGGAAGTTCTTCTTGTATCTCTCTCTACAATTAATTGCCCAGTGACCATATCGTGAAGAAATCTATCATTTTTGTATTGATGTTTTTTAGTAGTTTTTTTTCCATGTCCTCCATATCCCTGTTTGATTGAGAGACATTGGCATTGGGTGATAATTGATCCAAGGTTTGACCTTATTGAGTTATGAGACTGTTGTCAAATATTCGTAGGTGGGATATTACATCATCAAGTGTGAGATTGCTTAGATTGGCGTGAACAATAAGCATGAGTAGGTTGTTTTGAGGACATAATCCATGAATTAGTGCTAAAATCATTGTTGACTCATCCACCAAGTGACTAGAAAATAGTAGCTCATTAGAAAAAGATTTAATCAGTTGAATGTACTGATCTACATATAGTATCTCTTTCTTGCAGTTGAGAAGTTCAGATTGAAGTTCCATGACCCATGATTTGCTCGAGGGGATAGTATTTTTAGTAATGTGTCATAGATTTCTTTGGAAGTGTTATTGATGACAATATATGTGAGAGTAGATTCAGATAAAGAGGATGTAATGACTGCTTTGACTTGAGAATCAAAGCGACGCCATGTTTTGAATTCTTGATTCACTACGATCTTTCCAGACTCATTAGTGAGCATTATGGATGAGGGATCTTGAGTGATCAGTTATTCTAATCCACAACCTTCAACGAGCAGCATAAATTGCATTTTTGATAATAAGAAATTGTCTTTTTTCAACTTCAAGATCAGCGATGTACCTATTGGAATGTTTAGAGGAGGTAGCTTGACCGCCTTCGGTTTGGGCGCTGCACTATTCTTGTCCGTGGACATTGGATCTTGAGGCAATTAAGCTTCAGAACTCTGATACCATGTAAAAGTAGAAGGAAATGGCTAAGGGAAAGAGGAAAGAACAAGAAGATATGCTGAGAAGATCCTGATCATTATCTTTCATTGTTTACACATTCCTTCTTAATGTTGAATTTCATCGGATGATGCCTTTCATGATACTAAACACAACATACTTCTAAATCAAATATCTAGACATACATGTCTTCTTTGTGGTATCCACGAGTATATTTTTATATTAATAAGAGAAATGGACGACGCCAAAGGATTTTCTGGTGGAACTTTCAAGACTTCCGATGTTTTGTGTCATGCCCATAGAAGACAACTCTACTATATTGAGAAGTTTCATTCTGTACATGGTTAGAGTATGGATAGGTTTTGAGGACATTAGGAATGAGCATTCCAAGAGAAGAAAGACAAATGTATCTTGCTCAGATGGATGTAGCTATATGGGTTAAAGAGGCGTAGAAAGAAAAACCATGTTTGACTTATTGAAATAGAAAGATTATTTGGGTTCATATAGAAGAGAGAAGTGAGAGAATGAGGAAATGTCCATGTGGACTAAGGCCCCTAATGGGCTTATTAGCCAATACTTTAACACTAACTCTCAAGCTAGAGTGTATAAGTCAAAGATGCCAAGCGTCATGCTCAAGAAGTCTTAAGAGAAGCTATTGAGGGGATTGGTGAAGATATCAGGTAATTGGTCAAACAAAGTTATATATGAAGTGGGGATGTCACCTTGAGGATCCTGTTATGGATGTATTATTAGTCTTGCTTGATATGCTTTGTTTTCTCATAGAACATGGGGCTGCTAGCAATGAAGATGTTACCTTGGTTGTCAAAATACATAGACACAGTTGTCAATGAGACACCACCCAGTTCTTGTAGAGGAGAATGAAGTCATACCATATCGCAAGTAGTATTTGCATGGCACAGTGTTCTACATTTGTATTAGAATGGGAAAAAACCTTTTTGTTTTAGAAGCACCAAGTATCAAAGTTTCCACCCATGTAACTTTAGTTTCTAGTGGTAGACTTCTAATCTCCTCAGTCCTCAGCATATTTGGAGTTGAAATAGGCTTCAACAAGAAGATGCCCATGATGCTTGTTGGTAAGTCCCTTGGTAGGGGATCTCTTGATATATGTAAATAACGTAAAAACACTAACACTAAATGAGATTCTTGCATGAACTGTCTAAGAATGCCAACACCATATACATTATCATGATGAGTCTAGATCTAGTATATTAGCTGGCCCATTTGTCACTGATAATGGTTCACATCCTTTAGCACTAGAGTTGTAGAACTAAAAACTCTATAGAACCCCCATTGCCAAAGTAACAAGTTTACACCCAAGCAACATTGTGTCATAGGGCGTATTTACTCTAGGAGAAAGTTGATTTCCCCTAATGGTAAGCAAACTAATCCCAAGGAAATAGTGCGGGGTTTGCAAATCTCGCATAAAAAAATGTTGATGACGATAAGCTTTGGTAGCTAAGATACCTGCCTCATTACTACTTGTTAAAAAAATATCATCATCACTAACTGCCGCGAGTGATGCCGCCAAGGAAGCAGTCTGGTTGAAGAAGTTCATCACAGACCTTGGCGTCGTCCCTACGATCTCAGATCCTATTCCATTATTGTGTGACAACAATGGTGCAATAGCACAAGCGAAAGAGCCAAGGTCTCATCAAAAGTCCAAGCACATTCTGAGGCGCTTTCACTTGATTAGGGAGATCGTCGCCAGAGCAGATATAGTGGTGGAAAGAGTTCCATTGACCGACAATGTTGCAAATCCACTAACTAAGCCTTTAGCATAAGAAGTCTTTGAGCGTCATTGCACAACTATGGGGTTGTTGCAGAAGGGCAATTGGCTTTAGTCCAAGTGGGAGATTGATGGATATTATGTGGCCTATAAGCCAATCACACTTTCATGTATCTTATTTATGTTCATTGAAATGAAATTTATTCATTGTCATTCTTGTGTGATGTTTGCAATGAAACCCATGAGCACGTGCAATGACTAAGTGAATTATGATGAGATCATAATATAGTGATCACTAGTCTTTAAACATATGTTCTAAACATTCCTATTCGTGGGATATTCGAGAAGGACATCGAATTATCTGGAAAGAATAGCACTATCTAATCCATCTCATATGATGAGTATGGATGATCCTATAGCCATCGGTGTGGAGACACTAAGGATAGAAATTTGGTGCTCTTTGGAGAAAGAGTTTACTGAATTGATCCATATGAATCCATGAATGGTATTCTACCTAACTATCAATCAGGTTGATTCATGTCATGGTTGTGTATGTGGTCCTTTGACTTGAGACACCAAAGACATCTTGTGGATGGATGATCCTGTTTTGATTATGACTTATGAATCCCTAGCCAAGAGATATCTAAAACGTCATATATTGGATACGACATGAAGTCCAAAAAGATGATTGCGTGATCAAGATGGGATCATCCACCCTCGGTATTTGACGAGATTGACTCAAAGGAATGAGATGCGATGAAATCCTTGGCCAAGGTAGTAGAAATATTGAAGGAGTTCTCGATGATTTCTACACGCATCAGTACTAACTTGAGTGACCGATTAGGGTTTGACAGTTGACCATACCCTAAATCATTCATGAGTCTAATGTGGATGAAAGATTATACATACATGGTAATCAATGATGGGAAGGTTCCATAAGTGAGTTCTTACATACTCCATATCTCGTGCACGTGGTATAGCTTGGCACCCAACGGGCAGGCAACTCAACCTATCGATTAGGTTAAATCGATCCTTCATTAATTAATCTATATGTGGATGTGGATAATTAATTAAGGTTGACCTATAAGGTGTTATTTGGTCTATAGAGTTATTAACTAGTGAGACATATGTACCTAGAGGGTCACACACATAAGGTTTATGGATGTTGGTGGATATAGACATAATTATGAGGGTTTTTATGAAAAAAACTCATACCAAATGTGATGGAGAATTATTTCAAAACATGAACACAATGGTTCCAAGTGAACCTATTCTCCTCCTTAGTCATGAGTTTGAAAAATTATCCATTCATTAAATGGATGAAGAAGACCTCTCTAAATAATTAAAGAGAGTGTAGATCTTAAGGGAATTATTTTCTCTCCTTCCTCTATTTTACACATCCAAAGATTGACTTGGTCAAAGAAAATAAACCTTCTATCTTTAGAAACGTAGAATTCCTTGAGTGGACCAAGTCAACCACCCTTTTATCTTTGATATAGGTTCCTAATTTTCGACACCATATCCACTATATCATAGGTAACCTTGTATAGTTATAAGTAAAGATCTCAAGAAAATCAATAGGAATCCCTTGTATTCAACTTCCTTTTTTCTTTGAAAACCTCCCATAGATAGAAATATAGGAGAGATCTATATCTATTTACCTATGGAAGAAAGTATTTTTGTTATACCTCAAGACTAAGCTTTTGCATGAGTGAGACCATTGAAGATCATCACAGACCTAAAGAAGCCTCAACATCAAAGATTGTCAAGCCAACACTTCACGCAAGTGATTATGAAGATATCTACAGTCATGAAATTATGACAAAGGTTGAAGCATGAAGGAAGCTTGCACAAAGCGTGGGAAACTCAAAGAAAGAATACCACCCCCACGTAATCAAGACCCTCACGGTCCTCCAAGGACACCTCAAGGTCAACAAGGATCTTAAGTTAAAGAATATCGCAGGAATAATATAAGTCATGGAGTCCTCCACGACATTCCTGTTATTGAACTCCACGGGGGTTAAGTCTCCTAACCGTTGACTAAGAGTTCCAACGACATTCACTCCACGTTGTCCTCTTCCTGATGATATGAAACAGAGGAGATGCAACACAACCTCCACGACGATGAAGGCATCATTACAATCTAACAACCCGTCGTTCGGAAATGTACTACACTTCTCTTCATCAGCAGACGAGAAGTTATTTGGGAGTAGCCGTTGAAGAGCAGGAGATGAAGAACTTCCCTTGGACTGAGTGCGATTGACCGACCTATATCATCGCCGCAAGATTATATTTACAGCATATAAAGATGGCGACAACGTGATCGTGTGTCTGCCAATCGATCACGTCATGTATACCTCCAACAAGTGCAACCATCAACTCATCATCAGCTTCTGCTTCACCTACATGATAGCTGAGAAGATTATTCTCCCGACCAAGCACTACAACAACGGCAGTGCATCTGAGAATCTCTAACCGAAGACTCTTGCACCGTAATCTGCGACGCACTCCACGTATCTTCCACGCGCAGGACGACTACTTTGAGTGGAGAACGCGGTGATGACGAATATGCAGGATTTAAAGACGGAACACCGAATTTCCCGTCATCCTACAACAACCAGTTACGTCCTACGTACCTTCGCGATGTCAACAAAGTATGCGCGGGAATAAAGGAAACTTCGTATTCATGTAACTGCCAGTTGCTGCCCTCTCCTCACCTCATCCCAAGGAATTCTCGATATCAAGGGATAAGCAACCGAATTATCGTCGGATAAAACTGATTTCGAAGGAGCTCCTCATGAAGGTATCGCCAAGCCCCGTAGAACAGTCAACCCATGCGGAAGGATAACCGTGGTGATGCGACACATTGACATAACTTCCTCTGTCCGTTTCTATAAATGAAAATTGTACGCGACGGAAAGGGCAGTTGTTTAATAGATGAAAATTTGGTTCCCGGTTACTTTATCCTTATGTTTGTGTTCTTCCCGTGCCTCCCTTCCAAACCTTCTTCTCCGAGATTCTATCCTCCTATCTTTTCTCCCCCCATTCTGTCCTCTTTCATATTCATCACAGTAAGAAGCGACGGGGAGTATATTTGGATCGCGTACTGAATTCGGAAGTCCTCTCTTCACGTCTAATCCAGGTAACATCCTCTCATTTACGTGATCAATAGTTCGCATCCGAAGATCGTAAGTCCACGTTAGATGTGTTTCTTATCTATTCTTTCTATTTATTACATATCCCTTCCGTTATTCCCGTCTTATCCATTCCCTACTTCTTCTCCTCTTATTTATCCTCCCTATTATCATTATTATCCGAAAGCCATCTCCACGCTACAGAAATACATAAATTATATTCTACTCTATCAGATGTAATATAATCTATATTCTACATTCACAATACCTCTCATTTCCTCCATTATAAAACTTCTATTCGATATTATATATTTTATCTTCTCTATTCTCCTATCATCTATTTCTAATATATAAATATTCTCTCATAAATAAACATTTATTCTCACTGATATCACTTCATAGATCCTCCCTCATATGTAGGATTATTTCTTAAATCATATCATCATCATACATATCATCGTATTCTAAATATCTTACATCAAAATGTCTATAAATAAGGGGAGGACGACCACAACTAAAGGTGCCCATGCAAGCCTTATGGGAATTCTCCCCATTCTTCTCTTTCTCTCTTGGTGAAGAGCTTTGAAGAGGAGATCCAACCATCCAGAGATCGTGTGGATACCGCTAGAGGCTAGACACTTGAATAGCTTTAATAACTCCTTCAAGGAAACCATGTAAGTATGTTTTCTCATTCATACTAAATGATAGGATCATCTGTTTTTGGTGGCTTGGTATTTTGAATGCCTGATTCAATGTTTTCCGTTGCATTTCATGTTTTGATCAAAATTTCGGAAAGTTATCAACCTCAGATCCCATCAAAACCTCGGGCAGGAGAAGGAGACGATGCACAAATATAAGGAAAACCTATGGTGCAAAGGTGAATGTTGGGAATGGATAAGCTAGTGGTAAGAAAGGGATGTCTTCATGAAAGGTGACATCAGCAGTAATGTATCAAGAAAATATGTACGAAACCCCTTTTGTGTGTGAAAATAACCAACATGCACTCCCTTTAGTGTGCCGACAAAGTAAGTATAGATAGAGATAGTGATGGAGAATTATCCAAAAGCATGAACACAAGGGTTCCAAGTGAACCAAGATATAATCTAAGGAAGAGGAACCCTTCTCTAGTACAACAAAATACTTTACTTCTCTTCCCTCATGAGTGTGGTAAACTCACAATCCTTTAAATGAAGGAAGAAGACCTCTCTAAATCACAAAAGAGAGTGTAGATTCTATGGGAATTATCTTCCCTCACCCTCTTATTATACACTGCTACAAAGAGTGACTTGGTCAAAGAAATTAGCCTTATCCTTAGATAAATAGAATCCCTTGAATGGACCAAGTCAACCACCCTCTTATCTTTGATATAGGTTCCTTATTTTCCAAACCATATCCACTATATCATAGGTACCTTTTATAATTATAAATAATGATCTCAAAAAAATAAAATCATTAGGAATCTCTTTGTATTTTCCTTCTCTCTTTGAAAACCACCCTTAGTTAGAGTTTTAAGAGAGATCTATACATTAATTATAAATGGAAGACATTATCTTCTTGTTCTACTTCAAGACAAAGTCAGGCATGATTGCACCTATAACCAAGACTGATCAAGCACTTATGAATATCAAGCACTCTTTTCTTCAACTTATGAAGACAGACTATCGGCGGGGACTCTCCCGTCGTCTACCCGATCGGCAAGGACACTCTCGTCTCCTGCAACCAATTTATATCACCGACTATTCTGCAAACGAAGAAAGCAAAGACAACAACGTCAAGCATCTTGTCCACCTGTTGATACCCTTGGCGATAACTCGGAGAACACGCTAACCTCCTGATGTCGAAGTTGCCGCGAACTCACCCAACGATCACCTCAATCCCGCAAAGCTCGTCTACACTTTCACGCAATATGTATCTGCTCGTCGTCAACTGAGTGGACCGAGAACTTCAAAGGAAATGAAGGAACAAGTCAAATCCACAAAAGTCAACGATAACGTTGTGTTTCGGTTTTCCTTACTATACAAATACGCAACGGATAAACTTCCTGGGTGGAACTCAAAATCATCAGACTCCACGTGCATTACCACTCGATCTGCGTAACCGTCGCGGCAGCAGTTATGATGAACCGTCGTCTTCTTCTCGCTTTCGTATTCTTCTCCTATAAAACACAAAATGTAAGAAACTGAAAAGGGATGTTGTTGAATGAATTATTGCTCCTGGTTACTACTCTCCCTGTGTTCTTCGTATTCCGCACCTCCATCGTTCCCTCGCTACCCCCGCGTCATCTTCCGAGTTCTACCTTCCACCTCCTATTCTCCCCCACGCTCTCTCGCTTTCAGTCACCATCGACAGAGGCTCATCGAGGATAAACCATATCATTTGGAGAAAGCAAGATCACCGCTCTCCGCCAATCAGGTAACCATCCTCAGTTTCTCTTCGTGATTGGAGTTCGAATCTTAATATCTAAGTCCACGTTAGCCATCTCTTCTCCGTAAACGTCAAACTCAATCTCTACCTAACCATATTATATATAATTATTATTATATTTCTTTCGCTATTCGCTATCCTCTATCGCCCCACTCAATCAACTCTATTTCCATCACTTGATAACTACACCCTTTTTATAAGTCTTATAAGATATCTCCTAAATATCTCATCCAGTTATCGTCCCTCTCTTATAATTATTTATTCTTACGTGATATTGAATCATAGGTCCTCCTTTCTATTGTAGGATAATTCTTAGTTAATACTACTAATTATTCTTCTCATATTTCACATCTCTCTTCCTTATATTCATCATACAGGGCATCACATTTAGAAATATCCTACATCAGATAGAGTAGTGTGGTCTTGAACAAATGTTTACACCCAAAGACATGGTGGTAAGGCAAAGAAAGTGGCATGAAGAAATAGACGATGAAGGGAATTGCACCACCCAAAGGAGAGGGTAGAAGGTCATTATGAAGATAATTAGCCATAATTAAGACGTCAAACTGCAAATAACGAGGGACATGCATCTCATTCAGTATTATAAAAGTAGTGTCAATTAGGATACCTTTCAATTAACATTGATGTGGTACCTAGAGAATAAGAACTCCAAAGGTAAGCATGCTCCAATGCCAACTGAAATTCCAATGGACCCTAGGCATCAAGGGACTCGGCAAACTTAGTGGAAGAAGATGGCAGATGGATAAATGATTTTCAAAACCCCCAAGAGTTCTTTCTAGTCATCAACTAGATCATAAGTACTAAGGCGTTGAGATATGCTCTTGCTAGTCATAAGTACTAAGGCACTTGTGGAAAAACCAATGCCAACGAGTATGGCGGAGTTCATTTGAGCTGAAGTACAAAGTTATTGATGAACTCAATTGCGTACATTTTTTGTCATTTTTTTGTGCATTGATTTCATAAAATAAAATTATAATTCCTTAGGCGCCTGGAGAATAGAGCGCATGGAACTGAAGTACTTATGGCTCATTTGAGCAGTCTAGGATGGGTGACCTGTTGGGAAGTCCTACCTTGGCATAGAGGCATCAATGCCAACTAAAATACCAATGGAACCTAGGCACAAAGGAACTAAAGGAACAAAGCGGAAGAAGATGGCAGATGCATAAATGATTTCCTAAACTCTCAAGAGTTCTTGCTAGTCATGAACTCGATCATAAGTACTAAGGCATTGGGAGATGCTGTTGCTAGTCATAAGTACTAAGACGCTTGTGGAAAAAACGATGACGACGGGTAAGGTGGGGCTCTTTTGATCTGAAGTACAAAGTAACAAATGAACCCAATTGCATGTGTTTTTTTATCATTTTTTGTGCATTGATTTCATACAATAGAATTATAATTACTTACTTATTATAGAGTCACAAGGAGCTAAAGTAAAGAGGTTAGGGGTTCAAAAGAAAGACAAGGTTGGGGGAATATGTGTGAGTGAGAATGGAGCGTGTGAAGGTGAGTGTAAACAATAATTTTGGGTCTCTTCAAGAATTAGGATTGAAATTCAAATCTGAGGTGAAAATTCAAATGAGGAGAGATGAAATGGGAATGATAAGATGGTAGGGAGAGAAAATATGATAAAAAAGAGTGACGGATATATGTGTGGCGTTGGCAAGAGGGAGGGATGCACATGTCTAATGTTGTGAAAGCTAATACATTAAAATAAAAATAAAGGAAAAAGAAAACACACATCTATTGTTTATGGAGATGTTCATAAGCAAAAATCTGATCAAGATTGTGGCACAAACCCCATTGGCAAGCTCGTACTAGGGCTGGGTATTCTTGATCTGCTTGAATCACAATCTTTGCTTGATTTCTTCCTCACGACAAAATTGAGCATGGAAAGAGAGAGCCAAAAAAACATGAGGAGAGCAAAAATGAAGGACTTTGTAAGTGGGTTTCTAGGGTTTGAGTGTAAAGAGGGGGTAAAAGAGTCTAATCATAAAAATCATTTTTTCTTACTTGATTTTTCAATTCAAGTTATGGATGGATGGAGGGTTAAAAGATAAATCTAGCCATAAAATTTCAGTTTAAAACTTGATTTAGATCATGAGGGATAATAATTTTAATTTAGAGAAATCTTAGTCATTTAATTGAGATCATACATCAAAGCATACCACATGGTGTGCTCTTCTTCCACCAAAAAAAGATGTCTCAACCTTTATAAGTGTGGAGGGATATTTTTTCCAAAATTATACTTAAAATTCAAAGGGATTTTTCTTTAAAAATACTCTCAAAATTTGAGTAAATCCCTTTAAAATCTCTAAAATTTCTATAAAAAATCCCTAAACTTAGAAATTCAATATCTTACAAAATACAACTCCTTTTTTCATGAAATTTTCTCCATACGATCAAGAATTTAATTTGATGTCTTTTAATTTATTAATTTCTAAAATTCATGAAAAAAAATAAGGGGTCATTTAATAAAAAATAAGTTTACTCCAACCTCTTTAAAAATAAAAATGTTGACCCAACTTTCACTCTCTAAGTACTCGTGCGCAAGCAAGCATGTGTGCAAGAGTGAAAGAGAAAGAAGAGAGAAGAATAGTGAAAGGGAGAGAGTGGCAGAGAAAGGCCATGCAGCGGTGGAGGAAGTGGAACAGGTGGAGAAAAAGGCGGAGATGGGACCATAAGAGGGAGATGAAGAAGAAGAGGAACAAGAAAATTTCACTCGCCACCTGGAAGAAATTCCACGTACAAGAGAAGTGGTGCAGCAGCAAGAGAGAAGGTGGAGAGGGAAGGGAGAGACGTGGTGTGGCGATAGAAGAAGAGGGAAAGGAGGTGGAGGGAGAGAGAGAGCTTCTCTCACCATGCGGAAGAAGTTCCCCAAGCAAGAGAAGTTTCTCGAGAGAGAGAGAGAGAGTTTGGAAAAAAGAGAAAAAAAACGTGGAGGAGAGGAGAACTGACCAATTGTTCTTTCTCACCAGTTGATTGCCCACACCCACTCCTTCCTCCATGGGAAGCACACAAATCCACTTTTTTGAAACTCTTGACGGAAGCTCCCAAAATCTCCAAGCAGCTTGCGATGATAGATTGGAGAAGAAGAGAAGACCTAAATCAACTCTTGATGCCAAGACAGCGACTTCGGAAATTTTATCTTCTCATTTGGTCCAGGATCAAATGCGTGAGTGGACTGGACTGAATCGGGACCGAGA
This sequence comes from Lemna minuta, assembly GCA_024174645.1. NCBI lineage: Eukaryota > Viridiplantae > Streptophyta > Magnoliopsida > Alismatales > Araceae > Lemna > Lemna minuta. The sequence goes on along the minus strand of CM044104.1, from coordinate 16,897,559 downwards.
CCGTCAAAGGCCCATTTTGATGGATTGACAGTCTCGGTCCAGTCCGGTTGACCGAACCACAATCGGTCTTTGTGGAACCCTATATATAACGATGCCAATAAAACTTCTAAATTGTGAAGGTTTTACCCTTCTCTTCCATCTTTCTATATTTGAGTCGTCCCTTCATGGGTCTTTGTTGGGTTGCAACCATTCATTTTGATGTATTCAAAATGTTTTCAGCATATGATCTTTGACTCAACTAAATACCGGTATTGCATTGTTTTATCTCTAGGACTAGGTAAAAACTTAGTGCACCCAAATCCGTCATTTCAAACACTCTCTTCATCACTTCTTTAAATTAAAGATTTTGTGGGAACTTGATCTATTGATGATTAAATCATCAACATACATCCCAATTATCAGCTTTTCGTCCTCCTTTAACTATACATAGTATTCTGCATAGTCATTCTTTCTTCTTGCAAACCCCATATGTATCAACACTTCATTCAACTTTGAGTTCCAAGCTCTTGGAGCTTGTTTTAGGCCATATAAGGCCTTTTGTAGTTTTAGCACATAATCTTCTTTCCCTTTGATCTGAAAGGCTTTCTATTGGGTAATGTGGATATCTTCATCAATCTCTCCATTGAGAAAAGTTTTATTTATATCTAAATGATATAATTCCCAATTCACTTGTGTGTCAATGGCTATAAGAATCCTTATGTATTCAAGTCTTGAAATAGGGGAGAACATCTCCTCATAGTCAATTTCATACTTTTGGGCACAACCTTTCACAACTAACCTTGTTTTATGTCTCACTATCTTTCCCATATTATCCTTTTTGACTCAAACAACTCACTTTACACCGAAGGGTTGGACATTTTTTCTGGTTTGACTAGAGGCCATGTCTTATTCTTCACAATATCTAGATATCCTCTTTCATTGCTTCTCTCAACATCTTTTGATTTGCTGTTGAAGCATATATAAAATGCTCTTCAACTAAGAGACGACATAATTCATTGGATATCAAATTTTGTTTCATCATAGATTGACTGAATGAATCCATATCTCAATGGTTCTTTGTCTTCAGATTCCTCAGGTTGACTTAGAACAGGGTTACTCAGTTCTTCACTTATTGATCTCTCTATAGACTTCTCTACACTTTTACTTGAGGGTTCTTCCAACCCTTTGACATGCAAAATGTTTGAGTGAAGTAGTGAAATCTTTCTTCCACTTCTCTGTTCGTCGAATTTAGAATTCTTTGATTCATCAAATATCACGTCCCTACGGATGTGCAACTTAAAAGTGATAAGATCTAAGCATATGTATGCTTTAGATCCGGTTTCATAGTCAAAAAACACCATGGACCTGCTTCTATTGTCAAGCTAACCTAATTTCCCTTTAGTTTTCACATACACAACAGATCCAAACACCTTCAAATGTTTCGAATTCGGTTTCCTCTCATTCCATTTCTCATATGAAGTCTCTCCCTTCACTTTTTTTTTGGAAGATTGATTCAGGACATTTACACACGTGTTCACAACTTCTTCCCACAGCCCTAGAGGAAGATTTTTTTCTTTCAACATGCTTCTAACTAAGCCCATGATAGTTCCATTCTTTATCTCAACTATACTATTCTACTGTGCAGTGTAGGGAGTAGTGAATCATCTCTTGATTCCACTATTTTCATGGATGATTTTTGATTCCTCAAAAATAAACTCACCTCTAGGATCACTTATGAGAGACTTAACTTTACTCCTCTTTCAACTTCTGCCAAGGATTTGAAGCGTTTGGATTGCTCAAAGGCATCTGACTTTTCTTGAAGTAAAACTACCCACATGCATCTCGAGTAGTCATCCATAATTAGGAAGAAGTATGCATTTCCTCTTAGAGTAGGTGGATTGCTATGCCTGCATAAGTTCATGTGCACTTATTTTAGGACATTTGATGCTCTCTATATAGATGAAGGAAAAGGAGTGCTTGAGTGCTTACCTGAAATGCAGCTTGCACATATTTCTCCTAGATTTTGAATTTAAGGTAGTCATGTGACTAAATTGCCTCTTGTCATGTCTTGTAGAGTGTAGAAACTCTGATTGCTAGACCTTTTATGCCATGGCCAAGCCTCATCGTTATCTCTCTTAATCAAATTTCTCTTCTCGCTAATGTTGATCTCCAAGTGATACGTGTTTCCTCTAGTTTTCTTATTTTTGGTCAGCTACCTGCCAAACTTATCATGAACTGTGAGGAAGCAACCACTTAATAGAGTCTTGTTGCCTTCTTCATCCAAATTTCCTAGATTGGGCTTTAAACTAGGTAAGTAAATAACATTTGGTATTACCATATCTTCATTCTTCTTGAAAATGACTAAAATATCACCTTTTCCTTCATATCAAATTGTGGATCCATCACTGAATCTCACATTTCCCTGGTATCTCTCATCGATGGTTAGGAAGAATAATTTCTTTCTAGCCATATAAATCTGTATCAAGGCACAAGAGATTATCATGATTTAAATCACTTCCCCCTTGAAGCAATATCTCTCTATATTCATCAGAAATGGCCATCATTAAGGAGTTATAACGATTGAGATTAACTGTGCTTGATGGATTCCAATGAACACGTGTCATCATTTTAAGCATTTCATGAGAAGCAAATGTCAACTACTAGATGGAAATTTTTGTACACACAATTACATGGTGAAATCTAGACACTTCTATGAAGATGTGATGGCCACAGTTTAAAGATACCTATTCATCTCCCCTCATTAAATCTTAGCCGTTGATCAAAGAAGAAAAGAAGATTGAATGGTGATGAACTCAATAGCATGTGTTTTTTTGTCGTTTTTGTGCGTTGATTGCATGCAATAAACTATAGTTCCTCACTTATTACAGTGTCAACAACGGTCGAATCCACATGGAGCTGAAGTAATGAGGTTATGTGTTCAAAAAAAAGACGAGGGCAAAGGAAGATGTGTGAGTTGGAATGGAGCACATGGATGTGAGTATGAGAGATAATTTTGAGCTTCTCTTAAAATTAAGATAGAATTTATAAAGGAGATGAGATAATTAGATTAGTAGAGATGAAAATGGAGATAATATGATGGAAAGATGAGAAGAATGGATGTGGGTAGCAATGGATAGATGCACGACAAGGGTGAGAGTGAGAGATACACGCGGAGATGATGTCAAAGCTACTATAATAATATAAAAAATAAAAATAAAATACAAGTCTACTGTACATGGAGATTTTCATAAGCCAAAATCCAATCAAGATCTTTGCACAAACCCTGTTGGTGTGCCCGTCCGAAGCCAGGTGATGCTTGATCCAATCCAATCACGATCTTTGCTTGCTCCCTTTTCTACTACAAGATTGCGCGCCAAACAATGCTCCTCCTTGGGCTTTGACCTCCTCTCCCTTTCCTTCTGGTAGCCTAATACTAAGAGAAAGCAAAAAAAAAAGTGAGAAGAGAGAAAATGAAGGCTTTTATAGGTAATTCTTAGGGTTTAAGTATAAAGAGGGGTAAAATAGTCCAATTATTAAAATCATTTTTCTCATCTAGATTCTTTGATCCAATAATATGGATGGATATAGGGTCAAAATATGAATCTCGATAAACAATTTCAGCTCAAAACTAGATCGAGATCATGAAATATCATGATTTTAATCGGAGAAATCACAGTCGTTGATTGAGATTGTGCAATAAGTGCATGCCATGTGGCACTCTTATTGCCCAAAAAAAGCTTTATCAGCCTTTATAAGGGAATAGGGGCTTTTCTAAAAAATTCTACTTTTAAAATTGGAGGGTTTTTTGTAATAATGCTAAAAAAATTAGAAAAAATCCTCAATTTTTTTCAAAAAAATCCCTAAACTTAGAAATTAAATATATCACACAATACAACTCATTTTTTTCATGAATTTTCTCCATTGGGTCAAGAATTTAATCCTCTATCTTTTCATTCCAAAAATTTAAAACCATGAGAAAAAAATCAACGAGTCATTTAATAAATATTAAGCTTGGTCCAACGTCCTTAATCCAAACCTCATTTACCACTTATTTCATAAAAATATTGGTTACTTTGTGTTCACATTTGGTAAAGAGTTATTTCATCTTCCCTCTTATCGCCATTCATATCTATGCTTTCCTACTTGTGTACTTATGTCCCTAAATCCATGTAACTCATCGAAAATCTGAGAATTCAACCGCTTGACTTTGAAAGAGTCAAATGGGGTTAGTCTCATTGTATAATTAAATGAAAAGAATGATGCATGATAAGACATATTCATGTTTTTACCTAATTAGCACTAAATAGATACAAGTTGAGTATATGAGTGGGATGAAATGATGAATGCAAAAATATCCTATAAAACATGAAAACATGCATTATATTAAGAAGAATTATGTGTTAAAACTCATTTATAATGATAAATGTGAACGCAACAATGACACATCATCAAACGACCACACCTAAATTTTATTCTATATATTCGACTTCCAATAGTGCATGTATTATTGGATTTTTGATTGATCAAACCTTTTAGACAACATAATCTTTGAATCTCTTATTTTGATCCTCTTCTAGACTCAATTTCATATCCAAGGAGGTGCTTGAAATCAAGACTTTGTCAAGGGAGAAAGAAGAACTCACCGCTTAAATTATGAATTTTTGTTTTTCGAAACACAAAATGAAAAGCCTTGATCAAGAAATTAATTGGATCATTTCAAGCACTCTTTTGGGTTATATTATATTTTTTTTCTTCCTAATCTTTCATCTTATAATATTAGATTTCAATTTTGATGAGTAGATTAGTTTAATTTTATGAGATTTATCATTTTCTCTCTCTTCACGATTGATTCCTCTCTCTTTACTTTGCTCTTTGATTTCTCAGTAGATACACGTCTAAATCAAGTGATTTTTGTTTCCATGGATTTTTCTTTGAGAGCTTCTCTTTCCAAGAAATACCAATTTTCTTAATTTCTCATCTCAATTCATTGTCCAATTTTATTAAGAAATTTAAAGATATATAAAGAAATATGCCAAATTCCATGAGGATTCAACCCTTAATCACCATTATTCTAATAAATTTCCCATTAAACCATAATTTTAGTTAGTTTGGAAAATTTATTTTAATGCTTGGAAGTATGTTTTCCATGTCTGCACGATCTTGCTTCATCAACCACAACCAGAGAGTACCTTCTTCCTCCTTATCTAAATAAGCAAATCTTTATATTACGCTTTAATTGATAAATTCTCACTATAGTATTCTTAACTTAAATGATCAGCTTTCCTCTCTAGTTAAATATAGTTAATAAACCCTTGTGTAAGGTAGTTTTATGACTTTAATCATTAGATTGTATAAGGCTAAAAATGGTACCTTTCAATTCAACTATACAAAGTGCTTGGATTTGAGGCTTGACAAGCACTCCCAATTTTTTTATCAAAATATTGATTGCTATAGAAGACATTGAATCATTAAATTCAACAAAGTGAAAGCACGAAGAATAGATCATCTTATCATCTAGTTTATAATAAAATTCATACTTAAGGGATCATTTGAAGGAGTTCTTCAAACCGTTCAAGCGTCCGGTCTCTAGCGGTATCCATACAGTCTCTGGATGATCCATCTCCTCTTGAACACTTATCACCACGAGAGGAAGAGAAGAGAGGGGACAATTTTCAACTAGACCTGCTTGGGCACCCTTATTATGGTTGTTCTCCCCCTATTCATAGATGTTGGGAATGTGATACTCTTCATTAAAATACCTATTTTAGACATTTCTCATTTCACCTTGCAATTTTATAAAAAACAAAGAAGAAGCCTTGGAAACATGTCATGATCTTGATGCCTATGATAATGATTAAAAAATTGGAAGATTGAGATTGGCGTGCTCTAAGAAAAAGGGATGTCACCTTGATTTAGGTACAACCATATCATGCCATGTAGCGCGCTATGATGCCTTTGATCTTCATCAAAGGGTTCACAATACTTCTCAGTTAAAGCATAATGTGTGATGATCTAAAACGACATTTGAGCTGAAATTTCATGGGTAGTTTAGTCTTTATATCTTAAAAATTGAGCATACAAAATTATAATTTTAGGATTGGACGATTTTACCACTCTAAACACTCAAACCCTAAGGACTCCCTATGATTAGTTAAACTTTCTCTCCCCTCACATTTTTTGGGTTTCTATAACATGAAGCTACTAGAAGAAAAAGGGTAGGAGTTCAAGGCCCAAGTGGAGCATATTTTGATGCTTATTCTTTTCATGGAGATAATAGCAAGCAAAGAATCACAATCAGAGTGAGTCTAGCATCACTAGGCTTAGGAGTAGCATCACAACAAGGTTTTTGTGAGGATTTAGATTGAATTCTTTCTTGTGATCATCTTCATATATAGTGTGGAATATTTCCTTTTATTTTCTCTTACGTAGTATCATTGTCATCATCAGTTGTTGCAATTCTCTTATTCCATTGTTCAAGAGGGTTCTTCAAATGAGAGGAGACAATCCTCATGACCCGTTAGATTGCTTCTTCATAGATTGATTGGATTGGTTTTATCCTCCTCAAGTCTTCATCATTAAATAAATATTGTTGATATTGGTCAATGTTTCAGAATTCATAACTCTATTAGCTGGATCCAAAATCTATTCTTTGAATGATTCGTCTAAATCAATTATAATGAGCTTGTTTAATAGTGGCAATGGCACATCTCCTCCTCCAACATGATTTTTCTCAAAGTTCTATGATTTCTTACTCTTCAAAGATGACATATAGGTGGAATCAGAGTTTCATGAGATTGGAGTTGAATGCTGCACCTTGTGTGTGGCCAGCTTATCGATTTTGGGTATAGAAGCCCACAGGTTTGAATCTTGTCACCTTGATGTTTAGTTAGATATTTAAAGAATATATTAGCTTATATGCAATTTATTGTCCGTAGGATCAAGACCCCTATATGTTTTAGTGCCAATTTCATAATCTATGAACGTCATCATCTGGCGTCTATCTCCAAGCATCTTTAGTCTTCTAGATACCCATCACATGCATAGTTGACCCCGATACCCTCAAATCTTCACTAGTAGGCTTTCTCTTATCCCGCCTTTCATAGGTAATTTTTCCCTTCAATCTCTTCGTGGATGATCTACTCAATACAAAAACACAAGTATTCACTTCTTCTCCCCATCCAATATGCAATTTCTTTTTTCCTTGAGGATGCGTCTTGCAAAAGGCCCATAATGGTTCTATTTTGGCTCTCTACCATCCCCATTCTGTTGAGGAGTATAGAATATAGTTGGCTGCCTTTGAATTCCACTCTCTTTCAAAAATTTATTGAAATCTTTTGATATATCCTCACCTCCATGATCTGTTTTCAAGCATCCGATCACTTCAATTTTATTTAATTCTCCTAGATCTTTGAACTTCTTAAAATCTTGAAATGCATGTGATTAGTTTTTAAGCATACCCACCCATATAATTCCTGAGAAATTATCAACAATAAAAAAGAAGTACCCTGTTACTCTTGATGTTGATGGTTCTATCAGCCAAGTATATTATCATGTATCAACTCTAAACCCTAATGACAATGGAAAAGTTGTTCTAGAATGCTTTCACGAAACACAACTCCTACATTACCTTGAAATTAGCCAATCTTTGATCAAGTTTCTCAAAATTAGCCAATCCTTGAAATAGATTACCTTGAATCAGGTCTTCGAGAGAGTGAAAACTATCATGTCATATCTGATTATGGCATTATCAAGCTCCTGTCCCTTTTTCTTAGGAAAAATGACATTGTTTCAATATATTAAGTTTCATTTAATACATATTTACACCAGTCTTTTCAGTTTTTGTGATCAATCTTCCCTACTTATCATGAATTATGAGGAAACCACCTTCAAGAGTCTTCTTATACCCTTGATGATCAAGATTTTCCAACACATTAGAAGAGTCCATCACTCCACCGTCAGTACAATTCACAAGAATTTTACATTTTCCAACATACTTTGTTGAAGATCCTTCTCTTCTGCAATCACATTAGTTTTTTCTTCTCTCAACATGGGATACCTTTGAAAAATGGACAAATCTTTAACAATTATAGCAGTTTACCTTTGATTAATCAAAAGGTTTCTTCACATCTTCTTATTTATCACTATTAGAGTATCTTCCAGGTCCATGGCATGTTCCTCTTCTTGTGCTCTTTCCCCATCCTCTCTTGCATGAAGATTGATTTTGATCATTCTTCTTAGCTTGATTAAAGGCTCTAGCTAATAGTGCTTGCTCTTCTTCCCTCCAGTTTCATTTGTGAAGCCTCAACTCAAGAAATTTTAAAGATCCATAGACTTCTTTTATCATCATAGATATTAGATTTAGGAAATGGCTAAGAGAAAGGCAAGAGAAACATACTTCACCGGAATTGATTGGACTTTGGGTACTACTTCCTCTTCTTCCAATCATTCTTTCAAATCTCTTAATTTGTAGATGGCCTTGGGAAATTTGACAAAGAAATCTATCACTGTTTTTTCCTTCTTCATGGTGAGATTTTCAAACTCACACAGCAGTCCTCAGATTCATGACTGCACGACATGATCATCTCCCACATGGAGTACACGGGGAATATTCAAATTCTCATTGGCTAACTCCTTGATGTCACGTTGCAAACTATGAGATTTTGAGATGGAACTCAGAATCACGAAAAGAGCTAGGTGATCTTTATTTCGTTTAGTCTCCGTTCCGATGATCATGTCTCACAAGCTATGAGCCTCTAATTGTACCTCCACCCTCATCACCCAATGTCAGCAATTTGTAGACGTCAGCATCAAGATTGAAGATGGCAGTTCCACTTCAATCTTTGAAACCTCTTCAAGCGTCGAGGAACTCTTCTCTGCTGGCATGGTTGATCTACCGCTTCTCAGAGTCTTCACAGGTTGTTGGAATTAGAATGCTCAGATACCTCTTATAAGCTCTCTCACAGCTCTCAATGAGTAACAAGGAAGATCAAGAGAGGAGAAACAAACTCAAAGAATCAAGAAACAAGCAGAGATTTTTAATTCACTAAATGTTTCCCACACCACACTTATTACACACACACCGGCATTACATCGAACATCCTTTTTTATTTAGTGAAAAGGAAGAGGAAGAAGAGAGTGAAATCGAGTAACCATCTAAACTGTTACTCTCCTCGTGGCACCTGGATCACCGTAATCACTCGACGTCTTGAACGGCTGGGATCAAAGAAGACTACCGGATATTTCAATACCCAACAGTCTGCACCCGGTACGCTTCTGACAACGGGGGCTTATCTCTGCCCTCTGCGATCGAGCCAAGGGTCGGATCTGACTCTTCAGGAGCCTGCTTTGATTATACACATCGATCTTCTTTCCTCTGAATGTCCGAGTTCTCTTTTTCCGCGCTACTCTGTTATGCAGAGAGATTTTCTTTCAGGTGGAAGCTACATATTTCGATCCAACATAAATTGCAAAAGAGCTTTTCTTTCGAGGATAACGCAGTCAGATTAAAAATAGTTCATAACTCTCTCATCTGGACTGCTTACACAATTTCGATACATCCAGACATTATTCAGCAACGAGGAAAGCTGTGCGTTTTCGCACCAAGCGAAGAATCGTCGGGCCCGGATTTGGAGTCTACCTTCTGGGAAACACTGTAAAGAAAGTTTGAGTAGCGGCAAGAGATAGAAGGGTTACCGCAGCCAACAGGGAAAGAAAAGTCCAAGGGTTACTGAAGTAGTTCGAGATAAGACTTGCCCTCCACCTGTTATGAGGGGCCTTGTAGAACTCCCCCAAATTTCTGTACAGGTAAAAATTTGGACCTAAAGTTCCGTCATTGAAGAAGTCGACATTGATGCCTAGCTTGTAAAAGAACTCAATCGCCTCAGCGTCGCTACCTAGCTTGTTCTGAAGGACTCCGCAGTTTCGTAGAATGGCAACATCATCAGCGTTATGAATGATAGTCCTCATAAAGTCACAGTAGCGGGTTGTGTTCTTATCTTTTACGTGGGGGCTCTGCTCGAAGGCAATGAGGTTCCGAAGTAGACGGCCTGTATGATCATTTATAGAGAAAAAAGGAAACTCTAACGTCCCTTTATGAAATGAAACTTTGAGTTGGGAAGACATGATAGGCATGAATCTCTCGGGAGCTTGCTTCATCCGGAATTTTATTCCCGCTTTCAGAAGCTCCTTGGCGCTTGGAACCGTAACGTGAAGCACGATTCGTTCCGCAGCACCAGAGAAAACGGAACGGCAAAAAATTCGATATAACCACTTACGAATGGAGGTCGGTTGGATCAGAATGTCGTAGAACCGTTGGGTGTCGCCCGAGTCTAGCAAAATTTGTTGCAAGTGAAGAAGATGGAGCACTGCCTGATTCCGAGGCAGCAGCTTTTGAATGCTAACGAAAGGAGTACTAGGTAAGAAAGCGTCGTAAACTAGACTTACTCCAAGAAAGCTGATACTCTTCTGCAAGATATTTTCTATTACAAAGAAAGGGATCTGGTTCTCGAGGAGCAACAAATCGGACCACACTTGGGTAAAACTACATCCAAATGTTTTAATTATATCTGCACGACGTTCGCGGTAAGATACCAAGAACATGATGACGAAGCAGCCGTCAGCAACTAGCATCTCCACGAATTCCTTGTCGGATAATTGGATATTCGCCGGATACTGTTCTCTGGCTATATGCACGCAGTCATAACATTGACCAACAAATGTACGCAGGAGCTCACTATTTTCTTCACTTAGAAGTTTGAGCAACTGAAGCTTAAGTTCTTCCCCGCGGCGTAACCGGCGTTTGCCATGATGGATTGGACCGATCGAGAACATCTTCGGCTCAAATGCTTCACTGCCCAGTTTCTTTAACTGAGGAGAGACCCTCCAGATGGAAGTCGGTTGAAAATCAAGAATGCTCTGTACCCGATCGAACTTCGCCTTGATCCCTGTGAAAATAGAATCAACACAAGATGATGAGGATTCGGCCTTTTTTGAATTGTTTGGCCCAACGTTATCCTGTTCAATATCGATCTGGCAAGCTCCCTGCTCAGGTTCAGATGTCGTCGCCATTTTCCTGTTCAATAACGATGCTGGCAACGAGAAGAACATTCATGGAAAAACTATCCGACTGGTACCGACGTCACAGGGAACAAATGATCAGCATCAATGGGTATCGTCGAGAGTGACGGTTTACAGACTACAATGATTTGCCACGTGTTGACAGTGCGTTGCCAGTCGGGTTGTCAGAGAGGCACATGACACGTTGCATCAATAAAAATGTGTGAAGAATCCTGCTCTCACAATCTTTGTCTGTTATCGGTAGAAAACTGGAAGGCCCCCGTTTTCCCCAACAGGTACTGCGTTATTTGGCAAGCATCTTTATTAAGCCCTGGCCATTTATTGTTATTCCAGGTGCTTTCCCCTCGATAAATTATTCAAAAGTAATCGGTGAGTCCATGCCGCTCCCAGAGTGTCATTTTATTTCCTTCGCTGATTTTGCGGAAGGTAGCATCGACGGTGTCGATTCGGCGTAGCAATTTATGACTTATTACCTTTTTTATCTCGTTGACGTTGTTTATTCCGCTGATCTTTATCTCCTTGTTTCCTTCATTGTCAATGGCAGGGTAGCATCAGCTTGTTTATTCCGCTAATTCCTCACCTGTGGTAATGCTAATCTTTGTTGGCTTTGACAAGCCTCTAATTACTTCAGACAATACACTCTAGAGATAGAGAGAAAGTAAAATGCAGAGAAGTAGGAAGAACTTGTTTCATTCGATGTTTTGGTTCATATATATGGAGCCCTTTATATAGGGCAGCCAATCACACAAGAAGAGAGGGGGTTACAGGTAACGCTGGCGGTCCTTCAGCCTATATAACGCTCGCGCATTTTCTTCCCGAAAGGTAATGGTCTGTTGGGCAAAACGCCATGCAGAGCAGAGACAGCTCAACATTCTCCTCTTTGGCTTAGCTCCTCCATGCAGACCTTGACAACCCCAAGATGCTCACGCATCTCCAGAAATTTTACTCTTCCGAGTGATGTAGTGAGGATGTCAGCTAGCTGATCCTCAGTCCTAACATAGTCCACCTGAATCTTCTTGTCTTCAACATACTGTCGTATGAAGTGATGAAAAGTGTCGATGTGCTTCGTCGGGCTCTGTTGTACTGGATTTTTGGTGAAGAGAATGGCCGACTTATTATCCACGAGCAGTTTCACCATTGTTTCGTCAATTCCACTCAATTCACTAACTAGTTGATTTCGCCACATTCCTTGACATGCGGCAGCAGTTTCAGCAACATACTCTACGTCACATGAGGATAATGTAACCGTCTTTTGCTTTTGAGGTGCCCAACTGATCAGCATATCACTGAGAAAGAACACTTGTCCTGAGGTGCTTTTCCGGTCTTGTTCGTCACCAGCAAAATCATTGTCACTGTAGCCTACCAGTCTTGCCTTCGATTGACCCTTCAAGTAGACTAAGCCATAGCCAATTGTCCCTCTTAAGTACCTTAGTACTCGCTTTAGTGTCGTGAGATGTTCTACGGTTGGCCGCTCCATGAACCTGCTTAGGAAGCCCACATAGTAAGTCAGGTCAGGACGGGTATGAGTTAAATACATTAGGCTCTCTATAAGACTTCGGAAAAAGGTTGAGTCAACTAATGGGCCTTCTTGTTGACTGAACTTAATTCAAGCTTCTAGAGGGGTTTGCGCTAGATTGCACTCTTCCATTTTTGCAAAGGACAAAATGTTTTTGGCATAATTGCTCTAAGACAGAGTAATCGACCTCCTTCTTGGCTTACCTTAATGCCCAAATAGGAACTTAGATGTCCAAGATTACTCATTTCAAAGTAATACATCATTTGATCTTTAAATTTATTGATGTCACTATCTTTCTCACCTGTGACAAGGAGATCATCAACATAAACCCCTATGATTAAGTGAATTCGATCCAAGAACTTCAAGTAAATTTCTTGTTCATATGTGCTCCTTTTGAAGCCAAGTGAGACTAGGCAGTTGTGCAACTTGAAGTACCAAGCACGAGGGGCTAGCTTGAGCCCATAGAGGGCCTTCTTATATTTTAGAACATGACCTTCTTTTCCTTCCACAATGAAGCCACCTGGTTGCTTGACATACAGCTCCTCCTGTACATCTCCATTCAAGAAAGCTGATTTTACATCTAGATGATGTAACAACCAGCTATGTTGAGCGGCAGTGGAAATTAAAACACGAATTGATTCAATTCAAACCACTAGAGCAAGTACGTCATCGTAGTCAATACCATGCTTCTGAGAGTAGCCTTTGACAACTAATATTGCTTTTTACCTCACTACATCTCCATTTGAGTTTCTTTTAAGTTTAATTATCCACTTGAGTCCAATTGGCTTGCATCCGATCTGAGGTGGTACTAGCTCCCAAGTGTTGCTTCGATCTATGGCTTGCATCTCCTCTATCATGGCTTTCTTCCATGCCTCTTCACGGGAAGCTTCTGCATAATTCATGGGCTCATCAGTAGAAACCATGCACTCGTCTATGGGGGAGAAATTGGGCTGGTCTCCTCATACAATTGTGCAATTGTCTTTAACCTTGTAGGTTCACTTTGCTCAGACTCTGAAGGGGTGACAGAAGTGGGCTTAGGTAGTTGTACTTCACTCTCTTCTTCTTCCTCAATTCCACTACCCATCTTCTTCAAAAACAACATCTTGGCTAACATGGACACTCCCGTTGATCAGGTCAAAACAACAATAGGCCTTAGAGCCAACTTCATACCCTATGAAAACCATAGGAGTGCTGCGATCTTCGAGCTTCTTTGGGGGCATCTTAGTGCACAAGGGAGCCAAACACCCTTAAGTGGGCAATTGAAGGCTTATGGCTAGTCCAAATCTCATATGGAGTCAACACCTGGAGACTATGAGTGGAGAACTGCTTCTCCCCACAGTTCACGGGGTAATTGCTTCTCTTTCAAAATGCTTCAGACTAAGGACTTAATATTCTGGTTCTTCCTTTCCACTACACCGTTTTGTTGAGAAGAGTAAGGGGCAATCAACTGTCGTTTAACGTTGTGTGACACACAAAATGAAGTGAATTCATCAGAGTTAAATTCACCTCCTCTATTAGTCGAAGACACTTGGATCTTTGCCCCTTTCTTTGCTTCAGTAAGTAACTTAAACTTCTCAAAGTGAGATAGTGCCTGAGACTTGAGCATCATCATAGCCACCCACATTAGCCACGAGTACTCCTCCACAATTAGGAGGAAATAGTGGTTTTCCCCTAATATGGGTGGGCTAATTGGACCACAAATGTCTGCGTTTACTAACTCAAGTGGCACATTAGCTCTAAAAACTGTCATTTTTTGAAATGGTACCATGGATTGCTTTCCTTCAACACAACTATGGCAAAGCTGGGTAGGGGGAGTAATTGGACGAAGTCCTTCGACCAACTGTTTCGTAGCCATCTTCTATAAGTAATGATAGTCCAAGTGGCCATATCTGAGGTGCCATAGCCGACTTGAACTATCATCTGCCTCCGTGAGGAGACAATTGTCTTCAACTTTGAGCTTAAGCAAATATAATCTTCCTTCTATGCGATGGACTTCTGCCAATATAGCACCATCCCGATCATGGATGGTAAGCCGGCCTTCATACATGGTCATCTTACATCCTTCTTCATCTAGCCTCCCAAGACTAAGTATATTTGCACACAATTTTGGGACAAAGAGAACGTTACCAAATGAAAGTCTTTGTCAATCTTGACGTAGTACTACCACACTGCCACGACCTTTGATTTCAACATGTTAATTATCCCCAAATTTCACAAAGCCGGCGGTTAATTCATCAAGAGTAGTGAAGAAATTTTGTTAACCAGTCATTTGGTTTGTGGCGCCTGTGTTGAGGTACCACTGATCAGAAGTGTGATGATCAATCTCGGATCCTTGAAGCAAGAAATCACTTCAAGCTTCTTCAATGGCCATGAGGAGGGAGAATCTAATGTTATAAGAAGAAAGATTATGGAGAAAACACATAATCTAACATGAAATTATCCAATTTATCACTGGATCAAGGTTTTTCATTCTGTATTTTAAAAAATAAAAATTCGGTATTCAAGAGACGAATTCTCCGATTCTTTTAATAAAACCTCACTTTCAAATACTCCTTGAATTCTCCCGATTCTTGGATGTTTTGAGAAATCAAACCTTTTGAACATCTCAATCCTTGAATATCTTGTTTCTTCCTCTTACGTATGATGCAGAGAGAGAATTTACTAACATAAGTGTTCAAGAGGCGAATTATCCCGATTCTCCTAATAAAATCTCACTTTCAAACACTCCTTGAATTCTCCCGATTCTTGGATGTTTTGATGAATCAAACGTTTTGAACATCTCAATCCTTGAATCTATTGTTTCTTCCTCTTAATAGAGTAAGAATTCATTAATAGAAGTGCAAGTAGATTGTGCCAATGATGATGACAACGAACTACAGTGAATTCCTCACTACGTTATTGAGTCTTTACGCTTCCCATGAATATTGAGAGAACGGAAGGGCCGATAAATTTTTAAAATGTTTTATAGATACCGGCCTGCGATAGGCTGGAGAACAAACAAAGGAGCGACCGGCGTTTCTCTCTCTCCTCCTCCTCTAAAAATACTGTCTTGTAGCATTCTCAAGAACCTTTTGTAATTAGTTTTCTATGTGCATCAAACACTCCTAAGCTTTGGATCTTTCCTCATTTCCCCCTAACCAGCTCTCCTTTATCTCGTACCATTCTCATCTCCAATATTATTGCTGGAAGTTTCTGCTTCAACTCTTCTCCGTTGAACAAAAACCACGGCGGGCTCCACCTCTTGGAACTTGGACGAGCACGGTAACTTTTTTTCGATCAATCATTCCAGGGATATCATTTCACCACCATTGGGAGTCAGAATGTAAGTGATTCTTTTGACTTAAAAACGAGGGGACTTCCAGGTTAAGAGGCATTGACTTCCAGGTTAAGGGGCAGTGTAGAATAACTAGATATATTTAATTCTCGGTTCAGAAAACTGTGATTTTTGGTTCTTAATTCTTTTCTCAAGATCTAACATATCAGGTATACCGAAATCCAAACCGTAAAAGGAATAATCGAGTATACTCTCGGCTTCAACAAAGTTAACAGTAGCGGGAGATCTCTCTTCGTTCCTTTTTTTTTGTTGAATGCATAGCGGGTTCGATGAAAGTCCACGGGGCTAGAAGAAGTCATCTATTAATCCATTCATCACTTAGTAAATATTCAAGAACCTAATTGGATTTAGGATTTAACGTTCATTACTCTATTTTCCTGTATAGCTTTTATTCCTCATTAATTTATTATTAATGTTGCCCTTATATGTGTCTTCTCATCACAGCAGTTTGGGAAGCGGGTTTGATCAGAGATGGAGATAACAGTTTCCGTTGAAGGATGGAGATAAAAGATTTACCATATCATGCCAAGCCTATCCCATGCCCGCCAGCTATTCGTTTTAATGCCTGCACTGGCTCCGAGACCACTGGAACGCATTTGGCATCGTCCACGTGATTTTCTACCCAATTCTTGAATTTATTTTATATGTGCGCCACCACTTTGTCGGTCTTGTCACATGAATCAGAGGGCGAGAATGTTTGAAGACGATCCACCAATGAACCAGAGCACGCGTCTCTCGGCTGTTAGAGAAGAAACAAGAAGCCTCCATTCTATAAGGTACTTTTACTAGAGAAATCAACGTAAATGGAAGTGAAAATAAAACAATACAGTAGAAATTGATGATCTGTGGTCAAATATAGAGTACAAGAATTGTACATAGAAGAGATTAAAACGCCAACAATAGTGTTCCTAGATTTGATCATCAAGGAAAAATGAATTTAAGTACTCTGTGAATGATTTTCATCCAAAATGCCCACAAAAGTTATGTATAAGTAGAGTGATTGATTCCAATGATGAGAGATCAGGAGCGTCAATATCAAAATTTTAAGGGAGCCAATAATTTAGACGTGCTTCTAAATAAACAGGTGGGGATGATATTCTGAAAAACTCTGATTTATCTTTGCAGAAATACCAAAAGAATAAATTATTCCCTCCACTTGTATGAACAGTAACGAAAAATGATCTGATATCATCTTCATGATCATGACCATTCATTTGCCGATCGATTGATCTACCCATCATGATCATGGTAGGATCAATGGCCATTAATCAGTGCACTGATCTGATTGTCGTAATGATTGATGTCCATCAATTCAATCAGAAATCTTGTACTTGATCAATTGAATGTGCTTGATCTCATCAAGGAAAATCACTCAAATTTGACAAAAATTTAAGTAAATTGAATATTCTATTAAATTTAAAAACTTTGACAAAATAG
The DNA here is from genome assembly GCA_024174645.1 of Lemna minuta. Classification (NCBI taxonomy): domain Eukaryota; kingdom Viridiplantae; phylum Streptophyta; class Magnoliopsida; order Alismatales; family Araceae; genus Lemna; species Lemna minuta. The sequence continues at coordinate 16,880,217 of CM044104.1, read as the reverse complement.
CCCTATATCATATCCAAAATCATCACAATATTTGCATGACTCTTTTCAAATCATCAAAAGGACCCAAAGAAAGTTCACTCATATTGTGCAGTTGTCGCTAGCCAACTCCTCTTTGTTGACACTAGACATAGGCATCTTAATCCATGAACAACCTACACGTTGCCTAGGAAGAGAAAAGATATTGGAATGAAATTTAGAGATAAGTTTTTAATTTTGGGACATTTAAAGATTCAAAGAAAGTGTTTCCTTATTGGAAAGATCTCATCCAATGACACATTGTACTTAGGCATTCTCCCTATGGATGCAGAAGCTCGTTTATCTAACCATAGAGAAGACTTCATCATCACCAACATGTCAGTGCTCTTAACCTTCAATGACGTCTCTTTAATGTCACCGCACTATATTTGCATAACAATAGCCATCCTAACGGTGCACTAACGATACGTTTTCATGCGGTCGTTGAAAACACACGAATGCATGTCAAAAAATATCAAACTCACCAATTTAAAGATTAAATCACAAATTAATTAGTATAATGGTGAATAAGGGTCAAATCTAGGGAGAAATAGGGAATTTTCGCGGTGTTTTTCAAACTTGATCAAATATAATAAGGAATTGAGGTGAGAAACTAAGGATTTTAATAAATTTAGAAAGAAAACTCCTAGAGGAATTCGTAGACTAAAAATTCGCTCGATTTGGATCAATATTCGCCGAGAAATCAAGAAGTAAAATATACATAGAGAAATTGATCGTGAAGAGAGAGAATTTGATAAAATTTCTAAAAATTAATATAATCTAAGCTTCGAAATTTAAATCTAATGGTAAATGATGAAAGATTAGGAATAAAACACATAATCTAACCCAAAATTGCACCCGAAATGATCCAATTGATTGCTAGATCAAAGGCTTTTCATTCCGCAATTCGAAAACAAATATTCGAAGTTCAAGATGTGAAATCCCCCTATTCTTTCAATGAAATAATGATTTCAAACACTCCCTAGATGTGGAAAGGAGTCTAAAAGAGGAAGAAATCAAGAGATTCAAGGATGGGATGTCTAAACAGTTCGATTACTCTAAACATCCAAGAATACATTTGCCATCGAAGAGAGAGTATAAATACATTTGAAATTGGGCCTAGCTACTCGATTGTCTCTTCATCTTTGAGCAAGGGTCACGATTAATCCTTAGGAGATGAATCGTCATCGTTAAGTCCTAACAATGAAATCCTTGATGGAGCGTGCCGATTACGACGTGTCATCGCATGTAGATTGACGGTTTGAGACCACGAGGTCATTGAAAATAAGCGGTCAAAAGTCAAAATTAATACCAAACTCACCAATTTTAGGAAATAAACACGAATTGAAGGGTATAATGGTGAATAATGGTCGAATCCAAAGGGAATTAGGAGAATTTTTTATGGTCTCTTCGAATTTGATCAAATCGGATGATGCAATGTGAATAGAAATTGGGAAATTTCATATTTTTGGAAAGAGGACTCAAAGACAAATCCATGGAATAAAAAATCACTCGATTTGGATATGATTTCGCAAAGAAATCATCAAATGAACAAGAGAGAAATTTCTGAAAAATAAAATCATGAAAAACCGAAATTGAATTTGAAATTGACTCAAATTACGATTCGAAAATGAAATCTAAAGCTATACGAAGGTAGATTGGGATGAAACACGATCCCTAACCCAAGATTGCACTAGAATTGATCCAATTTAGTCACCGGATTAAGGCTATTCATCAAAATTTGGAAAACGCGATCGCTGATGTTCAAGTATCGATTTCTTCCTTGTCTCTCCACGAAATCTAATTCTCAAGCACTCCGTGTATGCGGAAATGAGTCTAGAAGCAATTGGAAGCAAGAGATCCAAGGGATTTGGTGTCTAAACAGTTCGATTAAGTCGAACTGCCCTAGAATACTTTACAATGTCGAAGAATATCTCAATTTATAGGGCGATTTGGGCGTAACCGTCATATCGTCAATTAATGTTTGATCAATGGCTCTGATGAAATGCTCGGATGCAAATCTTTACAATTAAGTCATAACTGTTAGATCACAGATGGACCTCCGAGATGATGTCACGTAGCGTGCGTTATAAATAACGCATCAAATGCCCGCCATTGGATCTTGATCGGATGCACAGATGCGTTTCTATCGGTTTTAATATCAGCCGTTATAACTCCTTTGATCAACGGTTGAGATTTAATCGTTTTAAAATGATTCAGCGACGACTCAAAATGCGCAATGTTTCCCCGCCTAAAGTGACGATCAACGGTCACGATTCTTCGCGCAATCGGACGCTCCACGTGATGTCACGTCACCCCTCGGCTTTGATCGTATATCGCGATTGATCAGATGCTCCAGATTGCGCCATGTCATCTGTGCGCTTATAAAAATCTGAAAAAATGATTTTTAATTAAAAATTTTGATTTTTAATTCTGAAAAATCCTAAAAAATTCATTAAAATTTCAGAAAAATTCATAAAAATCCAAAAAAATCCCTAAAAATTAGAAAATTCATAACTTTCAAAATATAACTTCAAATTAATCCAAATTTGTTTCATTTGATCATAAACTAAATTATCTATCATTCTAAAAAGTGAAATTTAATAAATAATAAGAGATTTTATTTCTATTTTAAAAATACACTAATTTCTTTAAGATTTTAAAACTTAAAAAAATATATGAGTGTATATAAAATGATTTGCTAAGAAATTCCTCCTCCATCTCGGTCCAAGTGGTGAATTCTTTCACTAACTTTAAAAACCAATCTTTAGCTCTATCTCTAGGGGTAGCGAGAAAGAGTTTCATTTTCATCACATCTGCTGACACATTAAAAATTTGATTGATCTCACACACTTGACTAAGCTCGTCTACGTGTCTATAAGGATGCTCAAAAGGTTTACCATGGAAGATAGGTAACATACTCATCACATGCAAATCTATCCTAATATTCGTATTTCTATCAAGTGGTGCATTAATACGAGTGACGGGTTTCTAGAGGATGGGCCTAGCGTAGTCACTAAGGCGTCTCCTGACATTTCCTTCATTATTTCGGGCCATTTCTAAGGTCGAAGAAGACAAGGAAGAGGAAGGTGATTGCGAGGAGCGTTCAAAAAGATCTACGTGTAAAGGGTTATTCCTCGCTCCCCAATTAGACTCTTGTCTCAGAAATGTGTACTAATATACTAATATATAAAAGATAACTATAAAATTTTATTAAACAATGACAAATAATTGTACCTCAGTGTCGCTATCCATGAGAGTTACGCCCTCTCAATTTGAGTATGAAGAGGTGATCATCCGTAATCCGTAGAGAAGGGAGGAATCACTTAATCTCATCTAAATTGACCCTCTAAAAGATGTATTTATGCTTTGAATAGTTCACTGTAGGATCAATGTGAATTAATATAAAAAAGAAACAAAAAAATCAGAGTTGACCAAGTCAAAATCGATGATTTTTTCAAAAACACATCTTAATTCCAAGGCAACAGCGCCATTTGACGAGACAATTTTGTGCGGTCGTTGAATACACACAATCTCATGTCAAAAAAATTTTGAAACTCAATAATTAAAGGATTAAATCACTAATTAAAGAGTATAGTGGTGAGTAAGGGTCCAATCCACAGAGAAAAAAAGGGAAATTTTTTAGATATCTTTGAAATTCAATCAAATCAGATGATGAATTAAGATGCGAAATTAGGGATTTTAGTATATTAAAAAATATAACTCCAATAAAAATCCCCAGAATCAAAAATCACTAAATTTGGATTAGAATACACGGAGAAATCGAGATTTGAAATCGAGGTATAAATTCGATCGTGAAACAATTTGAAAACCGAAATTAAAACTAAAATTTAACAAATCTACGATTCAAAATGTAAATCTAATTCTAAAGGAAGATGAATTCAGATGAAAATACTCAACCTAACCCGAAGTCGTGGTCAAAATGATCCAATTAATCGCTGAACTCTATGCTTTTCATTTCGCGATTTCGGAAATGAAGTTCGGTGTACAAGATGTGATTTCTTCCAACTCTTTCAACCAATTCCTTATTTCAAACAATCCTTGGATGCGGAAATGAGTCTAGAAGAGAAAGAATTCAAGACTCTCATTCATGTTAGAAAATAAATTTAGAAAAATACATGAGTGTAAATAAAAATATTTTCTCTTAGCATTTAATCATGGAAATATAATTATGATTTTAAATATAAAAAGGATGAGCATTACATTATTTAATTATGCATAATTAGCCATAAAATGATTTTTTTATCATAACCTAAAATTACATAAAATGATAGACATGCACTTAAAATATGATAACAAGCATACATATAGAATATTTAATGCCTTAATTTGCATTAATAATCATATAAATTTATGTGTGAATTGCATGTTATCACTGATCATCACAAGAAGCACTTGAAAAGGATGATGAGCACACTCATAATGACACTCACACACTCAATAGAGGAAGAAGAATGAGAAAAAGAGAGAAAATGCACTAAACCACTCAAAAACTCACATACAACCCTCTTGAGGAAGAAAGGAATGCTCAGATGCCTTTAAGGGTGCTCTAGGGGAAAAAACTCGAAAAAATCCCCTCCGAAATTTCAGGGTCGTTGTCCCGCTGAGTGTGCTCTATGATGCCCACGTTGCACGCATCTCGGCATGTGGTATAGTACTCGCCGAGGTGTGCGTGCGCTGACGCGTGGGGTCCTCCTGAAAATACGCGCCCCTCGCAGGGTTGCGCGATCATGATCGAGCGAGATCGATCGTCAAATGATCGCCGCCTCGATCGATCACAGGGGTCCGTGCGCCGATCGATCGTCGCCTGATCATCGATCGATCGAGGTCGACGATCATGATCGCAGATAGAGGTCAAAACAGGAGATGATCGCACGGTAACTGTTTGTCGGAGTGCCTCTCCAAGATTTCTTCCCTCGACGATCAGAATAGTTATTTCATATTTTTATATTAACATCCATCTATCTATCAAGATTTCCATGTATCTATCTATCCATCTATCATTCTATCTATCCATCTATCCAGTGATCCATCTATCTATCGATCCATTTATCTCAAGCTCTCATTCTCTATACAAATTATCTATCTATCTATACATAAATACATATATCTTCTCCCCAATTCCATCCCCCCAGCCCCCTCTTAGTAAATGATGCACTAACTTTTTCACCTAATTATGACTGGTGGCCATTTGACCCAGTTATACATTTTAAACAGTATATTGAATCATCAGAATTTCTCATTTGATCATTGAGGAAACTACACAAAACCCTTCTCATAAACAACACTAGGGTTAGACATGTCAAGTCCACAAAACAACTCTCCTCTTTACAAACTCATGTATGAAGCCGCTCTTGAAACTCTCGTTGACCTCGAACAACAGCACTAAAAACTGCTGCTTTTATTTGCTTTGGATCCTAAACAGTTATTCCAGAAAAGTGTGTAAAAATTATAGCTTTTCTTGATCAACATATAATCAAAATGGGTTTTTCTCTCTGATGGGTCGTTGACCTTTTTACCTTTTTCTCTCCAACATGCTTCCTCCAAGAACACATGGTTGTCTTCCCATGCGTTATGCATTGTTTTGTCAGCTGCTTGCTTGCTGGCAGAATAAATGTGCACCATCAAACAGTCGTCTACTGATAATAATTGAATAACAGATGGTAAACAATCATCATAAAGAGGAATAATGTTCATGATACTGACTGGACTGGGTAAACACTGCTTCACAGCTCGAAATATGTTGGTCAGGCCCTTGTCACTGCCCTTGGGAAAGCCCATGGAATAGGTGTCAATGTCCCTGAATGAGCGGCATAGAATGCTCAGGGGCTAGTAAGAAAGAGCAGGTAAGAAAGAGGGACAAAGAAAGTTAGAATATCCTCTTTAGAAACCTAATTTAACATTAATTTATGGGTGTGCCACAAAAAAATACTGATTGAGGTAACCGACACATAGAGAGAGAGAGAGAGATGAGTGGAGAGAAGAGGTAGATTACCAGACACCAATACAAATTAACAATTCAGCATATCAACAGAAAACATCAGTACAGAAATTCACCGATGGGTTTATTATACAAAATTTCTGACATAAAGACTCAGACTACCAGCGACAAATATTAGTATTAAATTTCTTATATATATACATATATACATATATATATATATATATATAGAAATGTACATATATATAAAAATTAGTATTAGTATAAACAGAAAACTCAGACTACTAGCGACAAATATTAGTATAAAAATTCACTGATGGGTATATGGTATTAAAAATTTATAGACGTGTATGCAATTCGATGAATAGAATCTTTAATTCTGCCCGATAATTGAACTGAGTTGACCTTCTTACCAATGCCATGTAACATTGTGTGGGCAGCTGCAAAGCAAACAATTGAACTGAGTTGACCTTCTTACCAATGCCATGTCAAATTGCGTGGGCAGCTGCAAAACATACAAAGAAGAGCAACAAAAAAACAACTCTGTTCAGAGGGGGAAAATGCGAGCTTGTTGGATCAAAGTAGAGAGAGAGAGAGAGTTCTCACAGTGGCGGGCTCAAGCCAGCATCCGACGAGGTTAAAAATGTCACTGTGAGTTAGAAAAATTGAAACGTATTGACAAAGTTATTCAATAAATTTCAGATAGATATGGAAGTAAAAGTTAAAAAGATAGCCATATACAATAAACAATTAAAACTTCAAAAACAGGATCCATTGTTCACTTCCAAAATTATGAAGAATTAACATCAATTATGAGTCATCATCATCTCCCCCCACAGACTCAAAGGCTTCCTCATTGATAATATCAAGCTCATCATCTTTGTCAACAAATTTATTATCTTCGAATCTTGCTTGTTGTAACCAACACTTCAATGTCATTAAAGCAGATATACTCTCGGCGTTCAATCTTGACCTCGTATAAGTGATGATCCCTCGGCCTGAGGAGAAGAACCTCTCTGCCGGGGCACTAGTTGCACATATCGAGAGAAAGTCTTTAGCGAGGATGGCAATCTTTGGATATGCTCAATAGCCAGCAACTTTCCACCATGTCAATGCATCTTCTTCCACGGTCGCTTGCTGCAGGTATGAATGAAGCTCATGAATGTAAGAGATTGGATGCACGGCGGCATGTTTTGTCATTCGACCAACTCTAGAGAGAATCTTTTTACCATTGCCCTTCAAAATATCTGAGGAAACTAAATCCGACCCAATTGTTTCAGTGCTATGTAGGATATCTCGATTACCCTCGTCTTGCACCTCTTTTAATGCTTCACAGATGTTGGCCTTCAAATTTTCATGATCGCACGCTGGAATATAATTTAATTTCAGTTGCGGATCTAGTATTGTGGCCATGGCAAACGCATTGCTGCCTTGCAACCTTTTCTCATACTTTGCCAACTTATCTGTCATTGCCATACATCCGAAAGATTATCGAATTATGTTGCATATAATCAAGGATGATGCCTTGAGGGAAGAGTCGACCTTCTTGAAGACTCTCTTCATGCTCTTTCATCGTCTCGAGGGCTGCTCGAACAAGAAGAAGAGCGGTAGATGCAGTAACCTGCTTTGACTGACATAAGAGTTGCATGACATCCCGAAATGGCTCTAGAGCAGTAGTTAAGTCAGACACTAACTGCCACTCTTCGTTGGAGATCAACTAGTTGCCTATCAAGACAAACATGGCCATCTTTTCGAGTACCATTCTCTTCTCATACGCTTCGCTAAGCATATCATATGTGGAGTTTCCAGCGGGTTGAGTTGTCTAAGTTTGGCATACTAGTTGAAGACATCCCTAAGTCATGACAAAATTGTTTGTATTTCTCCACACGGGCAGGTGACAAACGAATTACCTTTACGATCTTCCTCACGTGACTTACAACATGTCCCAAAGACTTTGAACTTGATGTGCACGATGCGGAAGTGTCTTCGTCAACAGTGGTCTTTAACTCTTTTAGGCCATCTTGAACTGCTAGGTTAAGGACATGCGCTAAGCATGGCATGTGGCGTTTACGATCAAATAATGGATTGATGTGAGACATTGTCTTCATGAGTTCATCAATCATTGTAGCATTATTACTTGCATTGTCCGTTGTGATCGAACATACCTGCATCCCAACATATTTCTCAAAATAATTAATAATTGAAGACAACAATGATAACAAAAAGTTAAAATTTGTACCTTCTTCTCCAAAGAAAATTCTTTCAATACCGTTCTCAAGACTTTAGCCAAGTACTCACCAGAATGCTCACCCTTGAGCTTTTCAAGGGCCAATACGCGCTCTCGTAACATCCACTCATTATTGATCAAATGAACGGTGATGCCTAATAAAGAAATGTGGTTATCTGTTGTCCAACCATCGATAGTTAATGACACTCGTCGCACGCTTGACAACATTTCTTTTAGCTTTGTCTTCTCCTTGACGAATGTTTCTTGGATATGATCTCGGACAGTTCTCCTCATTGGTATCCTCAAATCCATCTGGGCACAATGACATAAGAGATTCCAAAAATCTGGGTCTTCAACAACAAGCCATGGCTGATCTTTCTTATAGATAAACCTCCCAATCATTTCCTTTGTCTTTTTGAATGTTATTCCTGTGTAATATTGTTTCTTTTGTGATGAAGATGACATTAGGTCAATAATTGATCTTTGTTTTTTGCCCGACGACTTTCCCTTTAGATTATCATGAAGGGTTGCATGAAAGATTTCTAGATGCCTCCAAAAGTTAGTAGTGTTGCTATGGGCATTCTTCTTAATAATTGTGCTATAATGGGGATTCTTCTCCTTGCAAATTTTGCACATGTACTCATTTATGTCAACATTGACAAAGTATTTCCAAACATTCGATGCTCTTGGATTAATGTTGTTTGTTTGTGTTTCGCTTTCAATTGAATTGGTGGCCTCATCATTCAGTTCGATAGAATTTGAACCATTATTGTTATTTTCATTCATCTCAACCTCTAAATAAGTTGTGATCTAAAAAGAAGCAATTAAGATCATATTAATGAAAGTAGATATTAATCGGCAAATTAATGAGCATTAGAATATCTAAAATCATATATAAAAATAGTAAGATTACAAGAAATTTGGGAAATCAAAATCATTAAAAGATGGGTTTTCGCAGTAAAATTAGACATCGATGAGAGACATGCATAACGGAGATAAGAGATATGGCAGGGTTGACAAGTCAATGCAATGGCCGTGTTGACTCACAATATCATTCCACGCAACAAGGCATTAAAACATAATGTCAACCGTCGGGAAGCTGTGATGTTCAGGTCACCCTAACTTGGACTAGAAATTTCTTTTATGAAAATGGAAAAAAAGTAAAAATTCATACCTCTTGCGCTAGATCCATAAATCCTAGGTTCTGATTGAGAAAATTAAAAGATGGGAGAAAGATGATCATATAAAAACTCATACATGGGAAATAATTTTCAAACAAGGTAGATGTGAAATTGAGGGACGAAGAAGCGATGGACAAAATTGAGGGACAAACAAGATTATATATTTTAAAATTTAAAATTATGCAGAACGGAGGCTCACTGGCAATGTGCAGAGTATGAATGCGGCGATGAAGAAGCGGCGATGAAGAAGCAAAGGCTTTGAAAGGTTCTGAGAGAGCAAGAGAGCGCGAGAGCTTCTGACGAATAGATTCTGAGAGGAGAAAGCAAGACAACAAGAGAGCTTCGGACGAAGAGATTCTGAGAGGAGAGAGCAAGACAGCGCGACAGCTTCTGACGAAGCACGAGAGCTTCAGACGAAGCAAGAGAGCTTCGGACGAAGAAATTTCTGAGAGGAGAGAGCAAGAGAGCGCGATGGAGTGGGAGAGAGCAAAAGAGGGCACGCGCGAGAGAGCGATTTAATTTCCATACTTCCGCGATTTCAATAAATTTATTTATTTCATCGATCACGGCGATTTCATTGATCGATCATCGATCGATCAGAAAATCAAGTTTTCTCTTATCGCCGATCGATCGATCGATCGTTGCGCGACGATCAGATCGGCGACTCGATCATGATCGCGCAACCCTGGCCCCGCGTGCCAAGCGAGCGCCTGCTCGGTGGGTGCTACAGTACCCGCCGAGTGTGGACCAGCTGGCACACCGGGTGCTCTCCCCTGCGTGATGGAAAATCACCTCCCAGAGTTGTGTCGTGGGGTGGGATGTAGAACAGGCACGGAAATCAGTCTGATGAAGTTACTCATTAGAAACATTGCCAGCTGTTGATTAGGACCGCCAATGGGGGTTGTCGTTCCATGATTTTACTATGACATAGCAGGAATGTCTATCTTGTTTCAAGATTCGCTGAGATGAATTCACCCACAAATAAAGCCATGTGTACGCTATCATGAGAGGAATCTGATAAAATTAAAAACTACAAATGCACCTGATGAAGCCATGAGGTCTTCTCGTAGGTTCACCATCGAGCGTCTCTTCTTCCCAGTCGATGGAAGCAAAGGAAGCGGTTCGGATCGGTGCCTATGAGGGACTCATTGATGTCCTTATATGCTTGAAGAAGCAAGGTGACGCCGTTTCAATCCCTTCCATCAAGGGATTGAAACCGTCGAACGGTTTCACAACCGTTTCATTTCAACGGATATGCATGCCCATATCTAACAATCTCCCACTTGGGCTGCATAACATGACTATCAAGTCATTTGTGTAATTTTATCCTTATGAGCTCACAAACGGTTATTTATCCAAGTGAAACCTGTCAATCTCGTCCATCAACACTTGAACATAGGACTGTAACAGCTTTTGTTGCTATATTATGCAATTAAGCCACACCAATCACATATGTTCTCATGATGAATGACATAGATCAAATATGGAAATTTCAATTGAGATTTAAATTTGAATATTTCCAATGAGTCCTTCTTTATGGAGATCAATCCATCCAAAATGGTAAAATAGATTGTCTTTATTTCTGCAAAAAATATTTACAAGTCCATACCCAAGAACACACGAAATACAAACTCCCACTCAAATCAAAGTTCTTCCAAAGGAAGAAATACCCATGTGAGTTACATGGTCTAGAAAGCTCTTAGGCAACAAGCCTTTCGTAAGCGGATCCGCAATCATAGAGTTTGTGCCTATATGTTCGGTGGATACATCCCCATTTTGAATCCTTTCTTTGACGACCAAGTACTTGATGTCTATGTGTTTAGACTTCGTCAAACTTCTGTTATTGTTCGAGAACAGAACAGCTGATTTATTGTCACAATAAATCTTGAGAGGCCTTTCAATGCCATCCACGATTCGGAGCCCAGTGACAAAAATTCTTCAGCCACAATGCTTGATTGGATGCCTCATACATAGCTATATATTCTGCCGCCATTGTCGAGGAGGCAACAAGTGTTTGCTTTGCACTCCTCCATGATATGGCTCCTCCCGGCCAGCAAGAATATATATCCGGATGTGGATCTTCTCGAGTCTTGACATCCAGCAAAAGTCGAATCGTATAACCGATGATCTCCATTCGATCTGACTTCTTATATGTGAGTGTATAGTCTTTAGTTCTTTGCAAGTATCGCATAACTCTCTTTGCTGCTATCCAGTGATCCATGCCTGGATTGCTCAAGTATCTCGCCCAACATTCCAATGATATACGCAATATCTGGACGCGTACAAACTTGGGCATACATCATACATCCTATAGCCGAAGCATAAGGGATGTTATGCATTTGTTTCGCTTCATGATCATTTTTAGGACATTGGCCAAGACAAAATTTGTCTCCTCTAGATACAGGGATGTTTCCTGGTTTGCAATTCTGCATGCCAAACCTTTTGAGAATTTTCTCAATATAAGCTTGTTGTGACAATCTTAATATATTTTGAGTGCGATCTCAGTGTATTTGTATGCCTAAAACGAATGAGGCTTCACCAAGATCCTTCATCTCAAAATTTCTTGATAGAAATGATTTGGTTTCACCTAATAAGCCCAAATCATTACATGCAAGTAAGATGTCATCCACATACAATACCAAGAATATATACCTACTCCCACTGAACTTATGGTATACGCAATCATCAACTTTATTCACTCCAAATCCATATGAAGTGATGACTTGATGAAATTTGTGATACCATTGACGAGATGCTTGCTTGAGTCCATAAATGGATTTCTTTAGTTTGCAAACCAAGTTTTTCGAGTCTTGAGACTCAATTCTTTCAGGTTGCACCATGTATATGGTTTCCTCAATGTCACCATTGAGAAAAGCAGTCTTTACATCCATTTGATGGAGCTCAAGATTATAATGTGCTACTAGGGCCATTATTATTCGAAAAGAGTCTTTTGTGGAAACTGGAGCAAAAGTCTCTTTATAATCAATGCCTTCCCTTTGAGTGAATCCTTTTGCGACAAGACGTGCTTTATATCTCTCCTTGTTACCTTTTGAATCCCTTTTGGTTTTGAAAATCCATTTACATCCAATGGGTTTCAAACCTTTAGGTAACGGGACAAGATCCCAAACGTCATTATCCTTCATGGATTTTAACTCCTCATTCATGGCATCAATCCACTTTTGAGAGTCGGAGCTTTCTATGGCCTCATGGAAGTTGATTGGATCATCTTCCTCGATACCCAAATTTACTTCATGTTCTTGAAGATACACAAAGTAGTCATTGGGAATTGCACTCCTTTTCTCTCTAGTGGATCTCCTTAATGGCATAGATTCTTGAGGTTGTTGAGTTTGAACTTCTGGAGTAGAGGATTCTGGAATACTGCCTTGTTCATGAATTATTGTTTCATCAAGTTGAAGAGGATGTCCTTGTTCAATTGATGAAATAATAAGAGGCATCGTTAAATGATCTTCCTCAAAGGCAATGTTCCTAGCCTTTTCTCCCCTTACAAACTCATCATCCTCAAAGAAAACAGCATTACCCGTCTCAAAAATGGTGTTAGTAGTAGGATCATAAAATTTGTAACCCCTAGATCTTTCAGAGTAACCAACGAAATGACAACTTAATGTCATGGAGTCAAGTTTCCTTTCATTGGGCTTATAAGGTCTTGCCTCAGCTAGACAGCCCCAAACGCGTAAATGCTTTAGACTGGGTTTATTACCGGTCCAAAGTTCATAAGGGGTTTTAATGTTGCTTTCGTTGGTACTCTATTGAGTAAATAAGCTGATGTTTTAAGTGCTTCACCCCAAAGTGGTTCTGGTAAAGAAGTGTGATTAATCATGCTTCTTACCATGTCCTTGAGTGTTCGGTTTCGCCTCTCCGCAACACCATTCATGTTGGGTGATCCCGGCATGGTGTATTGAGGGACACTCTGCAAGGAATCTTGCGAAAGGTCCTGGACGTTGTTCTCCTGATCCATCATTCCTACCATAGTATTCTCCACCACGGTATGACCTTACGGCCTTAATTTTCATGTTGAGTTGATTCTCAACTTCAGCCTTGTAGGTTTTGAACACATCCGATGCTTGAGATTTCTCATGAATGAGGTATAAGTATCCATATCGAGAGTAGTCATCAATGAAAGTGATAAAGTATTGCTGGCCATTCATGGATGCCAAAGGGAATGGGCCGCAAATGTCCGTATGTATCAATTCCAACACTCTTGAAGCTCGATTGGAACTTTTACCTTTTATGTTTGTTCTTTTGCCCTTGATACATTTGACACAAGTGTCAAAGTCTTTAAAGTCAAGGGAATTGAGAATTCCTTCCGACACTAGCCTTTCAATTCTCTTTTGAGAGATATGGCCTAACCTTTTGTGCCATAAAGTGGATGAATTCTCATGTCCTAACTTCCGTTTTGTACCTGATGCAATTGTGTGGAAGGTTTGCTCAAATGAGACTTTGGTGTCAACCAAGTACAAGCCATCATAAGAACCCATGGTTCCTGTTCCTATAAGCTTTGTATTTTGAAAAAGACTAAATTTTCCATCTCCAAATGAACAGCGAAAACCAAATTTGTCCAATACAGAAACAGAAATCAAGTTGCGCCCAAAAGAGGGTACAACAAATGTCCGGTTCAAATACAAGTCATAGCCTGTCTTCATAGTGACTTTGAATACTGCCACAGCCTCAACCTTCCTCCCATTGCCGTCACCTTGATAGATGAATTGTTCATCCTCATTCGGCTTGTGATGGCTGAGACAGCCCTGCAAGGATACACTCACATGAGTAGTAGCACCAGAATCTACCCACCATGTGTATCTTGGGACGGAAGCTAAATTAATTTCAGAACAAACAAGAGAGAGAAATGTACCTTTCTTCTTGAACCATTCTACACGTTTAGCACAATCTTTCTTTAAGTGTCCCACCTTCTTGCAAAAGAAGCAACGAGTTTCATTTTGTTGTTTCTTTTTCGGCGGACCACCAGCTTCTTGCTTGACCTTGCGTTTTCTGTTACCTTTGGGTCTTTCTGTCGAGGATATGGTGAGATGAGCCTGCTCACAATGATCTTGACTTAATCTCTCCTCCTCTTGCACACAATGTGAGATGAGTTCATTTAAGGACCATGAGTCCTTTTGACAATTATAACTCACTTTAAATTGATTGAAGTGCGGTGGGAGAGAGTTCAAGGCCATGTAGACTATTGACTCTTCTGAAAGTTCCAAATTTAACACCTTTAGTCTGGAACGTATGTGAGACATTTCCATAATGTACTCTCTCATTTGCCCTTTCCCTTTGTACTTCATGGTCGTAAGGCGATAGATGAGAGTACTAATCTCAGCTTTGTCCTCTTTGTGATACCTCTTCTCTATTTCTAATAATAGAAGTTTGGCATCAGTGGCCTCTTCGGCTAATGTATCCCTCAAGGTATCCGGAATAGTGCACTTAATGACCATTAGACACATGCGATTTGATCTTTCCCAAGTTTCATATGCCTTCTTCTCCTCAATGGAAGAAGAATCTTTAATGGCTTCAGGTTTATCAGATCGTAATGCATGGTCAAGATCGGAAGCACCCAAATAAAGCGATACAAATTCCTTCCATTTTTTAAAGTTTTTACCACTAAGCATTGGAATGGAATTTAAATTGGTGCAGATATCTAAAACATTCTTTGAGCCTGATGCAAAGATGAACTCACATAAGCAAAATTGAAAGCGAATTTAATCAATACATTCCATTTCAAGAGATCTAACACAATATTAATACTCATCTTTGGATGATATATTAACTTGTAAATGATCCTCTTGCCATGCTAGTCAAATTTTAACAATAAAAGATGCCAAACAATAAATCTTCCTTTGGGCCGACTTAATGTTATTCATCTCAATTAAAAATTGCAAAAATTCACTAGCATTATGTGTGATAGTTATCACTTGGACGTAGTTTTAGAAAATTGACAACTTTAACAAAAATGTGTCAACTTATTATATTTTACGTCCATAATCGAGTGCTAGAAAATTCGGCCAAACATCTATTTTCCTTTGGGCCAATAAATGCTTGCATGAATTTAATGCACCATGATTTAATGACATTGATCTCAAGTGTCATAGGAATTTTAATTTCAATAATACGATGCATTAATCATTTATTGCATGCTTTAATAAAATTTAAAATACATATGTTGCTCAAATATTTAAGTAACACTAAATAATATTTAAGCAAACATTTTAAAATTTATTGACAAAACATTGAATTTATCAAAAGAATTGATAAAACACTAAATTTATCAAAAGAATTGAAATTAAAATTAAAAATGGATTAGTCACCCCTCCCCCTTGACCGAAATAGGGGGGGGGGGGGTCCTCTCTTTCTCCTCTCTCCCCCGCTTGACCGAAATAGGAGGGAAGGGGGTCTCTCTTTCTCCTCTCTCCCCCGCTTGACCGAAATAGGAGGGAAGGGGGTCTCTCTTTCTCCTCTCTCCCCCGCTTGACCGAAATAGGAGGGAAGGGGGGGGGGTCCTCTCTTTCTCCTCTCTCCCCCCGCGCGTGAGACGCAGCGCGGGGGGGGGGGATGAATTTTCTTCCCCTCTCCCCTTTTGACTGAAGCTCTGATACCATTGATAAAATTAAAAACTACAAATGCACCTGATGAAGCCATGAGGTCTTCTCGTAGGTTCACCGTCGAGCGTCTCTTCTTCCCAGTCGATGGAAGCAAAGGAAGCGGTTCGGATCGGTGCCTATGAGGGACTCATTGATGTCCTTATATGCTTGAAGAAGCAAGGTGACGCCGTTTCAATCCCTTCCATCAAGGGATTGAAACCGTCGAACGGTTTCACAACCGTTTCATTTCAACGGATATGCATGCCCATATCTAACAGAATCATCCAACGAATCCAAATGGTGCAAACGGGGTGCGGAGACTAATTTCTCGGAAATACTGAAAAGAATGTTTGGGTACAGGTTAAAAGTAGAAGAAGAACAGCAGCCATTACCGACAAGGTCGTCCAGGGGCTGCTGAAGTAATTCTGCACGAGATTTGCCCGCCAAATGTGGTAAGGGGTTTCCGAGAATTTCTTAACTTCTTCGCATATCTTGGCATAGTGAAACTGGTCATAATCAAACAGTACATTTTTGCACAGACCGTTGAGCATCTTGGCCACCTCGGCGTCGCTGCCTATTTTGTATTGCAGGATTCCGCTTCTTCGAAGGATCGCAACGTCACGGGGGGTGTCAACCAGTTCGTCTAGGAAGACGCAGTAGTGGGTGAAATTAGAAGGAACACCTCTGCAGCACTCCTCGAAGGCGACGAAGTTCCTCAGCTCACTGAATGTCGAGTCACTCATCAAAACCGGGGGGATCTCAAGCGTCCCATCTTTGAAGGAAATCTGGAATTGATAAGTCTTCTTGTATTCTTCAGGAGCTTTCTTCTGGAAAATAATCCCAGCTTCAATAAGCTCCTTTGCGCTGGGAATTATAATTGGATCTCCCCGATAGGTTTGAGAACGAATGCCCTTCACATCCTCTTGTAGAATTTGATGGTGGAGATGCAGAATGTGTTTCACGCCATCTTTGTTGCACATTGAGTAATTCAACCCGAGGATTTTGAGAATCAAGCTGGTCAAATCAGGAGAACGATCCATCACACTCGGGAACAGTTTGGCAATCTTCTCGTAGAGTTTGCTGACCACGAAGAAAGGAATCTGGTTTTCAAACAGCAGCAGATCTCTCCAGAGTAAAGCATAACCCCCTACGACTTGATTGAGAGACGACTGCCTTTGTGGACTCCTGCAGTCGAAAGATCGCAGCTTTCCGAATTCAGCCGTAAATGGGCTAAGGCCTATACAGATCCCGATGACAAAGCAGCCGTCGATCACTAGCAGTTTCGCGAACTCATCATCAGAGAGGTCGTCGAACTTCTCTGAATACTCGTTCTTTGCTTGATCCAAGCATTTGAAAACTTCTTCGAAGTAATCAGCGAGATCCAGATCTGGTTTCTTTAAAACGTTCCGGAGAACATTCAACTTATGTGCTTTATCGAGGTACAAATCCTTCTTTTCACGATGGAGAGGGCCGATGGATACTACCATGGGCTCGTAAGCTTCAGGGTCTAGTTTCCTTAAATGGGGAGGAACCCTCCAGATAGAAGGACTCTTTCTATTTTCCTCCGCGCCCGCTTCGATCTCTTTCCTCAAGGTAACCGCAATCGCGCAACTCCCCTGCCTAGGATTGACCTCATCTGATTTTTCTACGGAGATGGCCGACATCTCCTCGTCTCCCTTCAAGGAAAGCAATCTTTCGTACAGAAAATCCATGATACTTCAGCGTTCAGGATGAATCTTCGATTCTAATTTCAACTTCTCAATGCTGCAAGTCTAACAGCTAACAGTACGAGGACTGCAGACGAGATCCGAAACTACTTTATTATAATCCGCAACACCTCAGATGCGACAGGAATACTTGGAACAGTAATATGTGCCTCCCCGCTTTCTCAAATCTGTGAGCGAATTTTGTAAGGCATTCGTTCGTCCTCCTATCCCCTTTCGTCCTCGTCGTCTTTATCTGCCTAGTTGACACTGTATTTTGTCCACTACCAATCCAGCCAAGCCAGTTCACCTCATTTTGTCTCTCGGCGACAAGACTGTAGGCCCACAGCTGGCATCTCTCTCCCTCTCTCTCTCTCTCTCTCTCTCTCTCTCTCTCTCTCTCTCTCTCTATCTATTTATCTACTTCTCTCTCTCTCCCCGTCTGTCTCTAAATGCCACATTTTTTATCTTAAACTCGGTTATTTACCCTCTTCATGTTCATGTTGATGCTGTGAAGAAACCGCCTTTGTTGATATCTACATGAATCTGTTGTTCACTTTCCAACTGGTCAATGTGACCATAAAGGGTGTGAACCTGCAATAACTAACATGTTCGTGTGGCCTCTTCAATGCCCCTTTTCTGATCATGAATATCGGGTTTATTGCTCCAACTTATCGGTTTCATCATAAATTTTTTATATTGGTTTGAATATTTATCAGTAGGGTTCGACTATCGTCATCCGGTATTGCTATCTCACGATACCATCATCCAGTAACTGATACCCGGTACCCGATACCATCATCCAGTTCTGGATATCAAATATTGGATTGTTGATGGGAATAGGTGCCCCCCACTCTTTCTCTCTCATCCTCCATGAATTGGTGATTATTTCTCAAAATTGGTGGGTTTGGAATTGTTTTTGATATGTCTCCACATGTATTCAACGACCTCGCGGATTCTTCTCGTCAAATGACGTTGTTTCTAGGGAATTAAGACGTATTTTTTAGAAAATTAGTCAATTTTGACTCGGTCAACTTTGTATTTTTTATTTTATTTCTTGATTTTAACTTGCATCGATCCTACATTGAGTGATCCGAAGTAGAAATCTATCTTTGAGATCCTTAATTCGACGAGATCAAGTGATTTTTGCCCCTTTTCTACAGATTACGGGCAATCATTTTTTTAGAATCATGTTAAGAAAGCGTAACTGTCGCGGATACCGACACTGAGGTATGATCATTGCCATTTCTTGATAATTATATTTTAATTATATATATGTTAAAGCCCTTCTCCTACTTCTCCTATTTCTCCTATTGGGCTTTAAGCCCACTTTCTCTCTCTCCTCTTTACCTCTCTCCTATATATCTCTGCATGTACCCGTCCCATCAGGCTGTGAAACCCTAGCCTCTATTTTCTCTCTCTCGTGTTTCTCTCTCTTATATTTTCTCTCATGGTATCAGAGCGACCTTAGGAGAGAGATCTAGGGTCCTCCTTGCTGCCGCGACGCCACCCTGCCGTGCGACGCCTTGCCCTGCGCCGCCGCCTTGCCCTGCTCACGACGCCCTGCGACGCCGCCTGCTGCTCACGAAGCCGGACGGTACGACGATACATCTTCCCGTCGATCTGCGCCGATACGTCTCGAGGTTCCACATTTGCAGCCGATCTGCGCCGATACGTCGCCGACCAGCCGCCCTGTTGCCCCGAGTGTGTGATCTGTCCTGCCGACGACGCTGCACGGCTGCCCTGCTCACGAAGCCAAGGTCCTGTCTGCGCCGATATTGTCTGTGTCTGCGCGGATACGTCGCCGATCTTCCCTGCTGACGAAGTCAACTGCCGACGCTTTGCCTTCCGCCCTGCAGACTGCCGATAGAAAAAAAAATTTTTCTATCGCCCTATTGCCGCCGACGCCCTGTTGCCGAAGCCAGAAATAGCAGCCGCCGACGTCCTGTTGCCCCGACGACCCATCTCTGCCATGCCTGGTGTGGTGAGCGTGGACGCCGACGCCCTGCCGCTGAAGCCGACGCTACCGCCCTGCCGCCACTGCTCTCCCCTTGTTTGGCCATTCCCGTCTAGCCGGCTGTCGCTGCCTCGCCGGCTGCTACTCTCCTCATGGCCGAGCCGATCACCGGGTCGTCATCCTCTGATGTCACTCAGCCATCTCATCCTCTGGAGTAGCTCAGCAGGCCTTCTCAGCAGACGGGGTTGCCCTGGCAATCCGGAAAGCACTCTATCATGAGTGCCCTGGCCAAGCCGGCATACACGTTTGACGGGTCCAATTACGGGCCCTGGAGGGGCTCTTTCCTGGAGTTCCTCAATGCCCACGGTCTTCGACATCATCTGACTGATCCCTCGCCGAAGGAATCGAACCCGAAGTACTTGGAATGGAGCAGACTGGAGTCCGCGGTATGTTCCTGGCTTATCTCTAGTGTAGCGACTCAGATCATGGAGCCACTCAGCATGACCCGCCCTGCCCGGGCCTTGTGGCTCAAGTTGGAGACGATGTATGCCAACAAGAGCAATGTAAGCCGGACAGTTCGCCTATATGAGGAGCTATTTGCCTGTCGCCAGGGATCCCGGACTCTCCAGAGCTACTATGTCTCGGTCGATGCCATCTTCACTAACCTCGAGCTTTATCAGCCACTGGTCTTGGATCTTGATACACTCAGACGGTACCGCGACGAGCTCCGAGCGGGAGCATTTCTCAGCGGGTTACGTCCTGAGTTGGCTGACATGATTCGCGGATAGGTGCTTGGGGGATCCCGGGTATTACCCACTGAGGAGATCTTTGCGGCCGCGCTTTGCGTGCAGGACAGCCTGCCCACCTCCCAGTCCTCGCAGCCCCTCGAGACATCCGCACTCATCGCATCCGGGGGGGCTCCCAGGCGGAGCACACCTTCCGGGAAGACCCGGAACTCCTATCCACCCTGCAAGTACTGTGGGAAGACGACTCACCCATCAGAGAAGTGCTGGAAGGAGTTCGGGAAGCCTGCTTGGGCTATGGCTGCCTCTGGAGGCAAGACATCCTCGACTCTGTCCACGGCGGACGGGTCATCATCGACTACACTCTCGGCATCGGGAACGGTCAGCCTCGCCCTATCTCCCTCGGAGCTAGCCTACATTCAGGCATCACGGGCCTCCTACCTTTGTCCGACCACGGCACCATCAGCCAGTCTTGCGGCACTGACGAGCAGCTTGGTGTCATATGCGGGAGGACGGGGCTCCTCTCCAGGTACGTCGTCTATCTCAACTCCTCATATTACTTCTTGGGTTATTGACTCGGGGGCATCTTCACATATGACTGGCTTCCCCTCTGTCCTCACTGCTTATCAGCCTGAAACCTCTATTCCTGACGTCCGTATTGCTGACGGCCGTTCCTGTCTTGTCCTTGGGTCTGGCCAATCTCGTGCCACCTCTTCCCTTCCTCTACAGAACGTCCTGTACATTCCTGGATTCCCTGTGAATCTACTGTCCATCAGTGCGATCACTAAAGCCCTTCACTGTGGTGTGTTTTTCTTTCCTCATCACTGCGTCTTCCAGGATCTCGACACGGGACGGAGGATTGGACTGGGCTGTGAGAACGGACGAGGCATCTACGAGCTAGTGGCTGACTCTCCATCTACGGGACTTCAAGCCCTTTTTGCACTCTCTGCTTCCTCTAGTTCCCTTCATGAATCTTTTTTGTGGCACTGTCGATTGGGGCACCCTAGTTTTGTCAAACTTAAAGAAACTCTACCTTGGTTACACTTATCTGAGTTTCATTGTGAGTCTTGTGAACTAGGGAAGCACCATAGATCGTCGTATCCATCGCGCACTGGTCCACCTACCCATCGCCCGTTTGACTTGGTCCACTGTGACGTTTGGGGTCCGGCCCCGCATCCATCGCATACAAGAGGAAAGTACTACATGGTGTTCGTTAATGACTACACCCGGGCGAGTTGGACATATATCCTGAAAGAGTCGAAAGGAAGTACTCTCTCGCGTTCAGCACTTTCTACTTGAGATTATTACCCAGTACGAGACGATCGTCAAAGTCCTCCGCACGGACAATACACTTGAGTTTACTCAGAATGCGATTGAGGACCTCTGTCTGGCCCATGGCATAGTTCATCAGACTACCTGTCCATACACCTCGCAGCAGAACGGGGTGGCAGAGCGGAAACATCGACACCTCCTGGATATGGTACGCACACTGCTACTTGCTATGAGGGTACCTCAGTATCTCTGGTGCGACGCTGTTCTGACTGCTACATACCTGGTGAACCGTCTTCCATCCGTCACTCTTGGAGGTGCTATTCCCCTTCAGCGATTAACTCCTACTGCTGATATCTTCTCCCTACCACCTCGAGTGTTCGGCTGCACTGCCTTTGTCCAGGATCACACCCCCGGCCTCTCCAAGCTGGCTCCTCGTGCACAAAAGGGTGTGTTCGCCGGTTACTCTCGGACTCAGAAGGGCTACTGTGTGTACTTCCCCGATCGGCGCCAGTACGTTACCTCGGCCGATGTGACCTTCCATGAGGACGTTCCCTACTTTACATCTACTCAGTCTGGTGAGGATCTCTCCTCTCCATCCCTCCTTCCTTCGGTATCTGCTACCACTGTTACCGATCTCCCTATGACTATCCCAATTTCCTTGCCTGAGACGTCACCCCCTTCGGCATCCCTCCAGTCTGATCCATCCTCTGAGCCGGAACCTCCCTCCTCGCCGCTATCCACTGATCTGGCTACAGCCCCTTCCCCACCGCCCCCTTCCCCACCGCCTCCTGTATCTGACCTTGACCTTCCCATTGCCCTTCGCAAGGGCACTCACCAGTGCACGCAATACCCTATCGCCCATCATGTCTCTCCTGCCCGCCTTTCTCCTTCCTATCAGTCCTTTGCCCTTGCCGTTCTAACAGAGTCAATTCCCAAGTCGTATATTGAGGCGTTGCAGGTACCGGCGTGGAAAGGGGCGATGGATGTGGAGTATGCGGCCTTCATTCAGCGGGAGACCTGGACGCTGGTTCCTCGGCCTCTTGATGCCAATGTTGTCTCCTGTAAGTGAGTGTACTCCCTCAAGTACAATCCTGATGGCTCCATAGCTCGCTACAAGTCGCGTCTCGTGGCCCGTGGCTTTTCTCAAGCCTATGGTCTTGACTATCATGAGACATTCTCGCCTGTGGCGCGTCTCAGCTCCATCCGTGTCCTCTTCTCCATCGCTTTGGATCAGTCCTGGCCGCTTCATCAGCTGGACGTGTCCAATGCCTTCCTTTACGGCGACCTCGATGAGAAGGTGTTCATGGAGCAACCGCCTGGGTACGTTGCTCAGGGGGAGTCTTCTGCGGTGTGTCTCCTCAAGAAGGCTATCTATGGGCTGAAGCAAAGCCCGCGTGCGTGGTTCCACAAGTTCTCGCAGCTGCTCTTCTCGTATGGCTTCGTCTCTACTGTATCCGATCCGACTGTCATGCGGAAACGCACCCCGCATGGATGTGTTATCCCTGGGTCGTGTATGTGGATGACATCATCATCATCGGTAGTGATGACGCCGAGGTGACTCGCGACCAAGGCTTATCTCGGCTCAAGCACTTCGTGACATGAGACTTGTCTCCCCCCAGGTACTTTCTTGGACTTGAGATAGCTTATCGTCCGGGGCAGATGTCCATTTGTCAGCGGAAGTACGTGCTTGATCTACTGGAGGAGACAGGGATGCTGGGGTGCAAGCCGGCCTCTTCACCCATGGAGCAGAATGTGGACTGGTGGGACAATGCTACTACACTTCTCGAGGATGCAGGCCTCTACCGCCGACTTGTGGGGAAATTGATCTTCCTTACCGTGACCCACCCGGACATCTGCTATGCGGTGAGTGTCTTGAGTCAGTTTATGCAGGCTCCTCGCACTATCCATATGGAGGGTGTCTATCGACTTCTGGCGTACCTTAAGAGAGCTCCAGGGAAGGGCCTCTTGTATCGGCGACAGGGTCATCTACACATTGAGGCCTACTCTGACTCTGGGTTCGCTGGTGACAAGGAGGATCGGAAGTCACATGGTGGATATGCCACCTATGTTGGCGGCAACCTGGTCACATGGCGCTCTCAGAAGCAATCTATCGTGTCCCGCTCTAGCGCCGAAGCCGAGTATCGAGCCATGGCGGATACCACGGCGGAAATGTTGTGGCTACGCTCTCTTCTCACTGAGCTTGGCTTCCCGCCAGAAGGGCCTATGCAGATGTACTGCGATAACATGGCTGCTACCTTTATTGCCAGTAATGCGACGTTCCATATGAGGACGAAGCATATTGAGATCGACTGGCACTTCAGACGACAGTACGTTGTTAACGGTACTATCTGTACCCCACACGTCGCTTCCGCACATCAGTTGGCAGACATCTTCACTAAGGCCCTACCAGGCCCTGCATATGAGACCATCGGATCCAAGCTGGGCATGTTCGACCTCCACACTCCAGCTTGAGGGGGAGTGTTAAAGCCCTTCTCCTACTTCTCCTATTTCTCCTATTGGGCTTTAAGCCCACTTTCTCTCTCTCCTCTTTACCTCTCTCCTATATATCTCTACATGTACCCGTCCCATCAGGCTGTGAAACCCTAGCCTCTATTTTCTCTCTCTCGTGTTTCTCTCTCTTATATTTTCTCTCAATATACATTCATTATTTTCATTAGACTGCTTTCACTTAGAAAACATGTTCTAATGCACTTAACTATGTAAACTTCTTGAGTAAATTAGAACCCCACTCAACTATGTATTCAATCTTATGCATCATGTGAACTCAATAGACAATATATTTCTTAATACACATTGGTATATTCAAAAAAAATATTCCTATAAACCTTGTTAAAAATTTTGCTCAAAAAAATTATTTTTTCACAAATTGATATATGTGCTAATTTTTAAGTCTTGTGAAACCTTCCTCAACTCCATTTTTGTATAAAGATTTTGAATTTTTGGAAGCCCTAACTACATCCTCATTTCATATTCTTGAATAATCAGCCATGCTAAATTATTAACAAGAAGGCATTCATTGGACTGTTGAAATATACTGCAAAAGCATACATCAAGATCCTAGCTCAAAGACAATCAAATATGCTGCTATGAATGGGTTTGATGAGTTGAAGGAGAGTTAAGAGATCTCTTCCATTTTGTTTAAAGTTGATGCATGGACAATAGATAACAATATTGCACGATTAGGTGTAACAGTTCATTGGGTCAAAGATGATTGGACGTTACATGAGCAAGTTCTCATTATTACCGAGCTTGGCAGTAAGTACTATGGGCAAAGCATGTCTAACATTGTATTGAAGGTGCCTGAAGATTTTGGACTTTACTCCAAGGTGTGACATAGTAATTTTATAGTCTTACCTTATAATGTGGAGTGAAGGACATCAAAAACTTTATTGACTTTGATGCAATTTTGTGCAATTACTATTGACAATACCTCTAATAATAAGAAGATGATGAAAGTTCTCGCTAAGAAATTGAAGGGTGTGCACATGTCCTTTAATGAAGAAATGCACACGCCTTGTCTTGCACACATCACAAATCTGGTCGTACAAGAAGCCATAAAGCATATTCATTTACCATTGTTATCTCCATGGCTATGACATAAAGAAGACATTAAAGACTTGAAGACTCAAGAGAGCTCTCAAGATAAATCAAGCACAACATCCTAAAACAGCTCAAGCACACTACATAGTGGCCTTCAATAGTTCTGGGAAGTGATAAAAGCTATTCATGACTCAAAACAGCAGTTTAAAAAGTATGATCAACTTTGTACTATTTACAAGATGCCAAATAGCAATTAGTTGCCCCTTGATTGCAAGACATAGTGGTAGTCCACTTATGCTTTTCTGGTGTCCGCCTACATTTAGAAAGATGTTCTAGAAAAAATGTATCGGCTCTTTTTCAACACACTTACAAAAGCCAACAACATGGATGCAAAGAGATATAGCATAGAGATGTTGATGACACTAAAGTGCAAGACGTAGTACAAGGACATTGATGACAAGGAGGATGAGGATAACATTGATGGTGTATGGTGACCTCCAAAACGGTTAGTAAAAATGCTCTCCTTAAATTTTGTGTCTCTCAAATTCATTTCTCTAGAAAGAGAAAGATAGGTATATTTTCAAAGAGAGATGCATAGAGGAAGGCAAATAATTGTATTTAGACTCTTACATGGACTTTGTAGCCATAAAACATGGATTTGAAGGTACAACATTAACGAAGCGTTTTATGCGGTCATTAAAAGCACACAAACGTCGGTCAAACAAAATTTATAATTCCGAACTCACAATAACAAAGATATGAAATCAAGTATAGTGTAAAGATCGGGTCGATCCACAGAGAACTAGGTTGACTTTGATAGAAGAGTTGACTTGGTCAAAATTAGGTTTAATTAGGGTGTTCAAGACAAGAAAATGGTATTTTATAAATGTTAATGATATAAATATACTAAATAAGATATTCTAAGAATTAAGAAATTGATTTTATGAAGAAATGTCAAAAGCCAAGGTCAAAGCATTGACTTTGAACACTGGTTGACTTTCTGTAAAATCAAAGGATAAAAAGAGTTAAAATATTATAAAAATTATATATTCAGAAACTAGAGAGAAAATGGAAATTTGATATATAATTCGTGATTTTTCGAGAATAATTGGATTTATTATGAATTATTGAAAATCAAAGATCAAAAAATCCCAAAATGAACACTTAGGTGTAAATCTTCAAATTGACTAACCAAATGATATCCAACTCTTGCAATTCACATATTAATAGAAAGCTAACAACCAGAGGATTCTAAAGAGACCAAAATTGTTAAATTTTACCTTGTATTGTAAGAGTAATTGCCCCCGCAAGTCAACGCCCAATTTTGGATTCAAAATGAACAGTAGATGGTCAAACGTCAAATTGAAGGGTCAAATGATGATAAAATTTTACAAATTTTGCTATCCACAAAAAGCTTATGAAACAAGGAATCCAATGAAATAAAAATCAAATAATTTGGACTTAAGATCAGAGAGAAATCCTTGTTCAAAAATCAGCAAAAATTTATAACTAAAATTGGGCGAAAAGATGAATTTAACGATTTCTAAACTCTAATTGCCTATGTAAATTTAATCTAAACTACATAAATTGCAAGGATTATGAACAAATCACACTACTAACCCGATTGACGTGAAGATTTGGCCTCAATTCGCATTGATTGAAGAGTATATCTCTGGTTTCGTCTTCGACGTGCGTTCGGCGTTCAAGGGGAGATTCCGATCTTTTTCTTGCAATAATTTGTGATTATCTTGCTTCAATGGATGCAGAATTGAGTCTAGGAAGCAAGAGAATGACGAAGAACTTATGATCTTCCTTTAAAATTGCTTAATTTCTTCATGATTCAACTAAAAGTTGAGTTACAAAGAGGAAGAACTCCGTTTTATAGGAAAATCGAGCGAAAATCGCAGACCGTCCAATTCGGTGAAGACGGATTAACGGCCACGATCGCACGATTATCGTGGGCCACAATCCCACGATCCCACAAAAATCGCACGTTCGATCTTGATCGGAAGACCCTGAGCGTCCATGTGTTGTCTCACAATTGCCAAAAGCGCGATTAAATCTTGAGCGTTCGATGTCACTTATGCGATCAGCTGTCCTCCTTTGCGCATGTGCATTTTATGGCGATCGGGTGGACCCGAGTCCACGTGATCGACGCATCTCAGTTGACGCAATCGCATCCGACAATCTCCATGCTGCCACGTATCTTGCAATTTAAGAATTAGAAAGGGAACATAGTCCAACACGGACAGAATTAATGGAGAGAGATGGGTATAAAAGGGATAACTCCCTTCAGCAAATGCGTTACCGCCCCAATAAACTTACCTGGGCCCACTAACCCGTGGGCCCATCACTTGCCAGCACGAAGACCTCCTCGCACCACTTAGGCGTCCACGTGGGCTCGCGTGGCCCTGCCACGTGTCCGTTGTGCGCCACATCAGCTCCGCGGTTCCTGTGGGAAAATACCACCCTTTTTGCAATTTTTAATAAAGAAATAGATGCGAACAAATTCATGAAAAATCAAAATAAATTCCAGATAAATCCATAAAATTCAGAAATTAATATCTGAAAAAATTTAACTCCTTTTTGACTCAAATTTTCTCCATTGGCTCACAAATTTATTCAATTTTCATATCATGTCATCTAAAATATAAATTAAAAGAAGAGTATAAGATGAATTCAAAAAAAACTTAAATAATCTCTTAAGAAGTCTATTTTATATCATCCCAACATTCTCTTCTTAAAATTAATTATTCTAATCATCTACTAAAGTCAAAATAAATAAAGGAAAGTAATTAATTTTTATTCATTTAACCTTGCAAAAGATTAAACATCCATAAAGCACATAATTAACCCTAAATAATGCAAAAATATGGACTTTAGTAAAATGACATAGCAATGGAGAAAATTCATAAAAACTATGATAACATGCATCATAATCACATAAAATAAGCATGAATATTAGTTAAATAACATAAGAATTTAAGTTAAATATGCATGTTATCAAACATCCGCCAAGAGTGACATATTTAGGGATTGGTCATTAGTAGCTCATATGGCTTAAAGCAAGAAGAAGAGCAAATTTGCATGGACTAATGAAGCATATGAATATTTTGACATGATACAAGATAAAATTTGGAATGCATCCAATAGAGTATTGGTAGATTTTTTAATGGTGTTTACTATTAAATTCTCTACAAACTCAAGAAAACTACCTTTACTGAATGAGAACATATCATTTGCATTATTCATTAGCCCATGGAGTTCTCAAATATTGAAGTATTGTTAGTTAAAGAGTATTGTGAAGGCCACCATTTTTTTCTCTCTCCATCCCCCCTCTCTCTGTCTATATATCTTTATAAATGAGAGGAAACTCTTACCTTATTTTTTAAAACTCCCTAGATACGTGGTCTATCTTATTATTTCCAGCATTTCCTACTCTCACCCTAATATTTTCCTTCATTTGGTGGACCTTTTCTATAAAACATATTTTTGTTTTTGCTTTGAAACCAAATAACTTATGAAGCCTTATAATGGAAATCCAGAGGCTAATAATGACATAGATGAAGTAGAAGTAAGATAATAATTCCTTTTTGATAAAGCACCATAAATCTATTTTATTATTTTAAGTAATTTTTATTCATCCACTTAAGTTTCATGTATGCTTAATTCTTCTTTGATATGAAAGATTCTAAACCTAGATGGGGAAAATATGACTCTGAAACTAGCATGTATTAGAAACCTAATTAAATTAATTAGGTAAGTGTTAGCCTTGTCATTCTTCCTTGAGTGGGTTTTATTATTCTTGTCATTCTTCCGTGTCTGGTAGAATTATATAATTCAAGGAAAATGAGTTTTATGTGTTGAGAGCCTTTATGATTTTTGTCTTGAGTTACATGTGATTATTTGCATCTTGGGTCTATGCTCAAGCTGATTGTGCATGATCAGATTTTTGAAATTGGAGAACTTTGTACACAAACTTTCATGTTTTGGATCTAATTTCTAGAGTTCAACTCAAGTTTGACTGCTTTATTAGCCTCAATTTATTATTTTAAAACACATGGAATTTCCCTTTTTACATTTTGCATTGTTTTTTATTTAAAAGATGTAAGCAAGTTTCCCTTTTTAAAATATTTTTTTATGGTTCCTTTGAAATTTAAAGGGGTCAGATAGTCATAATAAACTTAAACTGAAGTAGTGAGGGAAAAAATTTCCATGCTTAGGAAGTATTGGACTTGGGGGAAAAAAAGGGGTAGGGAATGACAAACATTGTTAAAGAGAGAGACCAACGCTCCCATATGGTACTAATTGAGAGAGAGAAGAGGAAAAAGACTATTCCATAAAAAGTAAACCTATAAATAATGATGATACTATTCTGTTTTTAAGAGGGTCGCCAAATAATACCCTAAAATATAAAAGAAAATTTTGATCATTATATACTTGTCAAATTAAAGAAGATACTTTTGATAAACATTTTATCTTTTCAACTCCAACCTTGTAAAGGACATAGTAATCTATGATGAGGTAATATATATGTCCAAGTGTTAACATGTATCAATCTATAAGATATAATTTTGAGACATAACATATATAATATATGTTATAAAGCCATTCAAGACATTTGGACCATCCAGTTCCATCCATTTTCAGTCTAGTCCACCATCTTCATGGTTTGGTTGAGATGGTTCTATGGACTAGTGGATGGTTTGCACACCTCCCAAACCTACTATTGATGTCTCTTTTCCTTGCAAGATGCACATCAGATGACCCTTAGCCAAATCTCGATCATTTGTGATTTGCCCATTTGGCCAATTGATGGTCCATGGATTCATGCAATGGCACATGGAGCTGGTGATTGGTTGGTATTCATCGGCTGAAATTATTCGGCCAAAAATGTTTTTGACCCATAAAAGTTGATTTTTTTATCAACCATTCATCAAATCAAATTTTCATGGAAGAAAAAATGTAGAGAACTCGTCTTGCTTCTAATGATCTAAAAATCTTCAACTTTGTTGATGTAAAAGCAAAGATCTTTGATAACATGTCATTAATGCATTCATTTTCATCGTTCTAAATGGATTTTAACGCATAATTATTGCTAATATAATGCAGGTTATCATGTTTTATATAATATTTCTGCACTTATCATCTTATTCCACTCATAAACTCAACTTGCATCTATTTAGTGTTAATTAGGTGTAAAAAATAAAATATGTCCTATCATGCACCATTCTTTTCAATTTCATATAGCTTGAGTCTAATCCTATTTGACACTTTCAAGTTCAAGTGGTTAAATTCTGAAATTTTCTATTAGTTCTATGGATGCAAGGATATGGGCATGCAAGTAAGAAAGCATGGAAACAAATGAGGAGAAGAGGGAAGAGGAAACAACTCTGCACCAAACTTGAATACCAAGTCAAACCTAATTTAGTGAAATAAGTGGTAAAAAAGTTTTGAAATATGTCTAGAAGGATCATCTTAACCATTTTAAGATGATCCACAATTATTTGGGAAGTGAAAGTTGGGTCACCCTCCTTATTTTTAAGAAGGTTGGACCAAGCTTAGTTTTTATTAAATGACCCCTTCATTTTTTATGATTTTATAAATTTATGAATGAAAAGGTAGAGGATTAAATTCTTGATCCAATGGCAAAAATTTCTTGGAAAAAAGAGTTGTATTTTGTGAGATATTCAGTTTCTAAGTTTAGTGATTTTTCTAGAATTTTTCTGATTTTTTAAAGATTTTTTCTGATTTTTACATAATTTTTACAAAAAAACAAACCCTCTCATTTTTTTAAGTAGAATTTTCCCAAAAAGTCCCTCTGTAATTATAAAGGCTGACACGCCTTTTTTGGTACAATAAGAGTGTGTCAGGTGGTGTGCTCTTATTGTATGATTTCAATCAACTAGTAGGATTTCTCTAAATTAAAATCATGATATCTCATGATCTAGATAGAGTTTTGAGCAAACATTTTATGGAAAGATTCATCTTTTAACCCTCCATCTATCCATAGCCATGGATTGAAGAACCACGTTTAAAAAAATGATTTTAATGATTGGACCATCTTACCCCTTTTTACACTCAAACCCTAAGAATCTACCTATAAAAGCTTCATCTTCTCTCTCTCCTTACGTTTTTTGGCTCTCTCTTAGTATCAAACTACCACAAAGAAAGAGAGAGGAGTTCAAGGCCCAAAGAGGAGCATTGTTTGATGCTCAATCTAGTTGTAGAGAAGGGCGCAAGCAAAGATCATGATCGGAGCAAATGGAGCATCGCTCAGCCTAGGACAGGCATACCAGTGGGGTTTGTGCAAAGATCTAGATTAGATTTTGGCTAGTGAAAACCTTCATATACAGTAAACATGTATTTTCTTCTCATTTTTATATCATATTATCTCCATTTTCATCTCATTTAATCTTATTATCTCATATCTTTTCTACTTTCTATCATAACTCTAAGAGAAACTCAAAATTATCTCTCACACTCACCTCCACATGCTCCATTCCCACTCTTGCACCTTCCTCCACCCTCGTCTTTCTTTTGAACACATAACCTCATTACCTCATCTCCATGTAGATTTGATCCTTGCTAGCGTTATATCAAGTAACGAATTATACTCTATTGCATGAAATCAACAATATTACAGATATGAGATCAAGTTCATCAATATTACCTTCTTAATATCATGAATTTAAGAAAATGCAAGAAATAGGGGACTTAATCCACATTTTTAGTGCTTTTTAGCTCAAATTTTATCATTTGAGCCCTTCCAAATTCAATGACTCAATTTCACCACAATCTGAGGTCAAACAAGGGAGATGTTGCTTGTCCAACGTGATAGGGATGAGAGGAACACTTAGTTATCTCTCAAAATTTTTTGCTACTTTACTTTTCAAGTTTTCATAATGATCCTCTACTTTGTCAAAATTTCTTCAACTCATATTATTTTTCTTCTTCTTCTAAATGTTCTATTTTACTCTTTTAACTCTAATAGTCTTTTTGTTTTTCGTCTTTAATAAATTCTGCAATTTTGAATTCATATTACTCTCCTATCCATTTTATCTTTTCATCATATTGTTATAATTACATTAACTGTTCCATTCTTTTTCTTCATTTAAATTTTTACAATTTAATGTGTTTTCTATTTTTTATCACGTTCCTCTTAGTTCTACTCCTTTTACTTTGGATTTTCTTTTAATGTTCTTCTACTTGTTCTTTTTGCTATTTTTCTTCTTCTCTTAATTTTTCCTATTTTATTCTTCTCTTCCAGGATTTTATAATATTCTTATCTTTCAAATTGCTCTTAATTTTTTTATTTTTAACTTTTTCATCATTTTATAACTACTTTAAAGATACTCGCTCTTCTCATTCTTATATTTGTTTAATAAATCTTAATTTTTCTAATTTTCTGTTTTTCCTCATGTACTTTTTGCTTATCTCTTTTGCTTCTTTTTTTCATTTTATTCTAATTTTCATGATTCTAAGATATTTCCAATTAATCTCTTTTATATCCTCTTTCTATGATTATTTCAATTCTTCTATTTCTTATTCTTCATTTAAGAGTTCCAAAGTCTTCATTTATCTTCCTTTACTCAACTTTCATGATTTTGATTTTCCTTTGTCTATTTATGTCTTCTTCTTATGACTTGTGTGCTTTTTCTTGTTCTTCATCTTCTTTGTTTTCTACTTGTTATAATTCTTGTTAATTTTCTCATTTTTCCAATTAATCTTTTTTTCATTATTGTGTTATATTATTCTAATTATTTGAGTTTGTTTTTATTATTAAAAAAATCTTATTTTTATTTTTCTATGGTTTTCATCAGTTTCCTTTCACTTATTCTAGTTTGTTTTTTCCTTATTTTCTTCATTTTTTTCTTGATCTATTACTTCTAATTCTTTTTCATCATCCTCAATTATTTTTTCTACACTTTCTTATTCATCTAATGACCCTAATTTTTCCTTTTCATCCTATTTTAATCATCACACCATGATTATTTTATTTTTTCAAATTTTCATTTGCCTAAAAATTTCTAGTCATTATGCGTAAATGTTATTTGTTATTTTATAGCTTAATTTTAATTATCTTCATCGTCTTTTTTTCTCTTCTTCTATTACAAGTTTGAATTCTAGTTCTCATTGATTTCATTTTTATCTTCTTCTATGAATGCACACATTTTCTTGTCATTTTTCTATTTTATATTTCCTTTCATTCTACCTCTAGTGCATTATCTCCTTCTTCACCAATTTTTTCCAATTTCTAATCATTCGATATATTTTTCCCACTTGATAATTAAGGAAATTCTATGATTTGTCATCACTTCGCACTCTTATTGGCTATGTTTTTGCAATTTATTTTATTTCATATTTAATATATAAACAATTCAATGTCTACGTTAATAATCCACCACCACAAAAATATTAAAGGCCTTGTCCTCATTCATATCGATATCTCATGGTACATACATGTGCAAGATTTGTGCGGAGAAGAACCTTTAATATGACTTGCTTATCATGAGATAGGCACAATCAAGCATAACCAATATTTGGAGGCAATTGTGTAGATGTCATCTTTTCCAAATATTATGTGTTGAAAGGCATTGAACCACCAGGTATTGGAGGAAAGAAAGAGCATACAAAACTCCTTTGAAGTTTTTTGGGTTCCTTTGAGCAAGTGAAGAGATTATCACAATGTTCATTTGTATTATTGATCAAGCATTCACTATTGTCAATGAGAAGATCTTCAATGAGATGCTTTGATGTCATGCTTCATTATTCAGAAATACCCTAAGTAGATGGTGAAATAGTCAAGAGGAGGTTGAATTAGTTTCTTTTTCTTAGTTATGTTTTCTAATTCCTTTAATGAATTAATTAATTATTCACCCAAATTCCTTATGTCAATTGTACAACAATTTTTTTATACTAGACATGTTATCCAAATTAGCCGTGCTAGTCCCAAGAGGAGATAGACCCCCAAGAGTCTCTCTTCACCCAGTTGATCACCCAACAACAATTATGAACTACTTGGGTTAGTTAGATCAAAGTCCAAACATGAACTTTCAATCTAAATCCTTCACACTCTCAGTTAATGCCCTCACTTTGCTGTTGTCCTTTGATATATTAGCCTTCATCCCATCTCCCACGCACTAACTCGTAGAGCTCTATGTGTCACTCATTACTCTCCTTCAACCTAGCTTGCCTATTTGAAGTCCTCAAACCTCATCATTGATCCGCGCATGCTTCAAGTAGGTTGCTCATCCCTAATCCCTAGTGATCCTTCAAGGTAGAGAGAAATTACTCCTTGACCTGACTTTTTTATGAACTCCCTAAACTCGTCCTCTCTCTAGCACTCATTCACCAAATAATCTCCCATTTACACTCACAAATATGACTCTCCTGAAGTCAACCTAGTGTGTGCGAGTGACCCTAACTATCCCTTATTCATAAAATAAACTTGAACAAATTACGAAGATTGACAAAGGATTCAAACTTAATAAAGGAGAAAATAATTAACTGCAAAAAATTTGAATTTTAGGTAAGGAAACTTAAAGAAATAGTTATTAAAATGAAAAATCCTAGAAGAGTTGACTTTGAATTTTTGGAGGTTAACTTTAACTTCTTGAAAATGATGTTAAATTTCTATTGAATGGCTTTAATTGGTAGTACCAATGCCCCTGAATGCCTTAATAATATGAAGAGTAACTCGAGCTAGTCTTAGGATGATATCCTAAATATGAATGTGATGATGATCCTAATACATCTATATGATGAACGGATTATGAAATGATTTCTTTAGGAGTTTCCCTTGATATAGCTCCTTCTAAGACCTAAAATGTTAGTTCTTAACCTTGACTCAAATTTGATTAATGATTCCAGACCTAAAATTCAAATTTTCGAAACTATGTAGGAATCAGTTTTTATAAAAAGGATAAAATAAAAACATTGAAATGATTTCAAGTTAGACCTAAAAATGGATCAAGATATTCAATTAGAACTAAATAGTTCACTTAAATCTTCACCACAATATCAGAAATAAAATATTCCAAAATGATTTCACAAATTAAGAGAGCCACAAACTAATTTTAAAAACAAAATAAATTTCTGAATAGTAGAAATCAGAAAATGCTTTTAGAAAAAATAGAAATGTCAAAATAGAATTTATAAGATTAGGAAATGAAATTTCAAAGATCTTAACAACAAATTCAAAAATTAGAAAAGTGAGATTTCAAAGATTTATAAATAGATTTTAAAGAAAATTATAAAATGATGTTAGGTTTTAATCTCTCTTAAATGGACACAATATGCATTATGGTGGATAAGCTATCATTTATTCTCATTTAGTGATCAATTATAGTAATTAAGGGGATTAAGAAATTTATTCATAATTTTGTGGTTAATTATGTGGCTTATTATGTTGTTAGTTATGTGTAGAGGCAATTAATCTTTAATTATTCAATGATGGGCTCACAAAATTATGATTTTGGATTCTTACGCTCTACTCTATCTCTATAAATAAGGAGGCTATGGTTCACTTGAGTAACCCATGCTCATAACCCTCAAGGAAGAGTTCCATTTCTCCTAGAACTAAAGCGGTTGGCTTGGGGATATGGAAGTGACCTCTCTCCTGTAAAGAAAACAAGATTATGAAGAAGCAAATAATGGATACAACTATGACTTATTTTTTGATTATCTTATTAATTATACTAATAAACTTAGATGCAAGCCAAATGCTCTTTGCAATGTGATATCAGGTTTTTCTAAAAATAGATTGAAAAACCAAAAATGAGATTTTGGAAACAAGAAAGCATGTTAAAGAAAAACAAGAAATGAGATTTCAAATATTTTTAAAATAGATCATAAAAAATTAGAAAAGGAGATTTCTATTTTGTTAAAACACAAATTCAAAAAACACGAAATAAGATTTTAAAGATTTTTCTTTAAAAAGCTTAATTTAAAACAATCAGAAAATGAGACATTGTAGTTTTGAAGTAGATTAAAGAAAAACATAAATGAAATTATGAAAATTGAAAAAAAAAGTCGAAAGCAGATACTCAAAAAATTTGAAAAGGTTGGACTTAGAAAAATAAAAATAGAACAGCAGAAATTAGGAATGGAGATACTCATAAT
Organism: Lemna minuta; assembly: GCA_024174645.1. Lineage (NCBI taxonomy): Eukaryota > Viridiplantae > Streptophyta > Magnoliopsida > Alismatales > Araceae > Lemna > Lemna minuta. Next base: position 16,843,876 of record CM044104.1, on the reverse strand, counting down.
ATGCTAATTAGACATGATAATACATGATTATTGATGCATATGAAGGCATAAATCATTTCATTCCTATACATGTTATCATATTATGAGTATTTATCTATCATTCTATGAAAAAGTCATTATAATCTCAAAATACTTTAATTTAGGGTTAAATATGATAAATTAAAGAAAAATAATTTTATGACCCATATTTACTTGAGATTATAAGTGGTTTTTAAAGTTAAATAATAAGAGAAATCATTTTGTATAAACATCCATTTATTTTTCTAAAGTTAAAATCTTAAAGAAATGAATGTATTTTTTAAATAGAAATTAAATCTCTTTTTATTTATTAAAGTTGACTACTTAGAATGATAGATAATTAAATTTCTGATCAATTGAAAGAAATTTGGATTAATTTGGAGTTATATTTTGAAAGTTATGAATTTTCTAATTTTTAAGGATTTTTCTTGAATTTTTTTGAATTTTTCTAATTTTAAAATAAATTTCTAAGGATTTTCCGGAATTAAAAATCGAATTTTCTAATTAAAATTGATTTTTACGAATCTTATAAAGCGCGCAGGTGACGTGGCGTGATCGGGATCGTCCGATCAGATCGCGATCAACGATCAAGGAGAGGAGGCAACGTGACAGCGTGAGGAGCGTCCGATCGCGCGTGGATTCTCAGCCGTTGATCTTCACTTAAGTGAAGAGGGGTATGTGGCGAGATGGGGTTCACAGGATGTGTTTTAATCTCGACCGTTGATCGCAAGGAGTTATAAGAGTCGAGATTTAAAACGCATCAAGATCATCCGATCGCGATCCAACAGTGAGCGTTTTGATGCATTTTATAATGCATGCGACGTGGCTTCCTCTGATGCATCCAACCACGATCCAATGGCCATGACTTAATGGTAATGATTCGCATTCACGCGTTTCATCAGAGCCGTTGATGTGTTTCATCGGATGGTTACGCCCAAATCGCCTAGAAATTGAGATGTTCTTCGTATTTGTTAAGCATTCGAGAGCAATTCAATTAAATTGAACTGTTTAGACACCAAATCTCTTGAATCTCTTGATCCTAATCTCTTCTAGACTCATTTTCACGTCCGAGGAGTGCTTAAGATCAAGATTTCGACGATCAACGAGGAAAAAATCGACGCTTGAACTCCACAAATCGTGATTTTTGGATTTTGATGAATAGCCTTGATTCCGGAGATTCATTGGATCAATTCGATCACAATTGTGGGTTAGGGATCGTGTTTTATCCTAATCTATCTTCATTTGGTGTTTAATTTCATTTTAGAATCGTTAATTAGTTTAATTTTAGTCTTTCTTTTGGTAAAATTGAGATTTACATTCTCGAAAAAATCAACCATCTTCAATCTTCAATTTCTCCGCAAAATCAAAGTCAATTTTATTGATTTTTGATTCCATGGAATCATCTTCAAGTCCTCTTTCATATAATATCATTTTCCTCAATTTCTATCATCGATTCATTATCCGATTTGATCAAATTCAAAGAGATCATTAGATATTTCCCTTACTCCCTTTGGATTCCACCCATATTTACCATTATACCCCTCAATTCGAATTAATTTCATTAAATTGATAAGTTTGGACTTTATTTTGACACGAGACCATGTGTTTTCAACGACCTCGCGGTCTCATTTCGTCAGATACACAAATATGACGATTTCCAAAACACTATGAAATCAAAAAAGAAAAACTTTGATTTTTCAAACTAGATTTTTTTGGGGGAGGATTGCACGTGAAAGCCTTCAAAGGAAGGCATTATGAGCTTCCTGGCAAGAGAGAATGTCAGGGCATCAAGGAGATTTCCTAGATCAAGAGAGGGAGAGAGGGGGCTTGGATTAATGTCACGAGAGAAAGAGATTGCCGCCCAGCCATTGTTAGGTCAGAGAGAGTTGGATAGTCGTGATTGAAAAAGGCTGGGATGTCTTGATTGCTTGAGAGTGAGATAGGCAGGATCGTCATGACAGCGAGCTGCTGGGGCATTTCAGTTTTGTTCGAATGTTAAGGAAGAAAGAGTGGGGTTCCTTCTTTTTGCTTTAACATACCTAAAAAGAAGAAACTATATCTAGGGTTTAACAAGCTCAACGCATGATGCTCAAACCATTCTGGGAGGCAGATAAGTCCTTTAAAAGTACGATAATTATTCAACATTCATGGTTGTCATCCTCGCTCATGTTTTTAAAAGATGTTTGTTGAGACAAATAAGTATACATTGATCAAGATATCGATTTACAGGATGTTTTTAAAGGAGTGTACACTGATCAGGATTATTTAAAAAATTTATTAGTAATAGTCACAAACTCTATACAAGTGCTAACACACGAGAGACTTCCACCAAAAAGGCAAGCTGTAGTAACCAAAGATCTACCCTAGCATGATGACATTTGATTATGACGACGATGATTCAAAATTGAAGAACTAAATGAGTCTTGACTTTGGATCATGAGCGACATCAAAGAGGAGCTTGAAGATTACTGACATTGACCAACAAGATGCATTGAATTGATGCAAACGAGAGAGTAGTGACTATTACACCAAAATTTTCTTGTATTGCGAGGGAATTCTTGGCAGTTTTTGCTAAAATTATGCTTGTTGAACAAATGTTCTCTATCACTGTAGGAATCGTCTATTTCTAATGGGTAAGATTTTTCATGAAGATCGTATCATCAATAATAATCTTTAAATCTTGACTTTCATATAAGTAGCAACTGAGTTGTGCGGATGACATCATGGAGGTCCTCAACCACAAATATGGGAAGGGATCGAATGAGCTGGGATTGGATGAGTTGGGATGGTGATTGGCTGATGGAAAACAATTGTACAATGGTTATTTGTTGTATAAAAACAAATTTTTTTAGAAACTTGAAAAAACTCAAAATCATTTGTGATCTTTTTGTGATCTCCTTGTATTGTCTACCGAATCTAGTTGTCTCCCTTCTTTTTTCGAGCTAGAAAAATGGCTTATTCTGTGGTTTATGGGTAATACATTCTCATGCAAGGAGAAATTCATCTACAGAGAGCACTTCTTTTCGTCACGTGTGCTCCCTTTTAATCTCCCTAATTTCTTATTTGTATTTTTCCTAGGTATTCATCTCTAGTGGCAACGTTGTTTTATGGGTATTCATTAAAATAATTTGGGATCGATCTCTCCCAAATGGATTAGCATTTTTCTTCTTTTGCCCTTAAACATATGTTTAGAACATTTGTTTAAGGACTAGTGATCACTGTATTATGATCTCATCATAATTATTTATTCATTACATATACTCACAGACTTCATTGCAAACATCACATATGAATGATAATGAATAAATTTCATTTCAATGAACATAAACGAGATACATGGAAGTGTGATTGGCTTATATGCCATATAATATTCGTCAATTGTTAGTGTTATTGATACGAGATTTAAAATTTGAATCTAGATAGCAATGTTTGATCATTTGGGTATGTAGCCCAAGTTTTCAACAACTTTTCATCCTTAGAGTAATGGATAGATGGAGCGAACCAACAATATTCTCAAGGAGTACCTCTGACACTACATGTTGGCTCATTAAGAGAATTTGGTAAGCTTACTCAATCTTGCTCAATTCTCACACAACCTCCATAAAAGCTCGGCAACGAGGTACTCACCCTTTGAGACTACATCACCAAGGCAACCTCTTATCCCTTTCGAGTTTGTGCGACTTACCAATTCACAAAGGATTATCAAGGGCTAAATGAATATCCTTTGTACTTTGGTACCTGTGTGGAACCACTCGAATATTCTTGCCACAAGATGTGTTCATTTGCATGTTGCACCAGCACCATGTGGCATGTAGTGTGAGCCACTTTGGTCCCCAATGAGCCATCTGTCCTTGCTAGCACGTCCCCTATTAGGCATCACCACCAATCCAGAATTTTCTCTCATTTTTCACAATTAAGGTTGAAAATTTCATAAAAATTATCTAAGAGTAATAGATAATGAAACAAAAAGTGAGCAAAATTTCATGAATTTTTTAAAATCATATCCAAAAACCAAGTACTCATATTAGCAACAAATCTTAACCAATTGGAACCAAATTTAATACCGTTCCTTTTTATTTCATCTAGACATTAAAAAATACAAATTTATTTTAAAATATGTGATTTAAGAGTAAACATTAAACCAATTATTCATATTATTCTTGACTTTGTTTGTGTTTCTCTTTTGTCAAGGCCTAATAACTTAAAAATCTGGAAGACATGGTTAGCTAAAAATTTTGAGTTCACTAATAAGAAGAAAAATTCCTAAATTTTTGCTCCAATATAAATAATATGGTGCTCAATAAGTTCATCAACATTTATTGTGCCTTTTGTTTTTGGGAAAATACACTCTACTTTATTGGATCTAGTTAGCCTAGCTATGATTGAGTTTTCATTATTAGTCCACTTTTTCCCTTAATATATAGAGCTATCTCTCCTTGAGAATTAGACCATATTCTTGATTCCCTCAATTTAAATTGTATCATGGCACTTTGGTTTTCCTAGAGTTCCATTTTATTAATCTTATTGTCTTTGTGAGATTTCCATTAGAGTTATAATTCTTTATTTTGTGAAATTAAGTTGGCTTACCCTCCATTAAATAATTCTCTCTTTACTTCCATATTTTGTCCATATTGATTATATTGTTTTGTCTTAATTGAGCAAAACAAACCTCATCCAAAAAAATTTAAAATTAAAATTTTGTTCTTCATTTCAAATGTTTCACATCTTTACTATCTTTCAGGCTTCATAAATGTAAATTTATCATTTTTTATTTGTTAAAATAAAAATCAACCACTCTTATCACTACTGTTAGTGACATCTTTTACATTCTCTACTAACTAGATATAAATTTATATTCTTTAAGGGTTATTGATAACATGCTAATTAGACATGATAATACATGATTATTGATGCATATTAAGGCATAAATGATTTCATTCCTATGCATGTTATCATATTTATGAGTATTTCTCTATCATTCTATGAAAAAGTCATTATAATCTCAAAATAATTTAATTTAGGGTTAAATATGATAAAGTAAAGATAAAAAATTTTTATAATCCATCTTTACTTGAGATTATAAGTGTTTTTAAAGTTAAAATAATGAGAGAAATCATTTTTATAAACATTTATTTAATTTTCTAAAGTTAAAATCTTTAAAGAATAAACGTATTTTTTAAATAGCAATTAAAACTCTCATTATTTATTAAATTTGACTTTTTATAATGATAGATAATTAAATTTTGGATCAAATGAAAGAAATTTGGATTAATTTGGAGTTATATTTTGAAATTTGTGAATTTTCTAATTTTTAGGGATTTTTCTAGAATTTTTCTGAATTTTTAATGAATTTCTAAGGATTTTCCGGAATTAAAAATCGATTTTTCTAATTAAATATCAATTTTTCAGAATATTTTAAGATCGCAGGTGATGTGATGGCTTCATAACCGTCCAATCGATCGTGATTGATTATCTCAATGATGAGGTGACGTGGCAGCTTGTGAAGCGTCCGATCGTGCGCGATATCAACCGTCGATCTTCACTTAAATCAGATGCACACGTGGCTTAATTGGGTCCATCAATCGCGTCTAATCTACACTGTTAATCGCAAGAGTTATAACGGTCGAGATTAAATGCACGGAAACGCATCAGAAGCATCGGATCTCGATCCAATGGCGGCAGTTTCGATGCGTTTTATAACGCACGACACGTGGCTACATATGAGCACTCCATCGGCGATCGAACGACCCCGACTTAATCGTAATGGTTCGTGATGAACTGTTGCATCAGAGCCGTTGATTAAATTGATCGGACGGTTACGCCCAAATACACTATAAATTGAGATGTTCTTCCGATTTGTAAAGCATTCCAGAGCAAATAAATCAAATTGATCTGTTTAGACACCAAATCTCTTGAATCTCTTGATCATATCCTCTTCTAGACTCAATTCCGCGTCCACGGAGTACTTAAGATCAAGATTTGGATTAAAGACGAGGAAGAAATCGACGCTTGAACTCCACGATCGTAATTTTTTGGATTTTTTATGAAAAGCCTTAATCCGGCGATTAATTGGGTTAATCTGATTGCAATCTTGGGTTAGTGGAAGCAATTTTCACTAATCTTTTATCTATTCATGTTTAATTTTTTTTAGATTAGTAATTTAGATTTAATTTTGTTTAATTTTTGTTAAAATTGTTCTTCCGATTTTTGGAAATCATCCCTCACTTTGATCTTCAATTTCTCCGCGAAATCAAAGTCAAATTCGATGATTTTTGATTTCCTGGAATCGTCTTCAAGTTCTCTTTCATAATCTACCATTTTCTCCAATTTCTATCATCGATTCATTGTCCGATTAGATAAAATTCGAAGAAAACATCAGAAATTTCCTTAATTCCATTATTTACCATTATACCCCTCAATTCGAGATATTTTCATCAAATTGGTAAGTTTGGAATTTTTTTTTTCTTGACCGTGTGCAATTGACAACCACTCGGTCTTGATCCGTCAGGTATATACTATAAACTCTATTTAAATTTAAATGCTTTAAAGTAGAAAAGATGAAGGCAAATAGGTCTGGAAAGATTCAAAAATTTCCCTTAAAAGTTAAAATGTTAAGTGATTTTCATCAATAATCACAAATTCTTTAAGGTTTTCTTAAATGTGAGACATCCAACTTTAAAATTTGACTTCCCTAATAAAATCTTCAAGCACTTACGAAAACTAAATTGATGACACATCATGTCATGAAAAATTGTATAGAAAATGTTAGGAAAGTGGGTTTATAAAACTCATCAACAATATAATTCACGATGTGTTCATTCTTCTTTTCTCATCATCAATATTTCATGATTTTGTCTTATTCCTTGGTGTTATGTTTATATGAAAAAAATGAAAAATACAAAGACATGAAATAAGAAAATGAAGGCATTGTGCTGCCTTCGAAGAAATACCAAGTAAAAATTAACAAAGAGTAATAGATAATGAAACAGAAAGTGATCAACATTTTATGAATTTTTAAAAATCATATCCAAAAACCAAGTACTCATGTTAGCAACAAATTTTAACCAATTGGAACCAAATTTAATATTTTTCGTTTTTATTTCATCTAGAAATTAAAAAATGCAAAATTTATTTTAAAATATGTGATTTAAGAGTAAAGATTAAACCAATTATTCATATTATTCATGACTTTATTTGTGATTCTCTTTTGTCAGGGTCTAATAACATAAAAATATGGAAGACATGGTTGGCTAAAATTTTTGAGTTCACTAATAAGAAGCAAAATTCCTAAATTTTTGCTCCAATATAAATAATATGGTGCTCAATAAGTTCATCAATATTTATTGTGCCTTTTGTGTTTGGGAAAATACACTCTACTTTATTGGATCTTGTTAGCCTAGATATGATTGAGTTTGCGTTATTAGTCCACTTTATCCATTAATATATAGAGTTATCTCTCCTTGAGAATTATACCATATTCTTGATTCCCTCAATTTAAATTGTATCATGGCAATTTGGTTTTCCTAGAGTTCCATTTTATTAATCTTATTGTCTTTGTGATATTTCCATTAGAGTTATCATTTTTTATTTTGTGAAATTACTTTGGCTTACCCTCCATTAAATATTTCTCTCTTTACTTCCATATTTCGTTCATATTGTTTTGTCTTCATTGAGCAAAACAAACCTCTTCCAAAATTTTTGTAAATTAAAATTTTTTTTTTCATTTCAAATGTTTCAGATTTTTACTATCTTTCAGGCATCATAAATGGAAATTTATCATTGTTTATTTGTTAAAATCAACAACTCTTATCACTACTGTTAGTGATATCTTTTACATTCTCTACTAACTAGATTTAAATTTACATGCTTTAAGGGGTATCTAATATATACTCTATTTAAATTTAAATTCTTTAAAGTAGAAAAGATGAAGGCAAATAGGTCTGGAAAGATTAAAAAATTTCCCTTAAAAATTAAAATTTTAAGTAATTTTCATCAATACTCACAAATTCCTTAAGGTTTTCCTAAATATGAGACATCCAACTTTAAAATTTTGTCTTCCCTAATAAAACCTTCATGCACTTACGAAAACTAAATTGATGACACATCATGTCATGAAAAATTGTATAGAAAATGTTAGGAAAGTGGGTTTATAAAACTCATCAACAATATAATTCACGATGTGTTAATTCTTCTTTTCTCATCATCAATATTTCATGCTTTTGTCTTATTCCTTGGTGTAATGTTTATATGAAAAAATGAAAAAAATACAAATACATGAAATAAGAAAATGAAGGCATTGTGTTGCCTTTGAAGAAATACCAAGTTTAATGTCATCATCGAAACATGGTTGGGATCATGGAAAAAAAATGAAGCTATCTACTTCTTTAGGGAGATAGGAATCCATAAATCATTAGAAGAAAGTGGTTTATAAGGCTCTAAGATAGATTTTTGTGTCTATAATTATGACCTTTGTCTCAAGGTTGGTATGACCTCGCGTCTCATCAATCCATGTCATCTAGGATTCCATCTCATGCACTTAGATAGTTCTTGATTCCCCACATGTCCTCATGCCTGGTCATCCTAGCAAGAATTTTTTTGTTTTGTCTCTGGTATGGAGGTTTCGAGAACTTCACCAAGTTGGTGATGAAAGGTTTCATTTTCCAAGCTAAACTCCTCTATTTTTGGTCTCATTTCACTTTTTATCTCATGAAGTGTCTTGATAGCATTAACTATTTAGTTACAATTTTCTTATCTTCTCAGTCGTTCTCCATAGAATCATGGGCACCAAACTACATCAATAAACAAAAAGCAAACCTAGTTGATCCATATCGTTGAATCTTTGATCCAATCAATACTTGAGGTTGAGCAAGCATTTCACGAAATTGAGTGTTTTGATTGGATCGCCAAATCGACCATCCAACTCTCCATCAACGCGATTTTCCCATCCCTAGGTATTCATGTTTTTTCCATAGATTAGTCTTCTCCCCATTTTGAAGACTTTATAATTTATGTTCAAATTTTAATTTTAATGACATTTAAACATAGAAAATACTTATTCATGTGAAGCCTAATTTAGTAAAAGCAAACCCCATATCAAGACACGCAAAATATTTTGTTTAATATCTTTCCATAAGGGCACAAAATGTAAATATAAATATATATTTTTTAAATCATTATTAAATGTGGAATAATAATTTTCTAGAGTGCGGAAATACTTCAAGTTGACATTTGAAGCTTTTTTCTCTTTAAAAGTTGCAAATAAAATATTCAATTTGATGGCGACGTCAAATTATTGGTTTCACTAAAAATTTAAATTTACGATAACGACAGAAATGAGATTCCCTTCCGTGGCCCTTTTGAACGGTCCAGATTTCACGATGTCGCAGAATCTCCCACGTGGTACTTGAAAAGGTCGCCACGTGCAGTAGACAAAACTTTTGAGGATCAGCATTCGCATATGACAAAGCACGTCGACGTTTCTTTGATCAGTGTTTTCTGCATCGCGTATTTTCTTCAATGGAGCCTGCGTTCTCTCTCTCTAAATAGAGTCACGACGCCCTCCCTTTGGCGCTCACGAAAGAAGGACGCCCTCATATTCCCACCGATGCTCTCTCCCCCTCTCGACGGCTGAAAGCTCCCCACCGAAGCTCAAGCTGCATAAAAATCGATTAGCTTCTCCAGGTAAGGGGGTGATGCCGATTTTGAGGTTTTTTCCCCATATTCTTCAAGCCTGAAGCTAAGTAAGAGAGAAAAGAAATCGTCCCTGTTCAAACTCAAAAAAGGAGAAAATGCGTGCTGCTATTCTACTCTCCAAGCTCAAGAACAGAGGAAACCAATTTTGAGAACGATTAACGGGAGAAATCTAGTCAGATTCGCGTGGGTTTTGTTTCAAGCCATGTGAATCAGTTATTTTATGAGCGTTCTTTCTCATTTGGGCCGAGAAAACGTCTCACTTGGATTTTTAAATCGATTTCGTTTTTTATCATAGAAATATTCTAGATGAATATCAGTTTTATTTCTGTGATTGCATAAATTATGTGCATTTGAGGTTTGATTTTTGGATAAATTCAGGTGAAATTCTTAATGAATCTTAGGTTAGGAGTTAGTTTATTTCTCAGGTTATAGTCAAGGAGAATTGAAGGTTATAGATTTCTGGATGTCTGCATGTATTTTGCAGATAATAGATATAGTTAAGATTATTTATCTACACAGATACTCTACACATATTCAAATAATCTGTATTTAATTTAGTTGTACTACTGATTTCTAAATATCGTATATATACCTATATAATGTCGATATATTTATAGCTAATTTGAAGTAGATACACTTATAGATATTCATAGATATACTCATGTACATGTATATACATATACATATACATATATATATATATATTCTGTGTCTTTCTGCACATAGATGTAGCAGAAATTGATGTCTAATCAGATTGAGATATACCTATTATATAGTTCGATATCTATATTTATATCTTACCTTCAGGTGCAATTTTAGTAACTCAGAAGAATCGGCAATGGAATCCTTCATCCAATCCTGTTCTTCCTCACAAAACCTGGATACCCCCAATAGCCAGATTTTTTACAACTTTTGGGTTCTCCCTTTGATTGACCATCCACTGCAGTGTGCGACAGATGATGATTAAAGTTTTACTGTTTAATTACTTTTAACTTTTTTAGAACTTAATCAATTTTTAATGTTTTTATTAGTTACGGGAAAAATCAGATATTTTGATTTGTGATTCTAATTTTCCTAAATTTTGAAGAAGGCCCCAATGAGATTTTAATTGATTTATTAAAGTGTATAAATGAGAAATTAAAAATCAGAAATCATACTGATTAAAATTTTCTGATTTGAGGAAATTCATCTAATTTTTTAAAGTGTATCATTGATATTAAAGGCTGTCATATGAAAAAAAAAGAAGTTATACTGGTAAAACATTTCTGATTTTAACTAACTCATCTAATTTATTAAAGTGTATCATTGATATTAAAGCGAGTCAGATGACAAAAATAGCAATCATATTGATTGTAATTTTCTCATCTGATTAAAATTTGAGTGAGTTGATTAAAAATCAGAAATCATATTCATCTCATTATTGTTCAAGAATACTAATGTGGATTTGATGTCCATTCATGCATTATATGAGTGATCTGAATGACATTTGTATTACATTTCCTGAATTATATTTTTTACAAATCTTTCATGTCATTTGTAGATTGAGACGTCACCAAGCATCAACGACCTATCGCTGAAATTACAGGTTTAACCGAACCATCTTCGGACATTACCGTCAGCATCACCAAATCGCAGTCATGTTTAGGTTCCCACGAGAAACCGGTCCCGACACTGGAACTGGAGAACACTAACTGTGGTGGATATTTTTCTGGTTCACATCAAATTAGAAAGCAATGATGGCCCCTGAATTTTATCATTCAAGCAATAAATTAAGAAGCATCACCTTGATATTTAGGATACCTTACTTTACGCACTGGGGCCAGAGTTTACTGATTTCCGGGTCTGAGCCGGTTTTTGGTTCTTGGGATGTGAAAGGAGGTCTGCTTCTGAGTCCAAAGCACAAAGGGAATGAGCTACTGTGGTGTGGTCAAATTACTGTTGCGAGTGGCTTCAGATCTGAATACAAATATTATGTCGTCAATGATGATAGAAATGTCCTCAGATGGGAGGCTGGTAGGAAGCATGAGATATCCTTGCCTGACAGAATTCATGAGGGAGTCATTGAGATTCATGACCTTTGGGAGGTATGTGATTGAATTTCTTCTTATCCTTCTAATCTTCGGTTAATATCATTTTTTTTCTTTCAAACCATTGGTAGAGAAACCATTTTGATGGATTGGTATATGCTGGTCCTTGATAATTATCAGATCTTAACATCGACTTCTCTTGGCTTTCCCTTTGGATTGATGTGAAAATTTTGAAAGGTGGTAAACCTGAACTGTCTTATCATCTTCATGAGATTCTAGGTGGCAACAGACACTATCTTCTTCAGAAGTGCTTTCGGAAAGGTCATCTTTGGTCAACGACAGCTGGTGAAGTCAGATCAAGACTCCGAATATCATTATGAGAACCCTGGTGAAGGTATATTTTGCTGGAAATTAAACTTATGGTTCCTCTGGGAATATGACCCTTATTGTCATATCTTTATTTTGCTGACACAGGTTCTATAGCTATTCAATTTAAGATTTCTTGTCCAAGAATAGATGAAGGCACATCGGTAAGACAACTTTACACTTCTTAATATCTGAGAATAGATGAACTCCATTTAGAAGCTTTCCACACCATCTCTCTATTTCACTTGGTTCTTTAAGGAAAAAAAGGTTGTCCTTTCCATCTTCATTGGAAGCCCCTATTATTACTTTGGCATGAATCCACTATGTTATATTAGAATCAATGTAAGTGACAGTTGACAAAACTACAAGAAAATCTCTGGGGCAGCGGAGGTTTGGAAGGTTGTGATCATGGAGGAAGATAAAAAAGTAGAAATGGACAGGAGACAAATATCTAGGCAGGTGTGGCTGAAAGAGGGGGACGCAAATACTTGTTTTTTCCATCTCATCGCAAACAGTTGAAGGCGTTCGAGCCATATACAGAGGGTGCCGGTGGGGACTGAAGAACCACTTTAGGGGAGTGACCCTGACGTGGGGGTTGGAATCAATGGAGATGGAGCAGTAAGGGGGCATCTCAACTGACGCAATAGCAATGAGTGGAGCTAGTGCAGCCATTCTTAGTGGAGGAGATCTAAGAGGCCATCCAGGGACTTAAGTGGGAAGGGGCACCAGGACCAGACAGGGTACTGTTGTTTTTTTCTTCAAGGTGTGTTGGGAGATGGTTCAAATGGATGTGATGTCCACCCAAGGGGAGTTTGAGAGTGGATCCTACTGCTTGGAGTGGATCCACAAGTTGCATCTATTTCTCTTGCCAAAGTGTCATGGGGCACTGAGAGTGGGGAATTTCCTATCTCTCTGTCTAACTCAATCTACTACTTACTTACAAAAGATCTTGGCCAATCGGTGAATGCGGAACTTTCCAATCAGTTTTCATCCCATGTAGACGACTAGTGGATAGCTCAGTGCTTGTAAGAGAGATTACAGTGATATTGAAGAAAAGGGAGACCGAGGGATTCATCTGGAAGGTGGAGTTTGCCAAAGCATATGACTCTTTTGATTGAAATTTTCTTTTGTCGTAAAGGCGAAGGAGAGGTTTTCCATAGGTATAGTTGAGTTGGGTTAAAATGTGGATCACTTTGCACTTGTTCTCGGTGCTGGTGAATGGACATCCTGAGGAAGGATGATTTTTTCTTACCATAAAGAGGGATCAAGCAGGGCTGCCCGCTGGCACCCCTACTGTTTGTCCTTGCTGCAGATGCCCTTGCCATTTGTATGACTCAAGTGTGTGCACATGGGTCACTAAATGGCTTCCACATGTCAAGCTACCTGATGGGCATTCCACTACTACAATATGCAGATGACACTCCTTTCTTCATAGAAGGTTCAGTGGAGGAGGCTAGGAACATATCTTCGCTACTGGACTTATTTGCAGATTGCTTGGGCCTCCCCATAAACAGAGCCAAATCAGCCTTCGTTGGCTTTGGTCTTTCCCAGGAGGAGGACCATTGATTGGATGCCTTTGGGACACTGAAGGGGACATTGCCCATGCGCTATTTGGGCCTACCATTGACAACAAACTGGCTTAAGATGAGAAATTGGCAGCCAATGATAGAGAAAATGGAGAGACGGCAAGAGGAACGACACAGCAGAGTATTGTCAAGGGGAGGGCAACTAGTATTATTGTGGTCGAGTCTCTCTGTGATCCCACCTTCTTCCTCTTGGTCTTCAAACTTCCTGCGGGCATCGGTAAGAATTTGGACGGGTTGATGATGAGATCCTTGTTGAAAGGGTCGGGGTCAGAGGACAATAAGGGAAGGGCATTGATTACATGGGACAAAGTGTGATGGCTAATCCCTCAAGGGGAACTAGGGTTTTGGCAACTGCACACCATAAATTTGGCTCTCTTGACAAAGTGGGTGAGCAGGATTATGCGTCTCGCAGATGGTCTAGTGATGTCGGTACTCACAAACAGCTATGTCACAGGGGTGAACTGGGAGAGGTAAATGGACCCGGTCATTGGGGCCTTTGTCTTTTGGCAAGAATTGCAAAAGGTATTCCCGCAAATATGGGAATTCTTTGTTGCCAAGCTAAGGTAAGGCTCCTCATTACAATTTTGGATGGATGATTGGTCAAATCAGGGTGCTCTTTGTGACAAATTCCCATGCCTGTCCTCCGCTGCATTTAATCCCGAGGCCACAGCTGGAGAGTGTTGGGATGGCACATGGAGCCCACTTCTAGGGGTCTATCAGATCAGATGGTTGATGCATAATTGTCGAGATGATGATGGAGGTGTGGAGTCAATGATGGTAGCCTGCGTGAAGAGTGAACAATGAGGCCTCACCGGAGATGATGGTGGTGCAAACCAAGTAAGTAGTGGGAGATGTTGACAGTGTCGAAGGTGGACAAAAAGGTAGAGTAGTCAGTTAGGATTGACAGAGGAAGAAAAGGCCTTCTCTGTCTAATGAGTAGAAAACATAAGTGATCATATTTTTCAGAATGACAGTCTCTGAAAACAGAGAATGGATGAGCATACACAGAATCTTGGCCTTGGAATCATTGCTGAGCAGAGGAGGTGACTGGCGTCCAAGATGGAGGCATGATGAGCGTGAAGATGCAGGAAACTTTTAGCTGGTTGTGATGAAGACATGGTAAAAGAAAGTCACAGACAACAGTGTTGATGGTGATCATAGCGACTGGAGGAATGAAAGGCAGCGGAGGGAAACCCTCTGCCTGCTGTGATACCATGTGGAAAGATGAGATAAGATATTGAGAATATATGTGTCTCCAAGCCTGTAATCTTCCGAAAATCTTTTTCAATAAACTCAAGTAGAATTTGGTTGTTTTGGGAATAGCAGAAAACAGAGAGATAAAAGCGGTCAAGGATTGAGAGGATAAGAGAGGAGTCAATGAGGCTTGTCCCATCGTGATCCAAGGAAGTCAAGCACTAACCTTAGGGGATAATCAAAGAGAAGAGAGGGTAAGGTTGAGAGTAAGGTTAATGGCTGGAGAAGTTAGTGTCAGGAGTGCACTCACATTGATGGCTAACTAATTTGCTGAGCTTCTCAATTTTTTTAACTTCCCATTGGGCTGGCTCTCTGACTGGGCTCCTAATGGTCTCTTCAGCCCACTTCCAGTTCCGATCCTCATAGAACCAGAGGAGGCCTATATCGAAATAGGCACCAGAGTATACCTAAAGTTACACAATGAGGCCCTCCAATGGCTTCATAGGAGAGACAATAGAGATAGGGATATGTTGAACCTGATTGGGTTTCACAAAAACAAATGATCATTTCAAATTTCAGATGGTGGGAAAGGAGACTGCTACTGCCTAGAGTTAAATAAAACTGTCTTTGTTTATTCAAGTTATACATGCCTTATAAGTGCACCCATAGCACATTACATGTTACAAAAGTACCTTGAAACTGCCTATCGACAAAATAACTCTGGCACATCTATATCTAATGTTTTTTTTCGTAACTCTCAAGTTAGTCTTACATTTGTAAGAAAATTTTATGGTCTATAGAAAAATCAAGTAATATTCTGTATTTATTCAGCAATATAATTCCTATTGTGCGTTCAAAGAAATTTCTTTTTGTTATGAACGCCTCTGACTCATGAACCCAATTATTCATTTTTATTAATGAAAATTTTTGATCATTTAAATCCTGCAGGTTTATGTTACAGGGGATGCCTCTCCATTAGGGCATTGGGATTCTGAAAACGCTCTCAAGCTCTTCTGTGCTGGAGACTCTGTCTGGCAAGGAGATTGTGTGATGAAAAAGGACGATTTCCCCTTAAAATATCCTTCTTAGTCCAAATCTGAACTCATGCAATTTGATTATCAAATTGTAAAAATCATAATTTCAGTTTTGTTTGTTATCCTTGACATTGTGTTCACATACAAGTACTGCCAAAAGAAAAAATCTGGGGTTTCTTTGTTGGAGATTGGTCTCAATAGGGAGCTTGAGATGGACTTTGTAACTGAGAATCCTCCAAACTTTGTATTATTATCTGATGGAGGTTTCAGGGTAAATCATAAATCCACTATCAATTGCCTGTTTCTCACTTATCCAGTGTATTGATTTGGTGTTTATTGGGATACTTCTTAGGAGATTCCTTGGAGAGGAGCTGGTGTAGCTGTTCCCATGTTTTCTGTTAGATCTGAAGATGATCTTGGTGTTGGAGAATTCCTCGACTTGAAGCTACTTGTTGACTGGGCGGTGGATTCAGGGTTTCATCTCGTTCAGCTTTTACCAGTCAATGACACATCAGTTCATGGAATGTGGTGGGATTCATATCCTTACAGGTAGTCTTCTCTTTTTCGTTCTTATATTTTGCATCTGCCTTGACTGTTTTTGGCTTTTCAAACTGTGATCTTCTTCATTGGGCATATTCATCTTTACTGCTGAAGTTCATTAAATGGTAGAAGTATATGCACCTCGCACTTCTTATTCTTATGCTTCTTAGATTTCAAAAATATATGGGAGGCTTAGCACGAAAATGCAAATATATGAATAATTTTCCGGAATCTTAGTGTTTAACTTGAACTAGGGCAGCAAAGCAGCAGATAAAAGAGAGGGCATTGTGTCAACGGAGGCAGTTGTATTTTACATTAGTCTAATTTCTAAAATTTTGGATCCAATTCTGATTGCAACCATAAAATTTTAATTTTTGTTGCATCTATGCAGACTCCTTAGTCCCTCTTTTCCTTGCAGCTCTCTGTCTGTGTTTGCACTTCACCCGCTATACTTAAGGGTCCAAGAACTTTCGAGAAACATTCCCAATGATATTAAGGTAATCCATGAAAGACTTTTGGTTAAAAACTTCGGAGTTATTGTTAATGAGGTAGTTTTTTATTTAGTTTGAACAGCAATTATATTTATGTTTCTTCCACGCTTATTTTACGTTGTATTGAGTACCCTGTCTAATTGCAGCAAGAGATCCTCATGAAAAAGGAAGAGCTGAATGGGAAGGTCCTCCCTTGTACTATAATGTCACCTTATATTATGCTTTGAAAATCATGTTTTGACAGATTATTAGACTCGATTATGGGTCTCCATTTTTGAACTGAAAACAGAGCGTTGACTATGAAGCCACCATGGCAGCGAAACTTTTGATTGCGAAGAAAGTTTTCCATATGGAGAAGGAGACAGTACTCAGCTCAAGTTCATTTATGAATTTCTTCTCCGAAAATAAGGTAAATATTTGATACCTCTTGAAATCATATCTCAGGCCTTTCCTCATTTAAAGTTGCAAATATTCTTGGTGCAAGTTCATTATCAATGTTCAGGCCAGAGTTATTTAATGCATACCTCTTATTTGAGGCTCAAATATTGAATCTTGAAAATAGTAAAAAATGTTGATAGATCAAGAGGAATAGGAGTACATATTGTTTCATTTGAGAGCAGAGAGGAGATATACTAAGTCTGTAACACAAAATTTTACTAGTTTTCCTGTCACCCTTCAACCCCAACCCTATTTATAGCCTCCACAGAGCTCATTAGGTTATTGGATGACTGTCCTTATACCTGAACTCTGATGAGAGACGTAATAGACTTACTACCCTCTCGCTTGATGCTGTAGTCAAAACAGTTTTTTGAATGTACACCTTTTTGAACCATGACATAAACAGGAGTGGTTGAGGCCCTATGCAGCTTTCTGCTTCCTAAGAGACTTTTTTGAGACATCTGACCACACCCAGTGGGGGCGTTTTTCCAATTATTCTGAGGAAAAGGTATGTCCACCCTGCATGTTAAATCTTGATCTATGTCCTCATGATAGACTCTTCTATCTCCTTTATTTTCAGCTAGAGAAGATTGTATCCAAGGATAGTGTGCATCACGAAATTATCTCTTTCCACTACTACATCCAGTTTCATTTACATCTTCAGGTATGTTGGCGGGACTCTTACTCACTTTACTAGAATCAGTTCCCAACTTATGGTAAGTAATTTCTCTTTATAGCTCTCTGAAGCTGCAGATTATGCCAAGAAGAAAAAAGTAGTTCTGAAAGGAGACTTGCCCATAGGTGTAGATAGGAACAGCGTTGACACATGGGTTTATCCCAGCCTATTCCGGATGAATACGTCAACAGGCGCACCACCTGATTTTTTTGACAAAAATGGACAGAATTGGGGATTTCCTACATATAATTGGGAAGAGATGTCCAAAGATAATTATGCATGGTGGCGTGCTCGTCTGACACAGGTGATGGTGATCCATTGATTTTTAAAACATTTCATTCAAGGTTTTCTTGCTAATGTTTTTCTTTTATATTCTAGATGGGAAAATATTTTACAGCTTATCGGATTGACCATATCCTAGGGTTTTTTAGAATCTGGGAACTGCCTGAACATGCACTCACTGGCTTGGTTGGAAAATTCCGACCTTCAATTGCCCTTAGTCAGGTGATTTTTTTTAGTCGAATAAAAACCATTTCTGCTTTCTTCAAAAAAAAAAAAACCATTTCTGTTTCTGCTGAGAGAAGCAATAATATGACATACTGAGACCGCAGGATGAGCTGGTGAGGGAGGGAATTTGGGACTTTGACCGGTTAAGTCTGCCATACATCACAAATGAGCTATTACAGGTCACTAGTTCCTTCATTTTGATTTTCTTTTCTTCATTTCAAAAAAAGAAATCTTCATTTCTTGACTCATGGTGTGCAGGACAAATTCGGAACCTTTTGGCCAGGAATTGTCGCCCATTTTCTGGACAAAAATTCAAATCACTCGTTCAAGGTGAAGTAGCACAATTCTCTGAGATAGATATTCTTAACTCTCAGGGTTTATTATTCTATTCTGTCAAAGTTTGTAATGAGAAACTTCTTCTCACCTATAGTAGGAGGAAGAGAAGTAACACACTCGCAGAGATTGGGCTGGAAAACACAAACACCACAAGTGAAGGGTGAGCTGGCACTCTCGCCCATAAATAAGGGCTCAGTGCTATTTAGGAGGGGGAGTCCTAGAAAGTGTTACCTGCGAGGAGAGCTTGGGTGGGGTCTCTTGAATACTTCATCTCTGGAGCTGCAAGCCTGGCAGTTTCTTGAATTCTTTTTTCTCTTTCTTTATATTACATTTTTCCTGTTCCCGGTGGCATCAAGATGCCACCGGGAACAACAACTCGGGAGTGGGCAGCGTGATTATCTTGTGTGATAACACTTCAGAGCGAGTGGCGAAATTAAGTCGATACCACTACTGCTTAGGATTGTACCCTCTCTCGTGGTGGCAATTCAAGATTCTGTTACTTCTTCTTGGAGTCCTTCCAGTTTGTTTCTTAATCCAGTTATATTAATCTCTCATATCCTATCTGTCAATGACAAGACCTAATTAGATTTCTTTATGTTGTCAGTATACCCTGGTACCCTCCACTTAATGGAATTTGTGGTTATATCCTTACGGTATCAGCTTCTTATCATCACTGAATTTGTGATCTAGTATGGTCCTTATCTTGATTTGCCAGAAATGGCAATCTTATCTGCCACTAAAGACCACATCTTCTAAATTTTGATCTGCTTTTCATGAATAACATGCCATGGTAGATCTAAGACAAAGTAGGCCGTCTCCTTCATGCCTCATGCCACATCCAGCTTCATTTCCTTCTGACGGCTAACCCCTGCATCTCAGACTGCCAAAATCCCCTTCTATCCCCCAAGATTTCTTATTAATGATCCTCTATATTCAAGATGACCCAGAATAATTACCAAAGAAAGATGGTTGTGCTCTTCTAAAAAAGGGTATGTCTCAGATCAGTTTAGTCTTCCTTTGGCTTGACTTCTCCTGCAAAAAACCAACGACCTTTAGTCATTGATCTCCCTATGCTTCCTTCTCTCCCCTTAGGTTAAGATTGGAATCACTTCATAATCATTAATTCCTGTTCTCTCTGGCAACAACCGCTCAAGGGTTTCTGACTACAGGGAACAACAGGGAGCTGACACTAGCCATGGACTATATTTAGTCAGTGGCTGCCTGTAGGGATAAATGTGTTGATGTATTTACACACTAAGAGTTAGAGCTATGTACATTTTACCCTTAAATCCTTATTTTAATATATTCTATGTCCAGGTCATTTGTGGGCTGTCTAAAAACGTCTTTTAACATAATTTGTAGTTCAAGGATGACTGTAACACGGAGAAGAAGATTGTGGCCAAAATTGAAATGGGCACAGGCAAGTCCTTGTGGGAAGATAGGAAAGATGCTATTCGGCGTGGCCTCTTTGACCTTATCCAGGTATTGACTTCTTCCAAAAAAATTTATCCTCCAACAACATTCTAAAACCTTTTTTGATCCTCCCCAGAACATAGTTCTCATCAGAGACCCTGAAGATGAGGGCAAATTTTACCCACGTTTCAACATGGAGGAAACATCGAGTTTCAGAGACCTTGATGAACACTGGCAAGTCAACTCTTCCTATATTGACATTTGTCTCTTCATTTTTTTTCTATTCCAGTATAATACCAACTCCAGAGAGGGAAACTTTATGGAAAGAGAGCGAGAGAACCAGAAGGTAGATGATAGAATGAAGCAAGTTCTCTTCAATAACTTAAAGTCAAGATGTTTTCCGAGTTCCTCAAAAAAAAAACAGAAAATTCCCTCGTTTTAATACCCCCAGCCCTTTAATGAGAGCTGATGTTTATCATCTTTACTTTAATTGTCAATTAGATTGATGAAACATTCTTTGTTGATTCACTTGAAATAGCAAGAACGTGATGAGGAGATTGTACCATGACTACTATTTCTGCCGGCAAGAGGAACTTTGGCGCAAGAATGCTCTTAAGACTCTACCTGTTCTTCTGGACTCCTCTGATATGCTTGCCTGCGGGGAAGATCTGGGTTTTATCCCTTCTTGTGTGTTCCCTGTAAGGGCTTTGACCTTTGAACTGCAAATATTCTACTTCCTATACGGGAAATGCAACACAGATCTGAGTTGAGCCAAAATATATTGCACAGGTTATGCAAGAGTTGGGGTTGATTGGCTTGCGAATACAGAGAATGGCAGCTGAACCGGGTGTGGAGTTTGGATTGCCTTCTTTATATGATTATATGACGGTCTGCTTCTGATCCCCTTTCTCCCACTGTGGGGTATGAACCTTGTTGATGTCTCTCTCTATCTATCTCTCTTGGTTTCACAGGTGTGTGCGCCATCATGCCATGACTGCTCCCCCATGAGAGCCTGGTGGGAAGAAGATGAGGAGAGAAGGAATCGCTTCTACAGGAATGTAGTGGGTTCCATCCAGAAACCTCCGCCGACATGCGAACCCGAGATGGCAAAATTCATCCTCCACCAGCATTTATATTCCCCGTCCATCTGGGCCATCTTTCCCATTCAGGTAGCCAAAGTCCCATAACCAAGATCTAAGGTTCAGAATCCTGGCCCTTGGATCATAATAAAGTGATAAATTTCATGTTTATTAATTAGTGTGTTAGAATTTACTGATGTCAGTACATGCCAGGATTCGTATTTGAGGATTTTTTTTAGTAATCTTAATTTCTTCTTGTAACCCTATTTAAGGCACTAAAGCTTGAATGGATGTGTCAGTCACCCTGGTTCCAACAACAAGAAACAGAGCTGAACTCTGGATCACAAGACCTTAAACCCTAAATCCCATATCATAACCTGAGAAAGCCAAGGTCCTGATGTATTGAGTGGGATACAATAGGATATTTCATTAGTAGATATATTGGAATTGTTAATGGACTTAAAGGCAAATCTTTGGGAGGGACTCTAACAGAATGTCGCAGACTTTCTTCCCTCATTCTTGGTGCTGATCTTGGTCTAATTTTGAAGGATAGACAGTTCTTTTCAATTTGATCTATTTTGGTTAATTGAACACCATTGATCTTTCTTTTGTGAATTTGTTAATTTTATTTCAATTATTTGCATGACAGGATTTATTGGCACTGAAAGAGGAGTATACTACTCGACCGGCTGTGGAAGAGACAATAAATGATCCGACAAACCCAAAGCACTATTGGAGATATCGTAAGTAGATACCTTGTTAGATTTATCACCCACACTTTCTTCTGTTCTGACAAAAGAAATTTTTTTCTGTATAAATATTTGCTTCACCTTTGTGATATCAAGTGATATTTGTTTCAGTGTTTATCCTTTGTTTCTGTGACCCCCTATCCTAGTCCATGATTGAGGAGATTACATGGAGAGAAAAGCTTTCAGATGAAACTGGAAAGGGAGGAAGAGAAAAAACATGATAAAGACAAGACAGACATGCATGGAAGCTTAATGCCATCTCTAATTTTTAAAAATAATCTTAATTACTGTTTTTTAATGCTTTTCTTATGATGATGGTGTTTAATCATTTTCCCTGTGATTTTCTGCATTTTTGTGACTTTTCATAATATTTTATTCGTCTGCATTTCTTTCTTTTTTCACTGATTTCTGTATTTTTGCCGAATATTTATTACTCTGTATCTCTCCACCCCCCCTAACTCATCGATCGATTCACTTGATCAATTATCAAATGACAATGTCAATGGCGCTCAAGGGCATCTTGCCGATCGAGTTGATGATCTGACGTTGATTAACTTCCATTGATCTAGATTCCCCAACCCTTCTGAGAGAGAAGAAGATATAGACAGAAAATCCAGGAGAAGAGACTGAAAAAGAAAGAAACTCAGAGAGAGCCTGGAAGATAAAGAATAAGAGTGAAAAGAGATAGACATATAGACTAAGACTATGCTTTAACTTTTTTATCCGTTTGGCAGGTGTGCATGTGACTTTGGAGACTCTTCTAAGAGACAAGGAACTCAAAGAATCAATAAAGGATCTGGTCAGCGGCAGTGGAAGATCTTATCCCATGGTGGAAGAAGTCAACGACCAGGAGACAGGTGAGTTGACACTCCATTCTCTTGAGAATGGAAAGAAGATAGTTGAGAACGGAGTGATAAAGGTTCCTTGTAACGTCAATGCCTTATAAGAATAATAAGGAGCAGTTAGTATGCAGGAATAAATAAACCATGACGACTAATAAGTCTCTCTTGCATTATGCAAGAATAAGTATGATAAATGTTGCAGACTGCTTTCAGACTTATTCTGATGGTTCATTTCATGAGACTTTGTCTTTGACCTTGAGTGTTACTCTCTCTCTCTCTCTCTCTCTCTCTCTCCAGTTTTTATAATGCTCTTTTCTCCCATGCACGATCTCTCTCCTCTCTCTCTCCAGTGTTTATTATGCCCTTTATTTCTCCCATGCACGATCTCTCTCCTCTCTCTCTCCAGTGTTTATTATGCCCTTTATTTCTCCCATTCTCTCTCTCACTCACTCACTCACTCACTCTCTCTCTCTCCCTCTTCATGGAGTGAGAGACCAGCAGGCACATGGGATAATGGCTTCACTTTCGGTGAATGTGAATTCTGCATCCTCTTTCACCATATCCCTCATTGTGAATGTCATGATCCGCAACATCTTTGCATGTGCGTGATGTTGACATGTTGATATCCTGCATGTGTGCCTACATGCTGCTGGTGCACCAGCAGCACACTTAACACCGCGTGCTCGTGTGGTCCATGTTTGGCATGCAGGGTCATCGTGCGGCCATCCTACTTCCTTCAGTTCTGTCAAATCCCACCTGTGATGTCAATTATATGTCAAAACCTGTGGTCATTTGCTTCAATTGAAGACACATGTTCTATGCGACATGGACATCAGAACTTTGGGTCGAATTGGTTCGATCATTTAAGATCGTGATCACTAGGATTGAACAATCGATCAACCTACTAAGCAAATTGACATCATAAAATGGTTGACAATCGAGCCATTCTACGCTCATTTAAACCATTGAACATAATAGTCATCAATATTGAACCTAGTCATGGTAAGCATGAATGATTATGTAGAATGATCATGATAACTTATGAGAGAGCTGTGATGTTATTTAATAATTACAATCATCAGATATTCTTAATGATCATGATTATGTTGGGGATGATTTCTCCTCTCATCAAAGAGCTACTTTGGTGCTGATTCAAAAGCTAAACTTAAAAAAATTATAGATTTTTTGAGGAATAACATGCCTTACCTATTGTTGTGATTTTAACAATAGAAATAGGGCAATAATTGGAAGTAAATGAAGTTCATAAAAACAATCTAAGAAAAGCTAGTAATCATTCACGAAAATAGAAATGAGCCTAATGTCAATATCCATGGTCTAGTTGAAATTCACTGCTACCTTTGGCTAAGAATTATAACCCTCCTCGCCCATCCAACATCTTGAAAATTTATAGTTAAAAGTAAATAAAATATACTTCTCCTAAAAATAGACAAATGCCTAAAGTAAATTGAAACTAAATCAAATGCCTAAATTAATGATCTTGCTTAAGATTTTTCTTTTTCATACAGAGGAAGATGAATTACTAGATCAACTATCATAAGCATCAATAATCACTATACCATTTTGACTGAGAAAACCTACACTATTGATCCAACATTTATGATCAAATGGGTTCTATATGAAACTAAAAATAATTCCACATCAAAGAGAGGATTTGTTCCACGCTAAACTAAATAAAACCTAGATTCATACAAGTTGAGTATCTGTGATATTTGAAATCCAAAAATAGTATGAGGCTCATTATCCTACTATTGTGGGGTCTAAGGATTTGTAGGTGTTTTAAAAAAAATCTGATTTGTGCAGCAGAAAATTTATTAAAAAAATTACAATCAAGAGAGAAAGAAAACTAGCACGGAACATGAAAACTATGTAATCACGTCACCTTGCAAAATTTTAGATCCATAACTTTCTGGTTCCTTGAATGTGAAAGCAAGGCATAAGATTTCCTGTTGATGCACATGACCAATAATACTAAAAGATTTCCCCAATCTTCATGTCATTACTTGTCACCTGAGATCAAGGGAGAGAGAGATCTGCATTGGCCCCCCCCTCAACTAGACCCCTTAAGGCCCCTATATAGTGAATGGCATTTCTGACAAAGCGAGACCGCAAGGTCGTCAATTGCACACGGTCTCATGTCAAAAATAATTCCAAACTTCCTAATTTTATGAAAATATCTCGAATTGAGGGGTATAATGGTAAATATGGGTCGAATCCACAAGGAATTAGGGAAATTTCTGATAATCTCTTTGAATTTGATCAATCGGACGATGAATTGACAGTAGAAATTGAGAAAAATGGTAGATTATGAAAGAGAACTTCAAGACGATTCCACTGAATTAAAAATCATCGAATTTGACTTTGATTTCGCAGATAAATTGAAGATCGAAGTGAGGGGTTATTTCCAAAAATTGGAAGAACGATATTAACGAAATTAAAAATAAATTAACTCAAATTAACAACTCTAAAATGAAATTAAATAGTAAGAGATGATAGATTAGGTAAAAACACAATCCATAACCCTCGATTGCAATCGGATTAGTCCAATTAATCTCTGGAAACAAGGCTTTTCATCAAAAATCTGAAAATCTCGACCGTGGAGTTCAAGCGTCGATTTCTTCCTCGTCGATCATCCAAATCTTGATCTTAAGCACTCCGTGGACGCGAAATTGAGTCTAGAAGCGATTGAGATCAAGAGATTTAAGAGATTTGGTGTCTAAATAGTTCAATTTGATTGAATTGCTCTCGAATGCTTTACAAATCAAAAGAACATCTCAATTTATACGGATTTTGGGCGTAACCGTCCGATCAAATTGATCAACGGCTCTGATGAAACGGTCCATCGTGAACCGTTACCGTTAAGTCCCGTCCGTTGGATCGCCGATGGACGCTCGAGATGAAGCCACGTCGACGCGCGTTATAGAACGTCTTGAAACCATCGCCATTGGATTGCGATCTGACATCTCCGATGCGTTACGATGCGATTTAATCTCAACCGTTATAACTCTCGCGATCAACGATCGAGATTAAACGCATCTTGTGTACCCCGATTAAAGCCATGTGTCCATCAATTTAAGTGAAGATCAAGGGCCACGATTGCACGCGCGATCGGACGTCCCACACGCTACCACGTCGCCTCCTCATCGCGATCGTTGATCGCATTCGATCGGACGGCTCTGATTGCGCCACGTCACCTGCGTGCTTTTAATATTATGAAAAATCGATATTTAATTAGAAAATTCGATTTTTAATTCCAGAAAATCCTTAGAAATTCATTAAAAATTCAGAAAAATTCCAAAATGTTTTTGGAAAAATCCCTAAAAATTAGAAAATTCATATCTTTTAAAATATAACTCCAAATTAATCCAAATTTCTTTCATTTGATTTGAAATTTAATTATCTATCATTCTAAAAAGTCAAAATTAATAAATAATGAGAGATTTAAATTCTATTTCAAAAATACATTCATTTCTTTTAAGATTTTAACATAGAAAATTTAATGAATGTTTATAAAAATGATTTCTCTCATTATTTAAATTTAAAAATAACTTATAATCTCAAGTAAAGATGGGTTATAAATTTATTTATCTCTAATTCATCATAATTAACCCTAAATTAAAGTATTTTGAGATTATAATGACTTTTTCATATAATGATAGATAAATACTTATAAATATGATAACATGCATAGGAATGAAATCATTTATGCCTTAATATGCATCAGTAATCATGTATTATCATGTCTATTTAGCATGTTATCAATTTCTCAAAAAACTTGAACCCATTTATATACTTCTTCTTTTGCCTTAGAACCTCATATGTGTGACCCTCGAAGGACAAGTATACATCCAACTAATGGCGAAGTAGGCCTAAAAACCCTTCATTAGCATGTACAATAAATTCAGCCAATATCTCATGATAATTAATTAATCATCGATCAAATTAGCTTAATAGATTCATCTATGATATACGAGAGGACAAGTTCACCGAGTTCTAGCAGGTGAAAGGTTTATGCTACTTACACATGAAACTTGTCAATGAACAATTACCATGTACTTCTAATCCCTCATTGACAAAACACTCCTTGAATGACTTATAGTATGTTAAACTGTCAAAATTTATTCCATCATTCACGTTGGAAGAAGTGCAATAGAAAATCATTAGAAGACTTCTTTTCTAATATTTCCCTTTCCCTTGGCCAAGAACTTGAGTACACTATTTCCTTAAGTATATATCCTCTTAGTAATAAGGGGGAAACAAACTCATCTTGACCACACATTCACCTTAAAGAAAATCTTAATATATCTAACCTTTGATGGTTTGGAGTTTCATAGTCAAATTCAAAATGCAATCTTCTACCCGCAAGATGTCTTTCATATATAACGTTTCAAAAATTACTAGCGCAATGTTGACATGCATCAACTAAGATTATATTTGGGCACTATTATCGATTCAGACATAAAAAACCAGGTTAACTCTTTATCTTGAAAGAGCAGTCAATGCCACTCCTTAGTGTCCCCACATTCATGGTCATTAATCAACTACCCTCACTATAGGAGCAAGAGAAAACAATCTGAGCATAACAACGTATCTGATAGTCATGAATTAGTAGTTTCAGTCAGGCATCTAAATCCATAGATATCCTTCTCCTAAAGAAAAAATATATTTTAAACATGATTTCATTATTTAAATCCTAAAATGCATCAATTTCTATATTTTTTACATCCTAAGACAAACCCTTTTCTACTTCTTTAAAGTCAAATGGTGAATTTCTCACATTTTCTTGAGTTTGAATGGATACAAATGGGTGCAAGGGTTTAGTTAATGTAAAGAGAGCATGGATGAAATTACAAAGAAGTAAACTAAGAAAAAAGGTCCTCAACCTCTTTAGGAGGATAGTCAAATGTTACCCCCTTTTTAGGAAGTTGGTCAACTACCTCTTTAGGGAGGTTCAACCCATTCCACATTTTTAAGAGGCAAGTTAACCATTTTTATTCTAAGTCAAAGGTAGTTAGGATATTCTTGAAGGGTCAAAAGAGTTCAACCTCCTTTCTTCAATAACTTACAAGGGTAATCCTAATTTTTTAGGATTATCTGCTTGATTAGGAGGGTGCCAATTCTTTATGAGGGTGTCCTACTTCCTTAGGAAATGGGAAGATCTCCACCTCTTAAGAAGGGAATCCCAATTATAAAGGGAGAAGGGCCTGATATTTTTAGGAGGGCAGCCAACTTTCTTAGGAAGTGGAAAGGGGTGCCTCACATGGAGATTTAAATCTCCCCCCTTGATGAAATGGTGCTTTTAACCCTAGATATAAATGGTCTCTCTTAAAATCGGGCTTTTAGAAGGATAAAAAGAGGATTCTTGGTGTTCAAGGTTGTCAAAGAGAGGAGATCAAACAACAATTTGAGATCTTGGTAGACCAAGCATCACTTAACCTAGGACTAACATAAAGATGAGGTTTGTGAGAGATTTGGATCAAGAATTTCCTTTTTACTACCTCCATGGTAAATTAAAACTCATTATTCTATTTATCATTACTATACTTCTCTAAAAAATCACCATTTAGTCAATCTCTATAATCACTATAAAAATTCATAAACTGAATTACCTAGTCATATTGTTCTTATGTAATCTATTCCATTAATCTCACTACCTAGTCTTCTTAGTGATCAAACCCTTCTAAGCCATCACATTCAAAAAATATAAATTTTTGCATGAATTTAGTTCTAAAAAACGACCAATTACAACACTATAACTAAGTTCATCAATATCAGATGGATTTCTTAAATATACTATAAATGAGAACACTTGGATTATGTCTTAATAAATGAGTTATTTGTGTGGTATGAACTTATCATAATTCACTTATGATTGGGCATATCCTTTGACTTCATTATAAACACCTTACATATGAGGTTTGTGTGAGATTTGGGTATAGAAACATGGCAAAACTCTCCATTTTTAGGTTAAAATAATTTTTCCATATATTATAATTTTTCCATTTTTAGGTTATAATAATATTCCATCTTTAGTTTTTCTATCCTTTTTCTTTATGGAACCTATACGATTCCCCTTTCTCTTCACCTACATATCTCTACACGCTTAAGGGTTTTTGAAAATGCCTTAAGGGGTTAATCATATATTAGTACAAATATCACTACAAGAAATCACTTATATCTACATTGATATATCTCCATTCTCAACAGATTCATAAATATGTATCCTTCATTCAAAAAAATATAAAAACCTTCTTTATTACACCTATAAATAACAATATCTTCCACCTCCTATAAGTATCCTAATTTCATTCCATATGCTCTCAATGGATTGAATCTAGCTAAAAGTATTATGAGTAAGGAAAACATAACTTTATTGCATAGATTCAATACATAGTGACTAATTAAACCCCTTCTCATTCACAACCAACCCATCCCCTCCCCAAAAAAAATGATTACATCAGTCTTGAAAATGAAATGTGAATTATTTTTATTATTACTTGCATACTTCACCTTACACTAAGAATACCAATTCATTTCAAGGTTCAAGCATCTTCATTATTTTTATGGTCTCTGAATTGCTACATATTCTCTTTGAATTTCTAAACTATGAATAGCAAACTCAAATCACATCACAATAGAATATCTTAGGAATTTCTTCAATTGAGAACTGCAAAGCCAAACATCTTAGGCTCGGATTTTCATAAAGCTTTAGTATGGTCAAGGTCTTATCATGAATGGCCTTCATTTTGGCTTTATAAAGTCTCAATAGCTTTATCTCTCAATTTTTGAAATTAAAAAATTTATCCATGAGCACTTATCCCTAAAAATGTGTGATTGGTTCACTTGCATGACTGAAAGTCGTCATACAATATGCTTGACCAATCTTCTCCATGAGGCTTCATCATTTTTGTTAGATTTCTCTTAAATTTTTTATACCATACTAAAATTGTTCATTTTTTTTGGAGAACATGAGTGATGACTCTATGGTAGGTTCCATACTTTTCAGAGAATTTCTGAAAAGTAGAGTTAGTAAATTAGATTTAGTAAATTTTCAATCAGACAACCCAATTTTAGAAAACTTTTTATTTCACCTCCACTTTATCAGTTTTGTGCGAATAGCTTTAATCCATCCAGAAAAATAAAAAACAACACCTTACATACTAAAAATTCTGCAAAAAATAAAAGTGATCCTATTAAACCAATATACCAACTACAAAATTTTTACTTACGCAATATATTTTACGGGCATATGATTATTTTTCTTCAACTTGATGGCCACATGCCATTATAAACATTTAATAAAAATCTCACATGCATCCTTAAGTATATTTGTCTAAAATAGTTGATAATGTGAGATTTTCTCTTATAATTACTTAATTATTTCATGCTAAATCTTAGAAAGCCTTAATTAGTTAATTTAACTTGAATTTTTCATGAATTAAGTAATTTTGGACTTTATTTTGATGCATGACGACATGGATTCAACTACAAAAAATCAGCTTGGAAATAGCCAATAGATTGCAAAACCTTTATTATTGTAAATTATGTTTAGAAATTTTCATTCATAGATTGAAGAGTGAAACAATATTTATCATTCTTCTATTCTTTTGATAGAACAGACTGATGCACTGAATTTTATGTAGCTGGAAGAAATCCAATTCATAAAATAATTATGATTTTCCTAGAACAGCTTAATATAGGATAAGAAGTGATTATAGGCGACCTCAAAGTGTCAAGGAGGTGGAAACCTCTTCCTTCCAAATTCCGAGTGCTGCTATTCCTCCTCTTATATGCTAGAAAGTGGATTGTATCACTACCACCCTTCCCTTCGATAACCACCTTGCCCATTTTATATCATGATCGTATCATTTTAGTTGACTTTAATATGGTACGTGTTGTCAGATTGACTTTAATGATATCCCCCTAAGGCCAAGGAGGATGGTAGGCTCTTCCATAGAAATTGGACTTCGACTTGGTTGATACCTTTTCCGGTCTAGTTAACTTCTTTTAGTAGCCATCCTGATAGTTCACCTATTTCACTTTAGTTTGCCCGTTGACTTTTGTATCTGGTGACAGCTTGACGAGGGAGAAGCGATCAAGTTATAAGCCTTCGAGAGACCTAGCTCTGTCCTTCTTAATCTTGGAACAATCCTGCCTCAATTCAAAATGTCCAACACTATCAAGGCAAGCACTTCAAGAAGCAATATTATTCATGGGGCTTAACCAGTGTAACCTTCACCTAACAAAATTTTATGAAGAAGGCGACCATTTTGGCCTCTCCAATAGCAGGCCGCACATAACAAGCATAACCCTTCAAGTCAAACGTTACAAAGGATAATGCAATAGGTTTGTAAATTTGAACTACCTTGCCTTGCATCCTCCATAACATTGGACTTGAAGGGTTATAACTGTTATGTGTGGCCTGCTATTCAAGAAGCCCAACAACTAGTATTAGAGCCAGGTTCGATACGAACCACGCTTGGTCTTGTCATTGATGTGAGCCATGTTCAAAAGAAGGGGTGATAACATGCATATTTAACATAAATTATGATCTTATTTAACTAATAGTCATGCTTATTTTATGCAATTATGATGCATGTTATCATAGTTTTTATGAATTTTCTCACTTGGTATGCCATTTTACTAAAGTCCAGATTTATGCATTATTTAGGGTTAATTATGTGCTTTATGGATGTTTAATTTTTTACAAGGTTAAATAAATAGAAATTAATTACTTTTCTTAATTTACTTTGACTTTAGTAGATGATTAGAAGATTTAATTTCAAGAAGAGAATGTTTGGAGGATATTAAATAGACTTCTTAAGAAATTATCTATGTTTATTTTGAATTCATCTTATATGCCTCTTTTAATTTATATTTTAAGATGACATAATATTAAAGATGAAGAAATTTGTGATCCAATAGAGAAAATTTCGGTCAAAAAGGAGTTATGTTTTTAAAGATATTAATTTCTAAATTTTCTGGATTTTTCTAGATTTTTATGGATTTTACTTTGATTTTAATTCCTTAAAAAATGGCAAAAAGGGGGTTAATTTCCTGCAAGAACCGCAGGCTGATGTGGTGTGGGACCCGCGCAGATGTGACATGGCACGCAAGGCCATGTGGCAATGCCACACGGACCCACGCGGGCGCTTGCATGGCGCTTATGTTGCGCAGACGCGTGGCAGGGCCACGGAAGTCCATGCAGATGCCTAGGTGGCGCCACGTGGCAAGATGGTCTTCGAGCTGGCAAGTGATGGGCCCATAGATATAGTGGGTCAGGTAAGTTTATTGGGGCAGTAACGCAAAGGCGTAAAAGCCTTTCCCATTTTATACGCATCATTTTCCTCTATTTCTTCCGTGTGGGACTATGTTCTCGCGGATTCTTAACTTTTCAAGTGACATGGCATCGCGTGGTACGTTGGATGCGATTGCGTGGACTACGGTCAACCCGATCCCCATCAAATGCACGTGCGTAAAGGAGGACTGTCGATTGCATAAGTGAACATCGGACAATTGAGATTAAATCGCGCTTTCGGCGATCATGGGGTGACACATGGACGCATCAGGACTTTCCGATCAGGATCGAACAGCGCGACATTGATCAGGAGATCATGGGATCATGGGATCGTGACCCATGATCATCGCGCGATCGTGGTCGTCGATCGGTCCTCACCGAATTGGACGGCTC
>CM044104.1:16773888-16810678 GCA_024174645.1 Lemna minuta | reverse complement strand
CTCCGTCTCTTTCACGAATCAAAAAGCGAGAGAGTGACTAGTTGCTGACGTCATCTACCGTGATATTTCCACGTGGTACGTCAACGGTCATGTAAGTGGCAGGAATAGGTGGGCCCTAGGAACTTACTGCCCAAGAGGCTTCATTTATCCGTAGTCTTTCGGAATGACCTTTAAAGAAATAGATTTACACTTGTACTTTTTTTCAAATACTTTTTCAAATATTCCGACTTCATTTCTATTTTAAATGGAATACCTTTTCAGTCCAAAAGCCCGACATTAGTAATGGGCTGGTAGGTCGGTCCAATCCCAACTGGCCCAAAGAAACGGGCATTTAGGCCCGATTACGATTTTCAAGTAAAGACCCAGGATTGTGATTTTATAGGGAGGCAAATGAGGCAAGAAAGGGGAACTTGCGTCAACCCATTCTTCAATTTTCCAAATGGTCCGTTAAAGGGAAGCTCTGCAGATGGGAGAGCTCCTGGCAGAGCTCGAGAGGGCTCTTCGAGTAGACCCCAAGGTTTGATCATGAAACCCTGAGTCTTCTGACACTAGTTTATTTTACCGTTTCTTATGGTTTTCTGGTTTGAACGCCATTGTTTTTCATCGAAATTGGATTTTGAAGAGATCCTTTTTTTTCTTTTTGCAGGAGAGCATAACTTTAGAAGAGGAACTTGTGCTGCAAAAATGCAAGACTAGGGCGGTGAATACTTTCCTCACGGGCGCCGGTCTCTCGTCGGTGCTCGTGTGGGGAGGTGATTTTTCCACGTAGATGTTATAATTCACTCCCGTTGACCTTTAGTTAGATTTTTAATGTTTTATTGGCTCTGGTGATCTTCCCTTTTTGTGTTTCAAAATTAAAGTTTATTATTCGCTTGTGTGAAGGTTTGATTTCTTGGAGTTTATTTTGTTTAATTTTTCTAATCTTAAAGTATGTTGATGTTTTTTGTAGAAATTGGATGATCTTTCCTGGCTGTGATGTCTTAAAAGTAGCCGTGAAAATTTTATCAGTTTTACAGATGTCACTATTCCCTGAGATTACCCTTTGATTAGACTTTTAATGTTTTATTGGCTGGTGCAAAAGGTTGATTTCTTCGATTTTTTGTGTTAAATTTTGCTATTTCTCTTGATATTCTATACTTTAAAGATCAGTTTATGTTATCCGATCCTGGTTCATGTTCTTATACAGAAATAGGATTATTCCTGCTAGATGTGATGTCTTAACACTAGCCATGTAAGTTACATTTCCTTACAGATGTCATAATACCCTGAGATTACCGTTTGATTATATTAATAATGTTTTATTCACTCGTGTGAAGCAGGATTTCTTAGATCTTATCTGTTTAATTTGTCTCTTCTCTTGCCCGTGGTTGTCCTGCTTAATGAAGATCATTTTCTATTTTCTGATCTGAAGTTATGTTTAAGTTATTTTTAGAAATACGGTTGAACTAGGATAGACTTATGTTTGTGTTATTTTCAGTTTCTATTTTCTGATCGTTTGGCCCCTGGAAGTTGAAGTTGAATCCGGGTTATTTTCACCATATCGTACATATAGCAGGTGCTCTGGCTGCGGGAGTAGTCATTTTTTATGCTTGAGATATTCTTTCCTTCCTGTACAATCTATTTTGGATCTGTCTCATTGAAGTTTACAGTCTACAGATGTAGAAGAGAGAAAATTGTATGATCCTCTTTCTAGACTTAGGCTGTTCCCTTGATAACCTCTCTAGAGGGTAGTTGTAAGAATACCCTCTCTAGGGATTTTAGATGTAAAAGAATTATGAATGTTTTCTTCCTCGTTTGTCCCTTGTTTGGTCCCTCGTTTATCTCTCTCCCTCCTCTCTGCTCTAGTTGGCGTTTCTCCTCTCAGCCCTGTCATTGGAGTTTTGGTGGGGCTCCATCTTCATTTTCCCCACTGGTATCTCATCTATCTATTCTCGTTCGCCTTCAACATTTCATCTATGTCTCTTCTATATCACATTCAACATTACATTATGATAGAATCACAATGGGTTTCTATCTAGAAAACTTAAGGGAAAACACACACATGATGGTTTCTTCTGAAAAGTTTTTACTCCATGGGCATCATTATCAATCAAGGAGTGATACCTTTTCTTAGTGATGTGGCTGTCACGTTTCTCAGGTATATAATATTTTTATTTGTATGGTAAATTTTTTTCCTTCCTGTCTTTAAGAAGGTGCTCTCATGTATTTTGACCCAAAGGTTATTTCTGTTATTGTCTCCAAAATCTGCTAATTCTCTTTCTGCATCTTGTATTTCTGCAATTTATATTTTTTGATATAATATTTCATTTTTAAAATATCATTCTATCTCTATCTCATCAGCTTCAAAGAAGCGATTTGGTATGGTCTCAAGGGCTAGCGTTTCTATTGGTAAGTTATAACTTATGCTCCCATCACCAATGAAAATCTGTCACAGAAATCTAATTTTTAGAAAAACAATATTTTGTCTAGCATCGATATCCTTTTTTTGGCTCATATTTTTTATATGTTCTGCCTTCTTTTTTCCTCTCACTAAGCCCACCCTCTATATTTCTGTTAACGAGTCCCATCATTATATGTAATTCTATGGCTATTTCTTCTATGTTCCGTGTTTCTTCTTCCTACCCTTTGGTGTACTTCAACTTTCTTGAAATAGAAAATTTCTCATTCCTCTAAATTATCTCAGTTCTAACCTATAACATCAGGATCTTAAAAATCTCTGAAAGAATAAAAAGCAATGTTGCCCTGGGAAGCCTATGAATGTAAGATTTGAAGGCCGTTCCTGGTAATTTTCAAATATGACACATTGATTTCATTTTGGGTCATACCACGTTAGACATATTTTTGGACCACTCCCAAGGACTAAATTTTCACTCTTCACATTATCCTATTTTATCCTTGGTTACACCAAAACCACATTTCTATTTTGAAACAAGATCTTTTGGTGTTAAATTACTCCCATGTATTTAAATTGTGGTTTACCCTTGATGAGTTATCGTGTGAGACTTAACTATTTCTCTGTATAAAGAATGATGACTCCAAACACAAGATATGATCCTCATTAACATATATTAATAAGAACCTTCATTTAGGTCCTATCAGGATGTAACCTTGATTATAGAAATAGACTGGAGGGGATGAGGTGTTATGGGTAAAATAGGTGAGACTAGGTCAGGAGTCGGTGGGGAAGATGAAGGGAGAGCTCCACCAAGCTGCCAGATTGGATGAGAGGAGAAATGCCTGAGACGGACAGGAGAAGATTGTAGACATTAGAGCTTAAACCTAGGAGAGAGACTCATAATTTTCCATCTTCATGTTCCATATCCAAAAGAAGTGACCAACCCCCCTATTATGACCATAGGGCCTGTCCTTACAACTTCGTTCTAGTGAGGATATATTTGCCTATGCCTAAGGAAATGCATGGGTAAGGGATTCATATCATATATTTATCACCAAATGCTCCAAATATAAGATAAATATGGCGCCACACATATTTATTAAATATGCGTAGATCATCTCAAGATTGGATTTCAGTTTCCGGTGTCTTTTGTGAAATACTTAATATTTGCATTTAATTATAATTTGTTAATCAATTGGTTGTCCAGACAGGTGCCGCTCTCTTAGTCGGTGGATGGACATTTGATAGATCTTTGAACTCCTCAGTGCAGAGGATTCTTGCCGCTCATGGAACGCGCATGCAGAGGGAGATTTCTCGAATGCAAGTTATTTTCTATTGTTTTTCCCTACTTTTGTTCCTTAAAAGACCTCATTTGATTATTTTATTAATGCATTTGGGAAGAATAATGGAGTAGTAAAATGTGAATTGCAGCATCATGTCAAAGAATCTGCAAAACCCTAGCTCTCCCATCAGTAGAGTTTTATATCCGGAGCATATTTACGATGATTCAAGCCAAGATAAACCCCTTGTGAGGTGGAGGACGAGGAATTTCTACCAAGACAACCCAATTTTGGACTCTCTTGAGGATGCATCTCTCTCTCCAGATAGATCAGAATCCACTGGAGGATTTGTGAGTACACGCATTCTTTAATTGTTATATAGCACTTGAAATGAATAACCATCATTATTGCTTGATCATCAATAGGAGCCCGAAACGATGTTCTCGCAAAACCTTTTTTTCATGTTTTAAAGGAACCCAAATCATTTGAACTGGAAGAAAAACACAAAAGAATCATGTTTTTTTAAAAATAGGAGAAATACTTGCAGTATGTTCTAGTTTTACACAGATAACTTTGCCTTCCTGCTCTGGTTGCAACATCATTACTGGAAAGATGTGGCCGCCCTGTTCTTAAATTCCAAACGAATGTGAATTGGTGTAACAAAATCACTAGCATGTTCTCATTACAGAAAAATGTCGCATAGAAATAAAAATTGGTTCCTAAGAATGCTTTATGAATTCCAGAGAAAAGGTCAGGCTGAAAATGTTGTTGGCTTGGAAGATCTCATCACTGATCCGTTGGATTGTATTCTTGGGAACCCTAATTGGATTGACAGTGAGCCCATCCAATCAAACGCCGGGAACATCATCAGCAGAAGAAAGATCTCTGCCCAAAAGAGGCGGCAGCGAGGACGCCGCACTCGGCATGAGCAAAGTTCTTCACTTGTGGGGAGCCCAAAGACACTTTCAGTGTGATCCTCAAACTGTTAGGCAAGAGAACCCTTTCCAATAATTGTCGATTGAAAAATCTCTCTCTCTATGTATGTTTACATCATTCTGTTTGTCTAAAAATATTTATGTTATGCTTATGCAATGTGAAGCATGGTTATGGAACAATGTTGAAATGAAAGGTGGAGCAGCAGTGAAGAAAGAACATCAAGGGAAGAGAGCCTTGCTGCCCTAGGATCACAATAAAGTTTATCATCTGCTAACGAAGGAAAGAAATAGTATAAATAATCAAAAACCCAATACCACCTAAAATGCCAAAGAAACTTTTTAACTATTTGTATCATTAATTAATCAACCCCTAAAATAATTCTTCCTAGTATTTGTATCACTATCCACAATTTCATACTCTGACCATCATATATCATTAGTTTATTTTTCCATTACCCACAATCTATTATATGTAAAACAGATTGTTCCTTAGCTTTTTTGATCTTTGCTAATAAATTGTTGACCCCTCCATGTATATGATCATCTGAGACTAGTGATATTCAATTAACAAGCTATACATATTTGTTACACTGAATTCAAGTAAATTAAAGCTTCCACACAAAAACATTAATGGTGATCTGCCCTTTTTTGAAAATTTGTTCAATTTTCAAATATCCTTAAAGTTCTCAATAAATAATTAAATGGTTTACACATAGGCTATGACAAATTCCCTCCACTATCATTCATCTCCTCTCTCTCCATCTCCTCTTGACGCAGCCTTAGCATTGGAACAATGAAGAGCAACGGCTTGAATCCACAAACCTTGATCTTCAAGAAGGGTTAGAGTTTGAATCCACATAATAAACCTCTTTTGCCCTTGAATCCACAAAGGGTTGTACTTGAATCCACATGCACAGGAGCACTCTCAAAACAGGAGAACACTCAAAGGGGAGAAAGCAAAGCTCTCATAAAGAAACAACTTGAAGTTGTGTATTCAAGTGTTGCAATGGGGGGCCTTATATAAGCCTCAAAAAGTAAAGGGTCATCCAAATGACATGATCCCTGATAAGACAACTCAAAGTCTTGAAACTATAACTCTTACACCATGCTTTTGTCAGGAGATAGGCTTGACATAACAAAAAGAAGCTTATAGGCTTGATAAGAGACATTCGAGAGATTCTGGGAACTAAAGAATCTCACACAATATTTGTGAGTCTCTAGGTGATCTTCTGTAGACAGTGACAGCTCTTCGAGATTACCTACTAGCCCAATAAGCTCTAATTGGGTCTCATAAGCGGGCCCTGTGAGTTTCTGGGCTTTATGAGTTACAATTGGGCAATGGAAGCCCTTGGCCTACATCATCTCTCCTTTTATTAAATTTATTTGTCTTCATCATGAAATATCTACAAAATTTAATCATACTAACTTCTACATGATGGTTATATTCTTTATTTGGATTTTTATTCACTTAATTGAGTGGTCATTTTCAAGCCACAATGACTTAGCTACTTATTTTTCAAAATTATTTATTCTAGTTCCCTTTCGACACATTTTTCAAACAATTTGGTGTTTAGTGCTGTTGGAATTAGTCAATTGTATGAAACCTGAAATATCTAAATACTTGAAAATAGAGAACTCTGGAAATTTTACATCGAGAAATCAAAATAGTTTTTAAATTGTATTTGTTCTATACATAACTAGCAACGTTTCCTACTATTAATAAAAAACTTTTACAACAGTTGCTCATCTAGGTTTTTCCAAATTATTATGCTTTTTTTCCATTTATTGTATTAGGTGTTTTAGTTATTTATTAAACATTTTTAAAAGAATTCTTGTCCATTTCAAATTCATTTAGAAACTTTCCTATAAATTTATGATAAATAATATGAAAAATATCTAGACTTGGTTATGGAGATCAACATTAAGATCCTAATTAATATTGTGGATTTTTTCATCAAGGATTTATTATGGTTAGGACAGTTTATACCACTTTACACCATTGATTTTTATATTCTTTAATAAAATCAAGAATCAAACTCAAGGGTTTTTACTAGGATGAATCAAGTATTTCACTCATTGCATATGCCACATTCAAAAAAGAGATGAAACACCATACTATGTTACAATTTGCTTTGTATTGAAAGAATACTATGCTCATTTTAAAATAAATTTTATATTATTTTTCCAACATTATTGATACATCGTACTTGTATCATCAAATGTAGAATCATATCATGGCATGTCATAATTTGCTTTGTAATGATTGAATATTATGTTCTTTTGAAGATAAACTCCTCATTTAATTTCCAAAATGGTACTTTGTATACGATCAAATGTAGAATCGTCACATGCAAATCTATCAATTATTCTTAAATGACTTGGAAAATTCCATAAAATAGCCTAAATATTTGGAAATTATATCAAGATACTATCGTGGAAAATACTATGTGGCCATGAGAGTATGACACATCCCAAAAAGCCCATATTTTCCCTAAAATGGCATCTTTCGGTTGAGAAACTATAGGTGAATATCAGACATGGCCATTTATCATTTACCTTTTCAGGCATGAAAGTTGTAAAATATTATTCATTCATGTGGGCCGAAATCATACATCGTTAACCTAGTGCTCTGAAACTTCTAAAAGGATATAAACATTATTAAAAGAAATACAGAAATAAATTACTTGTAATTTTTTTAAAAATTACTATTAAAAGTAATATGAGATAATAGCATAACACATAATGGAAAAGAATCTTCAACACTCGGATAGAATGAGAGCGAATAGATAGACAGATAGATAGATAGATAGATAGATAGATAGATCGATGGATGGATAGATAGATAGATAGATAGATAGATAGATCGATGGATGGATGGATGGATAGATAGATAGATAGAGAGAGAGAGAGAGAGAGAGAGAGAGAGAGAGAGAGAGAGAGATTGATTGATGAGGTAGGCAGAGGTCTACAATGTGTTGGGAGAGAGTGAGAAAGAGAGAGAGAGAGTCTCCTCTCCCTCACTCGACGCTTCTTTACACTGAGTTTCTGAAGCTCTTCTCGTATTTTGACAGGTATGGGAGATCCCGCCGGCGCCGTTGACCGTTGCCGCGAAAGCAGAGGACTGCAACTCAACAGTTCATCGAGATGCAAGAAAGCTCTTCAGGCTTTCGATGTAACTAATCTAGACCTCGAGATGCAATTCGTCGTTGCATTGATTACTCGGGAGCAATTTTGTATTCTCTCTCTCTCTCTCTCTCTCTCAAAAGGTCAACACTTTCTTGAAAAGGTCCCCGTTCCCTGTAAAAAAAATGAATCATCAAAAGTGGCATCCATATCTCTGTTGTTAAGGTCAACCTTTCATCACTCAGTTTTTCCTTGAACGGAGATAACTTCTCGTGATTTGTATCTCTCTCTCTCTCTCTCTCTCTCCCTCCCTCTACCCGTAAAGATTCCTTCTCATCTCGAGGTCGGTCAAACGATATCCAAAGATTACTAGCTCGAAACCTAAGTACCCATTAATGCACTGGTGCTTGAGTTCTCTCTCTTTCTCTTATTCTCTCTCCCCCTCCCTCTCTTTATCCCTTTATCTATATCTGCCAGTCCCCTATTTTATAAATCTGTTTCTCTTAGATCAAAGAAACATAGAAATTTCTCGTTTGGGGTAATAGTCTGGAAACCCCCAACGTTTGGGTTTTGTCTGCTTTTCACCCCAAGGTTTGGAAACAGCCGCCTCCACCCCAATGTTTGACAATAAGTGGAGGCTATACCCCGACGGTTCTATCGCGCAGAGCTGGCAGCGACGTGGATGCCACGGCAGCAGCTGACCGGACGCGGAAGCCACGTCGCTGCCATGTCAGCACAGGGCAAAACAAAGACTTTTCTTTGCGACTGCTTCGCTAACGCTAAAAGGAGAATGCCACAGCCATCTCCCCCCTACAGTAGATTACTTCCTATTCCTTGAATATTTTTGAACTCTACAGTAGGAGAGTGTCAGCGGAGGGAGCGGCGGCGAGAGGGAAACCGGCCTGCGGCGAGAGGGAGCGGCGGTGCTGCGGAATCCGCGGATACGCGGGAGAATATTTCCTTGTTCAGCCACCATGAGCGATACTCGAGGATAACGAATACCACTTCTTTTTTTGGAAGCGCTGGGAGCTGATGTAGATAGGGATGATCACGTCGTTGAAGTCGTGGTAGACGTTGTCGGTAAAAGCCACCGGCGTCGAAGACTACAGCAGGGACAGTGTGTACTACTTGACAGTGATGGGCATTACTTCTGGAGTTGTCGAGGATAGAGAGTTTGAGCTCTTTTAATGTCGGGCATCACGTTGGAGTCCCATTTTCTCGTGTACGGGCGGATTTTCTCTGACTCTGCACTCCAAGTCAAGTTCGGAGTGTATACGTAAATTGAAGAAGAAGATGGGTTGGTGCGGATATCGCCATTGAGAATGCAAATATCAGAGTAGATGCGGCTACGGTGACAGCTCAAAAATCTTTGGAGTGGAAGCGTTGCTTGTGTTTCTCTGGCTATGAATGAGTTTGGATCCAGATCCGGAGGCCTCGGAGAAACTGATGTAAAAAAAAATAATGTTGAATTAGGTAATGGGTTCAAGAAGAAAATAATTTGGTGAGTAGAGGTTAGTTACCGTGAGCGATAATGGCGGAGGAAGGCCATTGGATGATGAGGCGATGGCCAAGAAGGCTGAAGAAGGCCAAGGGGTACCACAACGCAATGGTACCACAACGCCGACGTCTTCCTCTTTGACGATCCCTTCAGCGCCGTGGACGCCCACACGGGGACGCATCTCTTCCAGGAGTGCGTTCGGAGGATGCTGGCTTCGAAGACCGTAATCTTCGTGACGCACCTTGGGCGTCCAACTCCAATGAGCGCCTCAAAGATCCCTTCCTTCCAACCGGGGGCGTCTTTCTCCTTCTCTCCAGTGAATGGCACGATAAACGGCGGCCTATCCACGCTTTTTGAGCGCCGAGATTACTTCCTCGGAAGCAGAAAGTGTCATAATCAAAAGCTAAGCGGAGAGATTACTTTTTGATACTTACCCTGAAACCCATCCGCAGGACTTGTTCGTCGAATCCTCGGATCAAATCTGCCAAGTTCGAGTACACTCCCGCCGTCAGCTCCTGAGTCTGCAC
Organism: Lemna minuta; assembly: GCA_024174645.1. Taxonomy (NCBI): domain Eukaryota; kingdom Viridiplantae; phylum Streptophyta; class Magnoliopsida; order Alismatales; family Araceae; genus Lemna; species Lemna minuta. The sequence continues at coordinate 16,800,920 of CM044104.1, read as the reverse complement.
TGATGATTATCACCTATCTACTACACAGAGAGGAATTGGCAAAAACGAATAACTTACAACCGAAGAATCAGATGCCGGGGGAGTGAAGATGGCGTGGATTCCGAGTTTCTGCCTCAGCGGGTCTGGATGACTCCTCACGTAGAAGACGAAGCCAGAACCGATGCTATAGATGTCGCCCTTCTTCAGGTCCAGATCAGTCGCTTCTCCGGCGCTAATCCAGCTGATGGTTCCCCTACCTGCGAACATCAGACGCGCGGAAAAATAAAAATAGGGAAGTATTTCTGATGTAGTCTATCGTCCCGTTAGTGGTTTGCGTTGCGCGATTGTCGAAGGAGAAAGAAGAAGAAGATATGGGGAGGTCCCACGTCGCACCTTCACGGTCAGCTCGTCGTCTCAGGAACGACCACGCCTAAGGCTCAACGAACTCAGAAGTCATATGAAAGAACTACCCAGTTGTCCATTTCTCCCGAGGGGAGTCCTATTTAACGAACTAAGGGCAGGGGTAAACGACGTCCCTAAAAATAAAAGTAGTCGTTCTCGTTGGTCGTGGGTTTCGCCGAGCGATGCGAACGCCCGATTCGTTCCCGGACCTTCCCAGTTTCTGTAGTTGTCTCAGCGCAGGTGTCCGGTTCTGCCACCGGTTCACGGACGTTGGCGGTTGTGTCCTTTTCGGGTGACGGGTCTCCATCAATTTCTAATCACACCGATGAATGCTTCTGCGACATCACTCACCTGAATGCACGTAGAAAACCATGTCCGTCTGTAGGTGAAGAGGAATAAGAAGAGACTGCGGCTCCAAGGCGAAGAACTGTTAGTGGTACTTCCTCCCAAGTCCATCGCTCGCATCGACGGCGGAGATGCTTCCGCAGTCTGAGGAGGCGACGGTCTTCCTCTCAACCGCCGGGAAGAGGGGTGCGGTGCAGAATTCGTGCTCGACCTGCGCGGAAACAGCCGGAAATGAAGAGGGCCAAAGCAACAGGAGTAGCACCAGAGGTAGGGAGGAAACTGATATCGACATTGCTCTTCTCTTCTCCATGGGAAGAGGTTGGCTGGGCTGCTATATAATCAGAGGTAGGGAGGAAACTGATATCGACATTGCTCTTCTCTTCTCCATGGGAAGAGGTTGGCTGGGCTGCTATATAATCAGAGGTAGCTCACTATCCTTGTGGCGTCCCCGAGCTTCTTCTTTGCATGGCTTCCACGTCGCTGGAGTCTATTTACAAGTGTTCAATGGCCTCTTCTCTTTGCAAAAGATATTTCATGAATAAATGAAGAGATTAGCACAAATAACTAAAGAGAATAATTATAACATGCTATTTGTGCATATAATTACATAGTTATTAATGCAAATTAATGCATTAATCATTATAAATGTATGCATGTTATCATCTTTTAAGCATATTTTCTATCATTTTGTGTAAATTCATGTTATGATCTAAAAATACACTAAATTATGGATTATTATGAGTAATTAAACAATTCAATCTTTAATTTTAATTATATTTATGATCATAATCATGTTTTAAGAGTGAAAATGTGAGAGAAAAGACATTTACTAACATTTATGTATTTATATGAATTTATTTTATATAATACATAAATGTATAAAATTAATATAAATTAATTCTCTTATTATTTTAATAATTCAACTTTTTATAATGATAGATTATTCAATTCTGAATCCAACAAAATAAATTTGACTTAATTTGGAGTTATATTTTGAAAGTTATGATTTTTCCAATTTTTAGGAATTTTCTAGAATTTTTCTGAATTTATTTGATTTTTATTTCGATTTTTAATAGTTTAAATTAATTAAAAAAATATCAAAAAAGGGGGTTTAATCGCGCGTGTACACTTGGATGCGACGTGGACACGCGCGATGGCCTGTGTGGCAGGCAGATGACACGTGTACGCGGAATATTATATTCTATATATATATATAGTATATGGTTATCGTACATATAAGCATCCATATTTTTGATTCCGTGGATTTGATTTTTTCAAAGGTAAAGAAAATGATGAATCCTATCCTAATTCTTGATCTAAAATAATTATGAAAGTATAATTAAGGCTTTTTAATTGAAGATTAAGTTATTAATATAATGCAACAAAGATTTAATTTTGAATTTCTGCCAAATCAAGGCTTTTCATCAAGATTTGTTCAAGGGTTTATTGAAGGATTTCTTGGAGTCGTTCAGCCTCTAGCAATACCCACACAATCACTTAATGGTTTGATCTACTCTTTAATGCTCTTCACCAAGAGAGAAAGAAAAGAAATAATGTTTCCACAAGGCATATGGGAGAGGATATCATCCACAAGGCAAATCGCGGCGGGGAGAGAGGATAGCGGAGGGGAGCGGCGGCGAGAGGGAGCGGTGGCCAAGAGGAAACCGGCCTACGGCGAGAGGGAGCGGCGGTACTATTCTTATAGATTATTAAATGTATAACCTTCCTTCTATCCACCTCCACGATTTATCATAACGTGAATAAAATCCTTCCTTCTTCCATGAAGAGTCTCAATAAAATCTCTTCATTTGTCTCTCATGTGTCTCTTCATTTGTCTCTCATGGGCTTATCACCTGCTACCTCTCCGCACCCTACAATCACAAAAAGTATACGTAAGTCAAATGAGAAGGTTAAGAGAAATACACATCTAAAGTTAATTTTAGGGATTACATGACTACCTATTCAACAATCTTGTAAAGAATCCGCTGGATGGCACCGTCGTGTTGTCGGTGCCGTCGTGCCGGTGGTTGGCGAAAGCGATTCCCCCGGGCCGATGGGCGTCATCTGCTTGATGACCTGGAAAATCTGTAGCCCCTTGAGAGCTCTGCATTATATACCATCAGACGTTCAGTCCTTCATGTAGAATGAGACCATTGGAGCATATTACGGCAGTGAGAAAAAAGAATCAATACATACCTTGCCTGCATCGTGCACTTGTCTTTGGGGACATGACCTCTTATTGTGGCCAAATTGGTGACAGATAGAGCACGTCTGCGGCACACCTTTATTGGATAATCTTCGGCTCGTAAGATCTCGCCACCGATGTCAACTCGTCTTTTCTCGTTTGGGCCTCGCCAGTGTTGTCGCCGCACGATAGGGGGAATACTAGGACCCTTACATTGGCATTCCACATATTCCTTCCATCCATGGCTGGGATACCCCAACTATATGCTGCTTGGTATGTCTCTTTCTTGAACCAAAGTGGGGAGACAAAATCGGTTGGGTCCCGCCTTGTCCACCGAATGCATGCAATGGCATGGGGGCACGGAATGCCTCTTATATTAAAAATATCTACATGTACAGGTTTGAGCATTTAGATCGACCACGAATCTGTCTGCCAGCATTGTGACTTCGAAACGATATTCTCCTGCATGCACAACAATGCATCTTCTAGACACCAATTTGTTTTCTGCTACCACAGCTCGTATACGAGGGCATAAGTTATCATAAACTTCAGAAAATAACGCGCGCTTCTTCACAATCCGCTTCATGATTGCAATTCTAATTTCTTCAAGCATGTCAATGATAGGTCTAGACCGAGCACGTAAGATATAACTGTTGAAGCATTCACAAATGTTGTTATCAATCACGTCACTTTTCGGCCATTCACTAATGTATGCTCTACAAAATTTCATTATGCCCACATCTTGGAAGTCCTGTGCGGCCTGTGGATTCACCGTGCTCATGTGTCCCATGATCTCCAAGAAGCTCGCATGCGTAGTGCATTTCACAGCCTTTCCAAAATAATAGCTTCAATTGCTCGTAGAATGCCCCTTCTTCTTCCAATTTGCATAGATGTGTCTCGCACAATTCCTCGTGCTCCGCATTTGGTATAAGATATGCCACTGCAGCCTCGAGACCTTTTTTTGTTGGTCGCTTATAATTGTCCAACCAAGCACCATCTATAATATGCAAATCTTGCATCAGAGTTCAATAAACCATGCCCAAGAGTCCCTGCTTCTCGCCTCAACCACCGCCCAAGCAATAGGGAACATTTGATTGTTCCCATCCATCCCCACAAGCACTCGCCAGCTTGGCCTTTTGTTACGCCTTCAGAAACAACCGTCCAACCCACTACTCGGGTCCCGCAACCACCACGAAAACCCTGTGCTAATGAATCAAAACATATGTACAACCTCTTAAATGTAGCCGAATTCTCATTCCTGTCGGCAACTTCCATCTTGAAAGTACCCCTACTAACATTCCTAAGCTCAGCAACATAGGCAGGCAACAAGTGATAATGCTCCGTCAAAGTCCCTTGAAGCGTCCGGCGCGCCGCAGCTCTAGCTTTATAGCATACATCCCTTGACACTATGATTCCGAATTTGTCTTGGATTTCCCGCATCATATCTGATACCTTCCAATTTATATCCATTCGAAATTTCTCTAAGAAATGGTTTGCAATCCACTTATGATTTGCTTGTTTATTTCTTGGCGCTCTGCTGCACGTATGGTCATCATTTAATGTCTTCACAACAAAGGATTCCTTCATTCCATCAAGACTACCATACATCCTCCATGGGCGCTCTCGTCACATGTGACCCTGAACTTTCCGTGCCTCTGACTTAATGAACCTAATGTTGAACCCATTCCATATAGCATAATTCCTCACAGCTGTGGTAAATTCAGAAGCTGATTCAAACTTCATGCCCACTTCAAATTTAATTGTCTCAATAGCACCGCCTGCATCGAACCGTCTCCCCCTGTAGACGGTATGTATGTTTCCAAGCTCGTCCTCAGAGTCCCTGGGAGTCCGTACTTCCTCGTCCGAGTTTTCATACTGACTATGATATTCATAACCCAATAATTGTAGTTGAAAGTGTTCTTCTTCATTTCTGCGTCCATCAACGTATTCATCGTTCTGTTCCTCGGTAGAATATCCATTACGATCACTTGTAGACGCATCGTCTTCCTCGTTCACTTCAGAAGGAATATATTCAGGATCGTCCTCAGTAGAAGAATCAGCACCATACATGGCTGTTGCCGTCGGCCATCGCGAAGACTCTCGCTGTCACCATCTAGAAGACTCCATTGTATATTCGGAGCTTGGTTGACTAGCGGAGCTTGACATTTCCACCGCAAAGGATGCATCTCCACTTCCAGCTCCTGACATTTTCCCCGATTGTTCTCCTAATGGCAGCTGTAACGTAAAGCTCCTATATGTTAAGATGGAATCATTGGAAGAGGGTTGACTTTTACATGCCGGCACCGGCGCGAGAGACGCCCGTCCACTGGAGGTGGATAGAAGGAAGGCTCTACATTTAAATGAGGAATTCTTTGCTATTTCACGTCCAGTATAAGGTTCTCCGGTTCTGCTGTCGGTACTGGTTTTTTGTGAAAACCTAAACCTATACCTAACTTCGGTTCGGTGCCGGTGACGGTATTGTCCGGTGTCGGTTCGGTGAAACCTATACTTTCGGTGATTTGTCATTTGAAATGAAAATAAATTGTATAAAGTTTTTATGACTCCATAATATATAAATATAAAAATATATGTTTCACAAACAAATGATAATAGATTAACACTTCTCAATAACAAATATACAATATAAAAATAATTAAAAATATAAATCATGAATTTATAAATTTCAACTTTTAAAAATATTTTTAAAAAAATAATAGAAACAATTTACTTTTTAAATAATCATTCTCTCTATCTTTCTATCTTGACCCTCTCTCTATCTTGCTCTCTCCACCCTCTCTCTATCTTTCTCTCTCCACCCTCTCTCTATCTTTCTCTTTTCCTCCCTCCCTCACTCTCTCTTCCCCCTCCCTCACTCTCTCTCTCCCTCCCTCTCTCTCGCTCACCCTCCCTCCCCTCTCTCTCCCGCCCCTCCCGCCCTCCCTCCCTCCCTCACTCTCTCTCTCCCTCCCTCTCTCTCGCTCACCCTCCCTCCCTCTCTCTCCCGCCCTCCCGCCCTCCCTCCCTCCCTCCCTCTCTCTCGCTCACCCTCCCTCTCTCTCACTCACCCTCCCTCCCTCTCTCTCCCGCCCTCCCTCCCTCCCTCCCTCACTCTCGCCCTCCCTCCCTCCCGCCCTCCCTCCCTCCCTCACTCTCTCTCTCCCTCCCTCTCTCTCCCGCCCTCCCTCCCTCACTCTCTCTCTCCCTCCCTCTCTCCCTCCCTCTCTCTCGCTCACCCTCCCTCCCTCTCTCTCCCTCACTCGCCCTCCCTCCCTCCCGCCCTCCCTCCCTCCCTCCCTCCCTCACTCTCTCTCTCCCTCCCTCTCTCCCTCCCTCTCTCTCGCTCACCCTCCCTCCCTCTCTCTCCCGCCCCTCCCTCCCTCCCCTCACTCTCTCTCTCCCTCCCTCCCTCTTCCTCCCTCTCTCTCGCTCACCCTCCTTCCCTCTCTCTCCCGCCCTCCCGCCCTCCCTCCCTCCCTCCCTCTCTCTCCCGCCCTCCCGCCCTCCCTCCCTCTCTCACTCTCTCTCTCCCTCCCTCTCTCTCCCTCCCTCCCTCTCTCCCGAACTATCTAAATTTCCGTTGTAAGGAGAGGTGAGAGGAGAGGCACACCTCTCCTCATCTTTCCATAGGTGCATGCACGCGTAAGGGGGAGGAGCAAGATAGAGAGAAATACGGAGAGAGAGAGAGAAAATACCGTGGAGGAAGTAGCTGTGCTTGGAGAAACTTTTGTTGGTGCAGAAATCGCAGAAGACGGAACCGATGATGGTGATATTGGATGATTTGGGACCCGCTCCGACGGCCGTAGACACCAAGGCAGAGAGAAAGAGGAAGAAGAGTGGAAGACCTGTGGCGGAATGAGAGTAGAAGCTTGCGGTGGATGCAGAAAAGGAAAGCTTAGCCAGAGCCAGGGGAATGCGGGGAAGGGGAAGAAGAAGACGACAAAAGATGCCGGGGCTTTTAGAGAGAGATAGAGAGAGAACGGGGAAGGGGTGGGGTGGGGGAGGGGAGAGTTTAGAAGGTAGTGGCCCGTGAGTAGCTGTTATCAAGATACAGCAATGGAGGAGCGGCTTCTTGCATGGCAACAAGAACATGTGATGGGCGCGGCCCCTTTGACTGGAATTTCGCCTGACGGAATATCGATCTCCTGTTGTCTGTCCATGAGAGGGGCCCTTGCTTTTGGAGTTAACTTTCTGGTGATCCTCGTCACCGGTGGCGTCGCATTTCTTTACTCCTATGCAGTAAACTCGCTTCAGTGGGAGACGACGGGCAGTCTACTTTTTCCAGTCGCTGATTTCATCTTTTGCGGTATTACTATATTCATGGAAGTCTTCACCCTCGCTGTGTACACAGTATTTTACCGCGAGTGCAGCAGCAACCCGGCGGACGAGCTGGCTATGCAAGAGAATCTGATTACAACGGGGTTCCGTCGGCAGCTTCTTTTAATAGTCTGCTAGGCCACCTGCCGTTGTTCGTCATCAGGACGGCGATAACGGAGGAGAGCATGATGGCCGTTGATGCCATTAAAGTAGACGCCATTATGTCCACTGCGAGGACGCCCATTTTTACTTGATCCTTTAAGGGAAAATCAAAGCAGACCCCGTTTAGAAGAGGAACCATTTAGTAGATGCAGGGTGGAAGGAGAGATTTTCAGTACTTTCATCATGCTTCGAACCCACAAGAGGTCCCTCTTCATGCTTCGATGGGTAGAAGGATAGGTCCCTCTTGGCCGCCGCTCCCTCTCGCCACCGGATTCCGCAGCACCGCCGCTCCCTCTCGCCTTAGCTTTGATTATGACACTTTCTGCTTCCGAGGAAGTAATCTCGGCGCTCAAAAGCGTGGATAGGCCGCCGTTTATCGTGCCATTCACTGGAGAGAAGGAGAAAGACGCCCCCGGTTGGAAGGAAGGGATCTTTGAGGCGCTCATTGGAGTTGGACGCCCAAGGTGCGTCACGAAGATTACGGTCTTCGAAGCCAGCATCCTCCGAACGCACTCCTGGAAGAGATGCGTCCCCGTGTGGGCGTCCACGGCGCTGAAGGGATCGTCAAAGAGGAAGACGTCGGCGTTGTGGTACCATTGCGTTGTGGTACCCCTTGGCCTTCTTCAGCCTTCTTGGCCATCGCCTCATCATCCAATGGCCTTCCTCCGCCATTATCGCTCACGGTAACTAACCTCTACTCACCAAATTATTTTCTTCTTGAACCCATTACCTAATTCAACATTATTTTTTTTTACATCAGTTTCTCCGAGGCCTCCGGATCTGGATCCAAACTCATTCATAGCCAGAGAAACACAAGCAACGCTTCCACTCCAAAGATTTTTGAGCTGTCACCGTAGCCGCATCTACTCTGATATTTGCATTCTCAATGGCGATATCCGCACCAACCCATCTTCTTCTTCAATTTACGTATACACTCCGAACTTGACTTGGAGTGCAGAGTCAGAGAAAATCCGCCCGTACACGAGAAAATGGGACTCCAACGTGATGCCCGACATTAAAGAGCTCAAACTCTCTATCCTCGACAACTCCAGAAGTAATGCCCATCACTGTCAAGTAGTACACACTGTCCCTGCTGTAGTCTTCGACGCCGGTGGCTTTACCGACAACGTCTACCACGACTTCAACGACGTGATCATCCCTATCTACATCAGCTCCCAGCGCTTCCAAAAAGAAGTGGTATTCGTTATCCTCGAGTATCGCTCATGGTGGCTGAACAAGGAAATATTCTCCCGCGTATCCGCGGATTCCGCAGCACCGCCGCTCCCTCTCGCCGCAGGCCGGTTTCCTCTCGCCGCCGCTCCCCTCCGCTGACACTCTCCTACTGTAGAGTTCAAAAAAATATTCAAGGAATAGGAAGTAATCTACTGTAGGGGGGAGATGGCTGTGGCATTCTCCTTTTAGCGTTAGCGAAGCAGTCGCAAAGAAAAGTCTTTGTTTTGCCCTGTGCTGACATGGCAGCGACGTGGCTTCCGCGTCCGGTCAGCTGCTGCCGTGGCATCCACGTCGCTGCCAGCTCTGCGCGATAGAACCGTCGGGGTATAGCCTCCACTTATTGTCAAACATTGGGGTGGAGGCGGCTGTTTCCAAACCTTGGGGTGAAAAGCAGACAAAACCCAAACGTTGGGGGTTTCCAGACTATTACCCCATTTTATAAATCTGTTTCTCTTAGATCAAAGAAACATAGAAATTTCTCGTGATTTGTCTCCATCTCTCTCTCTCCCTCTCAAGGTAAAGATTCCTTCTGCCCACCTCTCTCTCTAGGCGTGCCAAGTAGCCAACCAATCTCCAATTATGACTAGCACGACCCCAGAGGTACCTCTCCCTCCTACCTCCCTGTCTGTCTCTCTCTCTACAGTTGCATCCATATACTCTGTCAGTCTGTGTCTTTCTATCTCTTCAAGTCCAAGCCATTACTGCCCTCACGTGTTTCTCTCTCCACGTAGACTTCCCCAAACAAAACACCAAAGTGTCAGTTGCAATCAAATAAAAATTAAAGGCTGACGTATGAGGTGGCGCCTGCATGCACGTAGTCATCCATGCACGTACACGGAAAAAGAACCCGCTCTTCCTATATATATCCCTCAGAATTCAGCCCCATTTCCGAGCACCCCCGACATGGCAAATTCGCGACCTTTCAATCCTCGTCTTCCTCTTCCTCTTGGGTTTGAACTTCTCTGCAGCGAGGATTCTCTCCTCTAAAGGAGAAGGGTACGAGCTTGGAGATTCCAAATATGGCGGAGTATCCGCTTTTTGGAAGTGGCGGCGGCGGCGGAGGAGGATATTTAGGGGGATGGGGATCGGGGAAAGGGTCCGGTTCGGGCTCAGCTTTCTTTTGACGACGGCAGCGCTGCCGGATTTTGCCGGCGGAAGCGGCAGCGGGGAGGCGGAGGAGGAGGAAATGGATACGAGGGATTTGGCTTTGGATCCGGACAAGGTTCTGGGTCTGGGTTCGGTTCCTTTACTGGCAGCGGTGGAGTTACCGCTGGTGGAGGCGGCGGCGGCGGCGGCGGAGGAATAGGAGGAACTGGACGTGGGTACGGGTCAGGTTCTGGTAGCGGAACTGTGTACTGGAGCCCGACCGTCCCTGTTGACCGTCCTCTGGAGCCGGTGCCTGCGCCTGCTTTCCCCCCCGGCGTTGACTCTCCGCTCCCGGGTGGACCTTGAGACTTTTTTAGAGGATGAGAGAGGGTATTTTGTCTTGTCTTAGAGTGAGATAGGGACTTGGAACTAGGAAGTCAGTGTTGTTTCCTTTGATTAGGGTAATGGCTTTTTGTAAGTTTCTTGCTTTGACTATCTTTGATTCAGTTACACAGGAAAGGAAGAGGGAGAGGGAGAGGAAGAGGGAGAGGGAGAGGGAGAGAGAGAGAGGGAGAGGGGAGAGAGAGAGAGAGAGAACAAGTGACATCAAGACATTTCCACATACCACAATCTCTATCTATTCTCCGGCAAAATCACCTTCTTCCCTTTCAGTCTTCCATGGAAGAGCCTTGTAGATTCTCTCTCTTGTTAGCCTCTTCCTATAATTCAGTACCTACCATCCTTTGTTCCATCCTCGTGCCCTCTCTTCCCAAGTGTTCTATTTCTCCCAAGGAGCATTCTTGATCCTCCTATTGGTACATGAGGATTCACACTGGTGGAATAACATCTTCATGATTTTGGTGACCCTACACTTTCATCTTTTGTATTAATCTCTCTCTCTCTCTCTCTCTTTTACATATTGGGATCTCTCTTTAATTGCAACTAGTCTTCTCCTTTCTCGCCTTTCAATCTTTCATCAATCCATCGTCAAATCTCATTCAATCATTTGGTTAAGCCTTTCTCAAACACATCATCACATCAAAAACTTCAAATGCCACTTTATAACATTTTTTTATGAATCTCTTGATCAAAAGATGAGTATCTTTCCACATTGCTTCAAATCACATTCTAAAATCATATTGTTTCATTTGATAGTAGCATTCTACATCTAAATGTTAGATTTTGACCATTGACTCAACATTCAAACATTTTTAATCAGCGCCTACATCGAGGGGTCAAAAATTTTGATGGAAGTTCATGACATAGATTTATTAGACAAGGACAAACACTTGAGAAAATGAATTGTACTTTGTTACGCATAAAGTCATTAGTGTAAACTTTTAGAACCAAAGATGGTCATTTTCCATTGACTTTCATAACCAAATATCCTCACCCACTTTTGTGTATTATTATAATGGTTTTACGAGTATATTGATGGATTTTATGGGGCTTATAAGCCAATCACACTTTCATGTATCTTACTTATGTTCATTGAAATAAAATTTATTCATTGTCATTCATGTGTGATGTCTCCAATGAAGTCTATGAGTATATGCAATGACTACATGAATTATGATGAGATCATAATACCTTGATCACTAGTCCTTAAACATATGTTCTAAACATTACTGTTTGTGGGATATTTGAGAAGGACATCAAGTTATCCGGAAATAATAGCACTATCTGATCCAATTCATATGATGAGTATGGTTGATCATGCAGCCATCCGTGTAGAGACACTAAGAATAGATAGTGGGTGCTCTTTGAATCCCTGAATAGTAATTATATTTAATTGTCAATTAGGTTGATTCATGTCACGATCGTGTATTTGGTCTTTTGACTTAAGACACCAAAGACATTTTATGGATCTACGATCATTTTTTGATTATGACTTACGAATCCCTAGCCATGAGATATCTAATATATCATACATTAGATACGACATGAAGTCTTCAAACATGATTGTGTGATCAAGATGGGATCATCCGCCCTCAGTATTTGAGGAGATTGAATTAATGAATGAAATGCAATGAAATCCTTAGCCAAGGTAGTAGAAATCTCGTAGACCGAGTTCTCGATGATTTCGTACGCATCAATACTAACTCGAGTGACCAATTAGGGTTTAACAGTTGACCCTTAAGTCATTTATGAATCTCGTGCGGATGAAGGATTATACATACATGGTAATCGATGACGGAAAGGTTCCATAAGAGAGTTCTTACATACTCTATATCTCCTAGAGTATGTGGTGTAGCTTGGCACCCAACAGGCTGGCACCTCAACCTATCAATAGGGTTAAATCGATCATTGATTAATTAATTTATATGTTTATGTGGATAATTAATTAAAGTTGACCAATAAGGTGTTATTCGGTCTATAGAGTTATTAACTAGTGAGATATATGGACCTAGAAGGTCATACACATAAGGTCTATGGATGTTGGTAGATATAGATATAATTATAAGGGGTTTTATAAAAAAATATACATACCAACTATCTATAAATATGGGGAGAATAACCGCAACTCAAGGTGCTCATGCAAGCCTTGTGAGAATTATCTCATTTCTTCTATTTCTCTTTTGGAGAAGAGCTTTGACGAAGAGATTAACCATCATGAGATCGTGTGGATACCGCTAGAGGTTAGACACTTGAATAGCTTCAAGAACTCCTTCAAGAAAACCCTGTAAGTATGTTTTCTCAAACATACTAGATGATAGGATCATTTATTCTTCGTGCCTTAGTATTTTGAATGTCGAAGTCAATGTATTCTGCTGCATTTGATGTTTTGATCAAAATTTCAGAAAGTCTATCGACATCAAATCCCATCAGTAAGGTTACCACCTCTTAGAGAGTGTTCAACCCAGTCTCTTAGGAGGTGGTTGTGGGGCCCACCTCCTCAAAAAGGACTCTCCAACCTCTTTAAGAGAGGGTTATGGTTGTGGCCTATGGATTTAATTCTACCATTCATTTGGTGGCACTTAAAAAGACTAAATATCTACCATTAATTCAAAGGAACCTCTTACGCTAACATATAAAAGAATCTTCTTCTTTCTTTTTTGCTACTTTTTTTAGCTCTCTCTTAGCATCAAGATATAAGAAGGAAAAGGATGGTATTGTTTGGTGTTCAATTTTGTTGTGGAGGCAAGATCAAGAAGAAGATCGAGATCGTAACGAGTCTAGCATCACTCGTCCTAGGATTGACATAAAAAACGGTGTTTGTGTAAGGGATTTGATTTTCTCTTGTAATCCCCTTGATGGATAATTTAAATCCTATTTCCCTTTTTATATTTCAGATTTTTTTTCTCCTTTCTTCAAATAATCTCTTATCTTTACCTGATTTCCTGATTGCTCGATTTCCTCATTTTTTTACCATTCTTCCATTATTTCCCATTCCATCATTCATTTCTCAATATTTTTTCATTATTTATCATAGAATATAAATACTTATATTCGGCTAATTTTTTTCATACCATATTCCATTTCTTAGTCCTTCCATATTTCTTCAAAAATTCCTTCTACAGTTGATTTTTTCTATAATAATTTCTCTACTCCCTAAAAGCACTAATCTCATTACCTAGGCTGCTTGAGGATTTGACCTTTACTTTAACATTATATAAAGCGAGAAATTATAAATATTGTTGCATGAAATTGATTTAAAACAACGATTTAAAATACCCCAAAATCGAGGTCATCACATATTACCCACACGTTATCATCAGGCTTTGTAATGGATCATCTGCATCCTTTCCACCAAGGAGAGAGAGAGAGAGAGAGAGAGAGAGAGAGATGGGTCGAAGGAGAATCCTGTATCCTTCATTCTCAACACTCAATCCTCAGTACCATCATCATCGTCATCATGATATTCAGTATTTCAGTACAGGATGGACGAGGACAGATAAAACGAGAGTTTTCTGTCATCGTCCTGTATGCCGTTCGCGATCGTCATGTTTGTGAGCCCTTTACAGGGCGACGAACTCTCTCTCAAGAACTGGTTGTCACTTCTGCCGTCACCATAGTCGAAGACCAGCTTTCCATAGCTGGTAGACACCAGCGTGACGATATGTTCTGGATAGCCTTCTGAGTTCTGGATTCCCCTTCTCTGGTAGAGATCTTCATTCGTCTTCTTGGAATAGATGCAACCCATCTGATAAAGAAAACATCTAGAAGGAAACTAACGGAGCAACAAGAAGAAGAAGAAGCAGCAGCCAATGAAGATGGCGTAGAACCCAATGAGTAAGAAAGAAGCTAATGAAGATGAAGAAAGAAGCGGCAACTAAAGGATAAGAATGCAATGAAGATGATGAAGCAGAATAAGCCATTGAAGATGACGTAAGAAGAACCCAATGAAGGAGAAGAACGCCAATAACGAAGATTAATGAGAAAGAAGAAGAAGACGACGACGGAAATTATAAACTCAAATCTCCTTGATCGCGTTTGCAATACCTGATTTCGTCGGCCTTAATCTTCTTCCACCCCCGGCTCTAAGCTCCTATAGTTTCTTATATATGCACATATCTGTTCAGACGAGGAACATATCAACGAAAAAAGAAGAGGATAACTCTCTCGCTACGATTTGTCTCCGAAGAAGATCCGGGATCTTTCGTTTCCCACTTCAAAGTTAGATATTCTCCCGCTTCGAGATTCTCTTGAACATTTGGCGCATCATGTGCAGTTCAATTTTAAGCTCGATTCTAAATTTCTAAATCCATTGCCAATTGGGCTATCCTAGCCCAAGAACAATCATGACGACATTCAAATGCTTACTTCATTCTAGATCATTGTTGATGAAAAAAAATTTGATATTCTATATTAAAAATTTGGATCACCCAAGATGGCAGATAAATATGAGAGTATGGTATATAGGTCTAGATAGTGGATACAACCAAAGTCCCATTTCATGATGCCCTTGAAACACTTGAAAGGAAGTAACAAAATCAAATAAAGTAAATTTTGTGTGCTTTCTTTCTCCACGAGGGCAGAAGACATCTTAAAGCCATGCCTTTTAGAACAATCATAAACAACGCTTATGAGTTAATGTCAGCATATTGATTGTGCTTCTACTAAAGGTAAGTGCATAATGCAATTTCCAAGCTGATCACTTACAAAGTATGCAATCTTACATATATTTGGTTTGAGATATAAATAGTTGTTTGAAATTGAATTTCAAAAATGATGCGCTAATAAGAAGTTTTGAAATTAGAATTTAAAGCTACAGAGAAAGTTAATTGGGTTACATTGATATTTGATTAATTAATCAATAAGGGCTATAAGATCTAACAAGTTATTAACAAATGACATATATGGATCTAGAGGGTCACAAATATAAGGTTTATAGAAGTTGGTCAATATAGACATAATTTTGATAGTTTTTATTAAAATTTACTATAGCCAATATCTATAAATAAGAGAAGAATAAATACAACTCAAGTTGTCCATGCAAACCTTGTGTACAACTCTCTCATTTGTTCTCTTTTTCTCTTAGTAAAAAGCATAAAAGGGGAGATCCAATTGTATTGTGATTGTGTAGATAATAAGATCCAATTGATACATAAAATTATATGAATATTAATACTAATTAAGGCATAAACCATATCATTCTTATGCATGTTATCATACTTTGAGTGCATATCTATCATTCTATGAAATTCAAAGTTATAATATAAAAATGCATTAGTTTTAAAGATAATCATAAATAATTAAATAGAGTTATTTGAGATTATATTATTATCATTTTATATTTGAGATTATAATTGGGTTTTAATTTAAAATTACAAGAGAAAATATTCTGTATACACTCACTTTTTTTTCTAAAAGAAATGAGGATATTTTTAATATTAAAATTTATTCTCTTATTATTTATTATATATTTTTAAAATGATGGATTATTTTATTTCTGATCAAACAAAACAAATTTAGATTTAAAGTGAGTTGTATTTTTAAAGTTATGAATTTTTTTTAATTTTTAGGGATTTTTTCTAGAATTTTTCCATTTTTTTTAATTTTTTGGATTTATTTTTTGTTTTATTTTGATTTCAAATAATAATAAAAATTTATTTTCATTCACTGATGTGACAATTGCTGCGGCGAAGTCGCTTGCGTGTTGCCATGTGGCAACGTACTCGCGCGCCACATGGCGCACATGTGTGTGTGTATGTGTGTGTAGTAGTGGTTAAAGCATCCTTTTTAAAGGAATTAAGCTAGTCCACTAAGACTGCTCTATATTTATGCACAATTTCCATCCTAATTTTTGCCATGTGGGACTGTTTTTATGGTTTTACGCAAGTGATGTGGTGTGTTTTGGAGCAAGCAATCGAGCAGTTTAAATCCTAACCCCCTATTTTCACTTAAATGAAGGGGGTACATGGCGCATGCTCTTTCGACAATGAATGATTTTACTTAAAATTGCTCAACCTCAACCATTTATCTGGGGAGTTATAACGACTGAGATTAAGTGCACCCGCTGGACTTTAGAAGACGTACGGTAGCATCTCAAATGTTCGGTGAAGATCGAACATCACGGATTACACGACACTTCTTATTCACATGCAACTTGGCTTCATATTGGCACTTATTTCTAATCGAACAAATGCGACTTAACGGTGACGATTCGCATCCGAGCATTTTATCTGAGCTGTTAATAGAAGATAAAGAGGCAAATCAAATGGTCACGCCCAAATCTAGCCTATTTATTCTCATGTTCTTCTACAGAAAGAGCATTCGCACATGTTTTAAGTAATCAAATTGTTTAGACGCCTCAATCCTTTAATATCTTGTTTTCTTTCTCTTCTAGACTCATTTCCACATCTAAGGAGTGTTTGAAGGCAATATTTTGATGAGAGAATCAAGAGAATTCACCACTTAAATACTGGATTTTTTTTCAAAACACAGAATAAAAAGCCTTGATCCGGTGACAAATTGGATCATTTCGAGTGCAATTTTGGGTTAGGTTACGTGTTTTATCCCTAATCTTTCTTCCTACAACATTAAATTTCACTTTTGAATAGTATATTAGAAGAATTTTATAAAATTTCATAATTTTCCTTCTCTTCCTAATCAATTTTTCTACCTATATTTCACTCCTTGATCTCTCCATGAATATTGACCCAAATTCCAACTAATGGCGAAGTAGGCCTAACAAACCTTCATTAGCATGTGTAATAAATTAAGCCAATATCTCGTGATAATTAATTAATCATCGATCAAATTAGCCCAATAGATTCATCTATGATATACGGGAGGAAAATTTCACCGAGTTCTAGCAGGTGAATGGTTTATGCTACTTACATATGAAACTTGTCAATGAACAACTACCATGTACTTATAATCCTTCATCGACACAACACTGGTTGAATGACTCACAGTATGTTAACCTTTCAAACTTTAATCCATCATTCACATTGGAAGAAGTGCAATAGAAAATCATTAGAAGACTTCTTTTCAAATATTTCCCTTTCCCTTGGCCAAGAACTTGAGTACACTATTTCCTTACGTATATATCCTCTTAGTACTAAGGGGCAAAAAAATCATCTTGACCACACATTCACCTTCAAAAAAATCTTAATATATCTAACCTTGGATGGTTTGGAGTTTCATAGTCAAATTCAAAATGCAGTTTTCTACCCGCAAGATGTCTTTCATATATAACGTTTCAAAAATTACTAGAGCAATGTTGACATGCATCAACTAAGATTATAGTTGGGCACTATTGTCGATTCAGACATTAAAAACCAGGTTAACTCTTTATCTTGAAAGAGCAGTCAATGCCACTCCTTAGTGTCCCCACATTCATGGTCATTAATCAACTACCCTCACTATAGGAGTAAGAGAAAACAATCTGAGCATAACAAGGTATCTGATAGTCATGAATTAATAGTTGCAGTCATGCATCTAAATCCATAGATATCCTTCTCCTAATGAAAAAATATACTGTAAACATGATTTCATTATTTAAATCCTAAAATGCATCAATTTCTATATGTTTTACATTCTAAGACAAACCCTTTCTACTTCTTTAAAGTCAAATGGTGAATTTCTCACATTTTCTTGAGTTTGAATGGATACAAATGGGTGCAAGGGTTTAGTTAATGTAAAGAGGGCATGGATGAAATTACAAAGAAGTAGACTAAGAAAAAGGGTCCTCTACCTCTTTAGGAGGATAGTCAAATGTTACCACCTTTTTAGGAAGTTGGTCAACTACCTCCTTAGGGAGGGTCAACCCATTCCACATTCTTAAGACGCAAGTTAACCATTTTTATTCTAAGTCAAAGGTAGTTAGGATATTCTTGAAGGGTCAAAAGAGTTCAACCTCCTTTCTTCAATCACTTACAAGGGTAATCCTAATTTTTTTGGGATTATCTGCTTAATTAGGAGGGCGCCAATTCTGTATGAGGGTGTCCTACTTCCTTAGGAAATGGGAAGAGCTCCACCTCTTAAGAAGGGAATCCCAATTATAAAGGGAGAAGGGCCTGATATTTTTAGGAGGGCGACCAACTTTCTTAAGAAGTGGAAATGTGGGCCTCACATGGAGATTTAAATCTCTCCCCTTGAAACTAGTGAGACATATGGACCTAGAGGGTCACACACATAAGGTCTATGGATGTTGGTGGATATATAAATAATTATGAGAGGTTTTATAAAAATCTCCACATTAAAAATATCTATAAATAGGGGGAGAAAGACCACAACTCAAGGTGCCCATGCAAGCCTTTTGAGAAATCAGGTTTTTAAATAATATGGTGCTTTTAACCCTAGATATAAATGGTCTCTCTTAAAAATCAGGTTTTTAAATAATATGGTGCTTTTAACCCTAGATATAAATGGTCTCTCTTAAAAATCAGGTTTTTAGAAGGATAACAAGAGGATTCTTGGTGTTCAAGATTGTCAAAGAGAGGAGATCAAACAACAATTTGAGATCTTGGTAGACCAAGCATCACTTAACCTAGGACTAACATAAAGATGAGGTTTGTGAGAGATTTGGATCAAGAATTTCCTTTTTACTACCTCCATGGTAGTTTAAAACTCATTATTCTATTTATCATTACTGTACTTCTCTAAAAAATCACCATTTAGTCAATCTCTATAATCACTATAAAAATTCATAAACTGAATTACCTAGTCATATTGTTCTTATGTAATCTTGTCCATTAATCTCATTACCTAGTCTTCTTAGAGATCAAACCCTTCTAAGCCACCACATTCAAAAAAATATAATTTTTGCATGAATTTATTTCTAAAAAACGACCAATTACAACACTATAACTAAGTTCATCAATATCAGATGGATTTCTTAAATATACTATAAATGAGAACACTTGGATTATGTCTTAATAAATGAGTTATTTGTGTGGTATGAACTTATCATAATTCACTTATGATTGGGCATAGCCTTTGACTTCATTATAAACACCTTAAATATGAGGTTTGTGTGAGATTTGGGTACAGGAACATGGCAAAACTCTCCCTTTTTAGGTTATAATAATTTTTCCATATATTCCATCTTTAGTTTTTATATCCTTTTTCTTTATGGAACCTATAAGATTCCTCTTTCTCTTCACCTACATATCTCTACACCCTTAAGGGTTCGTGAAAATGCCTTAAGGGGTTAATCATATATTAGTACAAATGTCACTACTAGAAATCACTTACATCTACATAGATATATCTACATTCTCAACAGAGTCATAAATATGTATCCTTCATTCACAAAAATATAAAAACCTTCTTTATTACACCTATAAATAACAATATCTTCTACCTCCTGTAAGTATCCTAATCTCATTCCATATGCTCTAAATGGATTGAATCTAGCGAAAAGTATGATGAGTAAGGAAAACATAACTTTATTGCATAGATACAATACGTAGTGACTAATTACACCCCTTCTCGTCCACAACCAACCCACCCCCTCCCCAAAAAAAATGATTACATCAGTCTTGAAAATGAAATGCGGATTATTTTTATTATTACTTGCATGCTTCACCTTACACTAAGAATACCAATTCATTTCAAGGTTCAAGCATCTTCATTATTTTTATGGTATTTGAATTGCTACATATTCTCTTTGAATTTCTAAACTATGAATAGCAAACTCAAATCACATCACAATAGAATATCTTAGGAATTTCTTCAACTTAGAACTGCAAAGCCAAACATCTTAGGCTCGGATTTTCATAAAGCGTTAGTATGGTCAAGGTCTTATCATGAATGGCCTTCATTTGGATTTGTAAATTCTCAATAGCTTTATCTCTCAATTTTTGAAATTAAAAAATTTATCCATGAGCACTTATCCCTAAAAATGTGTGATTGGTTGTCTTGCATGACTGAAAGTCGTCATACAATATGCTTGACCAATCTTCTCCATGAGGCTTCATCATTTTTCTTAGATTTCTCTTAACTTTTGTATACCATACTAAACTTGTTCATTTTATTGGAGAACATGAGTGATGACTCTATGGTAGGTTCCATATCTTTTCAGGGAAGATCCAAAAATTAGAGTTAGTAAATTACATTTAGTCAATTTTCAATCAGACAACCCAATTTTAGAAAACTTTTTATTTCACCTCCACTTTATAAGTTGTGTGTGAATAGCTTTAATCCATCTAGAAAAATAAAAAACAACACCTTACATGTTCAAAATGCTGCAAAAAATAAAAGTGATCCTATTAAACCAATATAGCAACTACAAAATGTATACTTATGCAATATATTTTACGGGCATATGATTATTTTTCTTCAACTTGATGGCCACATGCCATTTTAAGCATTTAATACAAATCTCACATTCATCCTTGAGTATATTTGTCTAAAATAGTTGATAATGTGCAATTTTTGCTTATAATTACTTAATTATGTCATGCTAAATCTTAGAAAGCGTTAATTAGTTAATTTAACCTGAATTTTTCATGAATTAAGTAATTTTGGACTTTATTTTGATGCATGACGACATGTATTCAACTGAAAAAAATCAGCTTGGAAATAGCCAATAGATTGCAAAGCCTTTATTATTGTAAATTATGTTTAGAAATTTTCATTCATAGATTGAAGAGTGAGACAATATTTATCATTCTTCTATTCTTTTGATAGAAAAGATTGATGCACTGAAGTTTATGTAGCTGGAAGAAATCAAATTCATAAAATAATTATGATTTTCCTAAAACAGCTTAGTATAGGATAAGGAGTGATTATAGGCGACCTCATAGTGCCAAGGAGGTGGAAACCTCTTCCATCCAAAGTCCGAGTGCTGCTATTCCTCCTCTTATATGCTAGCAAGTGGATTGTATCACTACCACCCTTCCCTTTGATAACCACCTTGCCTATTTTATATCATGATCGTATCATTTTAGTTGACTTTAATGTGGTACGAGTTGTCAGATTGACTTTAATGATATCCCTGAGGCCAAGGAGTTTGGTAGGTTCTTCCATGGAAATTGGACTTCGACTTGGTTGATACCTTTTCCGGTCTAGTTGACTTCTTTTAGTAGCCGTCCTGCCAGTTCACCTAGTTCACTTTAGTTTGCCCGTAAACTTTTGTATCTGGTGACAGCTTGACGAGGGAGAAGCGATCAAGTATTAAGCCTTCGAGAGACCTAGCTCTGTCCTTCTTAATCTTGGAACAATCTTGCCTCAATTCAAAATTTCCAGAACTATCAAGGTAAGCACTTCAAGAAGAAACATTATTTATAAGGCTTAACCAGGGACCACTTCACATAACAAAATTTTACAAAGAAGATGACCATTTTGGCCTCTCCAATAGCAGGCCACACATAACAAGCATAACCCTTCAAGTCAAAACGTTACAAAGGATAATGCAATAGGTTTGTAAATTTGAAATACCTTGCCTTGCATCCTCCGTAATGTTGGACTTGTCATTGACGTGTTATGTGCGGCCTACTATTGGAGAGGCCCAACAACTAGTATTAGAGCTAGGTTCGCTACGAACCACACTAGGGCTTGTCATTGACGTGAGCCATGTTCAAAAGAAGGGGTGGGAGCACTGGTTGGTCAAGGTGGTGCTCAAATCAAGAAATTTCACAGATCTGATTTCGGTTACTAGAAGATGCAAGTGGAAGATTACTTGTACCAAAAGAACCTTTCTCAGTTGTTATCTGGCGTGAAGCCTCTAGCAAAGAATGTGGCATGAAGCCTCTAGATAGAAAGGCTCTAGGCTTTGTTCGTCTGACTCTAGCAAAGAACGTGGCAATCAATGTGAAGAACATCTCAAGTACAACGAAAATTATTAAAAGTCTTGGGCGACACCTTTGATAAGCCGTTTGCATCTAACAAGGTACAGACTTATGCACCGCCTATTTAATTTGAAGATGGTCGATGATACTAGAGTTGCCAACCACGTCAACAAAGTTTAATGGGATTATAAGCCAGTTAAGCTCCATTGAGATCAGCGTAGATGATGAGATTTTGACTTTAATTCTATTATCTTCCCTGCCCGAGAGTTGGAGTGCCACCGTGATGACCATGAGTAGTTCCTTAGGAAGTCAAAAGATGAAGTTGGCAGATATTCTTAGCTTGATTCTTACGGAGGATATTTGATGGAAGGATCTGGAAGGGCAATCAAGTTCTGCCCTTATCACTGAGGGAAGAGGAAGAACACAAGAGCTGAGTTAAGGAGGCGACAGGGGGCAGTCAAGGGGGAAGATCAAGTCAAAGTCAAAGGGCTCTAAAGTGTTGGCAGTGTGGAAAGACAGGGCATTGGAAGAAAGATTTTGCATCTCTGAAGGGTGAAGGGTGAAGCGAACATGAAAGATCAATCTGCTAATGTTGCAACTGAAGTGCAAGATGCACTCGTGATGAGCAAAGATGTCTCGAATGAGTGCTAGTATCTTTATTTAGGAGCATCATATCACTACACCCCTCATCAAGAGTGGATTAGTGATTTTATGGCCAAAGATTTGGGAAAGGATGATGATGGGCTTTTTGCACTATTTGTGGAGCACGAGATATGCATATCAAAGACTTCAAAGTAATGTGAAGTTCAAGTTGATGAGTGTGAGGTATGTTCCTGGCCTCAAGAGAAACTCGATCTCGGTGGGTCACCTTGATGATGCAAGATATGCAATACACTTCAAGAACGGCTCGTGGAAAGTCACCAAATGAGCCATGGTGATCATTGAAGAATCGAGTCTACGAGGCAGTTGAAAATACACGGTCAAGAGTCAAAATAATATCCAAACTCACAAATTTTAAGACTAAATCATGAAGTGAGGGGTATATTGGTAAATAAGGGTCGAATCCACAGGGAATTAACGTAATTTCTGAAGATCTCTTCGAATTTAATCAAATCGAATGATGAAATGGTGATAGAAATTAGGCAATTTGATATTTTTGGAAAGAGGCCTCAAAGATGAATCCATAGAATCAAAAATCACTAAATTTGGATTTTATTTCGCAGAGAAATCATCGAATGAACACGAGAGAAATTTCTGCAAATGAAAATCGCGAAAAACCAAAATTAAGAACATAATTGACTTAAATTACGATTCTAAAATAAAATCTAAAGCTATACAAAAATTGGTTAGGATGAAACACAATCCCTAACCCAAGATTGCACTCGAATTCATCCAATTACTCATTGGAATCAAGGTTATTCATCAAAATTTTGATAACACGATCGTCTGAGTTCAAGCGTCGATTTCTTCCTCATCGATCGTCAAAATCTCACTCTCAAGCACTCATTGATCGCGGAAAAGAGTCTAGAAGCGATTGGGAGCAAGATTCAAGAGATTTGGTGTCTAAACAGTTCAATTAAGTTGACTTGCCCTCGAATACTTTACATCGTCGAAGAACATCTCAATTTATTGAGCGATTTGGGCATAACCATCTGATCTTTAATTAATCTTTGATCAACGGCTCTAATGGAACGCATCAAATATGAATCGTTACAATTAATTCATAGCCGTTGGATCGAAGATAGACTAACGAGATGGTGTCACGTTGCGAACGTTATAAATAACGCATCAAATGCCCGCCGTTGGATCTTGATCAAGCGTTTCATATGTGTTTCCATCGGTTTTAATCTCAGACGTTATAACTCCTTTCATCAATGGCTGAGATTAAATCGTTCTAAAAATGATTGGCCAACGAATCATTTCACGCCACATATCCCGCGCTTTAAGTGAAGATCGACGATCGCAATTTCATAGCGCGATCGGACTCTCCATCGTTGCGCCACATCACATCCCACCTTGATCATTGATTGCGACGCGATCAGACGCTCCAGATTGCACCACGTCACCTGCGCACTAATAAATATCCAAAAATTTGATTTTTAATTATAAATTTTGAATTTTAATTCTGAAAAATCCTAAAAATTTCATTAAAAATTCAGAAAAATTTAGAAAAAATCTAGAAAAATCCCTAAAAATTAGAAAACTCATAACCTTCAAAATATAACTCTAAATTAATTCAAACTTGTTTCATTTGATCAGAAATTAAATTATCTTTCATTTTAAAAAATCAAATTTAATAAATAAAAAGAGGTTTAATTTCTATTTCAAAAATATATTCATTTCTTTATGATTTTAAAATTTATAAAATTAAATGAATGTCTATAAAATGATTTCTCTTATTATTTAACTTTAAAAACTAATTATAATCTCAAGTAAAGATGGGTTATGAAATTATTCATCTTTAATTCATCATAATTAACCCTAAATTAATGTATTTTGATATTATAATGATTTTTTCATATAATGATAGATAAATACTCATAAATATGATAACATGCATAGGAATGGAATCTTTTATGCCTTAATATGGATAAATAATCATGTATTATCATGTCTATTTAGCATGTTATCAATCATGAAGGGGTTGAAGTGTGGTACTGTGTACAAGACAACATTGAGCAAGGACTGCATCGCTCTCATTGGGTTTGAGAATGACACAATGACTTGGCATTGAAGACTGGTTCAGATGAGTGAGAAGGGAATGATGATGATGCTAGAGAGAGGCATGCTTCATGGATTGACATCACTAGAGATGAATCAGTGCAAGCAGACGAGAGTCTCTTTCTCAAAAGACTACAAGAACGCCAAAGAAAGAGAAGCTCGAGCTAGTTCATAGTGACGTCTGGGGGCCCTATGCATCGTACCCTCACTTGGTGGATCGAGGTATTATGTGACATTTATTGATGAAATGACCCGGAAGTTATAAGTTTATTTTTTGAAGAATAAATCTAATATTTTCATAGACATTCAAAAGTGGAAGAGTAAAGTGGAGCTTGAGTCAGGCTGCAAAGTCAAATTCTTGCGATCAGATAATGGAGGTGAATATGTGAGCCATGACTTTAAGAAATTTTTCGGAGCAGGGGATTCGTATAGAGAGGATGGTTCCCAAGATGCCTCAACAAAAATGGAGTTGCAAAGAGGATGAATAGAACCTTGAATGAGCGAGCCAAGAGTATGTGGCTGCATGCTGGCTTGCCAAAGTCTTGTTGGGCTGATGCCATTAACACAATTTCCCATTTGATAAATAGGGGACCTTCAGATGGGCTAATGGAGGAAAGGCTCATAGGAACATATGCAAAATATTTCCAATGAGTGAATGCTGACTCTCTATTATTTAGTTGGTTGTTGGACTCTATGAAACTCGATACTATAGAATTTTTCAGATATTCGAGAAAATTTGTAAGGCTATTTGGGATAAAGTAAATTCCACGTTTTTCCAAGAAAGAAGATGATGCTAGAATTTATGAGTTGCTGATAGAAATTTGGCAAACCAATCAAGGATCTAGGAGGGTATAGGAATATGCTAATGATGTAGAAAATCTTTGGGGAGAATTGGATTTATATAGACCTCCAACGCCCAAACTTGCTTGATAGAGAATAAATACTTCACGATAGAGTATTATTCTTCCTTGTTGGTCTAAATTCAAAGGTTTGATGTTTTTCGGACTCAGATGTTCAATAGGAGGGAAAAAAACCTAATCTTGAAATGACCATTGCTCATACCATTTGAGAAGAAAAGCAGATGAGGGTAACCAATGGGACATAGTTAGATTAATTCGACATTTATTACTTAGAATAAGTGTTCAAGTGCAAATACTTTCCAATTTATGCAAAGAAAAGTGGAATAAAGAGAATTCTTGGTGTGATTATTATAAAAAGAAAGGACATCCCCATAGATAGATGTTGAAAATTAAATAGAAAACCCTCAAACTTTAAGTTCTGGAAATTCTGTGATGAATTCTGATGGAAACTCACAAGGTGATGTACCTACCAATAAGAGTAACACTCTTACATTAGTACTTAAAAATTATGTGAGGAAATGAAAGACTTTAAAAAGAATGGCAAGAGAATCATCTTCAACCATTGGAGCAGCTTCAATGATCAATTCAAGTATTGAGGAGTTCAATATTATTGGATTCCTTTTCAATCATTAATTCAAAATTCTCTAATAATTCAAAGTTTTGCAAATAAACCATGGATTTTAGATTAAGGAGCTACTGATCATATGGGCTGACGATAAGAATCCGTGCAGTCATTGAATACACACTGAGATGTGTCAAAATATATTCCAAACTCACCCATTTAATATTATAATCAAGAATTAAATAGTATAATGGTGAATTAGGGTCGAATCTATACATAATTAATGATATTTTTTAAGAGTTCTTAAAAACTCGATCAAATCTGACAAGAAATTGAGGTGAAAATTTGAGGATTTTGATAGATTTAAAAAGAGGACTCCAAGATGAATCCATGGAATCAAAAATCACACACTTTGGATCAGTATTTGCGGAGAAATCAATGAGAAAAATTTAGAGAGAAAAATCATTCGAGAAGAGAGAAAATTAGAAAATAAATCTAAACAATTTGACTAATCTACAATTCAAAATTGAAATCTGATGTTTTAGGAAGAGAGATTAGGAGGAAAACATATAATCAAACCCAAAATAGCATTGAAAATGTTTTCAATTGATCGCCGGATCAAGGGCTCTTCATTCTGAGATTTCGAAGACGATTTCTCGCTATTCTCGCAATGAAATCTCACTTCAAACACTCCTCAGACGTAGAAATCAATCTAGAAGAGAAGGAAAGAAAGATATTCAAGGATTGAGATATCTAAACAGTTCAATTACTCAAAACACCCAAAAATGGTTTACATTGTCGAAGAACATGCTTATATATAGGCAATATTGGACGTGGCCGTTGGATTTGGCATTTCCTCTTCGATCAACAGCACTTATCAAATTCTTGGATGTAATATGTTACACTTAAGTCGTATCCATTCGATCGAAGATGGAGCCCTCAAATTTTGCCCTGTAATGTGTAAAGAAGAAACGTTGCGTAACGCGTGAAGTTTAATCTTC
>CM044104.1:16712677-16773388 GCA_024174645.1 Lemna minuta | reverse complement strand
GTTCCATCCTCTTGCCCTCTCTTCCCAAGTGTTCTATTTCTCCCATGGAGCATTCTTGATCCTCCTATTGGTACATGAGGATTCACACTGGTGGAATAACATCTTCATGATTTTGGTGACCCTACACTTTCATCTTTTTTATTAATCTCTCTCTCTTCTACATATTGGGATCTCTCTTTAATTGCAACTAGTCTTCTCCTTTCTCGCCTTTCAATTTTTCATCAATCCATCGTCAAATCTCATTCAATCATTTGGTTAAGCCTTTCTCAAACACATCATCACATCAAAAACTTCAAATGCCACTTTATAACATTTTTTATGAATCTCTTGAACAAAAGATGAGTATCTTTCCACATTGCTTCAAATCACATTCCAAAGTCATATTGTTTCATTTGATAGTGGCATTCTAGATCTAAATGTTAGATTTTGACCATTGACTCAACATTCAAACATTTTTAATCAGCTCCTACATTGAGAGGTCAAAAATTTTGATGGAAGTTCATGACATAGATTTATTAGACAAGGAGAAACACTTGAGAAAATGAATTGTACTTTGTTAAGCATAAAGTCATCAGTGTAGACTTTTAGAACCAAAGATGGTCATTTTCCATTGACTTTCATAACCAAAGATCCTCACCCACTTTTTGTGAATTATCACAATGGTTTCATAAGTATATTGATATATTTTATGGGGCCTATAAGCCAATCACACTTTCATGTATCTTACTTATGTTCATTGAAATGAAATTTATTCATTGTCATTCATGTGTGATGTCTGCGATGAAGTTCATGAGTATATGCAATGAATGCGTGAATTATGATGAGATCATAATACAATGATCACTAGTACTTAAGCATATGTTCTAAACATTCCTATTTGTGAGATATTCGAGAAGTACATCAAGTTATCCGAAAATAATAGCACTATCTGATCTAATTCATATGATGAGTATGGTTGATCATGTAGCCATCCGTGTAGAGACACTAAGAATAGATAGTAGGTGATCTTTGAATCCCGGAATAGTAATTATACTTAATTGTCAATTAAATTGATTCATGTCACGATTATGTATTTGGTCTTTTGACTTAAGACACCAAAGACATCTTGTGAATAGACGATCATGTTTTGATTATGACTTACGAATCCCTAGCCATGGGATGTCTAATATATCATACATTGGATACGACATGAAGTCTTCAAAGATGATTGTGTGATCAAGATGGGATCATTTGCCTTTCGTATTTGAGGAGATTGACTTAATGGATGAAATTCAATGAAATCCTTAGTCAAGGTATTAGAAATATCATAGACGGAGTTCTCGATGATTTCGTACATGCATCAGTATTAACTTGAGTGACTGATTAGGGTTTAACAGATGACCCTTAAGTCGTTTATGAATCTCGTGCAGATGAAGGATTATACATACATGGTAATTGATAACGGAAAGGTTCCATAAGAGAGTTCTTACATACTCTATATCTCCTAGAGTATGTGGTGTAGCTTGGCACCCAATGGGCTGGCAACTCAACCTATCGATTGGGTTAAATCGATCCTTGATTAATTAATTTATATGTGGATGTGGATAATTAATTTAGGTTGACAAATAAGGTATTATTTGTTCTATAGAGTTATTAACTAATGAGATATATGAACCTAGAGGGTCACACACATAAGGTCTATGGATGTTGGTGGATATAGACATAATTATGAGGAGTTTTATAAAAAATCTACAAACCAGCTATCTATAAATATGGGGAGAATAATCGCAACTCAATGTGCCCATGCAAGCCTTGTGAGAATTATCTCATTTCTTCTATTTCTATCTTGGTAAAGAGCTTTGAAGAAGAGATCAAGCATCAGGAGACCGTGTGGATACCGCTAGAGGCTAGACACTTGAATAGCTTCAAGAACTCCTTCAAGAAAACCCTATAAGTATGTTTTCTCATACATACTAGATGATAGGATCATCTATTCTTAGTGGCTCAGTATTTTGAATGCCGGAGTCAATGTATTCCGCTGCATTTGATTTTTTGATCAAAATTTCATAAAGTTTATCGACCTCAAATCCCATCAGTAATGTAACCACCTCTTAGAGATTGTTCAACTCACTCTATTAGGAGGTGGTTGTGGGGCCCATCTCCTTAAAAGGAACTCTCCAACCTCTTTAAGAGAGGATTATGGTTGTGGCCTATGGATTTAATCTCCACCATTCATTTGGTGGCACTTAAAAAGATTAAATCTCTACCATTAATTCAAAGGAACCTCTTACGCTAACATATAAAAGAATATTCTTCTTTCTTTTTTGCTGCTTTTTTTAGGTCTCTCTTAGTGATAACATGCAATCTTAACATGATAAAACATGATTATTAATGCAATTTAAGGCATAAAACATTATATTTATATGCATATTATCATACTTTGAGTGCATTTCTATCATTCTATGCATATTTATGTCATAATCTCAAAATGCACTAAATTAAGGTTAATTATGATAAATTAAGGATAAATGATTTTATAACCCATCCTTACTTGAGATTATGAATAGTTTTTAAAGTTAAATAATGAGAGAAATCATATTTATGAACATTCATTTAATTTTCTAAAGTTAAAATCTTAAAGAAATGAATGTATTTTTGAAATATAAATTAAATCTCTTGTTATTTAAATATTTTGAATTTTTAGAATGATAGATAATTAAATTTCAGATCCAATGAAAGAAATTTGGATTAATTTGGAGTTGTATTTTAAAAGATATGATTTTTACAATTTTAGGGATTTTTTCTGGATTTTTCCTGATTTTTCTGATTTAATTTTGATTTAAAATTGAGTAAAATAAATATAAAAAAAATGTAAAAAGGGCGCGGGGCCCGCGCGGGTGCGACGTGGCACGCAAGGCCACGTGGCAGAGCCACGCGGACCCGCACAGCGCGCCTACGTGGCGCAATATATACACTATATTTATTTATTTTATCATATATAATAAGGGGTCTTTGTCCTTCCCTATATGGGAAGGGTCATACCCTTAGAAACCGTCGGGTTATTTAAACCCGACGGTTTCCTAAATATACTCCGTGTGGGACTAATCTCCACACTCTTCTTACCTTTCAGGTGACGTGGCGCGAGGAGGAGCGTCGGATCCAGTCGACGCGTCGATCGCACGCGTCGATCGCGTGAGCCTGGTCCATGATCAAAGATCAAGACCACGTGCTTTAAATACACGGATTATAACGGTCATGATCTACGCGACGTGGCGGCATCACGCGCGCCGATCGGGTGGAGGCCAGGACCACCGGAGATCATCGAGACCACGTGCGTTTTTAAAGGATTTATAACGGCCGAGATGCATCCGCGCGGACCGCATCTCAGCCGTCCGATCACGATCCTAAGGACGGTGTTCCATGCGTTTTATAACGCATCTCGGGAGATCGCATCCAGATCGTCTATCCACGATCTGACGGCCACGATTTAAGCTTACCGTTTCGAATTGATGCGTTTAATCTCGGCCGTTAATGCGGATTAAACGCATCAATCGGACGGTTTTCCCCAATTCGCCTTATAAATAGACGAGTTCTTCGTTGTTCTATGTATTCGAGGAAGATTTTCACTTAATCGACCTATCTACACCCTTCTTTTCTCGAATCTCTCATGTGTAATCACTTCTAGACTCGATTCCGCGTCCACGGAGTGTTTATATGTGAGATTTCGTCGATCGTGCGAGGAGAATTTGTCTCTTGAACTCCGATTATCACGTTTGAATTCGCGGAACAAATAGCCGTCGATCCGGCGATTAATTGGATCGATTCAAGTGTTATTTCGGGTTAGAAATCATGTTTTCCCTCTTATCTATCGTCATGTAGCATCAATTTGTAATTTAGGATCTTAATTTAGCTTAATTTAGATTTTAATTTCTGTTTATGTTCATCGCGATTCCGAAAATTTCTCTCCACTTCCATCTTTGATTTCTCCGTGATTACTCATCCAAATCGAGCGATTTTTGATTCCACGGATAGATCTTTGAGTTATCTTTCTAAAACCACCATTTTCCCTAATTTCTCACCTCAATTCATCGTCCAATTTGACCAAATTCCAAAAGATATCTAGAAAATATCTAAATTCCCTGTGGATTCGACCCGTATTTACCATTATACCCTTCAATTCTCTCTTAATTCCCCAAATTGGTAAGTTCGGTATTATTTTTGACACGAGACCGTGTGAAATCGACGACCTCGCGGTCTCGTCTCGTCACTTAGCATCAAGATATAAGAAGGAAAAGGATGGTATTGTATGGTGTTCAATTTTTTTATAGAGGCAAGATCAAGAAGAAGAAGAATATCAATTTTGTTGTGGAGCATAGAAGAAGCTTACGCACGAAGAAGCCTCATGCAACGAGGGGAAGGAGACTGAGAAGCAGACAACGAGAGGGGGAGAAGGAGAGGGAAATTTCTCCCCCCCCCTATGCGAGAGGGTGAGAGTGAGGGCATGAGGGCATGAGTGCGAGAGGGAGGAGGCCCGAAGTGTAGTGGGGAGACAAGTGTGTCAGAAAGAGAGTAAATTTCACACAACAGAAGAGAATTTGTTGCGTGAGAGAGAGGAAGGCAATGGTGCGGAAGAATTCAAAGAGGGGAGGTGAGGAGAGGATCTCCTCCTCCCCCTTACACATGCACCCACACTCGGGGAAGAGAAGGAGAAGGAGGAGGAGAGGATGCGGAGGCACCTCTTGTCACGAGAGAGAGAGAGAGAGAGACCTTTGACGGAACAAGACCGCGAGGTCGTCAATTACACACGGTCTCGTGTCAAAATAAAGTCCAACCTTACCAATTTAATGAAAATATCTCGAATTGAGGGGTATAATGGTAAATATGGGTCGAATCCACAGGAAAATACTTTTTGTCCACTCTTCTATTTTATTTTTTCTCACAGAATCCTTTTCTTGTCCTTGTCTTTGTCTAACCCAAATTTTGACTCGATATGTAGGAAATTGTTAGAAGTGCGTCTTTTACAGCAATTTAGTTAAGGGATTGATGAAAACTACTTACCTCATGTGCAATATAGCATCATCTAAATATTTTTCAAGAAATAGATATGTATATAAATGAAGGGTGGAGAAGGATAAATATGCAAAACAAAATGTATTTAAACCAAGAAATGATATGTCAAATTGTGAGAGAACTTTATGGGGAACAAATTGTGAAGAAAAATAGAGAACTTTTACAAGGAGATTAGCTTTTGATGCTTCCTAGTGGATTATAATCAAATACCATGCATAATGTCTAACTTCCACGATGCCATAGTGGAAAGAGAAATCACTCGCTCTTCACCTCCTTGTTGACTCTTAGACCCTTCCACATTGTTTCAAAGTGTTTTCCCCTCTATCCTCCATGAATGTTTGCCTTCACAACCCTAACTATTATTGTCATCCATCTTCACTTTTCTGCCTCTTTTTTCATCCTTTTTTTTATTTTTCCTTTTCTCTAATTTCTGTTATTTTGTTTTTCTCTCTTTCTCTTTTTTGTAGTCTCCATGTCTCAATCCTCCTATTTCCTCATTTCCCCCCCTAGTTTTCTAATCTTCTTACTTTTTTACTCTTTTCTTCTTCTTCTTTTCTCCCAAAATCTTTTTCTCGTCCTTGTCTTTATCAAGTGGTACTCAAGGGCTACCGTATAACCAAAGAATTGACTCGTCAATTTTGAAATTCCATTGGCAACTTGTTGCATTGTAAAACTTGATGTCGACTTACAAAGATAAACTAAGCTCTTGGTTCATTTACCAATCTTTCTTCCTTGCTCTCTTCAGTTGAATATTTCAAACATGAAACTCGAGAAAATTTGGTTATTCTACCTTAAAAATGGTCAAAATTTTTTAGGCGCTGAAGGATGAATATACCGTATGGTAAGGAACGATAATCAGCATGCAAGATCACAAGATGAGCATATCCTGCAGTAAGGAACTATAAGATGACTATACTCTACCATTCCTTGTCCAATTTGAACAATATAGGGCTCATCAAAAATCTCCTTTTTAAATCGATTTTAGAAAGTGTCTTCAACAAGCTCTCTCCAAAATTTGTCTACCAAAATCTTGCTCTCTCACCAAGATTTTGTTTTTTCAACAGACCTCTTATGAGTGACCTACAAATTTTTGCATCATGTTTTTTCAAGTTTACATCTAGGCTTTCCTATGATCGATTCTTAAAAATATTTGTGCCAGATTATTCCAATTTTACATCTCTTATGTTCTCTATTATTTTGAACTTTTCTGCATCATATTATTTTGACTTTACATCCATTTTCTTCAAGGTTTTCCTTCAGATCAATTCTGGAATTTTCTACGTCATTTTATTTTACTTTTACTTTTATTCTCATATAGGTTTTCTTATGATTGAATCTGAAATCTCAGCATCATATTATTTTGATTGTAGATCTATTCTCTTCTAGTTTCTTCTGATTGAATCTGAAATTGTTTGCATCATATTAATCGCCTCTCCATCTATTCTCATCTAGGTTTTCTTCTGATTGAATCTGAAATCTCAGCATCATATTATTTTGATTGTAGATCTATTCTCTTCTAGTTTCTTCTGATTGAATCTGAAATTTTTTGCATCATATTAATCGCCTCTCCATCTATTCTCATCTAGGTTTTCTTCTGATTGCATCGACAAATATTTGCATCATATTATTCTGATCTTTTATCTTGTCTATTTTTAGTTCTCCTCCGATCGAATCTACTAATTTTCACATCTTATCATGTTGTTTTTAATATTTAGTCTATTCTTGGTTTTCCTCTGATCAAATTTATGTCATATTAGCATCAAATATAATTGATTTCCATATTAGGTAGTGATGAACTCAATCGCGTATGTTTTTCGTCGTTGTTGTGCGTCGATTTCATGCAATAAAATATAGTTCCTTGCTTAGTATACTGTCAGCAAGCATCAAATCCACAGGGAGCTAAAGTAACGAGGTTATACATTCAAAAGAAAGACGAGGGCGAAGGAAGATATGTGAGTTGGAATGGAGTATGTGGAGCTGAGTATGAGAGATAATTTTGAGTTTATCTTACAATTAAGATAGAAATTAGAAAATAGATGAGATAATTAGATTAATAGAGATGAAAATAGAGATAATATGATTGAAAGATGAGAAAAAAAGATGGCTGACGAGACGAAACCGCGAGGTCGTCGATTTCAAGCGGTATCGCGTCAAAAATTATTCCGAACTTACCAATTTGATGAAAATGTATCGAATTCAAGGGTATAATGGTAAATATTGGTCGAATCCACAGGGAATTAAGCAATTTCTTGACGTAATATTCAAATTTGATCAAATCGGATGAGAAATTGATGCTAGAAATTGGGGAAAATGGTATTTTAAGAAAGTAGACTTCAAATCGATTTCACGGAATCAAAAATCGTCTAATTTGGACTTGATTTCGCGGAGAAATCAAGATTCGAAGTGGAGAGAAATTTTGTAACGTCGAAATCGTGATTTTAAGCTAAAATTCGATGAAATTAGAATCTAATATTAATCTAAAATGAAATTAAACACTATAGGAAGGTAATTTGGGCAAAACCGCCTCCACTAATCCCAATTAGCACTTCAAACGACACGATTAAACTGATTAATCGCCGAAAAAATGAAGAACGCGAAGAGGAGATTCAAGCTACGATTTCTCCCAAGTTACGCCGCCAAATCTCGATCTCAAAGGCTCCGTGAGTGCGGAAATGGAAGAGGAACACGATGGGATCGAGAGATTCGAGAAGAATGGTGTCTAGACAGATCAATTTGGATTGATTTCAACTCGGATGCTTAAGAACGTGAAGAACACATCGTTTTATAGGAGGAAATTTCGTAACCGTCTGATCGAAACGATCGACGGTTACGATAAACGGTCCATGATGGACCGTTTTCGGAAATATCACGATCGTCGGATTGTGGATGGAGGGCTCAGATGCTCCCGTCGATAGGCGTTATAAAAACGCTTGAATCCCGTTCGTTGGATCACGATCGAACGGCCCCGATGTGATCCACCATGGTTACATCAGAACCGTTATAACGCCTCCTATTTGAGCACGTGTGTGATGATCGCCGGTGGTCCACGCGCCCATTTGATCGACGTGCGTCGATCGATCGGTTGGCCTGATCCAACGTTCTCCACAGCGCCACATCACCTGCATCAAAAGAATGTGTGGAACTTAGTCCCACATGGGATTAATTTATGAAACCGTCGGGTTTAAATAATCCGACGGTTTATGAAGTTCGATTACCCCTGCCCATATAGGCAAGGCTGAAGAACTTTATTATATTAAGTAAATAAATGATATATATTATAAATACGCGCCACGTAGGCGCGCTGCGCGGGTTCGCGTGGCTCTGCCACGTGGCCTTGCGTGCCACGTCGCACCCGCGTGGAACCCGCGCGCTATTTTTGCTTTTTATTTAATTATTTTAAACATTTTTTAAATAGAAATTAAATCATAAAAATCAGGAAAAAATCCCAAAAAAATGTAAAAATCATATCTTTTAAAATACAACTCCAAATTAATCCAAATTTCTTTCATTTGATCTTAAATTTAATTATCTATTATTCTAAAAAGTCATATTTAATAAATAATAAGAGTTAAAATTATTATTTCAAAAATACATTCATTTATTAAGATTTTAAACTTTAGAAAATAAAATGAATGTTTATAAAAATTGTTTCTCTTATTATTTTAACTTTAAAAACAGTTATAATCTCAAGAAAAATATGGGTTATCAAATTATTAAAACTCTAATTTATCAAAATTAACCCTAATTTAAAGTATTTTGAGATTATAATGACTTTTAAGAGAATAATAGAAAAATACATATAAGTATGATAACATGCATGAAAATGGAGTCATTTATACTTAAATATGCATCAAAAATCATGTTTTATGATGTAAATATCGCATGTTATCAATGGCAGTAGCAATGGATAAATGCACGGCAAAGGTGAGAGTGAGAGATGAACGCGGAGATGATGTCAAAACTACTACAAGAAAAGAAAAAGAAAAAGAAAACACATGTCTACTGTATATGGAGATGTTCCCAAGCCAAAATCAAATCTAGATCTTTGCACAAACCCTATTGGTGTGCCTGTCCTAGGTCGGGTGATGCTCGATCCGCTCTGATCATGATCTTTGCTTGCTCCCTTCTCCACTACATGGATGAGCATCAAACAATGCTCCTCCTTGGGCCTTGACCTCCTCTACTTTTACCTCTAGTAGCCAGATGCTAAGAGAAACCTAAAAAATGCAAGGAGAGAGAAAATGAAGGCTTTTATAGGTGGGTTCTTAGGGTTTGAGTGTAAAGAAGGGTAAAAGAGATCATTATTAAAATCATTTTTCCCAGATCGATTATGTGATCCAAGGGTATGGATGGATAGAGGATTAAAAGATGAATCTTGAAATAAATTTTTCAGCTTAAAAACTATCTAGATCATGAGATATCATGATTTTAATTTAGAGAAATCCTAGCCATTGATTGAGATCGTGGGGAGGGGCATTTATATACATTTCTAACTTAAAAAATTAGAGGCCCATTTCGATAAATTTCCAAAATAAAAAATTAGAGGGGCATTTTGGTAAATTTCCAACTTAAAAAATAATTGAGGCATTTTTGTAAATTTTTACTATAAAAATTGGAGGGGCATTTCTATAAATTTCTATTTCAAAAATCAGAGTGTCATTTTATAAATATGCTCAAAATAAAAAAGTACCTAAAAAATTCAGAAAAAATTCCAGAAAAATCCCTAAACTTAGAAATTGAATATCTCACAAAATACAACTCTTTTTTCCACGAAATTTTTTCCATTGGATCAAGAATTTAATCTTCTATCGTTTTATCCAAAAATATCTAAAATCATGAGAAAAATTAAGGTCTCATTTAATAAAAGTTAAGTTTTGTCCAACCTCCTTAAAAATAAGGTGATTGGCCCAATATTCACTGTAAATCAATTTTGGATCATCTGAAAAACATCATGATGATCCCTCTACTAAAGGCAAACCTCATTTTCCACATTTCATAAAAATATGGTTGTCTTGGTGTTCAAATTTAGTGGAGAGTTGTTTCTTCTTTCCTCTTATCGTCATCTATATCTATGCTTTCCTACTTGCATACACATGTCCCTACATCCATATAACTCATAAAAAATGTGAGAATTCAACCACTTGACTTTGAAAGATTCAAATGAGGTTAGTCTCATAGTATAAGTAATTGAAAAGAATGGTGCATGATAGGACATATTTATTTTTTTACTAAATTAGCACTAAATAGATGCAAGTTGAGTATATGAGTGGAATGAAATGATGAATACAAAAAATATCATAAAAAACATGATAACGTGCATTATATTAACAAGAATTATGTGTTACAACCCATTTATAATGATAAAAATGAATGCATCAATGACATGTTATCAAGTAGAATCTAATTTATGTGTAATTGATGTAGCCCACACATTCATAAGTGAAGGCCCACTATGATGTAATCTAATTTTAACGTCCAAAAAGCTTAATGGGCCAAGAAGAATGTCTAAAAGTTGACAAAATGTGCAAAGGGTTATCTAGAGATAAACAAATGTCTTGTGTCAGATTCTAGATATCTTTACATTTCTCTTTTGAGGCCTATCTAAGCCTAGAAGCTTCCTTTTGTGTTGTCAGGTCTAATCCTTGACACATGCATGATGGTAGTGTTGTATTTCCAAGACTTTGAGTTATCTTTCTAATGTTTATGTCACTTGGATGACCCTTCACGTTTTGAGGCCTATATAAGACCTCCATTGTAACCCTTGAACACACAAGTTGAAGTTATCATCCTTTGAGACCTTTTTGAGAGTGCTTAAGTGCTTCTAGATTTAAGGACAAACCCATGTGGATTTAAAGGTAAAAGAAGTTAGTTTTGTGGGTTCAGAACCTAACCCTTCTTGTAGAGCAAGACTTGTAGATTCAAGCTAGTGTTTTGCATAGTTCCTGTGATAAAGATGTGTCGATCATAAACTTAATTTGATTGTATTTCATCTCTAGATCAGATTCAATCTGATATCTACATAAGATATAATCTAATTTCTTCATTAGATGGAATTTTTTTGTGCACAAGATAAAATTTGATTTCTGCTTCAAGTAATCAAATGAAAATTGGTAGTAAGCTCCCCAAGTCCATAGGCATGTCCCATTTACAATGTAGGGCACATCCCGCAGGACGGAACCTGGAATACACAAGCCCTGGAGAAGTCTCCAATTCTGTCTAAAAAATTCACTACATATGGGGGTCTCCAAGGATTTTAGCTATTGGGCCTTATGGGCTTAGCCTACCCATACTACCAACATTAAAGACAGAAACCCCTAATGGGCCTCGCTGGAGACCCAAAAAGGCGGCCCGATCCCCGTTGAGCACTGCCCAATTTCACCCCAGACCTCTTAAGGACTGGCGGATCGACGATGGTCGATTATTTCATTAAAACTGTGTGAAGTAGGTTTAATGCAAGGGAGAAGAGAAGAGAAAAAGCGGAAATGGAGTGATGGCAGATGAGAAATTTTGGGATTGATGCACCATGCGACAGACGACAGAAGAGAAATTCGGGGAAGAGGGTCAGAGGGCGGGAGAGAGAGAGAGATGGGTCGAAGGAGAATCCTGTATCCTTCATTCTCAACACTCAATCCTCAGTACCATCATCATCTTCATCATGATATTCAGTATTTCAGTACAGGATGGACGAGGACAGATAAAACGAGAGTTTTCTGTCATCGTCCTGTTTGCCGTTCGCGATCGTCATGTTCGTGAGCCCTTTACAGGGCGACGAACTCTCTCTCAAGAACTGGTTGTCACTTCTCCCGTCACCATAGTCGAAGACCAGCTTTCCATAGCTGGTAGACACCAGCGTGACGATATGTTCTGGATAGCCTTCTGAGTTCTGGATTCCCCTTCTCTGGTAGAGATCTTCATTCGTCTTCTTGGAATAGATGCAACCCATCTGATAAAGAAAACATCTTGAAGGAAACTAACGGAGCAACAAGAAGAAGAAGAAGAAGAAGCAGCAGCAGCATCAGCCAATGACGATGGCGTAGAACCCAATGAGTAAGAAAGAAGCTAATGAAGATGAAGAAAGAAGCGGCAAATAAAGGATAAGAATGCAATGAAGATGATGAAGCAGAATAAGCCATTGAAGATGACGTAAGAAGAACCCAATGAAGGAGAAGAACGCCAATAACGAAGATTAATGAGAAGGAAGAAGAAGACGACGACGGAAATTATAAACTCAGATCTCCTTGATCGCGTTTGCAATACCTGATTTCGTCGGCCTTAATCTTCTTCCACCCCCGGCTCTAAGCTCCTATTGTTTCTTATATATGCACATATCTGTTCAGAAGAGGAACATATCAACGAAAAAAGAAGAGGATAACTCTCTCGCTACGATTTGTCTCCGAAGAAGATCGGGGATCTTTCGTTTCCCACTTCAAAGTTAGATATTCTCCCGCTTCGAGATTCTCTTGAACATTTGGCGCATCATGTGCAGTTCAATTTTAAGCTCGATTCTAAATTTCTAAATCCATTGCCAATTGGGTTATCCTAGCCCAAGAACAATCATGACGACATTCAAATGCTTACTTCATTCTAGATCATTGTTGATGAAAAAAAAATTGATCTTCTATATAAAAAATATGGATCACCAAGATGACAGTTAAATATGAGAGTATGGTATATAGGTCTAGATAGTGGATACAACCAAAGTCCCATTTCATGATGGCCTTGAAACACTTGAACGGAAGTAACAAAAGCAAATAAAGTAAATTTTTTGTGCTTTTCTTTCTCCATGAGGGCAAAAGACATCTTAAAGCCATGCCTTTTAGAACAATCATAAACAACGCTTATGAGTTAATGTCAGCGTATTGATTGTGCTTCTACTAAAGGTAAGTGCATAATGCAATTTCCAAGCTGATCACTTACAAAGTATGCAATCTTACATATATTTGGTTTGAGCTATAAATAGTTGTTTGAAATTGAATTTCAAAAATGATGCGCTAATAAGAAGTTTTGAAATTAGAATTTAAAGCTATAGTGAAAGTTAATTGGGTTACATTGATATTTGATTAATTAATCAATAAGGGCTATAAGATCTGACGAGTTATTAACGAATGACATAGATGGATCTAGAGGGTCACAAATATAAGGTTTATAGAAGTTGGTCAATATAGACATAATTTTGATGGTTTTTATTAAAATTTACTATATCCAATATCTATAAATAAGAGGAGAATAAATACAACTCAAGTTGTCCATGCAAACCTTGTGTACAACTCTCTCATTTGTTCTCTTTTTCTCTTTGTAAAAAGCATAAAAGGGGAGATCCAATTGTATGGTGCTTGTGTAGATAATAACATGCAATTGATACATATAATTATATGAATATTAATACTAATTCAAACATAAACCATATTATTCTTATGCCTGTTATCATACTTTGAGTGCATATCTATCATTCTATGAAATTCAAAGTTATAATATAAAAATGCATTAGTTTTAAAGATAATCATAAATAATTAAATAGAGTTATTTGAGATTATATTATTATCATTTTATATTTGAGATTATAATTGGGTTTTAATGTAAAATTACAAGAGAAAATATTCTATATACACTCACTTTTTTTTCTAAAAGAAATGAGGATATTTTTTATATTAAAAGTTATTCTCTTATTACTTATTATATATTTTTAAAATGATTGATTATTTTATTTTTGATCAAACAAAATAAATTTAGATTTAAAGTGAATTGTATTTTTAACGTTATGAATTTTTTTAATTTTTAGGGATTTTTTCTAGAATTTTTCCAAAATTTTTTTAATTTTTTGGATTTAATTTTTGTTTTATTTTGATTTAAAATAATAATAATTTATTTTCATTCACTGATATGACAATTTCTGCGGCGAAGTCGCTTGCATGTTGCCATGTGGCAACGTACTCACGCGCCACATGACGCACATGTGTGTGTGTATGTGTGTAGTAGTGGTTAAAGCATCCTTTTTAAAGGAATTAAGCTAGTCTACTAAGACTGCTCTATATTTATGAACAATTTCCGTCCTAATTTTTGCCATGTGGGACTGTTTTTATGTTTTTACGCAAGTGATGTGGTGTGTTTTGGAGCAAGCAATCGAGCAGTTTAAATCCTAACCCCCCATTTTCACTTAAATGAAGGGGGTACGTGGCACATGCTCTTTCGACAATGAATGATTTTACTTAAAACTGCTCAACCTCAACCATTTATCTGGGGAGTTATAACGACTGAGATTAAGTGCACCCGCTGGACTTTAGAAGACGTATGGCAGCATCTCAGATGTTAGTGAAGATCGAACATCACGCATTACACGACGCTTCTTATTCACATGCAACGTTGCTTCATATTGGCACTCCATTTCTAATCGAAATTTTCTTTCTCTTCTAGACTCATTTCCACATCTGAGGAGTGTTTAAAGGCAATATTTTGATGAGAGAATCAAGAGAATTCACCACTTCAATATCGGATTTTTTTTCAAAACACATAATCAAAAGCCTTGATTCGGTGACGAATTGGATCATTTCGAGCGCAATTTTGGGTTAGGTTACGTGTTTTCTCCCTAATCTTTCTTCCTACAACATTAAATTTCACTTTTGAATAGTATATTAGAAGAATTTTACAAAATTTTATAATTTTCCCTCTCTTCCTAATCAATTTTTCTACCTATATTTTACTCCTTGATCTCTCCATGAATATTGACCCAAATCGAGCAAATTTTTGTTTTATGGCTTCGTCTTGGAGTTTTCTTTCCAAATATACTAAAATCTCTAATTTCTCACCTCAATTCATCATCCGATTTGATAAAATTTAAAGAACACCTATAAAATTCCCTATTTCTAAGTGTATTCGACCTTTATTCACCATTATACTAATTAATTCTTAATTAAAACTTAATATTGATGAGTTTGTTAATTATTTTGACATACATTTATGTGTTTTCAATGAACACACGACAACGTATTGTCATTAGATATTTCTATAAGCTAGACGTTTGAATAGAATTAAGAACTCCTTCAATGAACCTTGTAAAATACTATTTTAATCTATACTAAATTATAAGATCATTGAATTTTGGTGTCTCATATTTTAAATATTTGATTCCATTTCTTTTACTATGTTCAATGTTTTGATCAACATTTTGAGAACCTTTTGTGCATATGATCCCATAAAAAATATGATCATCTATCTATAAGATGTCTTTGGTGTCTTGGGTCAAAAAACTATAAACATAATCATGAGATGAATGAACCTAATTGATAGTTGATAACATATAATCTTAACATGATAAAACATGATTATTAATGCAAAATAAGGCATAAAACATTCCATTTATATGTATCATACTTTGAGTGCATTTCTATCATTCTATGCAATTTTATGTTATAATCTCAAAATGCGTTAATTTAGGGTTAATTATGATGAATTAAAGATTAAAGATTTTATAACCCATCTTTACTTGAGATTATAAGTGGTTTTTAAAGTTAAATAATAGGAGAAATCATTTTTATGAACATTCATTTAATTTTCTAAAGTTAAAATCTTAAAGAAATGAATGTATTTTTGAAATAAGAATTAAATCTCTTTTTATTTAAATAATTTGACTTTTTAGAATGATAGATAATTAAATTTCAGATCAAATGAAAGAAATTTGGATGAATTTGGAGTTGTATTTTGAAAGTTATGATTTTTACAATTTTTAGGGACTTTTCTGGATTTTTCTGATTTTATTTTTGCTTTAAAACGTTAAAAATAATTAAAAAAATTATAAAAAGTGTTTGATATTTCGCACGGGTCCCACGTGGATGCGACGTGGCACTGCGGGCCATGTGGTAGCACCACGCGGGCCCACGCGGCGCCTACGTGGCGTGTATATTTATATTATGCATATAGTACATACTTTATAAAATGGGTCTTCAGCCTGCCCTATATGGG
Organism: Lemna minuta; assembly: GCA_024174645.1. Classification (NCBI taxonomy): domain Eukaryota; kingdom Viridiplantae; phylum Streptophyta; class Magnoliopsida; order Alismatales; family Araceae; genus Lemna; species Lemna minuta. The sequence goes on along the minus strand of CM044104.1, from coordinate 16,757,383 downwards.
AAGGGTTATTAACCTCATAAATCGTCAGGTATTATAAACCCGATGAAACTCTTTTTTCTTTTCCGTGTGGGACTAATCCACACGATGAATTAAATGCAGGTGACGTGGCTGAAATCAGAGATCGGAGCGCGCCGATTGAGTGGACCGCGGCCCACCATCCCTAGATCAACGCACGTGCTAATTAAAGAGGAGTTATAACGGTCCAGATTGAACCGCGCGGGGAGCATCCAGACCGTCGGATCAAGAATCAAAGGACGCGATTTTAAGCATTTTTAAATGCTTATCTACGGATCAAATCGCGATCAGAGCGCGCCGATTGAGTGGACCGCGGCCCACCATCCCTAGATCAACGCACGTGCTAATTAAAGAGGAGTTATAACGGTCCAGATTGAACCGCGCGGGGAGCATCCAGACCGTCGGATCAAGAATCAAAGGACGCGATTTTAAGCGTTTTTAAACGCTTATCTACGGATCAAATCGTGGCCGTCCATCACGATCCGACGGCCACGACTTAATTGAAACGGTCCACGATGGACCGTTCCATCATAACCGTCGATCGAAACGATCGGATGGTTACGCCCAAATGCCCTTTAAATAGACTTGTTCTTCGACATTTGTAAGCATTCGAGTTGGATTTCAATCAAATTGAACTGTCTAGACACCATTCCTCTCGTTTCTCTTGATTCCATCCTCTTCATCTCTCATTTCCGCATCCACGGAGGGGTTGAAATCAAGATTTGGTGGAGAATCGAGGGAGAAATCGCAGCTTGAAGCTCACGTTCGCGTTCTTCATGTTTTCGGCGATTAATCCATTTAATCGCCTCGTTTCGATCGCTAATTGAGTTTAGTGGAAGCGGTTTTTCCTAGATTATCTTCCTATTATGTTTAATTTTCGTTCAGATTAGGATTTAGAGATCAATTTCATAGGATTTAGCTCAAAATCATGATTTTTACGTTCCGAAATTTCTCTCCACTTCAATTTGAGATTTTTCCGCGAAATCAAGTCCAAATTCGATGATTCTTGATTTCGTGGAATCGATTTGAAGTCTTCTTTCATAAAATATCCCCAATTTCTACCATCAATTTCTTGTCCGATTTGATCAATTTTCAAAAGATATCTCAAAAATACCTTAATTCCCTGTGGATTCGACCCTTATTTACCATTATACCCCTCAATTCATGATTAATTCCCAAAATTGGTAAGTTTGGAATAATTTTTGACGCGATACCGCGTGAAATCGACGACCTCGCGGTTTCGTCTCGTCAATAGTTAGGGTCGTATGGATCAATTGAGTGAACTCTTTCTTTAAATAACACTTACCATCTACCCTTCGTGTCTTACACCGAGGGCCATTAGATCAAGAATATTCATCACATGAGTCATATTAGATAATGCTATTTTTTTCTATATATTTTGATATCAATCTCTAATATTTGTTGAATAGAAATATTTAGAACATATGTTTAAAGGCAATGATCATTGTATTATGATATCATCATAATTTACTTAGTTAATATGTATGCTCATAGAATTCACTACAAATATCACACAAGCACTCTCTAGTTATCTACGTGAACTCTATTTAAGTTATTTTATATCTCATAAAATAATCTAGATTGATATAACTATAAGTTGGACGTTTCTAACGTCTTCTTATACGATGATCTAGCACAAGTCTTTATGGAGCAACCTCTAGGGAACATCGTTTAAGGGGAGACTTCCTGGTGTTTGCCTTCTCCATCATCTATCTATGGGCTTGAGCCACAAACTTAATCCATATCATTTCTCACTGCATAATCCATCTTAAACTCATTTGATGTTGATGTGCAAGACCATACTTTGTAAAATTTGTGGTACTTTCAATACATGTAGATGACATTGTCTGAACTAGTAGCAATAAGGCTAGTATCTTTGCTACCAAAGCTTATCTTCATATGCACTTTGTGACATGTAACTTTAGACACTACACTATTTCCTTGTGATTGAGCATGCTTGTCAATCAGGTATATTAACACTATTTGAGATGAATTATGGTGTGGATCTTTTCCAAGAGACAAGGTTATTTGGGTGTAAAGTAGCTACATCACCCTTAAAGGTATGACCCAAGTTTCTAAGATGTTGACTCACCAACAATGACAGATGCCAACTATGGGAGAAGCTGATCTATTTGTATTGCCAAACTATTACTTGTGCTTTCAGTGTTATTAGTTAGCGCATGTTGGATGCTCAAATGGTTCACGTGGAGGGGTGCATTACATGTTATAGCATACATCAAGCATGACCTTGACAAAAGGGCATATATATTAGTGTCATTATCATCTTTGTATTGAGACCAAATTTTAATACTAGCTATGCTACTGATAAAGGAGACTGAAAATCAACTACATGGATTATATTGGGATCTAAGGTCAATAAGCCTTTCAAAAACTTTGATCAAAACATAGACTGCATGAAAATACACTGAATCAAACATTCAAGACATCGAGACGCCAAGTATCGATGATCATATCATCTAGTATAGATTAGAATCCATACTTATAAGGTTCACTTGAAGGAGTTCTCCAAGTTGTTAAAGTATCCAACCTCTAGTGATATCCACATGATCGTCGAATAGACCTCTTGTTTTAAAACTCTTCACTAAAAAGAGAAAGAGAAGAAATAAGACAATTCTCACATTAGCACCTTGAGTTATTGGCATTCTCCCTCTATTTATAGATATTGGGTATATGAACTTGTCATAAAAACTATTAAAATTATTTTTGTATCCATAAATGTCCCTAATGTGTATATAACCCTTTAGGTTTATAAATTTTATAATCTAATAACTTTATAGACCCATCAAGACGTTGACTTGTCAACTAGTTGCGTGCACCCTAATAGACCAATCTCATATACCCAATGTCATCGACCCGAAACCAATTTCCTATCACCAATCGTCGAGAAAGAGGGGGATAACTGGAGAGACAGATGAGCGAGAGGTTGGCACCGGAGAAGCGGCACAGTTTCTCCCATGAAGGTACGACTGATCAATGAAATTGTTCCCCAAATTAACTCTCCGCTCTTCATCTCTATCTTCATTTTTTATTGAATCTAAACCTTGGGTATGCCAGCAGGGAAAACTGTCTTTGAGTGGGACCAAACCCTAGAAGAAGTGAACATCTATATTCCCCTTCCTCCTGGAAACGTGCCGAACAAGCTTTTTTACTGCAAAATCCAGTCGCAGCACATAACCGTTGGCATCCGCGGCGGCGATCATCCATTTCTCGATGTATAATCCGAAAAAAAATTTGGTTTACAGAAAAACTTTTTTAACGCATTTTCTGTTGTTCTACAGCACAGTCTGTCCGCTCCTGTAAAGACTGATTCCTCATTCTGGACACTTGGTATGCATTATGCAGCATTTGAAAGCTTTAAATAGAGGAAATAGCGTTAATGGGAAGATGTAAATTGGATTGTTTAAAAAAAATTGTAGAAGATGGAACAATGCACATTTCACTGCAAAAGAGGGAGAAGGGACAGACCTGGTCATCTCCGATTGAGGGCCAAGGGCTTCTGGATCCATACTCCGCCGATCTAGAGCAGAAACGCCTCATGTTGCAGAGATTTCAAGAGGAGGTACATTATATAATATAAATTTCCTCTGTTTTAACTGATGCTGAGAAATCAAATCTTTTTTCTCGTCTAGATGGCCTTTTTCTCCCGGTTAATATTTTGCAATAGTTGCTTCGTTACTGGCAATTATAGCATTATTATAAAAATATTTCGGAGGAGAAAAACGGCCTATCAGAGAACTACCTGTATCTTTTGTCTGAATTAAAAAGAAAGTTCGTAGAGGCCATTTTCTAATCGGTTTTTTAAAAACCATTGACGCGCTCATTGAATGACTGTATAATTCCAGTATGCAGCAAAATTTAACCAAATAATATCCGGATCTTACCGATTCATAGAAATCAAAGCCATTAGCCCTTCTGGTTGGCTTTATGTGCTTATTATATTTCTTTACAGTTTCAAGTATGCGGGAAAAGTATTTTAATTTGGTCGACCCCCGTTTGAGATGGAACACCCCTATTCTAGCATTATATGCAGCAAAAATTCTAAGGGGAAAAATAGAAATTGGGAGCAGAATAATAGAGATAGCCACAGAGCAAGCTACTATTATCTTTCGTTTCAAATATATGTAATTCTTGAAACCTTTTTGTTAAGTCTTTTTTTTTTTTTCTGAAAGCGTTGCCGTGCTCATTGCATCAACAAGTATGCAGAAAAAATATGCAAATTTGGTCACAAACCCCATTTAAGTGGAGTTCCATGATTTTTAAAAACGTTACCTTTTGGGTGGAGATAGATTATTCACTGTAGTCCCATTTGGCTTCTCTTCCGCAGAATCCGGGTTTTGACTTCTCACAGGCGCAGTTCACCGGGAACTGCCCTGATCCGAGGACATTCATGGGAGGAATTCATTGAAGGTCCAGTAAAGTCTTCATCACCTTTTACCTCTATGTTTCTTTGTCCTCTGTAAAAAACTGACGAGTGTTTTTATTAGTGTTCTTCTATTAATTCGTGTCTAATTTAACTGATAGATGGAGGTTCATTCTGATGCTTCTCCCCACTCATCTGCCTAGCTTCCTCTGTCAAATGTCAAATGTAAGGATCAATGTCGATTCGATCCATGCTAGATGATTGGATCGATGGGCCTCTTCTGGAATCGTGATAGATGATTTGGATCGACGATATATGGATCCAGTCCACAAAATAGTCGTCCTACAATCATACGTCAAGGATTCTCAGCCTTCGGATCATATCCAAGGCACATGCAAAAATGGGGAATGGAGAAGAGGAGATTGGCAAAGAGGGCTACCCCGACGGTCAGCCGTCCTGCCGAGAACACAACGGCGAGTCTATCGTGCACGAAACACTGCGGAGACAATAGTTTCGATGGCAGAGGCGCCTGCCTCCCCCGTATGGTGACAGAAATGCTAGTCGAGAAGGAGGAGCACAGTCCGGGTGCCCGACTGCTGACTTGGTCAACCATCCAGAGGTTTCTTTTCAACCATCCAGACGAGACCAAGTCACAATACGGGATGAGTAGGCATGACCCAAGAGGCCATCACGAGCTAAGGGGTGGAAGCCAGTCGTTTTGGCGCCAGATAGCCAAAGATGAGGAAGTAGGGTGGGAGGAGGTGAGGTCACGGTGAGTAAGGGGAGGACTGACAAAAAGAATCAAGGAGTCAAGAGAGAAACGAGGATGGGAGGGAATACGTTTCCGGTGCCTAGTGCAAGGGCACTACGCGAGGGAGCGCTGAGATCCCTTGATCTGTAGAAGGTGTAGAGGAACGAGCCACCTGAAATTCGCATGCCCGCGGGGTTAGAAGCAGGAGAAGGAAACGTGAGCACCCTCGCTTGCACTAAAAAGGAAGGTAGAGCTCCGGAGGCCGTTCGCCATGTAGGACCCTCCGGGCGTTTCACAGTTGGCATCGATGGTGTCACATCTAACGAAGGTGGGGAAATCGAAGGAAAGTTGCGGGAAGGAGGACGATGTGGTGGAGCAAGAGATGACGAGGCCCGATGTGTCGGATGGTCATTCCAATGTCTAGCAGTCAAGGAAACCCCTGCTCCCAGAGGAGTCATCATGGAGGCCAAGGGGAAGTGCAGCTACTCTAATGAGCGTCACAAGCCTAACTCCCAAGTGAGATGAGTGGTCAAGAGGCTTACCTACTCTCAAGAAATGCCCAATCTAGGGTAGGGTTCGAGGGGGAGGGGGTCACAGTGCCGATGAAAGAGAAGACCAAACCCCAGAAGACGAGGAGGGAGGTAGCGCAAGGAGGTCGGCGAACCCCGTGGCTGATTCAGGGGCAGTGATGACAGGAGCAGAGGCATCTAGAATAGACAAGGGCAGAAGGAAAGAGGAAAAGAAATAGGCCCATATGGGCAGACTGCTCTTCAGAGGGGATATTTTTGTAACATAGATTGGATATAAAAGGAAGAAGATGCGTGTCAGGGACATGAAAGATGCAAAGGGAGGCAGGCTAAAGATTATTGAGGCAAGAAAAGCTACACGTGATTGTGTACCAAGGGGCTTTCAGAGAACATGGAGGGTGCAGTGAAGGGACCTCTTGAAGTTGAGAGGGGGGGAGAGGGGTGCAAGGGAATGGAGAACCACAACCTCATTTGTCGGGCATGTGAACTGGGAGAAGCAATGAGTTTCATTAGAGTCCAGATGTCGAAAGGGATGAGTCCTGGTCATCCATGAAGTGCTCTCTTGAAATGGTTGTGGACTCTATGATGAACAGAGACAAGGGATCGCTGAACTGTATCTGTGTGAGTGGGGACCATGATGGTCTGCCCACAAGAGACTGTTGGAGAGATGCGAAGCGCAGGACTGGAATCTAGTGGGATGTGGCTTTCAAGAGGGGTACTTGGTTGTAAAGGTGGTGGGACGATCATGAGGTTTGGTGGTAGCATGGAATGAGTGAATGTTCTATAAAGAGGACTCATGGATGGGTCAATTTCAGGCAGCTGTAAAGCTGAAGCGTAGGAGTGATGAGTTGGAGGTTGTTGTTACTTCAATTTATGGAGACTTCAATGTCACTTTGGCGATGGTGGACAAGCCCTACTCCTTGTCCCTAGTTGGACAAATTCTTTTTCTCATGAAATTATGGGAACTTTTTTCCAATGGCCAATGTATGATCACTCACTAGATCATTAGACCACTCCCCACTTGTTTAACATTCTCATGAGGGGCACAATCATTCCACATACTTCAAGAAGAATCTATCTTAGCTACAAGAGTGGCTTCAAAGAAGAGGTGATTAGACAGTGGAGGTTGCACTCAAGGTGGGGAGCGACAATAGCAAGACTTGCCAAAAGATTGAAAGGGATTCAAAGGCATCTCATACAATTCTGGAAGCACATGCAAGAGGTGAGATGCCAAAGGAGGAACAAAACCCTGAGTGGGATAAAGGAATTGAATGACCTAGTTGGATTGCATGGCCTTATCGGTCATGAAGATATAAGAGTTATGGGTTGCACAGGAGGTGCTCCCAAAGCAAGATAGAAAAGTGGAAATGGAGAGTAGATGAAGATCTAGGCAGGTATGGCTGAAAGAGGTAGATGGAAATACATGTTTCTTCCATCTCATGACAAATCTACCCTTTAGACGGAAAGGGTGCAAATGGGAAATCATGAGTATGTGAACACTTAGGTAGGGAATAGAGCCCCGATGGAACACTCTTGGATCGTGTCTCAATGCGAGGGTCAAAATAAATGGAGATAGAGAGGTAGAGGGGCATCATACATGATGCAAAGGAGTTGGTGCCACCATTATTAGAATAACAGATATGAGAGAGCCATTTTCAGAGACTTAATGGGGAAGGGGCGCCCAAACTAGACAGGATATTAGTGTTCTTTAAGGTGTTTTGGGAGATAGTTGAAATGGATGTGATGTCCACACTAGAGAAGTTCCAGAGTTGATCCTACGGCGTGAAGAGGTTCAACAAGTCACATCTATTTCTCTTGCCAAAGTGTCAAGGGGCAGTGGGAGTGGATGAGCATTGACCAGTTTCTCTATCCAACTCAATGTACCTCATCCTTGCAAAGGTCTTGGCCAATAAATTAAGGGGGTGATCGAGGAACATGTCAGCTTTCATCTCAAGAAGACAAATAATAGATAGCATAGTTTTGAGGGGGAGATTATAGCACTGTGGAAGAGAAGGGAGACCAAGGGATTCATGCAGAAGGTATAAATATCTTGGTTAGAAGTTTCTATGGTCATCATTGTGAAGAAATTTTTCAGAGGTATAGGTAAGCAAGTGAATGGACACCTTGAGGGAGGATGGATTCAACCACAAGCAAGGATTAAGAAGGTATGCACATTGGCACCCTACTATTTGTCCTTGCAGCGGGCACCCTCTATATTTGTATGACTCAAGTGAACGTGCACAAGTTATTGAAGGGCTTCCAAACTTCAATCTACTTGACAAGCATTCAATTACTACGATAAAGTGGATGATGATACCTTCTTCGTAGAAGGTTTAGTGGATGGATGAGTAAAAAAACATATCTATGTGATTGAACTTATTCGCTGACTCCTCGGGCCTTCACAAAAGTTGGGCTAAGTTAACCTCTATTGGCTTTAGGCTTTCCCAATCAAAGGATGAGTGCTCTGATGCCTTGGGGACATTGCCCATGCACTATTTGGGCCTACCATTGATGATAGGCTGACTCACAATGAATGATTGGCAGCCAGTGATAAAGAAAATGGGAGACATCTAGAGGGGTGGGCAGATCTGAGTATTGTTAAGGGGCAGATGAGTGCTATTCTTGCAGTTAGTGCTCTCTACGATCCCCACTTTATACCTCTTAGTCTTCAAGTTTATTGTGGGGATTGGAAAGAGGTTGGGTAGGGTTGATGAGGAGGTTCTTCTAGAAAGAGTTGGGGTTATAGGACAATAGGCGAATGACATTGATTGCATAGGGACATAGTGTGTTGGCCGGCCTCTTGAGGGGCACTATAGATTTTGCATTTGCATGCCATGAACTTGGCTTTCTCTTGATAAATGTGGTTGGGACATGATTATGGGTTCATAGTCGATCCAGTCATGTCGTTACTCACAAATAGTTGTGTCACAAGACTGGATTGGGAGAGAAGCACGATTTCGATCAAAGAGGCCTCTACCTTTTGGTAGGATATGCAAAAGGTTTCCCATGACGTTCAAGATTTCTTTGTTGCCAAACTCATGGACAAATCCTCATTCTAATTGTTGATGGATATTTAGTCAAACAAGGGTACTATTTGAGATAAATTCCCATGTGTTTTAGGGAGTGCCGGAAATGGCACATCAAGTCCACCTCAAGGGGACAACCTATCAAATCAAAGGGTGAAAGACTTTTTGATTATGCAATTTTTATGGAGAACATTAAGAGGACACAAGATGGCTGGGAGTGGACGTGTTTTCCATTCTCTATCTTAGTGGAATACAACAAAACGAGAGAATCTCATATCAATGAGGTATGCCGATTGATGTGGAAACAGAAGGTCCCCCTCAAGGTTTGAGGTCTTGCTTGGTTACTCCTTGTTCGAAGATTAATGACACGCATTGTTGGAGTACTTTTGGTTTGCTTGGGGAGGGGGGGGGCTGACTGCTCCCACCTATTCTTTAAGTGTTCATTTGCTCCAGCAATCTAGGCTGCTCAAAGGATCCCATGGGCTAAAATCACATCATACACCTTTCTAGGGCACTCAAAGGAGAGCAAACGTTGAAAGATAAACTGTTTACAATGCTATGGGCAATCTAGTTGCACTACTATGAGGTTATCTTCAAGGGGAGGGCTGTAACAATAGACGACACCATTTATGATGTTTCAAAGCATATATCCTAGTGGTTTAGACGGGTGTGAAGGGGTTGCTTTGGGTTTTGTGTGCCCTATTTGGTTTCTTCGTTTTTTTATTTATCTATAGTAGTATATCAGCAGATCATTGGTCTTGGGTGATTTGCCTTCCTTTAAAAAAACAATTCAGCCCAGAAATCTTCAAGTTGTCAATTATTATTCTTCTAATCTTAGTTTTGAATTATTTTATTAGAAGTTACAAAGAGAGACCACCAAAATTTGGTGATCAATTGGTACAAGTATCTTCTTCTTCCCACCAAAGAAGTCACCCATATCTAGACTACCCAAACATTAGCACCCTTACCCCTACAATTTTTCTCACCCTAAGGTCCCTTTTCCTAAGGAGTTACATGTCTGTGATAGAGAACAGTGACTTGAATCTAAAAATCTTGATCTTCAAGAAAGGTTAAAGTTTGAATCCACGTAACTAACCTCTTAAACCTTTAAATTCATCAGGGAGTGTACTTGAATGCACAAGCACAAAGCACTCTCTAACAAGGAGAACACTCACAGAGAAAGGATAGCTCTCAAAATGGGATAACTTCAAATTGTGTCCTCAAGAGTTACAACGGGGGCCTTATATAGTTTGACAACATGCATGTTTCAGAAATAGAACTGACAAAAGAAAAAGTGATGCTTCTAGATCTTATTAGGCCTCCACAAAGATATTTTTACAGATTTCTTCAACTTTCAAGAATATTTGGTGTCTTTAGGTGATCCTTTGCAGATACTGAAAGTTCCTAGATATTCTCTTCAAGCCCAATAAGCTGTAAATGGGCACATGAAAGTGGGCTGCCTCAGCTTCATCCAAAATAGGGTCTCGGACTCCAGTTTGGGCTACATCACCTATCAAGATATTTATCACCCCCGCACCCAGTGCCAATTCTTTCTAGAGACTGCCCTTCACTGCACCGCCCAAAAGTTGAATATGCTAATTCTAGAGCTTGTTTCTAGTTCGCTCCCTCTTCTACTTAAGAAGGACAACGCTCTCGAGTTAAATAGTCCAATCAAACTAAAGTTAAGGATTCTAGGTGATGAGAGACTAAAACTAAATATGCAATGATGAGAGATGTAGGGTTTTATGAATGGGCAAGTAGAAGCAAAATCACCAGCATAAAAAAAAAATCAACTAATCAAAACCTCAAATTTGATTTTATAAATAAATACAGATCAAGTCATTAAGAATTAAATGATCGTTGTTTGTATATATATATATATACTTAAATTCAAAATGGATTTAAATTTTATTTTATATATAATTTATATATATATATATATATATATATATATATATATTGATAGATTAACTCAACGAAAATGAAATCAGATCTTAATATTGTTATCTGAGGTGACTGCGAAAGACGACAAGTCGATGATGGCGACGTTCGCGTTCGGGAGACGGACGAAATAAACAATGCTGGCGGGGGGATAATGGCGGTGGGAGAACGGGAGATGGATAAATGAGGAAAAAGACTAACCACACAGCAGTCCGTATTCCTCTTTGGCGCCATCCGCGGATGCGGTAAGACGCGGATAGCTATGTTAAAGGAGGAGATCCGCCAGCAGTCGTGCGCCACGAACTCCTACTCTCTCTTTCCCGCCTCTTTCTCTCTCATCTCTCTTCTGGCATTATCTGCTCGGATCTTGCGACTTGCGCCAGACGCGTAGGAAGGAGGGAGCGCATTTATCCGGTACATCTCCATGCTTGGATTTTTGGAATAGTGTCCGGCATTTTCTTAATTTCCGATATTCAGGCGGGAAGCGGATCGCAAGATGTCTCGGGCATTGGATTACGAGGTGATCAACGAGAACGTGAAGAAGGTGGCCTATGCGGTTCGCGGGGAGCTCTATCTGCGCGCCTCCGAACTCCAGAAGGAAGGGAAGAAGGTAGCGTTGCGTTCTCTGATGAATTGTGTGTCGGTGTAAACGTGAGGATGGCGCACTGAGAGAGGGAGAGGATGAGTGAGAGAGAGATGGGAGTCTAGAGAGAGACTTGCCGAGGAAGAGAGTATTTTAGAGGGAGAGACAGAGAGAGTAGTGTGGAAAGAGAGACAGAGAGTGTAGTCTGGAGAGTGAGAGAGAAGGAGAGCGGCAGAGTGAGATGCAGTGGGAGAGGTGGAGAGAGATTGGGGGACTGAAGGAGAGATAGATAGAGGAAAAGAGGGACTGAGGGAGAGATAGATAGATAGATAGATAGATAGATAGATAGATAGAGACTGAGGGAGAGATAAATAAATAGAGAGAGACTGAGGGAGAGAGATACATCGATAGAGAGAAACTGAGAGAGAGATCGATAGATAGATATTGACTGAGGAAGCAATGGATAGATAGATAGAGAAAGAGAGAGAGATTGATAGATAGAGAGCGAGACTAATAGAGACTAAGAGAGGATAAGAGAGAGTACAAGGCTGAGAGATGATTGACAAATCCAAGCCTCAGATTGTTGAATCGACCATCCTGAGAGAGTCTCCACCGAAGCGAATAGAAATTCAAATTCTTGAATGCCCAGCCCTCAAACACTCCTCTTATTTATGATCCGGCTTCCATGCCGCTAATGCACAATTTGGGCCAAAAAAAGTCATTGTGTGCCTTTTAGAATGGTTTATTATAACTACTGTCCATTTGAAATTTCAAGAATTTTTATTTTCAAGAAATTTTAATTCGCAGATCATCTTCACAAACGTGGGAAATCCCCATGCACTAGGGCAGAAGCCGCTGACATTTCCACGCCAGGTTGGTCCATAATTAACTGAATCTCCTGAGATTAATCAATGCTGAGGACACTTTGGGTTCCTTCTTCCAGGTTGTGGCCTTGTGCCAGGCACCATTCTTGCTGGATGATCCTCATGTGGGGCTCATATTCCCTGCTGATGCTATAGAAAGAGCCAGACATTATCTTTCCTTGACGTCTGGTGGTCTGGGTATGCTGTTAAAGTTTTTGAAAAGATATGCTGTAAAAGTTTTATTCTTCTTTTTTTTCTTGTTGTTGAACTAGGATGTACTGTTGATCTATGTCAGGAATGAGGACGTTGAAATGTTTAATAGGAAGAAAGAGATAGAAAAACACCAGAAAATTTAGAAAAAAATGGTAATTGATATCTGTAAGTGGTTTTATACAGGGTAATATAACTGTTCTTAGTGGAACGGGCATATTTAAACACTCAGTTAACATTACGTCAGCAGGAGGGTATAAGTGAAATATTTATTACTCCCCATCTAGTGAAGGAATGGATACTCATTCCAGGTTTGAATGATAATCCAGGGGTAGTCCTTCTGTCAATATATTCACACATTGATCAACTCTACTCGCATAAGGTGTAAACTTCATCTTGTTATCTAAGTAATCCTTGATGGGAAACTGATAAATATCTACATGCTGATAGCGGATTTGTTGTCACATAAAACCTAGATTGGTTCCTCGTATGGAATATTAAGACCCAGCAAGAATTTTTCTTATCCACAGAATTTCATCCATACCAGTTGACAGTGCTCTAAATTTCAGCTTCAGTACTCCATGTTACCAGATTGCCACCTAAGAAAGTATTATACCCAGTAGTTGACCTGTGATCAATCAAAGACCCAGCAGAGTCAGTGTCAGTGTGGATGATCAAATCCAACTTCCCTGCCTTTCTGAAGTGAGTCCAAGTCCCACTGTTCCTTTGAGATAACTAAGTATCCTTGGAGCTGCCTAAAAATGAGTCAACTTCACTTGGACTATGCAAAAATTGACTCTGGACATTAACAACATAGAATATGCTAGGATGAGTATGATAAAGATATAATAAGTTTCCTGTTAATCTTTGATAGGATGTAGTATCTACTCTAGATTTACTTTCATTTATAGTCAATTTGTGATTAACTTCTTCAATAGGTGTATCATTCTTACAACACTGTAGGTGGTTAGTTTCTATTAATAAGTCTAATATATACTTCTGCTGAATTACTGTTGTTCCTGTGGGTGAGTGAGCTATTTCAATCCCTTGGAAGTATTTTAGGGTCCTAGATTTATTACCAGAGCTTCCATTTCCTTATCCATTACCTTTTTCCAATGCGGATATTTGAGTGCTTCTACTGTCTGTGGAATAATTGCCTGGATCAGAGTTGTTAGAAAACTCCTATACAATGGTGATACTCTTTAATAATCCAAAAATAATGCAATATTGTGTGGGAGAGTCTTCGCACAATTACGTTTGCTTTTTTCTCAAGGCAGTTGGTAAATTATCTGAATTCTGGCTTACACTTATATCCTTGTTCTTTTCATTGTTCAGTATTGTATCCTCATGATCAGTTTGGGTGTGAGTTGATGGATTGCCTTCTCTTATGTTTCTTTGAACATAGAACTTGGGAATGTAGTGATGCTGATTGAATCAGATGTAGTTGGTTTACCAACTTCTTGCATTTCTTCAATGGACTCATATACTAATTCCTCTTGACAAACTGGTGTAATATTATGTTCAATAGATTGAACATCATGTAATATACAATTACATACTCTGAGTCGATTTTCCAGCTCCGAGGACATAGAATCGAGTATCCATGTCAATAGGACTTCTTCCTCCATGACCCATTTTTTGTACTTCAGATCTGTTTCTGGCATTCTTGGTCTGGTGGGAGTATAGCCTGAATGTGACACACCCACACCCAATGATGCATGTTAGGGCTAGTGAATTGGCTCCTTGGAGCTACTACTACCGGGAGCTGATTGAACCAATTACTGGTATCATGATACTAAAGGTTTTAGTGACCTCTTCCTGCCCAGTTTCTCAGCTTTCGCCATTTGAGCAAAGGATAAGATTTAGTGCCGAATCCTCACTCCTAGATCTTTATATGATCTAGGGTTTTTGACCTATGGCTCTTCTTTCTGATTCTCTGCTCTTTGAAAGTTACTGCATCAATCAAAATTTTAAGATAAGACATAAAATCATTAATAACCAAGCTCTGATACCATCAATCTACTTCAGGAATGAGTACATTGAGATGTTTAAGACAGAGAGAGAAATGTATGAACAACGACAAGTTTAGAAAGAAAAAGGTGAAACATTAGTTATCTGTAAGAGGTTTTATTCACTGTAATATGGCCATTCTAAGAGGCCATATTTAAACAGTAAGAAACATTACAGCAGTGGGAGGGCATAAGTCCAATATTTACTAATGTAGGGCATCAGTGCAATATATCTCCACATTAAATTAGAAAAAAGTAGCCCTCATTTCAACACTTGTCCTTAAGTTCATTCAGAAATATTTCAGCCATTAAATTTAGGGATGGTGGTTTGGGGATGCTGCTTCAAGATTATGACTTGTAAAATAGGATGGTGGGATTACTGCTATTACTGTACTGCTTCTTCCGGTGAGCAAGGAAATGTAACTGTTTGGCGTAATGACTGTCAGTTTAATGTTACTGGATTCACATAGCTTGTATTTTAGGGCTCTTGTCAGAGGAATTAAAATAGATATTATGAATGGGATCACGATCTAAATTCTGTTGACCTAATGCTTTGTTACTTATCAGGTGCATACAGTGACTCAAGGGGACTTCCTGGAATAAGAAAAGAAGTTGCAGAATTTATTGAAAAGGCGTGATGGTTATCCTAGGTAATGCACTGATGATGACTGGGCATTTCTTAATAGGAAATAAATGTATAATTGTTTTGTCATCTTTGTTCCCTAAACAAATGGATGATTTTGAAAACAGCAATCCGGAGCTTATATATCTCACAGACGGTGCTAGCAAAGGTGTCATGCAAATGCTGAACACAGTTATTCGCAATGACAAAGATGGGGTATGGTGGATATGTCTGAATCTTAAAACAAATTTAGTGTAGAGAGAGAGAGAGATCATTTGTTTTTTTTACTTTTAAAAAGCGCTAACAGTTTTTGTTTAATTTCTCACATTGATGCTTCAGATTTTGGTACCAGTCCCACAATACCCTCTTTATTCAGCTGCCATATCACTCTTTGGTGGGTCTCTTGTGCCCTACTTCCTGGAGGAGACGGCCAACTGGGGTCTTGACATCAATAACCTACGGCAATCCGTTAGCGAAGCTAGGAGGAATGGAATAACTGTAAGCATTTTCTGTTATTTATGAAAAGTACCATGTACAAATGTGCATTCAATCACTGCCCTGTTTTCATCAGCATAAGGACACTTTTACTGATTTTTTCATATCGGACTTCGGCAGACATTTTAAAAATTAATGCAGTATCAGCTCTTAATAATTCTCAAACCAGCCATTGTATGAATGAGTTTTTTTGTTTGTAATCCATTCTTCAGTTCCCAAATGGAAGTTCGGGAGATTTAAATCTTCCACATTGCGACGTTCTCCAGAAAATGAATTTGATGGGCATATATTTGATTATTTATTGATTTTCAAGAATTTCTTACACATGCACATGTATGCATGCAATTGTAAGAATACAATCGGGTATCTGTTGACTTCTTCAGGTTCGTGCAATGGTTATCATCAACCCTGGTAACCCAACGGGACAATGCCTCAGCGAAAGCAATATCCGCGAAATATTGAAATTCTGTTACCAGCAGAATTTGGTTCTGCTTGCTGATGAAGTTTATCAGCAGAATATATATCAGGATGAAAGGCCATTCATAAGCTCCAGAAAGGTAGACCATATTCTTTAATCTTTACCAGCCATATTCATTTGTCGCTTATTAAATCTCAAGCTAACCTAAAAATGGCTTCAAACTTCAAGGTTTTGTTTGATATGGGCCCACCCTTGAGCAAAGAGGTGCAACTCATATCCTTCCACACGGTCTCCAAGGGTTACTGGGGTGAGTGTGGACAGCGTGGTGGTTACTTTGAGATGACTAACATTCCGCCCAAGGTATGTTTTTTTCATGTAATCATCTCATCTACATTTGCGGCTAGTGTATCAAACATTGTCCTAATCCAAGTAGTGAAGTCTACTATCGCATTCAATCTATCCTACCTTCAGAATATTCAAGTCTACATTTCTAGAGTTGTGATGCAAATACATTGGTCTCTGTGACAAAAGGTTATAGTGTGATAAATCTAGTGTTGTGCTCATTGGAATTATTATATTGTAAACATAAACCTTGGTGTTGGGATTACTATTTATTAAATGTGAGATCCTATTGTTATAAAACTGTAGATGCTGCTGCTCAGACAGAGATAGGAGAGTCTTTTGGGAAGAGACTTTCTCACAGAAAGATATTAGGAAGAAGTTACTGCTATTATTCATTTAGGGAGTATTGTGCTACACTCTAGTGGTCACTAGCAATAGGGCATAAAAATAAATATCGAATAGACATAATTACAAATATAGAAAAAGAAGGGCAAGTAAACAAAAAGAAACTTATGTGTTTTTCTAACACTTATAAATCAACTCCATACATGTGGGAGAGAAGAGAGGGAGAGAAGGGAGGGGGGCGTTAAAAGTTGTACTCTATGTCATCCTATTCTAGTGAGAATGTTCAGATCTAAGTTTCTAGACAATGCCAAACATAATGACTCAAAGAATCAACAAACAGTATACTCTGGTAAAGATCTGTAGTGAATCCAACCTGTTAGGTTTGCTGTGTAACCAATATTAGGCATTACAGACACTGTAAAGAAAAACTGACCCTTTTTGGCAGTTCTGCTTTGATCTAGAGGTGCCGACTTTGTAAATCAAGATAAGGGACATGCTCTTTAAGTCATTGGGTCTAGATTAAGCAATACAAATACTTTATTCATTCCTACAGATTCTTGATTTAGTTTGATTTGATCAAATATGTAGTTCCTCCGAAGTTGATGTAAATTATATCTCTTCTCCGGTTATGACAACTCACTAATTTATATTTGATGTGTAGACAGTGGATGAGATTTACAAAGTCGCATCAATTGCACTCAGTCCTAATGTTCCAGGACAGATATTTGTAAGTAACTTTTAAGAGCTTATCATCAGGTTGTCAGTATTATCTTTTTCCTGAGCTCTGCATTTTAAGTTTTTTGAATGACATGTAAATTTTTTTTTCAGATGGGTCTGATGGTCAACCCCCCAAAACCTGGGGACATATCTTACTCAAAATTTGAATCAGAAAGGTCTGAATCTTGATCCATGAAACTGTTTTTCATTTCTCCCTCAAATTATATTCGTCTTCTCTCTTAGCTAGTCCAATTTTCAGACCCCTCATCTAGCAGTTAACGGAGTATTCTTTAGTTTTTTCTAGAATACTGTTGGCATGATCATATGAGATCCAATAATGTGTTATTGGATCCAATAATGTGTAGTGAATCCAACCTGTTACGTTTGCTGTGTAACCAATATTAGGCATTATAGACACTGTAAAGAAAAACTGACCCTTTTTGGCAGTTCTGCTTTGCTCTAGAGGTGCCGACTATTTCGGTTTCAAGGGTAAGCCTGATGCTCTCATGGCATCAAAGCTAACATTACAGGTTGAATCAAAGTGAGATAAGAGGTTTGTGAATTTTAGTGGAACTTTTTTTTTCTCTTTTATGGCTTTTGTGCTGCACTAGATTTAATCATCAAGTGAAGCGGATTTTGGGAGCACACATTTAGCGACGATGGCTACCAATTGAAAATTAGTCTCATCTACCTGGGGAGCTGGTTATGTATTTGTTAACTTGTCTCATGGGTCAGTCACCAATTTCTTCGGGTGACCGTCCTTTTCACTATTAAAAAGAAAGTCCAAGCCTCAAAAAATTTTCTCCTCTCTCCTGCATGTAACCTCAAAGAACATTCACAACCTTTTCTTTTGAAAAGGTGAGCCAAATAACCCAATAGTCTGATGTTCAGGATGTATTTCTTCATGTGGAACCTTGAACAGCAGAAATCTACATGTATATTTACAGATATGCATAAACATAGAAACATACAGCCTTCTTGCTCAGCTGGCTCAGCAAGGGCTTGGTTTTCTGTTGAAGGGCCTCACCAGTTACAATTATCATTTTCTTTGTGGCCTTTTCTTAGGATTGGATTACTGTTGAAGGATATTAAATCTTAGAAAAAATGTTTTTCTGCTGGTATTGTTACATATAATCAATATATTTTTCTTATGTGTTTAGAAGAAGATCTAAACCGCTATTGCTTTTTTTCAGTAAAGCAATACTTGAATCGCTGCGGAGGAGGGCCCAATTGATGACTGATGGATTTAATAGCTGTAAAAATGTTGTCTGTAATTTCACGGAAGGTAACTGATTTATAGATTTTATCTATTTTTTACTTGAACTTTTATCCAATCCCTTTTTATATTTTTCTTGTTATTTTAGGAGCCATGTATTCATTCCCCCAAATTAAATTGCCGCGCAAGGCGATCGAAGCTGCTAAAAATGTTGGCAAGGTTCCTGATGTATTCTATTGTCTCAAGCTCTTGGAAGCGACTGGCATTTCCACAGTTCCTGGCTCTGGCTTCGGACAGAAGGATGGGTAATGTTGAATTTGACTGTTTCTCATTTGATTCAAGCTTGCTTGGTGGTGTTTTGACTCCTTCGATATACTTCAACTGTCCTCTTGCTTTTCTTATGCCCCTGTGTATGCTTAGTGCATGAAATATCTTATTTCCGTGTACTCCATTTTTTTAAACTTTAGCCCAAATATTCTGGGATGAATGTTCTCCCTTTTATTGAGAGCTTAATTGATATAGCACAAGGTAAATCTCAATTGACTCTTTACTTTATTTTTAATCCAGGGTATTTCACCTGAGAACAACCATTTTACCAGCCGAGGAAGATATGCCAGATATTATGAGAAGTTTCAAGAAATTCAATGACGAGTTCATGGATCAGTATGAGGACAAGCAAGGTTACTCGAGGATGTGAGGATGTGATCATTGTTGACCAAGCTCTGCAGTGTTGTATTGGCCAAATGGATCCCTCTAGCACATGGAAAATCTCGTGCCGTTGGCCCCATTAATCCTTTCATATAAATAGCCCCCCATTAATGGAGGTCATAAGCATATTCCTCCACGATCGTTGTGTTCTCCAAGTTGACTGTACACTTGATTTTATGATTGCTGAATTTATCTTCCCTTATTCATGAATGCGTGAGATGGCGTTTTCTTTATTTCCTAAAGTGATGCATAAGCTATCTCTGTAGAGGTAAAGTAGTTGCTGCTAGGGACACAGCGCAGAGAGAGAGAGAGAGAGAGAGAGAGAGAGAGAGAGAGAGAGAGAGAGAGAGATGCGTGGGTCTGGCGGCAACCTCGATTCTCGGCCAAGGCGACATATCGCCTGCTCTGTGGGCAGATGCCCCCCGAGGACCCTCACATAATCCAGAGGTGCTGGTTGGTTTGGAAGCGACGCATTCCGCTGAAGATTCGTATATTCGGATGGCTTCTCTTACGGCAGCGGTTCATGACCCGGGTCTTGCGCCAGCGCATGCTTCCGGCCATCTTTGTGAGTTGCCCTCTCTGTGAAGGGGGCCCCGAGGACTGCTCCCTCCTCTTCTTTCTATGCCCGTTGGCTCAGGCGGCATGGAGGGTGGCCGCAGTGGCCCGTCTCTCCGTGACATCTGTGGAGGCATTCTAGAGATCTCTATCGGGGGGTTTCTTCAGGAGGGAGGCGGATTGGAGGTGGATTTTCGCCACTCAGTGGGCAATCTGTATCCACCGGAACGAGGTTGTCCTCAGGGGAGTCACCCTGTCCAGCGATGTTATTATACACACTGCCGAGGGGTTTTATTTTTCCCGACATCGAGGCAGCGCATGCCCCTCGAACTATGTACCCCTGCTACAATAGACCTCGTTGTCTCTTTTCATTAACTCAATGGAAATTGGGGGCACCGTTCGGGGTGCTTCCCTCCCTTATTTAAAAAAAAACACATTGTTGAGAGCTAAATACTAAGCAAGGAACCCTTTGGTTCTGAATGCAATTGCTTGTGGGCAGACAATACATTTGTAAATCTCATCACGCTTTCTTCACCTTATGCTTTGGTGGCGGAGGGAAGAAAGCCCGGAAGATCCAGGCAGCTAGGATTGCCCCGACGAATGGAAATATCCAGAAAAGTTGCTGCTGGGGACACAGTAGAGAGAGAGAGCGCTAATAACACATTGTTGAGAGCTAAATGAACCCTTTGGGTGTGAATGCAATTGCTTGTGGGCAGACATACATTTGTAAATCTCATCACGCTTTCTTCACCTTATGCTTTGGTGGCGGAGGGAAGAAAGCCCGGAAGATCCAGGCAGCTAGGATTGCCCCGACGAATGGACATATCCAGAAAACGTAGAAATGCTCCCATGTGTCGTGCCGATTGTTCACATAAGCCCACCCAAATGCCTGCTCTGTCCAAAACAGATGACAATTTTCAAAATCTTTTTGCTCAAAAATATACTTTTAGATTTATTTGAGTGAAGAATGTTAAAAAAGGCTTTCGCAAGTATTGAAAGCTTTTGCACCGGACTGATGTTGTGGAAAAGTAAATGAAAACCAGAGAAAAATTAGCACTCAAGTATTGAAAATTTGTTCAGTTAAAAGAGACCTGAAAATAAATTAAAAACCAAGAACCAGAAAATTACTCAGTGGAAAATACCCAGAAATTCCATATACCATGCTTCTGCTGCCAGCTGATTTTTCCAAATGGTTCACATATTAACGGAGGAAACCTTAAATGAGATGCTCCTAAATTGTTTTGAGATGTAAGAATCATGATGCTATCCAGAGCGGGTATTACTCTAGATATGATGATCCAAGGTAAGTTGCAATAATGGAAACCTCAGCTCAACCCGAAAGGGAGGAACATCCAGAATTGAATTGTGGTGTAGACTTACGTTGGCAGGATTCATGGACGGACCAGTGTAGCCCCTTCCAGCAATCACCATGGAAAGGGTGGTAACAGCGATCATCAGTGCCTTGAGAATTAAGCTTTTGGGGCCCTTGATTATGATGAACAGCACGATGAAGGTGATGAGGAAGGTGAGCAATCCTTCAGCAATGGCAGCCGTATGCATGTCCACCTTTAATGATGGGCCACCAAGCATGTGCTTATACTGCAGAGGCATCAGCTCCATGATCGCTAGAGCTCCGCCTGCAGCCCCTAGTGCCTGCAGTCAACAACAAGATAGCCAATTTTTTATCCAGGACAGAAATGGAGTGCACCAGAGGTGGTCAAAGAAGATTGGAGGGAGGCAGAAGAAAATTGTAGGAGATAGAAAAAAGTGGTTTGTTTGTCAGTCAGTTCTATGAACAAATGCGAAAAGGCAATTATTGATGCACTGAGGAACAATAATGTTGAACTGATTCGTCACGCGGTTTGTCATTCATGAAAAAATACCTTGATTTTTTTGAAAAATGAATTCATCCAATACTCTCTCATGAATAGGGAAAAAGGTTTACTCATTTTTAAGTTCGACAAATGAACTAACATGAATGAGGACAGGATCTGTTGAGGCACCGATAGATTTACAAGAAATATGATATCATCCAATACTTTCTCATGCGTAGGGATAGGAAAAATATTTTTAAAAAGATTGAACACGAAGAAGAGCACGAACACAGATTACTCAAGCTATTTGATGATCCAAATGTTTTCACAGGGCCCAATAAAATACAGAGGAAAACAATGTGGATCAAAGAAATAACTTTTGTACACATCATAAAAAAATTACTCTTCCCTCTGATTTCAATCCTCTATCATGGGCATTTTCTAACCCAAAAAGTAGATGTAACAAACGTCCTGATACTAAAATTATGAAAGGAATATAATTTAAAACCCTCAAATGTGGGCAAAAACTTCAAAATTCCCAATCACCCATACTTGAGAACTCATTTTCTTTGGCGAGTGCAGAAATGTTTATCATTCTTTCCAAATCAAATAAATAAATATTCATCTCCAGACCAAAAACAAGCAAGGGATTTTAAAATGCGCAGGAAAACAAGGCGAGACAGTTTTTTAAATCTCTCCAAAAATTTCCTCCCCAAAATTCCCAATCACCCATAACTCAGAACTCATTTTCTTTGGCGAGTGCAGAAATGTATATCTTTCTTTCCGATTCAAATAAATAAATGTTCATCTCCAGACCAAAAACAAGCAAGGGATTTCAAAATGCACAGGAAAACAGGGGGGGGCAAAGAATTAAAATCTCTCGAAAAATTTCCTCCCCAAACTCTCTCATTCAACCATACCTGAGCAGGAAAACGGAGAGACATGGAAAACAGACTATTATCACCAAGCCCAGCAGCATAAAAGGCAGCATGAGAGGTGGGATTAAAGGCAGCACCACCAAGAGCAGCGCCAAAAAGAGTGGCGGCGATGACAAGAACAGTAATCAGAGTTATAGTGACAGCATGGGAGGCGAAAAGGAAAGGAGGAAAGCTCGAGAAAGGAAACGATGGCGTGGGTGGAGACGCCGAGACTGGAGGCGCAGAGGACCCAGAGAAAGGTCAGAATCGCGTCCCCAGCTGCTCCCTTCACCGCTGATGACACGTCAACCGCCATCGCCGACGAGGGTTACTCCCAAAATCTCTTATATTTTTTCGTTTCTTCTTCTCCTGCTCGATGCTTATGGATGGAGGAAAGTGAGCGGCGTAATTGAAGTCTCGTCGACCCAGCTCCAGCGTGCCGTCCTGACGGCTCACGGGCCCAGACACGTGCGCGACGAGACCCAACTGTCGGAAAAGTCGGTCGCCTGAAACGAGGACGATAAACAATAAAACGATAGATCCCAAATCTGCATGATCTGCATATCGGGGAAAGCATGACTTTCTTGTCAGGAGCACGCACAGTCACTCCTTCCCTCGCACTCTCTCTCTATCTCTTTATTTCTTTTTCTCTTAAACTTTCTCTTATTTCCTTTTTTTTTTTTTTTGGGTTATTATCACCACCTACCCCAACCTTTCCCCCGACCCCGAGATCTACCCCAACCTTTCCCCCGACCCCGAGATCTACCCCAACCTTTCAAAAAGCTAGTGAGATCTAACCCAGCTGATGACATGGCAAAATCGGAGTCCAATGTGCATCGACGTGGAGTCCACGGCGGAGGCTGATAGGGACGGAAGCTGTCGCGTCAGCAGATGAAGAAAATAAATCTAGAGTGACAGCATCGACGAAGTGGGCAGCAGCGGAGGTCCATATATCTCACTAGTTAATAACTCTATAGACCAAATAACACATATTTGGTCAACCTTAATTAATTGTCCACATCCACGTATAGATTAATTAATCAAGGATCGATTTAACCCAATCAATAGCTTGAGTTGGCAGCCCGTTGGGTGCCAAGCTACACCACCTACTCTAGGAGATATGGAGTGTGTAAGAACTCAGTTATGGAACCTTCTCGTCATTTATTACCATGTATGTATAATCCTTCATCCACATTAGACTCATGAATGACTTAGGGTATGGTCAACTGTCAAACCCTAATCGGTCACTCAAGTTAGTACTGATGCGTGTAGAAATCATCGAGAACTCCTTCTTCGATATTTCTACTACCTTGGCCAATGATTTCATCGCATCTCATTCCTTTGAGTCAATCTCCTCAAATACGGAGGGTGGACGATCCCATCTCGACCACAACAATCATCTTTGTGGACTTCATGTCGTATCCAATATATGACGTTTTAGATATCCTGTGGCTAGGGATTCGTAAGTCATAATCAAAACACGATCATCCATCCACAAAGATGTCTTTGGTATCTCAAGTCAAAGGACCACATACACAATCATGACATGAATCAACCTGATTGACAGTTAGGTATAATACCATTCAGGGATTCATACGGATCAATTCAGTGAACTATTTCTCCAAAGAGCACCCACTATCTATCCTTAGTGTCTCCACACCGATGGCTATAGGATCGGTCATACTCATCATATGAGATGGATTAGATAGTGCTATTCTTTCCGGATAATTCGATGTCCTTCTCGAATATCCCACGAATAGGAATGTTTAGAACATATGTTTAAAGACCAGTGATCACTATATTATGATCTCATCATAATTCACTTAGTCATTGCACATGCTCATGGACTTCATTGCAAACATCACACAAGAATGACAATGAATAAATTTCATTTCAATGAACATAAACAAGATACATGGAAGTGTGATTGACTTATAGGCCACATAATATCCATCAGATTCAAGGGTTAAAGAGGTTAGTTCTGTGGACTCAGAACCTAACCCTTCTTGAAGATCAAGGTTCGAGGATTCAAGCCCCTGTTCTTCATTGTTCCTACGCTAAGGCTGCGTCAAAAAGCTAATGAAAAAATTCTTGAATATTAAGATGCCCAGAAAACTCAGGGAAATCATTTATCAACAAAACTTCATGCTGGGATCTAAGGCTTGACAAGCTCTCCAATTTTTTTATCAAGATAACGATTGCAACGGAAGATGTTAAATCAAAATATTTAATAGAGTTAAAGCACCACGAATAGATGATCTCATCATCCATTCTAGGTGATCCTATCATCTAGTATAGAATAAAATTCATACTTACATGGATCATTTGAAAAAGTTCTTCAACCGTTTAAGCGTCTAGCCTCTAGCGGTATCCACACAGTCTCCAAACGATCGGATCTCTTCTTGAACACTCGTCACCACGAGAGGAAGAGAAGAGAGAGGAGAAGTTCCACTAGGCTTGCATGGGCACCACTATTATGGTCTTTCTCCCCCTATTTATAGACTTTAGGAATGTAAAATTTTCATAAAAACCCTTATTATTACGTCTATATCCATTGACATGCATTGACCTCATGTGTGTGACCCTCTAGGTCCATATATCTCACCAATTAATGACTCTATCAACCCAATAACACTTATTGGGCCTCCTCAATTAATTATATCAACATATAGATTAATTGACTAAGGATCGATTTAACCCAATCGACAGGTTGAGTCGCCAGCCCGGTGGGTGCCAAGTTACACCACCTGCTCTAAGAGATATCGAGTATATTAGAACTCTTTCATGGAACTCTGCCGTCATTGGTTACCGTGTACGTGTAATCCTTCATTCACATGAAACTCATGAATGACTTAGGGTATGGTTAATTGTCAAACCCTAATCGGTCACTCAATTTAGTACTGATGCGAGTAGGAAATCATTGAGAAGAACTTCTCTAATATTTCCACTACATTGGCCAAGGATTTAAGCGCATCTCATTCCTATAGTCGATCATCTCATATACCGAGGGCGGATGATCCTATCTTAACCACTCAATCACCTTCGAGTACTTCATGTCGTATCCAATCTATTACATTTTGGAGATCCCGTGGCTAGAGATTCGTAAGTCATAGTCAAAACACGATCATCCATCCACAAGATGTCTTTGGTGTCTCAAGTCAAAGGACCACGTACACAATCGATGGATCAATTCAGGGATTCATACGGATCAATTCAGGGATTCATACAGATCAATTCAGTGAACTCTTTCTCCAAAGAGCACCCGCTATCTATCCTTGGTGTCTCAAGACCAATGGCCACAGGATCAGTCATACTCATCATATGAGTCAAATCAGATAGTGGTATTCTTTTCGAATAATTTGATGTCCTTCTCGAATATCCTACGAATAGGAATATTTAGAACATATATTTAAAGACCAGTGATCGATGTATTATGATCTTATCATAATTCACTTGATTGCATATGTTCATGGACTTCATTGCAAACATCACACATAACAGTTCATTTCAATGAATATAAACAAAAGATGAAAGTGTGATTGGCTTGCAGGCCACATAATATCTATCACTTCATCCCTATCATGACTATAATATATCCCAGAAATAGAAAGAGGAACAAAATGAAACTTGCCTTTTGACATTTTTAAACACCTAAAACTGGAACGATAAATCTTGCTCTGATACCACTTGACGCAGTCTTAGTGCAGGAACAATGAAGAACAATGGCTTGAATCAACAAACATTGATCTTCAAGAAGGGTTAGGTTCTGAGTTCACAGAACTAACCTCTCCAACCCTTGAATCCACAAAGGGTGTACTTGAATCCACAAGTACATAGCACTCTCTAACAGGGAGAACACTCAAGAGAAGAAAGCAAAACTCTCAAAAGGGATAACTTCAAATTGTGTTATCAGGGGTTACAATGGGGGCCTTATATAGGCCTCAAAAAGTGAAGGGTCGTCCAAGTGATTTGACCCATAAAAAGATAACACAAAAATCTTGAAAATATAACTCTGACAGCATGCATGTGTTAGAGACAGAATTGACAAAAGAAAAAGTGATGCTTCCAGGTCTTGTCAGGCCTCCATAGAGATATTTTGAGAGATATATTCAAATTTCAAGAATATTTAGTGTCCCTAGGTGATCCTTTGGAGACATTGACAGCTCCTAAAGATTCTCTTGAGGCCCATTAAGCACTAAATGGGCTTCTGCAGTGGGTTGCCTCAGCTTCATCCAAAATAAGCACTAGGGCTTCAATCTGGCCTATATCACATATGGTGGGGAATACCTTTCGCCTTTGTGGGTGTTCTACTTTCCTAGGGACAAACATAATCCTACACATGACACAACAGAGTCTTTCCCCTATGTCTTCGTGAATTATGTTACCTTCATCCTGTATGTTTTCAAAGATCTCTTCTTCTTCTTCTTCTCCTTATTCTACTAATTCTATCATATTAACTGCCTCCGTGTTGGACATACATTTGATTTGTGACCTTCCTCATTGCATCTGTAACATTTTGTAACTGCACTAGGGCCATAAGGATTTGCGGGGGATGATCCCTTGCCATTTGGGGCTGGTCCTGAGAAACGTGTCGTGGAGGAAATTCGACCATTGTAAGAGGTAGAATTTGTGACGCTGGTCTTGGATTATCAAAATTATTTGTTGGCGTACTGTGAGGCACACGCGACTTTGACTTGCCTTTTTCCATAAGTTGCTCAACACGTTGGGCAGCTAGAACTAAGGGTGTACTCAAGCTCATATTATGATTATACCCCGAATAGTCGTCTAGGAAGCAATAAAATCCTTTACCTGAAAGCTTGTCAAGAATTTGGTCAATAAATGGCAAAGGGAAATGGTCCTTCTTCGTCACCGCGTTAAGCTTCCGATAGTCGATGCAAACTCTCCACTTCTTCGGAAGACGCGTCTGAAGTTCCTCGGCCTTGTCATTTGTCGTCACGGTGATCCCCGTTTTCTTGGGGACAACATGCACCGGACTGACCCATGGACTGTCGGAGATGGGATATATGATACCTGCATTAAGCCATTTAAAAATCTCATCCTTAACAGCATCCCATACCTTAGGGTTGATCCGTCTTTGTGCCTCTCTAGAGGGACGAGAGTCCTCCTCTAGGAAAATGCGATGCATGCACAAAGAGGGATCAATTCCCTTAAGATCCGACAAGTTCCATCCGATTGCTTCCTTCCTCGCTCGCAAGACCGCCAATAGTTTCTCCTCCTGGTCGTGATCTAGCTGCGAGGATATAATAACGGGGTTAGCACTATGATGATCAAGAAAAGCGTACTTCAATGTCGAAGGTAGCAGTTTTAGCTCGGGTGCCGTCTCGCCGGAGGGAAATGGATCATCCTCGGGCTCCTCAAAGCTCCTATCCTCAATAGCCGCCATCGTCTCCTCGATACAACTCGAAATCTCCGGATCCTCAGAGATATCGACTGCGCCTACCTCATCGGTCTCGTGTGAAGGATGTCGCATCAACTTGTTAATGCTCACCTTCATCGTGCTATCTCTAACCTGAAAAATAACTTCACCCTTTCCCCAATCCGTAATCGCTTTCGTGGTAGCTAAAAATGGTCTCCCTAGTATGATGTGAGAGTCGGTGAGGTCCTTCGTGGATTTCATATCCACGATAATAAAATCTATCGGAAAGTAGCAGTTTTATACCTTAACTATCACATCCTCTACTACTCCGTGAGGTCGTCTCACGGATCCATCCGCTAAGCTCAACTCGATAAATAGTGGCTGCAACTCGCCAAGTGGACAAACGTCATACACTCCCTTCGGGAGTATATTGACACTAGCCCCCGTGTCGAGGAGAGATCGAGTGAACGTCCTACCCCCTATCTCACAACTAATCATAGGAGCTCCCGGATCACGTCGCTTACGAGGAAGCGTACTCAGCATGATGGAACTAATAGTCTCACTCATATGGATACGTTTTGGCTTCCTCACCGGGGTGCAAAGTCCTTTCAGGAACTTTGCGTAGGGTGGAATATGCTGGATGGCGTCTACTAATGGGATGGTGATAGTAACCTGCCTAAAAGCCTCTAATAAGGTGTCATCACTATCACTCGTACGGACTTTAGGCCGGTTCAAAAGCTGAGGATATGGCACCGGAGGTTTATAAACCTTGGGATTGGGCTCTGCCCTGCTCTCCTCATCGGGTGCCTCCTCATCCTCGGAGTCCTCCTCCGGGATAATCGTGGGAGATGGACGGTGGTCCTTCTCCTCAAGCGGGTCCTGGCGGTGCTTGTGGTCCGTATGAGGATCCACTAAGACCTTGCCGCTACGTAGGCCCGATATGACATGTGCCTCCTCCGATGCACCATCAATGTGAACTTCGTTCGCATTATGGGTGTAGCTCGACGATGCTTGACCTACATTCCTAGGATTTGCTAAAGGCTGGGAAGGTAATTGATCGCTAAACTCAACTCGCTTACCCTTCCTTTGCTCAGTAGAAGCATCGGAGCATTGGGCTTTAGCCCCTTCGACTCGGTTGAGTCGGTCGCTAACCTCATTCAGTTTACTCATCGTTTGTGCTAATGCACTCATGACGGGGTCAACTGAAGGTGCCGGAGGTGGAATAGCCGGTGGCGGTGTGACCGCGCGGGGAATACCAGGGGCGAAAGATGTCGGCCTCGGGTTCCCCATATGTTGCGGCGCGGATCCGTAGGGCTGATGATATGATGTGTGCTGCCCACTCCGTTGCTGCGCATAAGTAGGGTTATGATAACTAGAATAACCTTGATTCAGGTAGGTCGACCTACCCGCTTGGCTCAAACCTGGATATGTAGTATGGTTTGGCCGAGATGGAAACTGTCCCTGGATTGACATCACGTGGCAATCCAACTCTACATGCTCAAAACTAGAGCAATGTGAACACGGTGAGACATCAATATGTGAAACTAGCGCGAGGCCATCAGAACCCGGTCGGACTTTAAGCGAGTCCATGATCAAGTTCGGGCTTCCGCGCTCAATCTTATCTAAAAGCATACTTGTCTCTGCCGCCTTTGCGTCTAACATCCCTCCCTTCGCGGGAGCGCTCCGTCCTCCGAAGGATTTAGCCGCGTGATGATGGCTATTCTCTGCCACCAACTCGATCAACTCGAGGGCTTCATCCTCGTACTTGCTCATGAATGTGCCTCCACTAGCGGCATCGAGCAAATACATGTCAGGTGCACCTAAAACATCATAAAAAATATGAGTAATCTCATGTTTAGGTATACCATGATGCGGACACTGTCTCAGGAGATCTCTAAGTCTCTCCCAAGCCTCATAGAAAACCTCACCCGGCCCTTGTGAGAACTCGCGTATGGCGCGTCTCACGACACTAGTCTTACCTACTGACGAGACGAGACCGCGAGGTTGTCGATTTCACACGGTCTCGTGTCAAAAATAATACCGAACTTACCAATTTGGGGAATTAAGAGAGAATGGAGGGGTATAATGGAAAATACGGGTCGAATCCACAGGGAATTTAGGTATTTTTGAGATATCTTTTGGAATTTGGTCAAATTGGATGATGAATTGAGGTGAGAAATTAGGGAAAATGGTGTTTTTAGAAAGAAGACTTCAAAACGAATCCACAGAATCAAGAATCATCGAATTTGGACTTGATTTCGCGGAGAAATCGAAATTTGAAGTGGAGAGAAATTTTTGGACGTTGAAATCGTGATTTTGGATGAAATCCTATGAAATTGAAATCTAAAACCTAATCTAAACGAAAATTAAAGATAATAGGAAGATAATTAAGGTAAAACCGCTTCCACTAAACCCGTTTAGTGATCAAAACGAGGTGATTAAGCCGATTAATCACCGAAAACGTCAAGATCGTCACGCCGAGCTTCAAGCGTCGATTTCTCCCTCAATTTTCAACCAAATCTTGATTTCAACCCCTCCATGGATGCGGAAATGAAAGAGGAAGAGGAAGGAATCAAGAGAAACGAGTAGATCGGTGTCTAGAGAAGTCAATTTGATTGAAATCCAACTCGAATACATAGAACGACGAAGAACATCTCTATTTAAACTAAATTTGGGCGTAACCGTCCGATCGTTTTGATCGACGGTTACGATGAAACGGTCCACGATGGACCGTTTCGATTAAGTCGTGGCCGTCGGATCGTGATGGACGGCCATGATTTAATCGAACGAAACGCTTATAAGAAACGCTCCGATCGCGCCTGCTTTATTCTTGATCCGACGGTCGAGATTCTCCCGCCGGGCTTTTTAATCCGGGCCGTTATAACGCCCTGATTTACAGCACGTGTCTTGATCGATCTCCCGTGGTCCGCGCTCCACGTGATCGGCGCGCGTGATGCCGCCACGTCGCGTCAATCACAGCCGTTATAATATCTCTAATTAAGCACGTGCGTCTGATGTTGATCTGGTGTCCGCGCTCCACACGATCGACGCTCGTCGTTTGATCGCGCCTTCGATCCGACGTTCAGCGCGTGTCCACGTCACCTGCAAGGTAAATAGAGTGTGGGTTAGTCCCACACTGAAAAAAAGAGAAGGGATCGTCGGGTTTATAACACCCGACGACCTATACGGGTATGACCCTTCCCATATAGGGAAGGACAAAGAACATTTATATATATGTATATAATAATATATATGTAGCGCCACGTAGGCGCACTGCGCGAGTCCGCGTGGCTCAGCCACGTGGCCTGGCGTGCTCACGTCCGCACCTGCGTGGTCCTGCAGCTATTTTGCCTCTTTTTATTATAATGTTTTTAAATAGAAAAGAAAATCATAAAAACAGTTTTAAAAATCCGGAAAAATACAAAAAAATCCCTAAAAATTGTAAAAATCATATCTTTTAAAATACAACTCCAAATTAATCCAAATTTCTTTCATTTGATCTGAAATTTAATTATCTATCATTCTAAAAATTCAAAATATTTAAATAACAAGAGTTTTAATTTATATTTCAAAAATACACTCATTTCCTTAAGATTTTAAGTTTAGAAATTTAAATGAATGTTTATAAAAATAATTTCTCTTATTATTAAAAATCACTTATAATCTCAAGTAAATATAGGTTATAAAATTATTTATCCTTAATTTATCATACTTAACCCTAATTTAGTATATTTTGAGATTATAACATAAATTTGCATGAAATGATAGAAATGCACTCAAAGTATGATAACATGCACATAAATGTAATGTTTTATGCCTTAAATTGCATGAATAATCATGTTTTATCATGTTAAGATTGCAAGTTATCACCTACCAAGTAGTACTTACGCAAAAATACGTTTTTCATATCTCTCCATGAATCAAACTCGCGGCCCAAGGTAAAGAACCACTCCTTCGCCCTTTCCTTAAGCGTGAAAGGGAAGAAGCGCATCTTGGCCGTCTCGGAGGGGACATTGTGGAATTGGTTGAATTCACACACCTGGCTGAACTCGTCCACATGTCGATATGGATCCTCCGATGGTAGTCCATGAAAAGTGGGTAAAAGGCTAAGAATATGTGAGTCAATTTTAAAATTCGCACCTCATCGTAGAGGCGCATTGACTCGCGTAGTCTGCCTTTGGACGACCGGTCTTGCGTAATCTCTAAGACGTCGTCTCACTATCTCGGCAGGAAGAGGGGCATCTAACGGCTCTCCTCGCCCTGGTGTGGCGATCGCTGGAAGAGAATCACTAGAGGTCTCCGATGGAGCTCTAGATGAGGCAAATAAATCATCATACATGGGATTATTCCGTGTATGCCTCGTGGGTCGCTGACCCTGTCGTCCTCCTCGGTTCCTATGATTCCTATGCATATCTAAAGCCAAAAGATCACAAAAAACAGCAAGTATATATATATAAGAATATCAGAAAAGAGTGAGACGAAAAGCATGATGTCTAAATGAAAAATGTTTCACTTACTCCACCTAAAAGATAGATCAAGTTAAACACTATCAAAAAGCACACCAATAAAGATAATAATAATAATAGGTCACTGATAATAGAGGATAAAATCTCAGATATATCAATATCAATGTATCAATTAGGTGAAAAACACCAAATAGACTACCAAATTTGCACCAAAATGTCAAATAATGGCCAAATTTAGGTAATCTTACCTTTCTATACCTTTTTCACCACTGATGAGGGTCTGATAAGTTCTCTGCAGGTCAGTAAACAACAGATAACAGAAACCTAAATATGATCAAGAAATCAAAGCAATCAAATCAATAACGCATGCTCCCCGGCAACAGCGCCATTTTGACGTGTCGTTTTCGTGCGTCGTTAAAACACAAAGACGATCGTCAAACAAAATTTATAAAACCAAACTCACAAAGACAAGATATAATAATCAAGTATTGGGTAAGTATCGGGTCGATCCATATAGAGCAGGGTTGACTTTAATCGCAGAGTTGACTTGGTCAAACTTAGGCTTAAAAGGAGCTTTAAATAAGAGAAAATAAGATGTAAGGAATGCAAATGATATAAATAAGCTAAATAAGAAGTTTTAAGAATTGAAATCTCGGATTTGATAGAGAAAAGTCAAAAGTCAAAGTCAAAGCGTTGACTTTGACCAATAGTAGGTGTTCTGCAAAATCAGAGAATCAAACGAGGTCAAAAGATTATTAGATATTTAGAAACTAGAGAGAAAATGGAATTTATTGATATATATTTCGTAATTTTTGGATAATAAATGGATTTATTATGAATTATTAAAAATTAATGATCAGAAAATCCCCGAAATTAACACCTCAAAGGAAATCTTCAAATTGAATAGCCAAATGAAATCCAAATCTTATAATTTCTATGTCAATGGAAAGATAAGAACCAGAGGAATCTAACAAGACCAAAATTATTAAATTTTGATTTGCAATCAAAAGTAATTGACCCCGAAATTCAACGTTTGACTTCTGATGAAAGATGAATAGTCCTTGGTCAAACGTTAAATTGGAGGGTCAAATGAACTCGAAAGTTGATGAATTTTCTATTCACGGAAAGCTGATGAAAAGAGGAATCCAATGAAACCAAAATCAATTGATTTGGAATTATAATCAAGGAGATATCCTATTTTCAAAATCAGCGTCTTTTCGGACCTAAAATTGGGGAAAATGAAGAATACTATGAACTAATTTGCAAAATTAAACTTCTAAATCTAATAAAAACTCAAATTACCTCCTGATAATTGATCGAATCTCACTACTAACCCGATTGCCGCAAGAATGGGGCTTTAATTGTTGTAGATTGAAGCGAATTTGCTCGGATTCTTCCTCGCGGACGTTCGGAATTCAAGGGGAAAATTCAATGAAATCAAGGAGAAATTCGCGATCAATCCCGCTCCAATTGCTTCGCAATCGAGTCTAAACGATGGGGGATCATGAGGAACTAGAGATCTTCCTCGAAATTCGCTTAATTCCTTCACGAATCGATCAAAAGTTGAAGAACAAAGAAGAGAAATACATGCTTTTAAAGAGGGAAATTGGTCCGAAGATCATGGGCGATTAACGTGTTCGTGAGGGCGGTTTTCAAGCGTTGTGGAAGTGGTTTCCATTGCATGGCTTTGTGGCGTCAAATTCGCGGGGAATAAGCTTGAATTTCGCTTCGAAAAAGGCCACGATTTTTGGCACGATCGAGCCACGATCGGGCCGCGATCGGGCCGCTATCGGGCCGCGATCGCGCCGCGATCAGGCCGCGATCGGGCCACGATCGGGCCGCGATCGCGCCGCGATCGGGCCGCGATCGGGCCGCGATCGGGCCGCGATCGGGCCGCGATCGGGCCACGAGTCGGGCCGCGATCGCGCCGCGATCGGGCCACGATCGGGCCGCGATCGCGCCGCGATCGGGCCACGATCGGGCCGCGATCGCGCCGCGATCGGGCCAAAATTGTCGTCTTGGTCGCTCGTCGATCGACGTCAGATCGTTTGGAGGCGATTCCGCCACTGAAGTTCCTCGATCGTGGCTCGATCACGCCGCGATCGCGGTTCGATCGAACCGCGATCGTGGAGTTCTTCCACTAGCCCTCCACGCCGTGCGATCAATCTTCAGGTGATTGGATGATCGTGATTCATTTGATTCAGTATACCCCGATCATAAGGAGGGTTCACCGCCAGCCGTCTGATGAATCCTTGATCACACCGCGATGAAAATCGGGCGCTCATGGGGGCGCCACATGGCGATCGATTAGCTCTCCGATCGCGGTCACTTAAGGTAAACATTATGCACGTGCTTGATCTATGATCGCGTGGACTCGGGTCCACGCGATCTAGGGCGTCTTGATGAAATCCGACGCGCCCTGTGTTTCCACGTCACCTGCAAAAGAGAAAACTGTGTGGGACATAAGAGAAAATAAAACGAAAATGACGCGTATAAATAGGGGAGTGAATTCCCCTATTAATTGTCTCTTTTCCCTATATTAGCGAACCAACACGTGGCACCCCACACGGGCGCCCACGTGGCCGCGTGGCCTCCTTGCCACTTGGCCGCGCCCTGTGCGCCTCCTGCGCGGGCCACCTGGGCGCTGCCACGTGGCCTCAGTGCCGCGTCGCAACCCGAGTTGGTCCCGCGCGCCACGTCACTCTGGTCCGCTACGTCGGCCGCCGCCACGTCACTCTGCAGGTAAAACCCCTTTTTGCGATATTTGTAATTAGAAATTCAATTTATAAATCAAATAAAAATCGGAAAAAATGCATATAACTTCAGAAATTCATATTTCTCAAAATACAACTCCTTTTAAGCTCAAATTTTCTCCATTAGATCACAAATTTCTTCCTTTTTAATATTATGCCATTTAAAATATATTTAGACAGAAGAAATCAAGATGACTTATAATTTACTTAAATCATTTCTCATTAAACATTCTAAATCATAAATTCATCCTAAAATCATCCTTCCCAAAGATTTACTAAAATCAAAACTCATTCAATAACAGAGATTCACTTCTATTAATTTAAACAAAAGATTAATCATCTATTAAGCATGAAATTATCTCTAATTTATGCATAAATATCAACTTTAGTGAAATGACATGCCAATGGAGGAAATTCCTAAAAAGTATGATAACATGCATCATATTCACATAAAATAAGCATGACTATGAGTTAATTAAGATAAGAATTCAAGTTATAAATGCATGTTATCAATGCACATGTGATTTAGTAGATATATTTCATGTTTGTTGAACTTGCTCCCACCAGGCTGATGCAACACCTTTTGGTTTATATGCCACCAATTTGGCCTGCTTTTCCTCAGGTATCTTTGTGTAGTCAAAGAATCTTTCAACTTCTCCCAGCTAATCCATAAATTCTTCTATCTTCAACGAGCCATTGAAACAAGGTAAATCTAATTTCATGCGAAAATCATGATTTTCTTCATCCCTATACATGTCACGAGAATTGGTTGAAGTAGATATGTCGATATGTTCCAGATTTCTGGCATTACCAGGATGGTCTTCAGAAAACTTCCCTTTCCCAGATTTATAAGAAGTCCCAGCATGATCATGATTTTCTAATCCAGAAAAATGTGAAAGAATGGTCTTTAAAGTATTCATAACATCATCAAACCTTTGTTCCAATATGTCTTGGAATGCAACGAATTCAGATCTAGACACATGTGATACCTCTGAAGAAGAACCCTCGGCAACAAAAACTCCATTGCCTCTTGACATCCTCTCTAAGATTGATCTAGAGAACACTTGCCTTGCTCTGATACCACTTGACGAAGCCTTGGCGCAGGAACAATGAGGAACAATGGTTTGAATCCACAAACCTTGATCTTCAAGAAGGGTTAGGTTTTGAATCCACAGAACTAATCTTTTCAACCCTTGAATCCACAAGGGAATCCAAAAGCACATAGCACTCTCTAACAAGGAGAACACTCAAGAGAAGAAAGCAAAGCTCTCAAAAGGGATAACTTTCAATTGTGAGTTCAAGAAGTACAATGGGAGGGCCTTAAATAGGCCTTACAAGGTGAAGGGTCGTTCATGTGATGTGACAACTCAAAGTCTTGGAAATATAACACTAACATCATGCATGTGTCAGCGATTAGACCTGACACCACAAAAGGAAGCTTTTAGGCTCAGATAGGCGTGAAAAGAGATATTCTCGCATCTCTAGAATCTGACACAATATATTGGTGTGCCCCTAGGTGATCCACTGCAGATTTGTCAGTTTCTAGGGATTCTCCCAGGCCCATTAAGCTTTATTGGGCCTCACAATTGGACTTCTTTATATTGGGCCTCTACTTGTAGATGTGTGGCCTACATTAGTTACTATCAGATTGTCATGGTCTCCCGAGAAGATGACATAAACTCATATTGATAACATCAGACTGTGCTTTATCAAAGTACTTTCCACCAATAGAAAACTTAACAAGATATGTTTGAGTTACCTTTGTCTCCTCGTGGCCCTCATGGATCCACCCAACTTTGTAAGGCCGTGGATGTCGTTCTGTCTTTAGTCCCAGCTTTTTCACCAGACTAGCAGCAACCATATTCTCAGAACTCCCACCATCAATAATCAGGTTACATACCTTGCCATTAATAGTGCCTCTAGTGCGAAAGACACTATGTCATTGCAGACGTTCTTCCTTCATGGGCGTGTTGTACATCAATTTGCATACCATCAATGATAGTGTTTCGCCACAATCTCCATCGATGACGTGCTCTTCAAATTCTTCATTCGTTTCTGTATGAATTTCATCCTCCTCTTCGATGGTATCTACAAAATTAACCATCTTGCGTGTAGGGCAAACATTAGATTTGTGGGCCTCTGCATTACACCGATAATATTTTATAACAGTATTAGACGCGTAGGGTTCTGCTCGGTACTAGAAACTTTGGTAGTAGGGATTGAACCACTTGGACTCTACTGTACCGATTGAGAATGAATATTTGATGTTTGGCTTGCCATCGTTTGACTGATTATCTGTGGCATACGTGACTTCATTCTTCCTCTTTCCATAAGCTGCTCAACACTCTCAGTAGCTAAAACAACACCAGCCAATTTATGAAAAGACTAAATCGATAGTTTCTCTTCAATATCCCACCGTAGACCATTCTTGTACCTTGAAATATTGTAAGCTTCATATTCATTTAAATCTAAACAATTTTGCAAGTGATAAAATTCCTCTATATATGCAGAAATAGATCTACTTAGCTGCTTACAGTTCTGATACTGTTGATACAGTATTTGCTCATAATCAGGTGGAAGAAATTGTGTCTTCAGGAGTTTCTTCATCTTGTCCCATATGCGAATAGGTTCTTTACCTGATCGGGTACGCGATGCTTGGACCTGCTCCCACCAAGCACATGCACTTCCCTTTAGCTTATAAGTGACCAGCTTAGCTTGTTTTTCTTCTACAATCTTGGTGTGATCAAAAAATCGTTCTACCTCAGCTAGCCAATCTAAGAATTCTTCAATTTTTAGTTGACCATTAAAGGGAGGAAGATCAATTTTCATCTGATAGTCAGGTCTACCATCACTATCATGGTTGTCTCTTGAGCTAGTGGAAATAGAATAATCAAGAACAGAAAAAGCCTTATCTCTACCAGATTTTGGCCTAGAACAAACATTTGTATTTCTACTTTCTGGAATTTGTTCTAATGCTGAAATCCTTACCAATATTTGTTTTAAGGTATTATACATCGTTTCCATCTGATCTTGAAACATTTCCTTTAAATAAAAAAGTTCTGCCCTTGAAACAGAACATACCTCAGGAAAAAACAACTTCATTAACCTGGAGACACTTGCCTCTTAACATCGTTGCAATGTTGAAGACTGGAGCATTGATTGACGTGTCATTTTCGTGCGTCGTTAAAACACAAAGATGATGGTCAAAAAAAATTTATAAAACTGAACTCACAAAGACAAGATATAATAATCAAGTATTGGGTAAGTATCGGGTCGATCCACAGAGAGCAGGGTTGACTTTAATCGTAGAGTTGACTTGGTCAAACTTAGGTTTAAAAGAAGTTTTAAATAAGAGAAAATAATATGTAAGATATGAAAATGATATAAATAAGGTAAATAAGAAGTTTTAAGGATTGAAATCTCGGATTTGAAAGAGAAAAGTCAAAAGTCAAAGTCAAAGCGTTGACTTTGACCAACAGTAGGTGTTCTGCAAAATCAGATAATCAAACAGAGTTAGAAGATTACGAAAACTAAATATTTGGAAACTAGAGAGAAAATGGAATTTATTGATATATATTTGGTAATTTTTGGATAAGAAATGGATTTATTATGAATTATTGAAGATCAATGATCAGAAAATCTCCGAAATTAACACCTCAGAGGAAATCTTCAAATTGAATAGCCAAATGAAATCCAAATCTTGTAATTTATATGTCAATGGAAAGCTAAGAACCAGAGGAATCTAAAAAGAGCAAAATTATCAATTTATGATTTCTAAATCAAAAGTAATTGACCCCGAAAGTCAACGTTTGACTTCTGATGAAAGATGAACAGTCCTTGGTCAAACGTTAAATTGGAGGGTCAAATGAACTCGGAAGTTGATGAATTTTCTATTCACGGAAAGCTGATGAAAAGAGGAATCCAATAAAATAAAAATCAAGTGATTTGGAATTTTAATCAAGGAGATATCCTATTTTCAAAATCAGCGTCTTTTCAGACTAAAATTTGGGGAAAATGAAGAAGACTATGAACTAATTTGCAAAATTAAACTTCTAAATATAAGTAAAACTCAAATTACCTCCTGATAATTGATTGAATCTCGCTAATAAACCGATTTCTGCAAGGATGGGGCTCCAATTCTCGTGGATTGAAGCGAATTTGCTCGGATTCTTCCTCGTGGACGTTCGGAATTCAAGGGGAAAATTCGATGAAATCAAGGAGAAATTCGCGATCAATCCCGCTCCAATTGCTTTGCAATTGAGTCTAAACGCGGGGGGATCACGATGAAATAGAGATCTCCCTCGAAATTCGCTTAATTCCTTCACGAATTGATCAAAAGTTAAGTTTCAAAGGGAGAAATACAATGGTTTTAAAGAGGAAATTGGGCTCGAAATCGTGGGTGACGGAGGCGATCGTGGAGGCGGTTTGATTGCGTCGAGGGGGGGATTCAGTGGGCATAGATCGTGGGTTCAATTCTGCGACGAATCTGCGTGAGTTTGGCTTTAATTTTGCTTCAATTTTTGCCACGATTTATGCCGTGATTTTCGCCACAATCGCGCCACGATCGGGCCGCGATCGGGCGTCGATCGTGGTGCTAATGCTTCGTCGATCGCCTTCCGATCGATTGGAGACGAATCCCCGACGATCCCACGACAGAATCTCCTCGATCGCGGCTCGATCGCGGCTCGATCGGGCTGCGATCGCGGCTCGACCGGGCTGCGATCGTGGAGTTCTTCCACGATGTTCCGCCGCCGTTGGATTGAACCTCAAGTGATATGGATGGTCATGATCGCGCATCACCGTGGCCGTCGGATCGCGATCGAGAGGGGAGTCTATCGTCAGTCGTCCATCTGTGAAGATCGCGATGAAGGCTACTGCAAACAATCCGGAGCTTCCATCTCGCGATGACCTCTCTGCCATCTGATGGAGATTGCGTGGTCCTCGTCTCGACGAAGATCAGGCGCTCTCGACGCAACCACGTGGCGAAAGGTAAGCCCTGAGATCATTTCACTTACTCTGTATTTTCAGCACGTGTTGTAATCATTGATTCCATGGACTCGAGACCACGCGATCGTAGCCGTTTAGATAGAATCGAACGCCTGGCGCGTCGCCACGTGTCCTGCAAAAAGAAAAACCGTGTGGGAACATAGTCCCACAAGGAGGAAATGACGGGAAAACTCGCGGTTAAATAGGGAAGCACATTATATCATCAGCTAGTTCTAAGAATAGGCTTATATGTACGATAACCTAAGTATATTATATATATTATAATTGTGACGCGTGTACACGTGTCATCCATGCGCCACTCGTGGGCCACCTGCGGCCCTGTCACGTGGCCTCAGAGCCACGTCGCATCCTCCGGTGGTCCTGCGCGCCACGTCGCCGCCTCGCCACGTCAGCTCGCCATGTCAGCATACGGGGGCCTGTGGACCAAAATAACCCCCTTTTTTTGCGATTTTAAATAGGAAAAATCCGTAAAAAATGAATTTAAAAATCAAAGAAAAATCAGAAAGGGCATAAAACTTCAGAAATTCATAATTTAACATATACAACTCCTTTTTAATCCAAATTTTCTCCATTGGATCACAAATTCTTTTCTTTTTAATATCATGTCATTTAAAATATATTTAGAAAGAAGAAATCAAGATGACTTATAATTTACTTAAATAATTTCTTATTAAACATTCTAAATCATAAATTCATCCTAAAATCATCCTTCCAAAAATTTACTAAAGTCAAAACTCATCCCATAACAGAGATTAACTTCTATTAATTTAAACAAAATATTAATCATCTATTAAGCATGAAATTATCCCTAATTTATGCATAAATACCAACTTTAGTAAAATGACTTGGCAATGGAGAAAATTCCTAAAAAGTATGATAACATGCATCATATTCACATAAAATAAGCATGAATATGAGTTAATTAAGATAAGAATTCAAGTTATAAATGCATGTTATCATTGATCTTGCTCTGATACCATTTGACGCAACCTTAGCCCAGGAGCAATGAAGAAAAGGGGCTTGAATCATCAAACCTTGATCTTCAAGAAGGGTTAGGTTCTGAGTCCACAGAACTAACCTCTTCAACACTTGAATCCACAAAGGGTTATGCTTGAATCCACAAGCACATGAGCACTCTCAAAATAGGAGAACACTCAAAGGGGAGAAAGGAACGCTCTAAAAAAAAGGATAACTTCAAATTGTATGTTCAAGTGTTACAATGGGGGGCCTTATATAGGCCTCAAAAAGTAAAGGGTCATCCAAGTGACATGACCCCTGATAAGAAAACTCAAAGTCTTGAAACTATAACTCTTACACCATGCTTGTGTCAAGGGATGAGGCTGACACAATAAAAGAAGCTTCTAGGCCTAACAAGAGACACTCTGCAGATTCTAGGAACTGTAGAATCTGACACACACTTTTGTGGGTCTTTAGGTGATCTTCTACAGACATTAACAGCTCCTCGAGATTCCTTCCTGGCCCAATAAGCTCTAATTGGGCCTCATAAGTGGGCCCTGTGACTTTTTGGGCTTTATGAGTCACAATTGGGCAATGGAGGCCCTTGGCATTTTTCACAATGTGATGTGTCCCTATCGCAACATGCAAATTAAACATGAAAAGGCAAAAAACATTCCATATTTTTATGCATGTTATCATACTTTTTAGTATTTATATATCATTTTACGAAAAAGTCATTATAATCTCAAAATATATTAATTTAGGGTTAATTATAATACATTCGAAGAAATATTTTTTATCTTCATCTTTACTTGAGATTAGAATTAGTTTTTAAAACATAAAAAATAAGAGAAATCATTTTATATCTACTTATATAATTTTCTAAATCTTAAAATCTAAGATAAATGTGTATTTTTCAAATAGAAATTTACTCTCTTATAATTCATTAAATCTGATATTCAAGACCGTTATGGTCTTCATGACTCTTGAGAAACCAAAATTTGAATCTTTGTGTTCCTTATTTTTCACAATGTGATGTGTCCCTATCATAACATACAAATGACACATGAAAATGTATGATTATTCTTACCATTTCTGGCAAAAATATTCTATATTTTTATGCATTTTATCATATTTTTTAGTATTTATCTATTATTTTACGAAAAAGTCATTATAGTCTCAAAATGCATTAAGTTCGGGTTAATTATGATAAATTCAGAAGAATATTTGTTATCTTTATCTTTACTTGAGATTATAATTAGTTTTTCAAATGTAAATAATAAGTGAAATCTTTTATATACACATAATCTTTATCTAAATGAGTCCAAATTTTTTTCTTTCTTTCTTTAACATTAAAACTTAACTATAATCCCAAATAAAAATCTTAATAAAATATATTTTTTAATTATGCTTAATTAACCCTAAAATAGTACATTTTAAAATTATAACTCTAAATTACATAAAATAATGCACTTTGTCACGTCAGCTATCACATTAGTGTGAGAAAATAAATAAAAATTATTCCTTTTTTAATAAAAAGGAACTCATAAATAAATTCAAAATATTCACAGAAATTCGAGAAAAATCTCTGGAAATTAGAAAATTCAATACTTTGAAAACATAACTCCAAAATAATCCAATTATTTTTTGTTAGATTAAAATCTAAATATCTATCATTATAAAAAGTCAACTTTAGTAAATAAAAAGAGAAATTTTTTTATTTCAGAAGTATACTAATTTCTTTTGGCAAATAAAGCTAGAAATATAATTGAGCCCAAAATTATTTTCTCTCATTGTTTAACATTAAAAATTAATTACAATCTCAAATAAAGATGGGATTAAAATATACTACTGAATTATTCTTAATTAACCCTAAATAATACATTTTGAAATTCTAACTCTAAATTATGTAAAATAATACACTTTGTCGCATCAGCTCTCACATTAGCGTGCGAAAAAAAAAATTTATAATAAAAGTAAATTCATAAATAAATTCAAAATATTCACAAAAATTCTAGAAAAATCTATAAAAGTTAGAAAATTGAATACTTTGATAATACAACTCCAAATTAATCTACTTAGTTTTTGTTAGATCAAAAATTAAAGATCTATCTTTATAAATAATTAAATTTAATAAATAAAAAGAGAATAAATTTTTATTTCAGAAGTACACTAATTTCTTTTGGCAAAAAACACTAGAAAAATAAATGAGCCCAAAACTATTTTCTCTCATTTTTTAACATTAAAAATTAATCATAATCTCAAATAAAAATGGAAATAAGATATATTATTTAATTATACTTAATTATCCCTAAAATATCACATTTTGAGATCATAATTCTAAATTATATAAAATAATACACATTGACGCGTCAGCTATCACATTAGCGTGCGAAAATAAAAAAATAATTCCTTTTAATAAAAATAAACTGATAACATAAATTCAAAATATTCACAAAAATTCTAGAAAAATCTCTAAAAATTAAATAAATCAGTACTTTCAAAATAGAACTCCAAATTAATCCAATGATATTTTTTTAGATCAAAAATTAAATACCTATCATTTTAAAAAGTCAAATCTAGTATAGAAAGAGGATGAATTTTTATTTTAGAAACACACTAATTTCTTTTGGAAAATAAAGCTAGAAAAATCAATGAGTCCAAAAATTATCTTCTGTCTTTCTTTAATATTAAAACTTAATTATAATCTCAAATAAAGATCGGATCAAAATATTTTATTTAATTATGCTTAATCAACCCTAAAATAATACATTTGGAAATTATAACTCTAAATTACATAAAATAATGCACTTTGTTGGGTCAACTGTCACATTAGCGTGCAAAAATAAATTTTTTTGTAATAAAATTAAAATCATGAAATAAATTCAAAATATTCACAAAAATTCTAGAAAAATCTCTAAAAATTAGAAAATTCAATATGTTGAAAATACAACTCCAAATTAATCAAATTATTTTTTTTAGATCAGAAATTAAATATCTATCATTTTAAAAATTCAAATCTAGTATATAAAAAGAAAATGAATTTTATTTGAGAAGTACACTAATTTCTTTTGGAAAATAAAGCTAGAAAAATAAATGAGTTCAAAAATTATTTTCTCTCTTTATTTAATATAAAAACATAATTATAATCTTAAATAGAGATTGGAATAAAATATATTATTTAATTATGCTTAAATCTAATACATTTTGAAATTTTAAGTCAAAATTACGTAAATAATCCACTTTCTGTGACATTAGCGTGCGAAAATAAAAAAGATCATTCTTTTTAATAAAAATAAACTCATAAAATAAATTCAAAATATTCACAAAAATTCTAGAAAAATCTCTAAAAATTAGAAAATTCAATAAATCTCCATATTAATCAAATTAGGTTTTGTTAGATGAGAAATTAAATATCCATCTTTCCAAAAAGTCAAATTTAATAAATATAAAGAGAATAAATTTTTATTTCAGAAACACACTAATTTCTTTTAGAAAATAAATGAAAGTCCCTTTAGGGTGGTTGCTTAACCTAAGAAGGGGGGTTGAATTAGGTTATGTGTAATTTTTAAAGTTATCAAACTTTTCTTCCTCTATTTAGATTCGTTGACTTAATCACTCACTTTTTGTCCTCTCAATTTGCACCAGATATT
Organism: Lemna minuta; assembly: GCA_024174645.1. Taxonomy (NCBI): domain Eukaryota; kingdom Viridiplantae; phylum Streptophyta; class Magnoliopsida; order Alismatales; family Araceae; genus Lemna; species Lemna minuta. Next base: position 16,712,694 of record CM044104.1, on the reverse strand, counting down.
ATTATACTGGTTGGGGG
>CM044104.1:16667172-16712177 GCA_024174645.1 Lemna minuta | reverse complement strand
CTATATCGTCCCACGTAGAAGCTTTGCGTGCGCCTTGATTTGACTGCTTCTTGCCACTGAGGAGAGAGAAAATTAAATCAGCGGTCTAAATATTTCTAAATTAAATGTTTGATATCTGACGATCCCAATCAATTAAAGGGCTGAAATTTCGTGGGCATGATCATTATTTCAAGTTCTACGAAACTGCTTGAGCTGATTTAAGTTTTGAGACAAAAATAGGGATCTTAATGTTTTTTGTGTGCCTATAGCACTGGCTAGACAAAAGGAAAGAAGGTAGCGATTGATCATTCTTCATGTATGAAACATCATTTTTAGTGAGAGTTTCTTCTCTCTTTTTTTCATTCTTCGTGTTGGATGAAAGACACCAAGTCTGAGCAAAGTGTACGAGCTCTCGAAAGTATGTTTTGATTAGAGAGTATCACTAGAGAGTGTTTTCATCATGAATCCTTAGATTAAAATAATTTTCTATCAATATTTTCTATTTTCTTATATTTTTATCCACATTTTCATATTTAGAAACCCTAAAAATCACTTTTTCACCATCGATCAAGGGTTTTCAATCTTCAAGAAAGAGTTAAGAAGCATCTGATCGGTTCATTTCATTCCCGTTTTCATCTTCTTCTTTTTCATCCATCATTTCTGCTTTATAAATTTAAAAATACCTAAAAAATCTCTTGATTTCAATATTTTCACCTTCCTCTCGGTGGATTCGACCTCGACTCGAAATTTATGTAATTTAAACATCAGATTTTTAGAGTTGAGTATATTTTCTTTGATACGTGAATTTGCGTATTCAATGACCATAATTTTACACATATCACACAGGTATTATATTTAGAGTTCATTATGATTTTCTATTTAGGTACTTGAAAGACACAAATTAAGAATGGACATTGACACCATAAATTTTGGAAAATATTGGTTGGCGATGATTGGTATGTTCTAATTTTGATGGGTGATCCTAAAATGGCATTTCCACGATCCAATAATATATCATTCTAGTTTTTGCTACCTATTCTCTTGCTCCTATTAAGCCCAGCCTTAGTAGAAGTGGGTACCAACATGGGGTGGATAGTCTACCCACCCTTAAGGAGCAATTGATTCAACAATTTCTAGTCTTCATCCATCAAGTGTTTTTATCAAATTTAGGTTCTATCAATTTATAACAACTATCTTAAACATGCATGGACCTGGAATGACTATGCATAGATCACCCCTTTTTGTGCTGTCTATTCTAGTGACAACATTCCCACTTTTATTATCATTTCTAGTGTTGGTAGGGGCAATTACAATGAGAAAAACTTTATAGACAAGATTTAGATGATCTCATGAGACAAAGTGGGAGATATGATGAAGGGTAAAAGAGTGTTTATCTTTTTGAAGAATAATCATGAGATGTGAGTCATGGGTTGAGATAAGGCATTGGATTTGAAGATGAGGGTGAGAATGTGGTGGCTAGGGGGAGAGTCAACTAGTCCAATTGATGAATATTATTTGGCCTTCAAGCCAATCACAATTTCATCACTCATTTGTGTGAAATAAAATCCTTGTGAAAAGTTTTATTTATTGTCCAATTGAAATTAATTTTCTTTTTGCCATTTGCGTGATGTTTGTAATGAAGTCTATGTGCATATGCAATGAATAAGTGAATTGTAATGAAATTATAACATATAGATCACTACTCTTGGAAAAACTAACATCAAAATAAAAAGTGATCTTATCGTCTTGCATGGAATTGGTTCTACATTATATTATTTCTAGAATGCAATGGTGCAAGCAACAGCTTGCCCAAGTTTAGTGATATGCACATAGTACTCGTCTTAACAGATCTCTTCCTCTTACACTTGATCTTAAGCAATGATCTGCGATGATCTTTTCTCCATCATCTATCACATAAATTATAGGGAAAGAGGAGAAGATAAGGGTGGGGGTGTGATAACCTGCAATCATCGCATTCATTTATTGACATTTTCATTGTTTTTAATGCTTTATTTCCACAAATTCGATGCACGTTATCATCCATTTCACTATTTTCAGAATTTATCCCATTTCATTGTCCATTTGCTCATTTTGCATTAAAAATTATAATATGGTGAAATTTATGAGTTTTACCTTTCTCAAGGTCAAACCCATGTTGACTAATCACTTTTAGTGAGCTTCTAATGTGTAGGAGTGATAACATGCAATTTATACATGTATTTACATTATTATTAATGCAATTTAAGGTATTAAATATTCCATTTGTACGCATGTTATCATATTTTGAGTGCATATGTATCATTTTATGTAATTTTAGGTTATGATCTACAAATACATCATTTTAGGGATAATTATGCATAATTAAATAATGTAGTGATAATGCTATTTATATTTGAGATCATAATTATATTTTCATGATTAAATGAGAAGAGAATATTTTTATTTACACTGATATATTTTTCTAAATTTATTTTCTAAGAGGAATGAGTGTATTTTTGAAATTAAAATTGATTTTTTTTATTTTTGAAATTAAAATTTATTCTCTTTTTATAATGATAGATAAATTAATTTCTAAAAAACAATAAATTTGGATTATTTTGGAGTTGTATTTTGAAAGTTATGAATTTTCTAAGTATTAGGAATTTCAAAAAAAAATTATGAATGTATTTTTATCTATTTTTGATTTTTAAAAGAATTAAAAGAATAAAAAATATTTTATTTACCACAAGCTGACGTGGTGCAGCGTCGCCACGTGGTGATGCGTGTACATGCCACGTGACATTGTATGTGTGTTTGCGCGTGTGCATGCGTGTGCGTGTGTTTGCATTTGTGTGCGCGAAAGTGATTAGTGGGCTATAGCATCCATTAAGGGTTTTATAGTAACCCATTAGACACATGCATATTATATACTCATAAAAATCATCAATTTATGTCATGTGGCAATTTTTATGTTTGTTTTTAGTTAGAGGTGACGTGGCGCAATGAGACGTGTCTGATCGAGCGATTTAATCGTGATCATTATATTTCACTTGAGGGGGTACGTGACTGCATTTGATTAGGCGACGATTCATTTTAAAGAGGATTTAATCTCATCCGCTCATCTGATGAGTTATAGCGGTCGAGATTAAATGCACCCCTATGGACATGTGGACTCATTGCGATCGCTTGATGAAGATCGAACGGTGGAAATTAAGCGTCGCTTCTTCATGTGCGATGTGGCAAAATCTAGGCGCTTCATCGTAGATCGAATGGATGCGACTTAAAGATGACGATTCATGAATCAACATTCAATCTGAGCCGTTGATCAAAGATGAAACGACGCATCCAACGGTCGCTCCCAAATTCTTTATAAATTGAAATGTTCTTCGACGGAAAAACTCATTCTTGGATGCTTCAAGAAAATTGAAATGTTTAGACAGCTCAGTCCTTGAATCTCTTGATTTCTTTCTCCTCTAGACTCATTTCCGCGTCTAGGGAAGGTTTGAATCAAAATTTGGTGGAAAGAATCGAAAGAAATCACCTCTTGGATGCTGAACTTTATTTTCGGCATCGCAGAATGAAAAGCCTTAAATTCAGTGATTAATTGGATCATTTTGAGCGTGACTTCGGGTTACATTATGTGTTTTCCTCCTAATCTATCTTCATTTAGCATTAGATTTTTATTTTGAATTGTAGATTAAATTACTTTTAGATTTAATTTTGATTTTTCTCTCTCTTCGCGATTGATTTTCTACCTAATTTTTGCTCCTTGATTTCTCCGCAAATCTTGATCCAAATCGAGTGATATTTGATTATGTGGATTCGTCTTGAAGTTATCTTTCTTAATATACTAAAATCTCTTATTTCTTACCCCAATTCATTGTCCGATTTAGTAGAATTTCAAAGAGATATCAAAATTTCTCTTATTTCTCTGTGGATTCGACCCTTATTCAAAGAGATACTATTTAGTTAGTTATTTAATCTTTAAATTGGTGAGTTTGGAAATTTTTTTGACACGAGATTGTGTGTATTCAAGGACTGCACAAAATTGTTTTGTCAAGGAGCGAGGTCAAAATAATTTAATGCTTAAATAATCATTATACGAAGAAGTTTAGACATAATTATTGACCAAGTTCTAGTTGGGCATTAAAATTGAGTGATTAAATGAATTCTTTTTGAAATTCATATGAATGGAATTGAAGCCCTATAAAAATGGAACAAGTGGGTAAAAATTTCACCCAATTCTAATAAGCGAATAAGTAGATACACACTCACAAATTTGGAAGAAAAACACAATTTTCACGGTATACCCTTTTATTTTAATTCCAATTTCAATTTATGGCAGCCACCACATGGCCATTTCAATTTCAATTTCAATTTCAATTTCAATTTATGGCATACAAAATTGGTTTTTGTATTCCCACGTCACATGGCAGTTGCCATGTGACACATGAACGTGTGGGCATCATGTGGCACAATTGCACCAGTGGCACCTGGGCATTGCGTTGGCACGACACGAGGTTTGCCACATGAGGTGCCTGCGTGGGCACCCAAGTGGAGCCTAAGGTGGCCCATAGGGGGCCGTGCCAGAGCCTAGTGGGCCTATGTGCGTGCATGTACGTGCTTGTGCACACACGTGCGATGCGAGGGAGAGGATTTTAATTTCAAACCATATAGATAGTGCTTTATTATATATGCCTTTTCATTTCATTATTTTATCAATGTCGGACTAATCTTATGCGTTAACTTTATAGGCAATGTGGCGCATTGTGGATTGTTCGATCAAGATCAGATGCCGCAAAGGTGATGTGGCACAGTGGTGCGGGCAACATGGTGCAATGATGGGTGGTGGATCGATAACAGACAAGCGATGAACTTACCACCCTAGAGGAAAGGCACCGCAAGTTTAAATTGCATCGCCCACATTGCGTGGCACAATCACTGGCTGCCACGTGGTGCAATCTTTATCGTAGCGAAGAGAATGGCTCAGATCTGAGGACCAAAAAGCAGCATCTCTCTCTCTCTCTCTCTCTCTCTCTCTCTTAGCTATAAGGGGGCGACGTGGCTCAATCCTGGCCGCTTTTTGATAAGCGGGCTATCGGACGACCAGAATTGACCGTGACACCGTAAATGCCCAAACAACGGGGGGGGGGGGACAGAAGAGTGTTTTTTTTAATCAATTTTAGGGTTTTTGGTCGTGCTATTTTTTTTCCAAGGATTCTAGTCAGAACCTCTCGGAGATTGATTTCTGACGGATCTAGGGTGAAAAACCTCTTAGAAATCGACATATTCATCGTTGGGAGGAGCCAAAAGTGATAGAAGTCTCAAAAGCTACTCATGAAGTTTCGTGAGGGCAAAATGATCATCTGGAAGCGGTTCGAAACCTCGTCTTCATGCATGCATGTGAGCTGGTCATTCTTCTATCGATTTGGCATGTGATTAGGCCATAATTTCATTTTGAGTGGGAATTAGTATAAAATCGCTCTTTTCTTCGTGTTGTTGCCCAAATTTGTATCCAAAAACTTCAAACCTTGATTAATTTATCAATACATATCCAATTCACATGATTTTGGTGCAGTTGGAAAGCTCTCCATGTATTCTTTGTGTTTTCGTGTCAATTTATGCTTCTGACCCTTTTTTCTCATTCAACTCTCTATGATTGTGTGTTGAACACATCGATTCAATCAGGTAAATCAAAATCTCCATGGATTTGATGTCGACTCATCACGATACTACATTTTCATCATCTATCATCGAGTTTGAGTTTTATTAATTGTTTGACGTGGAATTTCAGTGTTAAACGACCGCTGATTTTGCACGTATCAAGGTGGCCCTAGGGACGAGAGTTAAATGGATCCCTCAACTCAACCCCTTAAGGTCTTTGCATAGAGTTTAACATTTGTCATACAAACTAAAAAAAATTATATAGATATATATATATATATATATATATCCCATTGCTCTAGAAACTTATGTTTGTGACTATCTGACAAAACGATTTATGCAGTCGTTGAAAACACACGATCGTTGGTAAAACAAAAATTTATAATTCCAAACTCACAGTGACTAAAAATATGAAATTAAGTACAGTGAAAAGATCGGGTCGATCCACAGAGAACACGGTTGACTTTGATCGAAGAGTTGACTTGGTCAAACTTAGGTCTAATTAGGGTTTTTAAGAAATAAAACTGATGTGTAATTAATGGAAATCATATGAATATATCAGAGAATATATTTTAAGAATTTTAGAAAATGATTTGATGAAGAAAAGTAAAAAGTCAAAGTCAAAGCATTGACTTTGACCAGATGTTGACTTTCTATAAAATCAGAGAAGAAAAGGTGGTAAAATATTACAAAAATTATATATTCAGAAACTAAAGAGAAATGTTATTTTTATAGAAGAATTGGATTTACTATGATTTATTAAAAATGAATAATCAGAAAAATCCCGAAATCAATACCTTGGTCAAAATCATGAAAATAGCTAAGCAAATAATATCCAAATCTTGCAATTCACATATGAATAGAAAGCTTACGATTAGAGGATTCCAAAGAGACCAAAATTGTCAAATTTCACCTTCTATTTTAAGAGTAATTGCCCCCTAAGTCAATGCCCAAATTCAGATTGAAAATGAATAGTCAATGATCAGACATCAAATTGAAGGGTCAAATAGTGATGAAATTTTATGAATCAAGTATCCACGGAAAGCTGATGAAACAAGGAATCCAATGAAATCAAAATCGAATGATTGGAATTAAGATCAAGGAGAAATGCTTGTTTCAAAATCAGCAAAAATCCGCACTCAAATTTGGGCGAAAATATGAAAATTTCGATTTCTAAACTCTTATTATCGTCTAAATCTAATCTAAACTATATAAATTGGAAGGATTATGATGGAGTCATACTAGTAACTCGATTGACGTGAAGATTGGGCTTCAAATCACATGGATTGAAGAGTATTTCTTTGGTTTCTTCTTCAACATGCATTCGAAGTTCAAGGGGAGATTCTGATCGATTATTGGAACGATTCATGATCAATCCTGCCTCAATTTGATCACAATTGAGTTTGGAACGCATGGGGATCACGAAGAACTTAAGATTTTTCTCCAAAATTGCTTGATTTCTTCACGATTCAATCAAAAGTTGAGTTTACATAGAGCAGAGCATCTATTTATAGAATCACGTTTATCGCGATAAACGTGATTCGTTCGATTCACTGAAGAGGCTTTGAACGGCTGAGATTTCGCGAAATCGGTGGGCCATGATCCCTTTCCTCCTTGATTATCGCCCGTCCGATCTTCATTGGCGTCCCCTTGAGCAGCCACGTGTTGTTCTACGGTTGGCTGCGTGCTTGATTAAATCACGACCGCCCGATGTCACTTACGCGATCGACGGTTCACCAATACACACGTGCTTTGATTGAGATCGGGTGGAACGATTAACATGCCTCAATTGACGCGATCACATCCGACGCACCCCACACTGCCACGTGTCCTGCAAAACCTGAGATAGAGGTTAGTCCCACACTGAGGGGATTAATGAAAATCGTCGGGTATAAAAGGTAGGTGAGCGTAAGCCCATTGCGTCGCCCGCATGGGCCAAGTACGCCCCCTATCATACCTAGGCCCATCAAATGCCAGCCCACTTGTCTCATCGTGCCACGTAGGCGCCTGCGTGTGTCTGCGTGTCGGTGTCACATGTGCGTGCCGCGCCACGTCAGTTTCGTGGGTCTCGCACAAAAATAAAACCCTTTTTGTGATTTTTAATAAGGAATTAAATCTGAAAATTCCCAAAAAAGTCAAAAGAAAATCCAAAAAAATTCTATAAAATTAAAAAAATTCATATCTTCATTTATATATTTCCTTTTTGACTCAAATTTTTCTCCATTGGATCACAAATTTCTTCATCTTTAATGCCATGCCACCTAAAATATAAATTCTAGCAAGAAAATTGGGTGACTTTAAAATAATCTTAAATCAACGCTTAAGAATTCAATTTTGCTTCATCCTATCATTCTTTTCTTGAAATTTATTCTTTTAATCATCTACTAAAGTCAAAATAAATCAAAGAAAGTGGTTAATTTCCAATTATTTAACCTTGAAAAAGATCAAACATCAATAAAATACATAATTAACCCTAAATAATGCAAAAATATGGACTTTAGTAAAATGGCATACCAATGGAGAAAATTCATAAAACTATGATAACATGCATCATAATTACATAAAATAAGCATAAATTTTAGTTAAATAAGATAATAATTTAAGTTAAATATGCATGTTATCACTATCTAGCCCATGTAAATATCCCTCTCATAATTGATGAAGGACTGGCTTTGAGGCATAATATTTAATGTGATTTGACTTTATTTCCAACAACATTTGTTGGGGATTAAAAATTTCTTTAATAATATTTCTAGTAAGGATTGGCTTGAAATATGAACAAGACACATACACATGGAAGAAGAGGGGAGAATAAAAAATACACACCAAGATGGTAAAGAGAGAATTTGAGAAACGTTGCAAACTTAAAAATATTATTTTCTCTGATGTAACACGACAGATGCCGAGATCGCGCGGCTCGTGTTACAACACAAGTGAGAGTCCAGCTAATGCCTAAATGCACGCTAATGAGAATGATGCGGGTTTTAAAACAATGAGAGTCACGAGCTACTGCCGTTGACCTAGGGTGCAAACTCTGAAGACTCTAGTGAGGACTAAACTAGGGATATCAAGCTCCCAATGACCCGATAGATCGGCTCGGCGACCGACGTTTCGGGATACCACAGTAGGGGTAGCCCGCACTCGTACGATGAAAACGAACCTAGTCCGGTACCTAAGAAGTACCCAATCCCTGACGGATCCCAATCCTACAACTAATCCTATAACTAATCCTATAACTAATCCCCGGCGGTGGAGACACACGTGGTCGGCGCTTGGACAAGATAATAATACTCTAAGAGGTAAGCATCTTGACCTGCAGAGGCCAGGAGTCCCGAAAAGGTCGCGGTGCGAGGCGGTTCCTCGAACGTTGAGACGGCCGGGCACCCTGCAATGTACGAACAAACGCCGTAAGGAATAACGATAAGATGCCAATAGAAATCTCAAAGGAAACCCCCAAATCTCGAACTCTTAGGCCCAAGAGGGCCTCTTTGGGACATGTGTGAGCCTATCCAGGGTCCATACGGTGATCTGGGCCGAGATCGGGGCGATCCGGACGGATGCAGGCCGGTTCGCGCGGGTTACGGGACCGGTCCGGTCCGGTTCAAGCACCGAGCCGGTTCCGCTGAGTCGACTTCAGCCTAAGAAGCCGGAGCGACGACTCCCGCCGAGTCGACTCGGCTCGGGATCGTCGTCTTCGGTCTACGCGCGCTCGGCGAGGTCTGCGGCGCGCGTGAAGCGCGCGTGGAGCTCGCTCGGGGCTGGATCACGCGATCGTGAGCGGGGCGCGCGAGGCGCGTTTAGGGGCTTCTACGGCTCGCGGCGGCGTTCGCAAGTCCACTGGAAGGCAGGCGGCGGCGATGATCGGGGCACTCAATCGGGGTGCCGTAATGGATTCGGTGCCGGGGGAGGGGCCGGGCGGCGTTTCGGTGGCCGTCGCGTCAGCGGCGAGCGCGAATGCGGGCTCTAAGAGCGGCGGCGATCGGCGGCGGCGGCGCTTCAGCGGCGGTTGGCATCCACGCAGAGTCAGCGTGGCGGAAAGGCTGGGCAGCACCGTGCTTCGACCGGCACGAGCCGGTGGTGGCGCGGAGCTTGCAGGTGTCGGCGGGCGTCCGATCGTCACGCGGCGACAGCGCGGCTAGCGTTCAGCGGTGGCGGCAGCGGTCTCGGACTGGTCCCTCTTGGACCGGCGTCGATGCAGCGGTAGATGGTGGCAGCAAGCAAATCCGGCAGGGGCTGGCTGCGGCGGCAAGCGGCGGCGGCAGCGCGCGATCGAGGCCTTCCCTAGAGGGGATCTTCCTCCTCTTCCATGCCAAATTGCATGAAATCGTCACATCGTGACCCAAATCTCGATTCTCAATTTCTCAATTCAACAACTCTAAAATTCTCTCTCCTCCTCTTCCCTTATATAGGAGAGAGAAAGAGAGAGTTGCCCTAAGGGCAAATCCATCATTTTAAGGGGTTTTTGGCCCAAAATGAGCTAAAACCCCCTCTAATGGGCCTAGCATCGGTCCCATAAGTCCTAGGAAGGGCCCAAAAACACGCGAACCCTCCCACACGCGCACGCAAGCAAACTCACGGAAATAAACAAACAAGAAAAAAAGGGAAAACTCGCCGGGAGGATCTCGTCGGGCGGTGTACTCGGCGGGGTCTGGACGTCGACTGCGGTGCTCCGGCGCGGTAGTACTCGCGCGCCCGTCCGGCTCATCACGTGCTGTCGCGAGGCTCGGGCTGCTGCGACGTGGGCGTCCTCGTGCGGCCGGGTCCGTCACTGCCGTAGCTCGGTCGTTGGGATGGTCCTCCATCATCCTCCCGAGGTGGGGAGAACTCGGCTCACGACGAGTTAAAGCCGATGTTGTCGTCCGGGCGATGGATGAGCTCCCGGACTTAGCCGTCATGGGTCTTCCGCCAAGACCCACTTATCTTCGATCATCGGTCGGTCCTGCCAACGAACAAGAAACTTGCGATCCACCCTATCCTCTGCAGCGTTAAGTATCTCCCCCAGTACCAACTCGACATGCTCATGCCTCAATGGGGATAAAAGCTGGGTGGGGTTGGGTGGGATCTCTCAATCACTCGCGCTCGACAGGCCGGGGGAGTATGTGAGGCTCTAAACCACTATCATTCTCGAGCGTGGGATGATACCAAACTAGGTCGTTAACACGCGAAAGTGGGGCTCATTCCCCAATCTCGTGGGATGCCCACGACGTAGTCTTTCTCGCCAATCGCACGGACTCACTGGGAAAGGTCCCAGGCACTACGAGCTTTAGTCGTAGCAACCCAGTGGAGAGTACCTCTCTCGGCCTCAACCTCGACCATAACTAGATCAACCTCGGTAAAGTGAGCGAGTAACGACCTAACTCAGCGGCAACCTCATGCTTCTCACTATGCAAAAATAATGCGAGAATGAATGTCATGATGGATGTTTCGCACGTACTCACCAAATGCAATGCCCTCATCTAGGGCCCTAGTATGATGGTCTACGGGTGCGAGGATCGAAAGGCATACGGGGTATCGGCCACCGTACATGGCATCAAAGCTGGAGTAAATCAAACACATAGTCTACTAGCTCTAACGACGGAATAATCCACTCCCATATCATACGACCCTCAATAGTAGGAAAGTGTGCCGAAAAACCTATCGTGATATAGGTATGCACCTCAATCCATCCGTCTACGGGAGGGCGATAAGTCATCATCAATGTAACTCGTCTATCAAGGAGTAGCCACATCGGCCTCCAAAAGTACTTCGCGAATAGAACATCGCGATCCGAAAGGAAATACGGAGATACATAGGACCTCCTCTCGTGAACGTGATTCGCGTCCCTAGTGACGCGGTGTAAGGGACAGGGCCTCGGCCCGGTGTGCATGGCTATCACCATCTCAACCATGCGGTCGGTCATGCGCGGAAACTTCCGCGATGGTCGGAGATCATCGATAACCTCTCTCAAGATATCGTCACCAAGCACAACTAAACATAGGTCTAAGTCTAGGTCGGTAGGAGAACTAAGCTGCAACATCGCACAGTGGCGAGCGCTCTTCAGGAGACTCTTCAGGAATCCAAATGTGACCAGGGAACCAGCTAACTCTATAACTACGGGAACGAGTAAGCGCAGCATCTGCGGTGGCGGAGGCTCTATCGAGAATCTATCGCTAGGCGAACCACACGTTCGAGTTAGCTCGGCGTATCGAGAGAGGTAAACTGAAGTTTCCCAACTAGAGGAAACTCTTCGGACGATCTTACGGAAATCATAACGTGTCGTGTCCTTGAGCTCTACTAGTTCCAAATCAGTCAACAAACTACTCGAGCGGGCTGTAGCGGCGGGTCTCGGCCGGAATCTCTTCCGGGAAGACGTCTCTACTAGTAATCTAGGGCTCGGGGCAGCTCGGAGTGCTGCGGGAACAAGAGGACAACTTGAGTAACCATGGTTACTTCAACATTGTCCTCAATCTGATCACACTCATCAGCGAGATCTCGGGTGTAGGCTCAGTGCGTCTGCTCGAACATCTAAGTCACTAAAGTAACTACTAGGTGTAGGACATATGGTGATATCATGGCCGTAGCCCTGGCATCTAAGGCAAGTAGTAGGTGCGAGAGAAGTAGGTCGGGTCTGGTCTATCAACGTGGCTCGTGAAGTGAGCATGGCCACTTTGGTGGAGCATCCATAGAAATCGGAGTCGTACGCGCATCAGGGTGCGTTACGAGCACGGTCTCTAGTCTCCACACTAGTCTCATCATGATGAGAGGATCTAGGGTAAACTCTAGTATCATCGTAATACTCATCATGGGGATGGATGTGGATAGTAATCGTCATCCAGGTGGACCATAGTAGTCCTCACACATCTGCGGGGATCATCACATTGATCCTCACAAGATCGTGTGTGATCCTCATAGCCATACTCATGGGATCGCGAGCCATCATCATAGTCATCATCATAGTATGTCGCGGGGTCATGAGTATGCTGGTGCGGAGGCCAAGGGACATGCGGTCCTGGGGGAAAATAGTGCTCGTAGGGTGTCGGTGGCGCGAAGGACGAATAAGATGCGGGCGCAACCGGTGGTGGCGGCCAAAGCCGGCGTGGTCGGTGACCTGTATCAACCTCATCATAAAAAAATGATAGGACGGGGATGGTTGTCCGCCGCTATCATGATCATCATAGTAGCTAGGAGTAGGAAACTGACGTCGATCTGTGTTGTAGTCGTCAGAGTAGTAAGGAGCTGGCTCGGGCGGACGATATCGATCATCATCGTGGTAGTAGCGCTGAGGTAATGGTGATCGACGGTCCCTATCATCGGCATAGTACTGATGATCGGGCGGTGGTCGTCGCTGGTCCCTAACATCGCCATAGTAGCGGCGGTCGGGTGGTGGTCGCTGGTAATATCCTAAAGGGGGTGTGGGATAGGCTGGCACTCCATGGCCAGGCGAGTATCCAAAGTAAGGATCAACTCCACGACCCGAGTAGTAGGGATCATCCCTACGGGCTGCCTGACCATGAGATCTCCTTTGAACCATATCTAAGGTCGGATAATCAGTAACTCAGGGTAGATCCTAGTAATGTCATGACATCAATGAATGCAAATGAAGTGCCATGAATTTCAAAACATGCTAAAAGATATGAAATAAAATGCGGAACGAGAAAAAGAAAAGTCAACCTGTGATGCTAAGCACAGAGGTTAGCACGATCAGACTCTAATACCTAATCACTCTAAATCATATGCTAACCGATAGTGATATCATGGAAGATATCACGACCGGCTCTGATACCAATATGATGTAACACGACAGATGCCGAGATCGCGCGGCTCGTGTTACAACACAAGTGAGAGTCCAGCTAATGCCTAAATGCACGCTAATGAGAATGATGCGGGTTTTAAAACAATGAGAGTCACGAGCTACTGCCGTTGACCTAGGGTGCAAACTCTGAAGACTCTAGTGAGGACTGAACTAGGGATATCAAGCTCCCAATGACCCGATAGATCGGCTCGGCGACCGACGTTTCGGGATACCACAGTAGGGGTAGCCCGCACTCGTACGATGAAAACGAACCTAGTCCGGTACCTAAGAAGTACCCAATCCCTGACGGATCCCAATCCTACAACTAATCCTATAACTAATCCTATAACTAATCCCCGGCGGTGGAACACACGTGGTCGGCACTGGACAAGATAATAATACTCTAAGAGGTAAGCATCTTGACCTGCGAGACCGGAGTCCAGAAGGTCGCGGTGCGAGGCAGTTCCTCGAACGTTGAGACGACCGACCTGCAATGTACGAACAAACGCCGTAAGGAATAACGATAAGATGCCAATAGAAATCTCAAAGGAAACCCCCAAATCTCGAACTCTTAGGCCCAAGAGGGCCTCTTTGGGGCATTGTGAGCCTATCCAGGGCCCATACGGTGATCCTGGGCCGAATCTGGGCCGATCCGGACGGGTCTGGGCCGGTTCTGGCCGGTTCTGGACCGGTTCGGTCCGGTTTGGTCCGGTTCAAGCACTGAACCGGTTCCGCTGAGTCGACTCAGCCTAAGAACCGGGGCGACGACTCCCGCTGAGTCGACTCAGCTCGGGATCGTCGTCTTCGGTTTCTGGCGGCGCTCGACGGGGGGGTCTGCGGCGCGCGTGAAGCGCGCGGTGGAGTCGCCGGGGCTGGATCTGGCGATCGTGAAAACGGGGGGCGCGCAGGGGCGCGTTTAGGGCTTCTACGGCTCGCGGCGGCGTTCGCAAGTCCCTGGAAGGCAGGCGGCGGCGGCGATGATCGGGGCACTCAATCGGGGTGCCAGTAATGGATTCGGTGCCCGGGAGGGGCCCGGGCGGCGTTTCGGTGGCCGTCTGGTCGCGGCGGCAGGCGCGAATGCGGGCTCTAAGGCAGGCGGCGATCGGCGGCGGCGGCGGCGGCTTCAGCGGCGGTTGGCATCCCTGCAAGAGTCCGTGGCAGAGGCTGGGCGGCACTGTGGCTTCGACTGCAGACAGTGGTGGCGACGGAGCTTGCAGGTCTGCGGGCGTCCGATCGTCACGGCGACGGCGGCGGCTAGGCGTTCCGGCGGTGGCGGCAGCGGTCTCGGACTGGTCCCTCTTGGACCCGGCGTCGATGCAGCGGTAGATGGTGGCAGCAAGCAAATCCGGCGGCGTGGGGCTCGGCGGCGGCGGCGGCGGCGATCGAGGCCTTCCCTAGAGGGGATCTTCCTCCTCTTCCATGCCAAATTGCATGAAATCGTCACATCGTGACCCAAATCTCGATTCTCAATTTCTCAATTCAACAACTCTAAAATTCTCTCTCCTCCTCTTCCCTTATATAGGAGAGAGAAAGAGAGAGGGGGTTGCCCTAAGGGCAAATCCGTCATTTTAAGGGGTTTTTGGCCCAAAATGAGCTAAAACCCCTCTAATGGGCCTAGCATCGGTCCCATAAGTCCTAGGAAGGGCCCAAAAACACGCGGAACCCTCCCACACGCGCACGCAAGCAAACTCACGGAAATAAACAAACAAGAAAAAGGGAAAACTCGCCGGGAGGATCTCGTCAGGCGGTGTACTCGAAGCCGGGGTCCTGGACGTCGACTCTGGTGCTCCGGCGCGGTAGTACTCGCGCGCCGTCCGGCTCATCACGTGCTGTCGCAGGGGCTCGGCTGCTGCGACGTGGACGTCCTCGTGCGGCTTCGGGTCCGTCACCTGCCGTAGCCTGGTCGTTGGGATGGTCCTCCATCATTCTCTCTCCTCTATATTCTCTCTGTCTCTTCTCTCCTCTCTGCTCATTACTTATACCATTTCACAGAGAAAAATCACTAGCATTCAAGTCATTACTTATACCATTTCACACAAATATCTGTACATCCATTACATGGTATCTCTAGCTAGCCAAAATAGGATTAGGTTAGATCTAGCATATACTCATATATAGGGAGGTGACTTATAGCAAGTCGAGCTTATTCTAGGGTAAGTGGAGGACTGTTGGTGAGTTTGGCTTATTCTTGGTAAGCATAGGATTCTTGGTAAGTCTGGCTTAGTCTTGGTAAGTGGAGGACTATTGTTTAGTAGAGCTTATACAAGGGTAGGTCAATGACCTTTGGTGAGTCAGTCTTACTCATGGACATGTGGAGGACGCTTGGTGAGTTATCCATATTAATGGGCAAGTAGCGGACTCTTGGTGAGTCAAGCATATTAAGAGGGTAAGTGGACTCATGGTGATTTGTGGTTACCATGAGAGAAAGGATAGGAGTCTTGTTGGTTGTAGGGTTGACTAGAAGGCCTAGCAAGATATACTATATCATGGTTAGGTGACTAATGTAGAATATATGTAGATGGATGATGAAGCGAATCAGCAAGGTCATTGAAAACACGCAGACACGTGTCAAAACATTTACCAAACTCACCAATTTAGAGAAATAATCACAAATTAGATATCATAGTTGTGAATAAGGGTCAAATCCACGGAGAATTAAGGTATTTTTGAGGTATTATTTGAAATTTGATCAAATCGGGCAATGAATTGAGGTGAGAAATTGAGGATTTTGATATATTTTGAAAGAGAACTTGAAGGCAAATCAATGGAATAAAAAATAACTCAATTTGGATCAAAGAGATACTTTCGAACGAGAAGATCACGAAAAACCAAAATTAAAATTGAAATAGAAATAAATCTAAGATTTGAAATCAAAATTTAATATCATAGGAAGAAAGATTAGGACGAAAACTTGATTTCTAACCTAAGAGAGCGCTCAAATTGATCCAATTTCTCATAGGATCAAAGGCTATTCATTTCCCGAATTCGAAGACGATCGTTGGCATTCAAGAATCGACTTTTTCATATTCTCTCAACGAAATCTCATTTTCAAATATTCCGTGGATGCACAAATTTATCTAGAAGCAATTGGAAATAAGAGATACAAGGATTGTGGTGTCTAGGCAAATCGATTACTCCAAAAACCTAAGAATGATTTACATCATCGAAGAGCATACCAATTTATAGGGCAAATTGTGCATGACCATTGGATTCAACATTTAATCTTCGATCAACGACTCTAATGAAAAGTATGAGTGTAAATCCTTACGCTTAAATTGCGTCTGTTGGATGGAAGATGAACCACCAAGATTTCACCATGTCGCGGATGAATAGAAAATGCATGAAACGCCATCCGTCTGATCTTGATCTAATGCTTCGCCACGTGGCGCGCACACAGTCCATCACGTGGCGACACGTAAACACCCGTCACGTCGCCATGCGATAAATAAAAAATAAATTAAATATTTTTTATTCATTTTAATTCAAAATAAATTGAATTAAATTCTTAAAAAATTTAAAAAAATTCAAAAAAATTTAAAAAAATCTTAAAAATCCCTAAAAATTAGAAAATTCATACTTTCAAAGTACAACTCCAAGTTAATCTAAATTTGTTACATTAGGTCAGAAATTAAATCATCTATCATTCTAAAAATAAATTTATTTAAATAAAAAGAGAATAAAATTTCAAAAATATACTAATTTCTCTTAGAAATTAAAACTTAAAAAATAAATGAGTATATAAAAAGTATTTTTTCATATTATTTAACCTTAAAACCCAATTATAATATCAAATATAGATGAGAATAATATACTCTAAAATATATTATTCAAAGAATGTATAATTATCCCTAAAATAGTGCATTTTTTATGTAGCCCAGATTCCAGCCCAAAAGCCTTTTTTGAATAAAGCAGAAGCACCCCACTTCGTAGGCCCATTTAAGCTTAATGGGCCTTCGATAATCTCTAGGAGCTCTCAATGTGATGTAGGCCAAGAGCCTTCATTGCCCAATTGTGACTCATAAAGCCCAGAAGGTCACATGGCCCACTTATGAGGCCCAACTAGAACTTATTGAGCCAGGAGGAAATCTTGTGTAGTTGTCACTGTCTGTAGAAGATCATCTACAGACTCACAAATAGTGTGTCAGATTCGACAGTTCCCAGAATCTCCAAATTGTCTCTTGTCAGGCCTAGAAGCTTCTTTTTGTTGTGTCACGCCCATCCCCTAACACAAGCATGGTGTAAAGAGTTATAGTTTTAAGACTTTGAGTTGTCTTATCAGGGGTCATATCACCTGGACGACCCTTTACTTTTTGAGGCCTATATAAGGCCCCCCCATTGTAACACTTAAACACACAATTGAAGGTATCCTTTTTTGAGAGCTCTGCTTTATTTCTGAGTGTTCTCCCTACTGAGAGTGCTTAAATGTTTGTGGATTCAAGCACACCCCCTTGTGGATTCAAGGGTTGAAAAGGTTAGTTTTGTGGATTTAGATTCTAACCCTTCTTGAGGAGCAAGGTTGTGGATTCAAGCCACTGTTCTTCATTATTCCTCAGCTAATGCTGCGTCATTGTGGATTCAAGCCGGCACTCTTCATTGTTCCTACGCTAAGGCTGTGTCAATTTTGTTATTAGAACTTAAAATGGCATGAAATGGTAGATATGCAGTCCAATTATGATAACATGCATAAAAATGGAATATTTATGCCTTTATTTGCATTAATAAGCGTATAATTGCATGTTAAAATTGCATATTATCAATGGGGAATTGAAGCTAACATCTTATAGTGGGGTAAATGGGGCCAACTAGAAAAGGGAGTAATGAGCGGGGTCAAGGCTCACATAGTCAAGACTCAACAATATGAAAAGTTGAGAGGTGATATAGATGTTGGGTTTTGATGTTGATAAACTTTCAAAATTTTGATCAAAACATTGAATGCAGGGAAAAACATTAAATCGGATATTCAAAACACCAAGCCACCAAGAACAGATGATCCTATCATCTAGTATGTATGGGAAACCATAGTTACAGGGTTTCCTTGAAGGAGTTCTTGAAGCTATTCAATTGTCTAGCCTCAAGTAGTATCCACACGGTCTCCGAATAGTTGGATCTCTTCTTCAAAGCTCTTTACCAAGAGAGAAAGAGAAGAAAGGAGAGAATTCTCACAAGGCTTGCATGGGGACCTTGAGTTGTGCTCATTCTCCCCCTATTTATAAATATTTAGTATAAGGTTTTTTCATAAAAAGCCTCATAATTATGTCTATATCCACCAACATCCATAGAACTTATGTGTATGACCCCCTAGGTCCATATATCTCACTAGTTAATAACTCTACAGACCAAATAACACCTTAATTAATTATCCACATCCACAAATAGATTAATTAATCAATGATCAATTTGTCCCAATCGATAGGTTGAGTAACCAGCCTGTTGGGTTCCAAGCTACACCACACACTCTATGAGATATGGAATATGTAAGAACTCACTTATGGAACCTTTCCGTCATCGATTATCATGTATATATAATATTTCATCCACAAGAGACTCATGAATGACTTAGGGTATGGTCAACTGTCAAACCCTAATCGGTCACTCCAGTTAGTACTGATTCGTGTAGAAATCATCGGGAACTCCTCAGATATTTCTACTACCTTGGCATCTCATTCCTTGAGTCAATCTACTCAAATACCGAGGGTGGATGATCTCTTCTTGATCACACAATCATCTTCGTGGACTTCATGTCGTATCTAATATATGACGTTTTAGATATCCCATGGCTAGGTATTTGTAAGTCATAATCAAAACACGATCATCCATCCACAAGATGCCTTTGGTGTCTCAAGTCAAAGGACCACATACACAACCATGACATAAATAAACCTGATTTACAATAATGTATAATATCATTTAGGGATTCAAACGGATCAATTCTGTGAACTCTTTCTCCAAAGAGCAACTACTATCTATCTGGTGGCGTACGACCCCCGTCGCCACCAAGGCATGACACTACGACGCCGGAGGAGCTGACACCCGCGCGCGTCCAGCCCCCTCGATAGGCGAAGACGAAGGATGCCGAGTTTCACTATACCAAGTGAGGACCTCATCTCGCCACGACACATTTCACAGGGCTCGCGCGCGCGTGGAGTTATCTTTCCCGTCTTTTCTTTTATTATGAACTTATTTAGCCCGCACGTGTTTAAGCGGGCCTTTGCATCTCTTCTTCCTTCTCTTTTAGGCCGTTAGGTGGGTTCTCTCCGTTTCGGGATCCCATTCGTGAGGCCATTTTCCTTTGTGAACCTTTAAATTTCTATGAGTATGTTTTAGGTGTGGGTTGTGGGCCTCAAGTGGGCCCTTTCCTCTCTCGGCCCACTATGGGCTCTATAAGAGGGGAAGGGACCCCCCCACAAACCCTAGCCGTCATTTAAAGAAAGAAAGGAGGAAACCCTCTCTCAAGTGGCTGCTCAAGGAAGAACAAGGAAGGAGACCAACCGCCGCCTCCGCCGCCGCCACCGCCGCCGCATCTACCCGTGCAGCCGCCGTGCCCGCCGCCGAGACCGCCGCCTCCCCTTGCCTTGTTCACTGCTCATCAGTGCCGCTTTCCTGCTGTCGCCGCCGTTGCCGCCGCCTCAGGCCGCCGTAGCCGCCGCCATTGCTTGATCGCAGCACCACCTTCCCACCGGTCATTCCCCCTCCACGAACCCCATTTCCACCACTCCGCCGATCCCCTTCTCCACCCAGGCCCCGTCCCTCCACATTCCGTCTGACCCCATCCTGCGCGAAACATCCCCGCCGTCCCATCAAATCCCGTTCTGTCCGTCCCATCAGGACGCAGAGAGTTCTCCCCCCGTCCTGCATTTTCGACCCCGATCCTTAACACTCCCACCATTTTTTTTTCGTTTCGTCATCTTCCGCAACGCCTGCATTTTCTTCCCCTTGAACGGAAATCCCGACATTTCCCGCATCTCCCTACCAATCGCACATTTCCACCTGCTCCACCACTAAATCGCGACCCATCTCTCCGTACCGCCCAGCCGATTCCCCTCCCAACTTCCCCTCACTTCCAGTTGCCTCCCCGCCGACGTCACGTTCGCCGGCAATTCCGAAACTTCCGTGTTCGTCCTTCTTCCCCGCATCGCGGCCGTACCCTTCCATATTTCTTTTTCAGCTCTGAGGCGGGCGCCGAATTCAATCCCGATCCGGGGTTTCCGGTATGACGCCGTCCCGCAATCGTCCACGCTCAGCAGTCCCGCAATAGAATAATTTCTATTCTCTGGAACGAACACGCGTCCACACTCGCCCCCTCCACACCCTTGGCTCACACGAACCCTCCCCAGTCCTGCCCAGCAGATCCCTGTCACATCGCCTGAATCTCCTTTGAGGAGTACCGGACGTGAAATAATGGCAGAAGCCCCGCTGTCGGGACTCCGGGATTAACGATCTCCTCCGCCTCTTCTGGTATCGCCAAACCCACGGCCTTCTCCTGGGTGTCCCACAGGCTCGCGAGCCCCTCACGCATTGCTCCACGTTCCCCCCCGTCGTCGCCAAATCACATACCTTCCAGAGGATACGGCGACGCCGCCGAGGGTTACACTGCTACTCACCCGCACACGTTCACCGCGCCACCGGCCATACCTACCAACAACTCTGCTGCCCGTCCGTGCCACGTACGAACGGCCTCCCTCGCGCCGACCGACCGGGCTCGCGCCCCGCAGGTTAGGCACTCATCCCCCCCTTTTTTTTACATCGAAGTTTATATCTTCTTCAGTGTTTCCCGCACCTGTTTCCACCGCCATCGGAACTTAGACTTGGTAGAGTGCTTAGACGACTTGATAGGATTCTTACCGTGGCCAACCCATCGGGTTGACGGTCGAGCTCCCCTCGACGACACGCGGCCCATCGTCCCCGAGGACGTGGATTGGAAGGACTCCCGGACGAACCCTACTCGGCGCACCCCAGGGCCTACGGCGGCGACGCCCGAGACGGCACTCTGCTTGATTGCATCATTAGTTTGTTTCATCATGTTAGAATTCCTCTAGTCCATCCCTAGTATCCCAGTGTTAGACCGGCTTCGCACCCGGTCCTACATCACTATCCTTAGTGTCTCCACACTGATGGCTACAAGATCAGCTAAACTCATCATATGAGTTGGATTAGATAGTGCTATTCTTTTCGGATAGTTGGATGTCTGATAACATGCATTTATAACATGAATTCTTATCTTTATTAACTCATATTCATGCTTATTTTATGTGAATATGATGCATGTTATCATACTTTTTAGGAATTTTCTCCATTGGCATGTCATTTTACTAAAGTTGATATTTATGCATAAATTAGGGATAATTTCATGCTTAATAGATGATTAATCTTTTGTTTAAATGAATAGAAGTCAATCTCTGTTATGGAATGATTTTTGACTTTAGTAAACATTTGGAAAGATAATTTCAAGATGAATTTATGATTTAAAGTGTTTAATGAAAAATGATTTAGGTAAATTTTAATTCATCTTGATGTCTTCATTCTAAATATATTTTAATTGACATGATATTAAAAAGAAGAGAATTGTGATCCAATGGAGAAAATTTGGATTAAAAAGGAGTTGTATTTTGAGAAATATGAATTTCTAAAGTTTAGCCCTTTTTCCGATTTTTATTTGAATTTTAAAGTGATTTTTAGATTAATTTCTTTGTTAAAATCGCGAAAAAGGGGGGTATTTTTGTCCACAGGCCCCCGACTGATGACGTGGCAGGCTTACCTGACGTGGCAAGCGGGGCCCAGGCGACCGGCTGACGTGGCAAGGCGGTGACGTGGCGCGCGGGACCACCGCGTCGTTACGACGTGGCACTGAGGCCACGTGGCAGGACGCGTGTGGCCCGCGCGGGTCGCGCGTGTGGCGCTGACGTGTGGCCGGGTGCCACGTGGACAGGCCACGCGGACGCCCGTGAGCGCCACGTGGCGACAGGGGGCTGGTAAGTGGAGGGCCCACGGGTTAGTGGGCCACTGGTTAGTATTTTGGGGGCGGTAACGCAATGGGCGTTTACCGCCCCCTAATTTATAGGGGCGAGTTTTGTTTTTTTCTTCCGTGTGGGACTATGTCCCACACGAGTCTTACCTTGCAGGTGACGTGGACGCGCGGCGAGCGTCCGATCTCCTCACGGATGGCTACGATCGCGTGGACTCGAGTCCACGCGATCATAGATCAAACACGTGCGTGATGCTTACCTTAAGTGACGGCGATCGGAGCGTTAATCGGTAGCCACGTGGCGTCCTCAGGAGCGCCCGATCGTCATCGCGAGTTCATCGGATTCAATTCATCGGACGGTTGCGATTTTTCGCAATCGGGAGCACTATGTGATCATCGCGGGTTCATAGGATTCGATTCATCAGACGGCCGTGATCGCTGGCAACCTTGGCGACGCGTGGAACCTTCCGGTGCGCCCGATCCTCATCGAACGGACAACGTTGAGATCGTGATCATCATCGCGATTGTCTTACATCGGACGGCGGACGCTCCTCGAAACCTATTTCCACTCGATTGCGCAATCGTGGCCATCCGCTCACTGACGAGACGAGACCGCGAGGTCGTCGATTTCACACGGTCTCGTGTCAAAAATAATACCGATCTTACCAATTTGGGGAATTAAGAGGAATTGAGGGGGTATAATGGTAAATACGGGTCCAATCCACAAGGAATTTAGGTATTTTCGAGATATCTTTTAGAATTTGGTCAAATTGGACGATAAATTGAGGTGAGAAATTAGGGAAAATGGTGTTTTTGGAAAGAAGACTCAAAGATCTATCCGTGGAATCAAAAATCACTCGATTTGGATTAGTAATCACGGAGAAATCAAAGATGGAAGTAGGAAGAAATTTTCGGAACCGCGAAGAACACAAATTGAAATTGAAATGAAATTAAACTTAAATTGAAGTCCTAATCCTAAAATTGATGATACACGACGATAGATAAGAGGATAAACTTGTTTTCTAACCCGAGATAACGATCAAATTGATCCAATTGATCGCCGGATCGACGGCTCTTCATTCTGCGAATTCAAACGTGAACATCGGTGTTCAAGAGACAAATTCTCCTCGCTCGATCGTCGAAATCTCTCTTATAAACACTCCGTGGACGCGGAATCTTGTCTAGAAGTGATTACAAGAGAGAGATTCAAGAGAGAATGCAAATAGATAGGTCAATTAGATCGAAACTCTCAAGAATGAGTACAAACGACGAAGAACAAAGCTATTTATAGCCCAAATTGGGCGAAACCGTCCGATCAATGCGTTAGGCTTGATCGACGGTCCAGATTAAACGTTTAATAAGTGAAACGTTACAAATAGATCGTGGCCGTAGGATTGTTGATGGACGCTCCAGATTAGGCCACGTGTGAGGCGTTATAAAACGCCTAGAAACGGCGCCCGTTGGATCACGATCTAACGGCTGAGATGCGGTCCGCGTGGATGCATCTCGGCCGTTATAACGCCTGGAAAAACGCACGTGTTTGATTGATCTCCGGTGCGCCACGCGTCCACGCGATCGGCGCGCGAGATGCTGCCACGTGTCGCCTCATCCGACCGTTATAACTCTTTTAATTCCGCACGTGCTTGATGATCTTTTGGTGGACCGTCAGTTCACGCGATCGACCCGTGATATTGATCCGCGCCGTCGATCCGACGCACCGCGTGCGTCCACGTCACCTGAAATAAATAAATAAGCTGTGGGTTAGTCCCACACGGAAGATAATTATGAAACCGTCGGGTTTAAATAACCCGACGGTTTCTAAGGGTATGACCCTCCCCATAGAGGGGAGGACAAAGAACCCTTTTATAACTATATAAATTATAAATATATAAGATATACACAGGCGCCACGTAGGCGCGCTGCGTGGGTCCGCGTGGCGCTGATCGTAGAAGAACTCCACGATCGCGGTCCGATCGAACCGCGATCGCGGCGCGATCGAACTGCGATTGGAGGGTTGACGTGGGGTAATCGCTGCCAGCCGATCAGACGGCGATCAACGGACGGCCAGGACCACGATCGTGGCCCGATCGTGGCCCGATCGTGGCCGAAATGATGGCTATTCGGAGCAAATTCGAAGCGGAATTTACGGCCAACATGGGAGCTTCGAGTTTGCCCCAAGGAAGCGCTCTCACGACCATGCAAAACCGCTCCCACGACCGCCTCTACAGCCCACGATTCCGGGCCAATTTCTCTCTTTAAAAGCATGTATCTCCCTTCTTTGTTCTGGAACTTTTGATCGATTCGTGAAGGAATTAAGCGAATTTCGAGGAAGATCTTTAGTTCATCATGATCCCCCCGCGTTTAGACTCGATTCCGAAGGGATTGGACCGGGATTCATCGCGAATTCCTCCTTGATTTCATCGAATTTTCCCCTTGAATTCCGAAAGTCCGTGAGAAAGGATCCGAGCAAATTCACTCCAATTCGCGCAAATTAGAGCTTAATTCTCGTGGCAATCGGGTTAGTAGTGAGATTCGATCGATTATCAAGAGGTAATTTGAGTTTTTATTAGATTTAGAAGTTTAATTTTGCAAATTAGTTCATAGTGTTCTTCATTTTTCCCAAATTTCGGTCTGAAATTTTTCTGATTTTGAAAATAGGATATCTCTCTGATTATAATTCCAAATCACTTGATTTTGGTTTTATTGGATTCCTATTTTCATCAGCTTTCCGTGGATAGCAAATTCATCAAATTCCGAGTTCATTTGACCCTTCAATTTAACGTTTGACCACGGACTGTTCATCTTTCATCAGAAGTCAAACGTTGACTTTCGGGGTCAATTACCTTTTATTGACAAATCAGAATTTGATAATTTCGGTCTTGTTGGATTCCTCCGGTTCTTAGATTTCCAGTGACATATAAATTGCAAGATTTGGATTTCATTTGGTCATTCAATTTGAAGATTTCCTCTGAGGTGTTAATTTCGGGGATTTTCTGATAGTTGATTTTCAATAATTCATAATAAATCCATTTCTTATCCAAAAATTACGAATTATATATCCCTAAATTCCATTTTCTCTCTAGTTTCCAAATATCTAATTTTCGTAATCTTCTGTCTCTTTTTGATTCTCTGATTTTGTAGAACATATACTGTTGGTCAAAGTCAACGCTTTGACTTTGACTTTTGTTTTTTCTCTGTCAAATCCGAGATTTTAATTCTTAAAACTTCTTATTTACTTTATTTATATCATTTCCATATCTTACATCTTATTTTCTCTTATTTAAAACTCCTTTTAAAACTAAGTTTGACCAAGTCAACTCTACGATTAAAGTCAACCCTGCTCTCTGTGGATCGACCCGATACTTGCCCAATACTTGATTAATATATCTTGTCTTTGTGAGTTCAGTTTTATAAATTTTTTTTGACCATCGTCTTTGTGTTTTAACGACGCACAAAAATGACTCATCAAAATGGCGCCGTTGCCGGGGAGCATGCGTTTTTGATTTGATTGCTTTGATTTCTTGATCATATTTAGGTTTCTGTCTTCTGTTGTTACCGACCTGCAGAGAATTTATCAGACCCTCATCAGTGGTGAAAAAGGTATAGCAAGGTAAAATTACCTAAATTTGGCCATTATTTGACATTTTGGTGCATATTTGGTAGTTTATTTGGTGTTTTTCACCTAATTGATACATAGATATTGATATATCTGAGATTTTATCCTCTGTTATCAGTGACTTATTATTATTATTATTATCTTTATTGGTGTGCTTTTTGATAGTGTTTAACTTGTTCTATCTTTTAGGTGGAGTAAGTGAAACATTTTTCATTTAGACATCACTCTTTTCGTCTCACTCTTTTCTGACATTCTTATATATATATACTTGCTGTTTTTTGTGATCTTTTGGATTTAGATATGCATAGGAATCATAGGAACCGATGAGGACGACAGGGTCAGCGACCCACGAGGCATACAAGGAATAATCCCTTGTATGATGATCTATTTGCCTCATCTAGAGCTCCATCGGAGGCCTATAGTGATTCTCTTCCAGCGATCGCCACACCAGGGCGAGGAGAGCCGATAGACGCCCCTCTTCCTGCCGAGATAGTGAGACGACGTCTTAGCGATTACGCAAGACCGGTTGTCCAAAGGCAGACTACGCGAGTCAATGCGCCCTTACGACGAGGTGCGAATTTTAAAATTGACTCACATATTCTTGGCCTTTTGCCCACTTTTCATGGACTACCATCGGAGGATCCGTATCGACATGTGGACGAGTTCAGCCAGGTGTGCGAATTCAACCAGTTCCACAATGTCCCCTCCGAGACGACCAAGATGTGCTTCTTCCCTTTCACGCTTAAGGAAAGGGCGAAGGAGTGGTTCTTTAGCTTGGGCCGCGAGTTTGATTCATGGAGAGAGATGGAAGATGCATTTTTGCATAAGTACTACTCGGTAGGTAAGACTAGTGCCGTGAGATGCGCCATACGCGAGTTCTCACAAGGGCCGGGTGAGGTTTTCTATGAGGCTTGGGAGAGACTTAGAGATCTCCTGAGACAGTGTCCGCATCATGGTATACCTAAACATGAGATTACTCAGATTTTTTATGATGGTTTAGGTGCACCTGACAGGTATTTGCTCGATGCCGATAGTGGAGGCACGTTCATGAGCAAGTACGAGGATGAAGCCCTCGAGTTGATCGAGTTGGTGGCGGAGAATAGCCATCATCATGCGGCTAAATCCTTCGGAGGACGGAGCGCTCCCGCAAAGGGAGGGATGTTAGACGCAAAGGCGGCGAGACGAGTATGCTTTTAGATAAGATTGAGCGACGGAAGCCCGGAACTTGATCATGGACTCGCTTAAGGTCCGACCGGGTTCTGATGGCCTCGCGCCAGTTTCACATGTTGATGTCTCACCGTGTTCACATTGCTCTAGCTTTGAGCATGTAGAGTTGGATTGCCCCGTGATGGCAATCCAGGGACAGTTTCCATTTCGGCAAAACCATACTACATATCCAGGTTTGAGCCAGGCGGGTAGGTCAACCTACCCGAATCAGGGTTATTCTAGTTATCATAACCCTACTTATGCGCAGCAGCGGAGCGGGCAGCCCACTTCATATCACCAGCCCTATGGATCCGCCCCGCAGCATATAGGGAACCCGAGGCTGACACCTTTCGCCCCCGGTATTCCCCGAGCGGTCACACCGCCACCGGCTATTCCACCTCCGGCACCTTCAGTTGACCCCGTCATGAGTGCATTAGCACAAATGATGAGTAAACTGAATGAGGTTAGCGACCGACTCGACCGAGTCGAAGGGGCTAAAGCCCACTGCTCCGATGCTTCTACCGAGCAAAGGAAGGGTAAGAGAGTTGAGTTTAGTGATCAGCTGCCTTCCCAGCCTTTAGCAAACCCTAGGAATGTAGGACAAGCATCGTCGAGCCGCACCCATAATGTGAACGAAGTTCGCATTGATGGTGCATCGGAGGAGGCACATGCCATATCAGGCCTACGTAGCGGCAAGGTCTTAGTGGATCCTCATACGGACCACAAGCGCCGCAAGGACCCGCTTGAGGAGAAGGACGACCGTCCATCTCCCATGATTATCCCGGAGGAGGACTCCGAGGATGAGGAGGCACCCGATGAGGAGAGTAGGGCAGAGCCCAATCCCGAGGTTTATAAACCTCCAGTGCCATATCCTCAGCTTTTGAGCCGGCCTAGAGTCCCTACTAGTGATAGCGATGACACCTTATTAGAGGCTTTTAGGCAGGTTACTATCACCATCCCATTAATGTCCTTCTCGAATATCCCACGAATAAGAATTTTTAGAACATATGTTTAAAGACTAGTGATCAGTGTATTATGATCTCATCATAATTCAATCAGTCATTGTACATGCTCATGGACTTCATTGCAAACATCACACAAGAATGATAATGAATGAATTTCATTTCAATGAACATAAAAAAGATACATGGAAGTGTGATTGGTTTATAGGCCACATAATATCTATCAATAGAGACATCTACGGAGTAGAGCATACTAACAACACTTGAGTTGAAATGACTTAATAAAGGCAGATGGGAAATATTGAGCAAAGTTGTGGAATTGAGTGCATTGTTTCCCATAGTTTATCTCCTCTTCATACACACAATCCCCTTCAGGGATATCTTAATATCACAAAGCTTTGATGATTTTGTGTCCATTGGTTAGGGATTATTAGGTTAGATTCAAACTCAATAGACCATCCAAAGAAAAAGCCTTTGGTGCTGCAGCTCTAAAGACCAAATAAGAAATTGTAACTTGAATCAATTGGGTTTGATTATACAATCGTTGCTTGAATTCAAGTGCCCTTTGGCTTGATTATGAAAGTCTAGCTTTGATTTGACATTAATGGGGTTGATCCACTAAGTAGAGATGTTATGTTTGAGGAATCTCAAAGTTGGGATTTCAGTCAACAAGGTGGTCAACACACTGATTTCACCTTTACTTCAGCCATTGACCTGGTAAATTCATCAGAAATCTCAACTAAACATCAAAACTCAAACACAACATCACACGCACCCTCATATGAACAAAGTGATCAAGGTCAACTTTCTGAAGAGGAAGAAAGACTCGAGAGATACAAATTGATTCAATCGATTTATGAGGAAACACGAGGAGCAGAGGAGGAAATATGCTTCATCTCAAGGGAAGAACCTTCATCCTATGAATCAGAAGTTAAGGAGGAAATATGGAGACAAGCCTTGAGAGAAGAGATGGAAGCAGTAGAGAAAAATTCAACCTGGGAACTTGTTAAACCATTTGAGAAGTGCAGGCCGATTGGTGTTAAATGGATTTATAAAATTAAAAGGAATTCTACTAGAGAGATTACAAGATACAAAGCTCGTCTTGTAGCAAAGGGTTACAGTAAAAAAAGAGGAATAGACTATGATGAAGTTTTCTCCCCGGTAGCTAGAGCAGAGTTCATCCAAATTGTCATAGCTTTGGCTGCCCAGTTCAAGTGGAATTTACATCACCTTGATGTAAAGTCAGCTTTTCTTAATGGAAAAATTGAGGAAGAAATTTATGTGGATCAGCCCGCGGGTTTCATTAAGGAAGGAAAAGAAGACTATGTTCTTAAATTGAAGAAAGCACTTTACGGACTTAAACAAGCTCCAAGGGCATGTAATTGCAAACTAGATAATACACTAAAATCTATGGATTTTATTAAATGTGTCAATGATCAGGCAGTGTATACGTCAAGCAGCAAAGAACACAGACTATTGTTGGGATTTTATGTGGATGATCTCATTATTACCGGATCAAACACTGGGGAAATTGAAGTGTTTAAATCCTCAATGAAAACCAAATTCGATATAGCTGATTTCGGTTTCCTGAACTCATTTTTGGGCATTGAAGTGATACAAGGAAAATTAGAGATTAAAATATGACAAACAACTTATGCATTAAAAATTCTGGACGAGTTCAATATGAGGGAGTGCAATTCATCAAAATCTCCAATGGAATGTCGGTTAAAATCTCCAATGATTATGCTAGAGATTTAGACGAAAGAGTACTTCAGGTTTTATTTCTTTTACGGGTCAAAACCGATTGCGTGAAATTGTTACAAACAAAAGGTAGATGCTCTGTCATTGAAATCAGCCATTAAACTAGCCGAAATCCCTTGAAAAGGTGAACTTGAAATTCTCTTCTTGGTTGATCTTGTATTCATTCGTGAGTGTCCTCCGGAAAGAATCGAAATATTGCGCGAGTGATTAGTTCTAACAGTCCCATCTGTTCTCAATGTGGTTGCGACGGAACTAACCCGACTCAGGGACCGTGGAGCTTCCCCCCCTGAACCCCCCGTGCCTTCTTGGGTCTTCTTTGCCTCAAGGTTCCGAAGCAGCGCTTGAAGACACTGCTCCAGCATCTGCGCGCTGCCGCGACGACTCCCGAGCATGAGATGCTCTGCTACGTCAGCCGGCACGACGTCTACCTCTTCGATGAGCCGCCGGATGTCAGCGAAAATGGGATGCTCTTCAACTTCGAGGTAGTTCCTGGCCAGCACCTTGAAGGCCTCGAATCTACAGTACGAGAGCTCAATGTGCATGTCCATGCGGCCGGGCCGGATCAGCGCCGGGTCAAGTTGGTCAACGTGATTTGTGGTGAAGACGATGATCCTCTCCCCGACGCCCGACGACCAGATTCCGTCGATGAAGTTGAGCAGCCCGGACAGCGTCACCTTGCTTTCCTCACTGTTGTTGTCGCTGTCTCTTGCATCCTCTTCCTCGTAGTTCTTCGTCTTCCGCTTTCCGGCGAGGTCCAGTGAGCAATCGATGTCCTCCACCACGACGATCGACTTGTTGGTCATCTCCATCAGCAGCCCCCGCAGCAAAGAGTTGTCAGTCACCGCGGTAAGCTCCAGATCATAGACGTCATACTCCAGAAGGTTCGCCATAGCGGCGATCAGAGAAGATTTCCCGGTTCCCGGCGGACCGTACAGCAGATACCCGCGCTTCCATGCCTTGCCCACGCGAGCATAATATTCCTTGCTCTTGCGGAAGCTGAGAAGGTCGTTGATCAGTTCGTCCTTCTTCACGGGATCCATGGCGATGGTCTCGAAAGTCGCCGGATGGTCAAAGGGGACGTAATTCCACATCCCTTCATAACAGAAGCCACCAGAGCGGTTCGTGAAGAGCTTCCGCTGCCGACGAGCCTCCACTATCTCCTTCCCCTTCTCCATGACGAATCCTAGGTACTTGTCAACGATGAGGCGGCGATGACGGGGGCGGAAGTTGAGGATATAGCTACGTTTTTCCACTACGGGAGAGTTGTCGACTGCCGGGTCTTTGGTCCTGGACACGGAGAAGTTCCAGGTCAAGGAGACGCCCTCGAAGACTTCGACGACTTCTTCGTTCGTATCTATGGAGAAGACGATCTCGGACTTGCCCTCGCCGAGCTCTGCGTGGAGGCAGCGGGCTGCTCCGCCGCAAGTGGCGGAAAGGTAGGCCTGGATCCTGACGAAGGCGGCGCTTCGCTGTAAATTGCCGTCGCAGAACTCAGGGAAGGAGATGGTGACGATGGGATTGAGGTTACGGAGGAGCTTCTCCGACCATCTGCGGAGAGGCACCACGCCGTCGAGGTGGCCCAGGAGCTGAGGTAGAGTCCACCATACGAATACCGCCGCCGTAACGATCGGTGCCATTTCCTTCCTCCTCATCGCAGCCCAGCTTCCCTCTAGCAAGCCATCCATCTTCGCCGGCTGTCTTTCTCTCTACACACCGATCTCTATTAGCTTCGCCTCTCTTAAATAACCTCCCTCGCATCCCCAAATGCCAACCCTCATCACTCCGGTGGAAATTAATGGGATGCATCAACGCGGTGCAGTCATTTTCACGCGGCAGACTTCCTTGGCAAGAAAATGAGGTCAGTGGAAATGTCCCTTTCGATTTGGGTCGGAGAGCTGAAATGTGAGGCAAATTTAAATCAAATTTAAAATTTAAAATTTCACGCAAATCAATTTTAAAATAAGGAAGATCTTTAAGTGAGAGATTAAAACCCCTAAAAACCCCAAACCCAAAAAAACAACTTTCTCTCTGCTCAGAGCTTCTCTTTGAGCTGGGATGGACCCAAAAAACAGTTGAGTATAGCCTTTGATTTAGCTATTTTTCAAAAAAAATGAGGGTTTTCTACGAGTCAACTTCATAAGGTGATAGCTCTTCATCCCATTTTCAAACACTTACGTATTTGGTGTCGTTGGATGTGGAATTTGATTATCTTAAATTGCTAGTAATAAATTTATTAAAGCTTTACAAGGTGATTTATTATGCAATTTTCAAGAAGAACACATTTCGCGCGCGGTGATTTTCATGGAAACTTTGATCGGGCATAACTCTTTCTTGCTATGACGTGGTGCATTGGTAACAAAATCAAGAGATTCTTGATATCACATGGATTTTTGTGATCTACAACTTTGATTTCTTGGGTATTTCAATTTGACGTGATTTCGGGAACTTCTTTGAAAACTTCAGATTGCCTTGAATAGTGAACAAAACATATTGATTCTTGATCTCATTTTGTGTGGATGTTCAAGATCTACAACTTTTATGATATAAGTTTTTTCATTAATAGAGCATGATATAATTTATCTTCTAGATGCCTTCAACTGGGCCAATTGGGCTCAATTGACCCAAGCAGATAACACGACCTTAGAAGGTCAACAAGCTCCAAATGGGCTTATTACTTTGCACTAGTAGAGGAGGCCCATTTCGAGGCTGACCCTCGAACATTCACGCTCATTTAGACTCAACATCACAAGTGGACTTGACATTCCAAGTGGACTTAGTAGCCCAAGTAGGGCTCGTTAACCAAGGCGACCCCTGAGGTCCAGGGATGCCTTGTGATCAAGAGAGCCCCAATAGATTCCCATTGTCCAAGTGGGACGCGACAACACAGGTTGATTTGGTTGCCCAAGAGGGCAAACTAGGCCCGAGAGATCTAGTTGCCCTCTTGGGCCACTCGATTCAAAGTAGACCCCGTAGTACTACTTGTTTCAAGAGGACATAGGACCCCAGACATGCCCCAGTCGTTGAGACCTATGCGAGCCTAGTGGCCGCAGCACAACTTGATTAGTTGAGCCACATAACTCTTGTAGCTTCAGTATGAGTTCTCCCAGGGGTCGACGGTCAGCTTGCCTAACCCAAGGCAACCCAAGACTTGAAGACTTGGGGCGAAATGGCCAAAGTACAAGTAGTGAGGGACTTGGTGGTGAGGGGCTCGACGATGAGGGGCCCAACGGCAAGGGACTCGACGACTAGGGTTCGCGCGACATAGTATTAGGCTGTGCGGGGAGTGACGACCAGGGGTCAACCGAATCAGGTCCAGCCAACTCGAGGCCAGGGTGAATTGACGTGGGGCTGGAGGACTTACCGACCCAGTCAGACCTCAACCCATGTGAGTAGGCCTCTGAGGCCTTGTTGGCCTAGCGTGGCGCAAAACCATGCCAGTAGGCCACTCTAGGCTTGGCATCGAGACTGGCCCAACCTTTGAGGGCCCAAACATTACTTGGGCTCATCGAGTTGTTGGAAGACCTTTTAGTGGGCCACCTATCGAGACCATCACTTCTTGGTACTCTAGTAACCTCCTTGCTCCAGTCTTTGATGACACAGTTCCGCTAGGAATCTTCATTGAAGCGAATGACATACGCGCTGTCTCTTTTTCGGAGGAAGAGGTCAAGCGACAAGTGACCCCTCTCGCACACTCTTATTGGACGCTTTTCTACGAAACATCCATCGATGGATGTGATAGAGCAAACTTACTTGGCCCCTAGTCATTTCATGGGCCAAGTCAATATTAGGACTAGAGACCGTAAGAGTGTATGTATCTGTTTTGTATCAAAGGGCTATCGAAAGGCGTAGAGCTGACTGACATGGTGCATTGGTGATGCTGTGATGCACATACATGATAGGCGCCTCTAGAGGTCGATCTTTGGCAAAAATCCCTCTATGGATTGGATTCCTTGAACTTCCATCCCATTTATTCACGCCCACTATATTCCAGCCCTTGGCAGTAGCGTTAGGCACTTTCATATGCTTGGACCCTAGTGTCACAGTGTTCAGCCACCTCAGTTGTGCATGGATAGGTGTTGAGGTGGACCTATTGGAGCCTCTATACCACACGATTCTTATACAGAATGGGTATGAGATTTTCCTCCAACTTGTGATATATTGGACACTACCACAGTTATGCACCCGTTGCACCATCTTGGGGCACACCTTGTAGACCTACATGTCCACGACTATTTCAGCATGACATGTGCCCTTCCATAGTGCCCTCCCACCACTGTCCTATGACAATTACATTGTTGATTTGGGCATAGGAGTAGGGGGCAGAAGACCTCGCACACCCCTCAAAGCTCGACATGGCCTGTGGCCAATGTAGGGAAGCAAATGGAACCATCACCTCTGCCTAGTGCAAAGGTTGTGATTCCTACTACAAGAGTGTCATCCGCTGCACTAAAGTCATCTTCCACTTCCCATAAGGGGAAGAAGAAGAAGACTAAGCATATTCCTGACTCCAGTGCTACTATGCAGGTTACCCTACAACTTCTTCAAACATCAAACTCTTTGATGTGTTGGTAGGTGATGATCTCCGATTGCGTATGTTTTTTTGTCATTGTTTTTTGTTGATTTCATGCAATAAAATATAGTTTATTTCTTAGTATAGTGTCGGCAAGGGTCGAATCCCCAACGAGCTAAAGTAATGAGGTTATGTGTTCAAAAGAAAGGTGAGGGCAGAGGAAGATGTGTGAGTTGAAATGGAGCATGTGGAGGTGAGTATAAGAGAGAATTTTGAGTTCTCTTAGAATTAAGATAGAAATTAGAAAAGAAATGAGATAATTAGATTAATAGAGATAAAAATAGAGATAATATGATGGAAGGATGAGAAGAATATATGGCGGTAGCAATGGATAAATGCACGACGAGGGTGAGAGTGAGAGATGCACACAGAGATGATGTCAAAGCTACTTCAATAAAAGAAAAAGAAAAAGAAAAAGAAAACATATGTCTACTATATATGGAGATATTTACAAAGCCAAAAATCTAATCTAGATCTTTGCACAAACCCTGTTGGTGTGCTCGTCCTAGGTCGGGTGATACTCAATTCGCTCCGATCACGATCCTTGTTTGCTCTCTTCTCCACTACAAGATTGAGCATCAAACAATGCTCCTCCTTGGCCCTTGACATCCTCTCCCTTTTCCATCTTCTAGCCTGATGCTAAGAGAGAGCTAAAAAATGAAAGGAGCGAGAAAATGAAGGCTTTTTATAAGTGGGTTCTAAGGGTTTGAGTGTAAAAAGGGGTAAAGAGTCCAATTATTAAAATCATGTTTTTCTAGTTTCGATTCTTTGATCTAAGGGTATGGGATAGATAAACGGTTAAAAGATAAATCTATAGATAAAATTTAAGCAGAAAAGTTTATCTAGATCATGAGATATCATGATTTTAGTTTAAAGAAATCCTAGTTGTTGATTGAGATTGTGCAATAGGAGCGTGCCACGTGGCACCCTCTTATTGCATCCAAAAAAGGCGTGTTAGCTTTATAAGTGCAGAGGGGCCTTTTTATAAATTTTTACTTCAAAAATTGAAAGGATATTTTTATAAATTTCTACTTAAAAATTAGAGGGATATTTTTATAAATATGCTCAAAATAAAAAAAATCCTTAAATAATTCAAAAAAATTCCAAAAAATCTATGGACTTAGAAGTTGAATATCTCACAAAATACGACTCCTTTTTCTTTGAAATTTTATCTATTGGATCAAGAATTTAATCCTCTATCTTTTCATCCAAAAAATCTACAATTATAAGAAAAAAAGGTTTTATTTACTTAAAATTAAGTTTGGTTGAACCTCCTTAAAAATAATGAGTTTGACCCAATATTGACTCTGAATTAACTATGGATCATCCTAAAAACTGTATTATGATCCCTATACCAAATCCAAACCTCATTTACTAATTTTATAAAATTATGTTTGGCTTGGTGTTTAAATTTAGTAGAGAGTTGTTTCCACTTCCCTCTTATCCTCATTCATATCTATGCTTTCCTACTTGCATACCTATGTCCCTACATTCAAATAACTCATAGAAAATGTGAGAATTTAACCACTTAACTTTGAAAAGAGTCAAATGGGATTAGTCTCATGATATAAGTAATTGAAAAGAATGATTTATAACAGCACATAAATTAGCACTAAACATATGTAAGTTGAGTATATGAGTGGAATGAAATGATGAACACAAAAATATCATAAAAACATAATAACGTGTATTATATTAAGAAGAATTATGTGTTCAAAACGCATTTATAATGATGAAAATGAATGTATCAATGACATGTTATTAGTAGGGTTGATAGAGATTGAGATCTCATCACCCATTATGGGTGTGAGATAGATGTCTCGTAGCTTCTTTCCCCTTTTCGTCGTCCTTCACCACTTCCCACACGTGATCCCCACCCATCTCACTTACCCACTCCTCCCTCCCCTATCGCCCACCCCCCATTGTGTTGACTTACCTCCCCACATCCTCTCCCGCCCTATCCACCCATCGCATTCCACCTTCCTCTCCCCCTACACACTCTGTCTCCCTCCACACCCACACCCCTCAAACTCTCTCCTCCCATATTTCTGATCTCCCATTCTTAGCTGATGGCGACTTAGATATCCCTGCTCTTGGCAAAACTTCCCTTGTTGAGCCACTTTCCGAGTCCCTCCTTACTCTCTCTCCCCCCCTCATTTTTCTCGCACTCTTCACCCATGGCTCATTCACTTGAGATGTAGAGCACTAACACTATTTTAAGGACCTTGCCTATAGATGGAGTCCCTATAGACATACTTCCCACTTCAATGCCATCGAGAGAGAGTGAGACACGGCAAAGCTTAGCGAATCTTGATCACATTGAGAGTCCCTAGTAGCCAAGATTATTTAATAAATTTTTGACAATCTTGATATCCTCCTCCAACACTGAGGATACAGATAGTCCATCCCTACCTACTAACAAGGAGGGGGATTCTGAGACCTCATATGACTCCCTAGAGGAGGATTATAAGCCTACCCTTGGATACCTGAAAGAAAGGGATTAATAAGCCAACCTCCTAGATGATCTCCTTACTCCACGAGGTCTAGATCTTGCACTACCACTCATTAATCTTATGACACCTAGCCTTGTTTGAAATTTCTAGGGGACTTGGCAACCGCGAAACGTAGTCACGCATTGGTTGCTAGACTCATGAATAAGCATTGTATATGCCTGGTTGGGCTTATTGAACTTATGATCCCATAAACACATATTCAACCCCTTCTCAGAAGGTTTTGGCATGAACCACTTCCATTCAAATCTTACTAACCCCATATGGCTCTTTTGGACTTGTGACTCTATACCCTACGGTTGCTTGTTGAAGGGCCCCAACATATCATTGTAATGGTTGATAAATGATGAAGCGTGCATTCATTGAAACACACGGTCGTAGGTCAAAAAACATTTATAATTTTGAACTCATGGTAATTTAAAAATCAGAAATTAAGTACATCGATGAGATCGGGTTGAATCCATAGAGAGCACGGGTGACTTTTTATCGAAAGAGTTGACTTGGTCAACTATAAGTCTAATTAGAATATTTTTAAAGAAATGAATATGCTAAATTATCAAAGGAAAAGAGTACTAATATATGAGAGAATAAGCAAATTAGAATTTTGATAAATGTTTGGAGAAGAAAAGTCAAAAGTCAAAATCAAAAGCATTGACTTTGACCCTACTTTGACTTTTTGTGAAATCAGAGAAGAAAAAGTGAGATAATATTATGAAAATTATATTTTTTTAGAAATAAAAGAGAAAAGGAGAATTTTTATATTAAGATCATGATTTTTAGAGAAGAATTAGATTTACTATGATTTATCGAAAATCAATATACACAAAATCACCGAAATAGAGTTTTCGGTCAAAATCCTTAAATTGACTAATCAAATGATACCCAAAGCTGGCAATTCACCAATGCACAAAAAGCTTAGGATCACAGGATTCCAAAGACATCAAATTGATCAATTTTGATTAATATTAATAGCCCTCAAAAGTCAACGCCCAAATTCGACATGATTTTGAATTGTAGTTGGTCAAATGACAAATCAAGGGGTGAAACCTTGATGAAATTTTGCAAATCAGATATCCACGGAAAGCTCATTGAACAAGGAATCCAATGAAATCAAATTCGTTAGAATTAGATTTAAGATCAGGGAGAAATCCTTGTTCATAGTTTCAACAAAAATCCACGATGAAAATTTAGGCAAAAATGAAGAAATTCTGATTCTCAAACTCTAACTGCCTATCTAAATCTAATCTAAAACTATCTAGAAAGTGAGGATTACAAAAGGAATCACACTAACCCGATTGATGGGAAGATTGAGCCTCAAATTGCTTTGATTGCTGTTAATTTCTCTGATTCCTTCTCCTACGTGATTTCGGCGTTCAAGGGGCGATTTCCAAACGTTTTCTCACAATATTCATGATTGACTTGCATCCAGCCAAGTGCAATTGAGTCTAGAACATAAGAGAATAATGCAGAGCTCATGATCGTCCTCCAAGAATGCTCAATTTAACGCTTAATCAAGAGTTATATTTCTGTAAGAGAAAACATCTATTTATAGAAGAAATTTCCCGATTTAAATCCATGTCGTCCGTTTCTCTTATAGAGCGTGGACGGCTCAGATGAAGCCATGTCACGCGCATGAAGTGGGCCATGATCCCCATGATGCAAACTACACCTCTCCTTACTTTCTACCATTTGATCTTCATCGGAGTGTGTAGAAATTGCCACGTGTCGCTCTGTCATTTGCCGAGTGCCAGATTAAGTCGCAACCGTTAGATTTCACTAATGAGATCGACGGCTTTGAATTTATCACGTGTGTCTGATCGCAATTTGGTGGACCGAAATCTACCAGATCAATGCGCACCAATTCATGCGCTTTAATCCAACCCTCCACGCGCTTCCACATCGCTTGCGCACATAAAGAAAAATTTAGTCCCACACGAAAGAAAAATAGATTTTTATCACCTATATAACAGGAGAGGGCTTTATCGCTTTGTGTTGCCCACTGGGCCTATGACGCCCCCCTTATCTCTCTATTGGATACTTAGGCCCACTATGCTTGTGGGCCCAATCTACTTTGCCCACTTAGCCACTGCGCCACGTAGACGCCCACGTGGGTTTGTGCTGGCCTAGTTGGCGATGCCACATGTCAACATCATCACGTCAACACTGCGCGAGTCCCGCGCTTACGAAACCCCCTTTTTGCAATATTTTATTTCTAAAAATTCCAAAAAATTTCTAAAAAATCCAAAAAAAATGGTTAATCTTCTAAAATTCATAACTTCATTTCTAGAACTCCTTTTTGCATGATTTTTTCTTCATTGGATCAAGAATTTGATCCTCTTTAAATCTATGCCTTGAAATAAAATAATAGGTAGAAAATAAAATTATGAGTATATTAATTCCTAGTTGACTTTCTAGAGTCAACTAGCTTAATTTCTAGAGTGAATTTACATGGGCAGAACATATTATGTCAAAAAATATTGGATTTAGTTCATAAAAAATGCTTCTAAATCCAATTGTCTTTGACACAAAATTTATATCATAAAAATCCACTTCCAATGATACCTGATACAAAGATTTTAGATCAAAGAATAAGAAATGATCTTTTGAAGGTTGGAAAACTAATAGTTTTTCGAGAAAAAAGCAATATTGAAGGCGTTATGCCACCATTTGTGATGTTCTTTGGCTTAAAATAGATGTAACAGGTCAAGACAATAGGTTTCACATAAATCCAACTTTATATGACAAATATGTGACCAATTTAAGCTGATTGCATGGGGAGATCCACTAGAGCAATAGAGAGTTAATGCGCGGGTGGCGACAAGAAGATCTGGTGCCAGCATAAGGAGCCCTGGGTTAGGGCTCTGATACCATGTGGAAAATGAAAATTAGATAATGATCTTGGCTAAGGAAAATAAGAAAGAAGAAGAGAAACATATAGGGGAGAGGAGAGAGAGTAGCAAATCTAGAATTCTAAAAGTACCATTGTGGCCTATATATACTCACATAAATAATTAATAATGTACTCAATAAATGAGATGCAATGAAATGCTTGTCCAAGGCAGTAGAAATATTGGACGAGTTCCCAATGATTTCCTCCATGCATTAGTAGTAACTTGAGTGACTGATTATAGTTTTATAGTTGAACATATCCTAAGTCAATTATGAATTTTGGGCGAACAAAGGATTATACATATATGATAAACGATGACAACAAAAATTCTAAATGATAGTTTTTATACACTCCATATCTCAGATAGTAAATGATGTAGCTTAGCTTCTCATGGGTTGTCAACTCAACCCTCTCAATTGGGTTAAATTAATATTTAATTAATTAATCTATAATTTAATATAGATAATTAATAACAGTTGACCAATAAGGTGTTATTAAGTCTATAACGTTATTAACTAGTGAGATATATAAACATAGAGAGTCACACACATTATGCCTATAGATGTTGATGGATATAGATGTAATCATGAGCATTTTTATGAAATATCTATAAACCAAATATTTATAAATATGTGGAAGGGAAAGTACAACTCAAGGTGCCCATATAAGCCTTAACAGAATTCTTTCCTTTCTTCTCTTTCTCTCTTGATGAAGAGCTTTGAAAAGGAGATCCAACAATTTGACGATCATGGGGATACTACAAGAAGATAGACTATAAAATAACTTCAAAAACTTCTTCAAGTGAACCCTATAATTATGTTTTCTCATAGATACTAGATGATAGAATCATTGGTTTTTAGTGCCTCAATGTTTTGAATATATGATTTAATATATTTGTTGCATTAAAATTTTGGAAGCCTTATTGACCTTAGATGCCAACACCTTCTAATGGAGACAATGCAACATTATGTCACTCCCATAGAGATCCAACATGCGCTAGTAAATGACATTTGATTTGTAGTAGCATCAAGGCTTTTGGATCTTGATCCAACGAGCACTTTTTAAGCTAGTGATTCCTCTTCGTATTGATGACATATGTCATCATTTGAGCTACTCTAGCCCTTATGTTCTTGATGGATATTATGTGGCCTATAAGCCAATCACACTTCCATCTATCTCGTTTATGTTCATTGAAATTACATTTATTCATTTTCATTCTTGTGTGATGTTTGCAGTAAAATCTATGAGCATTTGAAATGATTAAGTGAATTATGATGATATTATAATACACTGATCAATAGTCTTTAAACATATGTTCTTTACATTCCTATTCGTGGGAAATTGAAGAGGGATATCAGATTATCTTGAAAGAATAATACTATATGATTTGACTCATATGATGAGTATGGTGGATTAATGACCTCGATTACACATGTTTTCCGTCGTTGTTGTGTATCGATTTCATGCAATAAAATTTATATTTCCTTACTTAGTATAGTGTAAGCAAGGGTCGAATCCACAGGGAGCTGAGGTAATGAGATTAGATATTCAAATGAAAGGTGAGAGAGCGTGGAAGAAGTGAGAGCTTGGAAAGAAGTGCAAACGTAAATGCGGCATGTAGAGATGAATATGAGTGAGACTTTTTAGGTTTATTTCTTAATTAAGAGAGAAATATGAATTCCAATGGAAAAACAATGTAGAAAAAAAATGCAATGGGGATGAGATGATGATAAGGTGAGAAGAGTGGTTGGCGGTAGCGATGGATCGACGAATCGATGTGCAGCGATAGGGAGAGAGAGAGAGAGTTGAAAGTCTCAATGATGTCAAAGCCACTACATTAAAAGAAAATAAGAAAGAAAAATAAAAAAAGGAAAATACAAGTTTGATGTTTATGGAGATGATGAACACAAGCAAGAACTCGATCCGGATTGTCGCACAAACCCCGTTGGTGTGCCCGTCCTAGGCCGAGTGATGCTCGATCCGCTCCGATCACAATCTTTGCTTGCTCCCTTCTCCACTACAAGGTTGAGCATCAAACAATGCTCCTACATGGGCCTTGAACTCCTCTCCGTTTCCTTCTGGTAGCCTGATGCTAAGAGAGAGCCAAAAAATGCAAGGAGAGAGAAAATGAAAGCTTTTATAGTGGGTTCCTAGGGTTTGAGTGTAAAGAGGGGTACAAGAGTCCAACTATTAAAATTTTTTTTTCAAGCTTTATTTTTTGATCCAAGGGTATGTATGGATAGAGGGTTAAAAGATGAATCTAGAAATAAAATTTCAGCTCAAAAATCCAACTAGATCATGAGATATCATGATTTTAATTTAGAGAATTCATAGTCTTTGATTGAGAGAGTGCAGAGTGGTATTTCTGTAAATTACTGACTTAGAAAATTTCTGTAAATCAGAGGGGCATTTCTATAATTTTTCACTTTAAAAATCGGAGTGGCATTTTCGTAAATATGCTGAAAATCTGAAAAGTCCCTAAAAAATTCAGAAAAATTCCAGAAAAATCTCTAAACTTAGAAATTGAATATCTCACAAAATACAACTCTTTTTTGCATGAAACTTTCTCCATTGGATCAAGAATTTAATCCTCTATCATTTTATCCCAAAATATCTAAATTCATGAGAAAAAATTAAGGTTTCATTTAATAAAAATTAAGCTTGGTCCAACCTCCTTAAAAATAAGGAGATTGGCCCAATTTTGGATTAACCTAAAAATCTTATGATGATACCTTCACCAATTCCAAACCTCATTTACCACATTTCATAAAAACATGGTTGTCTTGATGTTCAGACTTAGTAGAGAGTTGTTTCCTCTTTCCTCTTATCGTAATCCATATCCATGCTTTCCTACCTACATACCTATGTCCCTACATCAAATACTCATAGAAAATATGATAATTCAACCACTTGACTTTGAAAGAGTCAAATGGGGTTAGTCTCATAGTATAAGTAATTGAAAAGAAAGGTGCATGATGGGACATATCTATTTTTTTACTAAATTAGCACTAAATACATGCAAGTTGAGTATATGAGTGGAATGCAATGATGAATGCAAAAAATATCATAAAAAGATGATAACTTGCATTATATGACTAATAATTATGTGTTAAAACCCATTAATAATGATTAAAATGAATGCATCAATGACACGTTATCATGGATCTTGTAGCCATCAGTGTAGAGACACTAAAGATAGATAGCGGGTGCTCGTTGGAGAAAGAGATCCCTGAATTGATTTGTATGAGTCTAAGAAAGTTAATTATAACTAATTTTTAATTAGGTTGATTCATGTCATGATTGTGTATGTGGTCTTTTAACTTAGGACACCAATGACATCTTGTGGATAGATGATCGTATTTTGATTATGACTTACAAATCCCTGACCATAGGATATCTAAAACGTCATGAATTGGATACGACATAAAGTACAAGAAGATGATTGTGTGATCAAGATGGATCATCTACCCTCGATATTTGATGAGATTGACTCAAAGAATGAGATACAATGAAATCCTTGGCTAAAGTAGTAGAAATATTAGAGAAAGAGTTCCCGATGATTTCCTACATGCATCAGCACTAACTTGAGTGACCGATTAAGGTTTGAGAGTTGACCATAGCATAAGTCATTCATGAGTCTTGTGCGTATGAAGGAGTATGCATATACGGCAATCGATGACGAAAAGGTTCCATAAGGGAGTTCTTACATACTCCATATCTCCTAGAGTACGTGGTGTAGGTTGGCACTCAACGGGTTGGAAACTCAATTTATCGATTGGGTTAAATTGATCATTGATTAATTAATCTATATGTTAAAATGGATAATTAATTAATGTTGACTAATAATGTGTTATTTGGTCTATAGAGCCACATATCACTCCAGTCTAGGAGATTGTATAGACCATAGGGTCATACACATACGACTTAGGTGGATGTTGGTGATCATAGACATAACAGGAGGGTATTTATCAATTCTTAGTGTCTACACATTAATGGTAATAAGATTAATCATGCTCATCA
Organism: Lemna minuta; assembly: GCA_024174645.1. NCBI lineage: Eukaryota > Viridiplantae > Streptophyta > Magnoliopsida > Alismatales > Araceae > Lemna > Lemna minuta. The sequence goes on along the minus strand of CM044104.1, from coordinate 16,668,287 downwards.
TATAGGTTGAATCAAACAATCCTATTCTTTCTCAATATGTTGATGTCCTTATCAAATATGCCTATAACAGTAGCATTTATACCATATGTTTAAAACTAACAATCATTGTAACATTATCTCATCATAATTCACTTAGTCATTGCATATGCTTATGGAATTTATTACAAACATCACACACGGATAATAATGAATATAATCAAGACATGGAAGAGTAATTTGACTTTTAATTCAAATAATATTTATCAATAATTAGATGATTGAGCTTTACAAACTAAACATACAAAATTTTTGCATGATGAATTAGACATGAGAGAACTCATTCCTAAAATATACCCAATACGTTTTATATAGGTTACTTATTATACACTTGTGCATTTTGAGTTGCCATAAAGGAAGACATTGTAGATATTTATTTGATGAGATGAATGTGTGTGATCACTGCCATACTTATGAGTGAAATCACCCAGGCCCAAGAAGCAAGCTTTTGCACAAACAATGGAGAAATTGATTTGATACTTCAGAGAGAGAAACCCATTACAGCATGTCACACTATTGGCATCAATAAGACAAGGCAAAAAGCTTGCCACGCGCCATGTTGGCCTGAGCCTCCCAATCCTATAGATCTAAGGAAACCTGAGGGATTCAAAATGCGTTAGAGACAATGACTCACACGTCATGTACAAGCACAGGTATGAAAAGTAGAGCAAAGACACTTCACAAGATACAATATGAGGGATAGGGAGCTGGATGCAAGAATGTATGCTTAGATTTTTAGGAAATTAGAAGAACCAAGATCATCTAGGATGCAAAAAGAAAGGGGATGACTTGCCAATAGAGATGAGGAAATGGTAAGGGATGTTGTGGAAGGTAATGTAGTAGGCAGTGCAATTGGCTGCTTATTAGACAAAGAGATAATCAGGACTCACATGTGATGATCATGATATGGATAATAGGGTCCTAAGGAGAAAAATGGAGGATAGCTATGGAAATGTAGGGTATAGAGTGGTGCATTCTTGTTGAAGTAGGGATTGAAAAATTGACCATTGTTTGATTAATAGAACTGACCTAGAAGTTGATTGCCTTTAAATTTCACCTAGATTGGGTTTAATCTTGGA
>CM044104.1:16417302-16666672 GCA_024174645.1 Lemna minuta | reverse complement strand
TGGAGGGGAAGGGAGGTGAGCTTGGGGAGGAAGATGACCGGAGAAGGTGGAGAGGGTACAGTGGGGTGGTGGCGGTGCTGGACAGCAGCGGCGGCGGAGCAAGGGCGGCGGCGGCGGCGGGGCTAGGTCGGCGGCGGCGGCAGGAACAATAGCAGTGGTATTAGCGTGGCCGGGGCAAGGAGTGGCGGCGGTCGTCGCGGCGGTTGCAGCACGGAGGCGTGCGGCGGCGGCAGCGGCGGTGACGGCGGTTGGACTCCTTCCCCGGCCTTCCGTGAGCAGCCACTCGAGATGGAGGAGACTCCCTTCTTTGTTTTCTCAAATGACGGCTAGGGTTTGTGGGGGGGTCCCTTCCCCTCTTATAGAGCCCATAATGGGCCGAGAGGGGAAAGGGCCCACTTGAGGCCCACAACCCACACCTAACATACTCATATAAAGAAATAAGGTTCACAAAGAAGGATGGGCTTCACAAATAGGATCCCGAAAAGGGAAGAACCCACCCGGAAGCCTAAAAGGGAGAGAAGAAATAAACGAGGACCCGCTTAAACACGTGCGGGTCAAAAGTTCATAATAAAGAAATAAAGAAATAAAGATAAGCGGATAGATCCGCGCGCGCAAACGAGCTCCTCCGGCGCCGTGGTATCGTGTCTTGGTGGCGACGGGGGTCGTACGCCACCAATGGCCCAGATGAAACCACGTGATCGCGTGAAGTGGAATCGTCGCATAAGGCTTGCTGTTCGATCTTCATCGAACGTGTGAGGTATCTCCATGTGTCCACAGAAGTCCATCGGATGCGTTAAATGTCAGCCGTTATAACTCCTGTGATGAACAGCTGAGATTAAACATTTTGAAATACAAATAGTCATCCAATCATAATGCGCCGTGTACCCCTTCACTTAAGTGACAATGGATGTTTTTAATTTAACGCTCAATTGGATGCTTCGTATGTCGCCATGTCACCTGCGTGTGAAAGCAAAAACAAATAGTCCCACATGGCGAAAAATCAAAAGAGTACACGCGTATATAAGTAGTGCGTAAATAAGTAGTTAGCTTATATCCTTAACAGGATGCTCCATCCTTATACACATATGCGCACACACGTGCGCACACGCGCACACATGTACACATGTGCGACATGTGGTAGACTCATATATCCCCACGTGGCGCCGCTATTTTTATTCATGCCACATCAGCTGCCACATCGGCACGCGGTACAAAATTTTTTTTATTCATTTTAATTCGAAATAAATCGAATTAAATTCAAGAAAAATTCAGAAAAATTCCAGAAAAATCCCTAAAAATTAGAAAATTCATAACTTTCAAAATACAACTCCAAATTAATCCAGATTTTTTTCATTGGATCAGAAATTCAATTATCTATCATTATAAAAAGTCAAAATATTTAAATAACAAGAGAATAAATTTAAAAAATACACTCATTTCTTCTTAAAAAATAAAACTTAGAAAAATAAATGAGTGTATATAAACATTTTCTCTTATTGTTTAACATTAAAAGCTAATTATAATCTCAAATTTAGATGGGAATAATGTATTCTAAGAATATCTTCTTAATTATACATAATTATCCCTAAAATAGTGCATTTTGAGATTATAACTTAAAATTGTATGAAATGATAGAAATGCACTCAAAGTATGATAGCATGCATAAAAATGGAATGTTTTGTGCCTTAATTTGCATTAATAATCATATTTTTGCATGTTAAGATTGCATGTTATCCGATACAGGACTTCGTTAAGATGAATCTCCAACCGACGACTGATAAGAAGGGTAAGTAAGTATATTTTTTATGAAGAACTACCCTCGTAGGCCATAGCCAACCTGAGGAATCAAGGGGCCTCATCGAGTCAAATGCATAACATCAACCATATTCACATCGACAAGGAGGCTGTGGAGATGACACTAGCAATATCGAGCCTTCGGAGTGGCAAAGACCTACCGGATCTATACAAGGATCATCCAATCAACCAAGGCTCGATAAATGAAGAAACACCAATTATCGTCGAGCATGACACAATTCAGAGGATGAGGAAGAACACGTTAAGGCCGAACCTAACCCTGATACCTACAAGCCCCCTGTGCCTTATTCTCAAGCACTTAGTTGCCCTAAAGCCAAGATTAATGAATCCGATGATCATGTACTAGAAGCCTTTAAGAAGGTAACCATTACCATTCCCTTGATAGAGGCCATCATGCATATCCCATCCTATGCCAAATTTCTCAAAGGTATATGCACACCCCATAGAAATCCTAAAAGGATCCAACTTAGTGAAACAGTGAGTTCAATCATGATGAATTCCCTATCAATTAAAAAGAGAGATCCGGGAGCACCCATGATAACGAGTGAGATAGGGGAATGACCTGTACTAGATCCATGTTAGATACCAGAGCTAGTATTAACATCCTCCATAAAGCCGTATTTGATTGTCATCATGTTGAGGAGTTGCAGTCTTTCCTTTTAAAACTATTCTTAGAAAATGGATCAATAAGGAAACCACATGGAGTAGTAGAAGATGTGATCATGAGAATAGAAGATTGCTATTTTTGTCGATATAAAAATGACCAAGGAGCATAGCCAAGCCCCGATCATCTTAGGATGACCCTTCCTAGCTACCACGAAATCCGTGACATATTGGGGGAAATGAGAAGTAATTCTCAAGGTGGGAGAGCACATCATGAAGGTCGACATCAACAAGCTTATGACATACCCTACATGAGCTTATGAGGAACTGGGAGCCATCGACTTCTTCGACGACCAGAATATTGACGCATGCATAGAAGAAGTGATGATGATCGACGAGGAAGCAAGATTTGAAGAGCTACCGTTGGATGAGCCTACCTTGGAGCTCAAGACTCTCCCATCGACACTTAAGTATGCCTTGCTTGATGAAGAGAAAGCAAAACTGGTGATTATTTCGTCCAAGCTAGATATAAAGTAGAAGGAACAATTATTGGAAGTATTAAGGCGGAATGAAGACGCAATTGGTTAGACCCTGACGGACTTAAAGGGGTTGGTCCCCTCACTATGCACTCATCTCATCTTCCTAGAGGATGAGTCAAGACCCATCAAGGAGGCCTAGAGAAGACTCAACCCGAAGGTATGGGAGGCTGTGAAATTCTTAAATGGCTAAATGCAAAAATTATCTACCCCATATCCGATAGGCAATGGGTGAGTTCGGTGCACGTTGTTCCAAAGAAAGTTGGAGTAACGGTCATGATGAACGAGAAAGGCGAGGAGATCCAGACACGCCTTCCAATGACATGGAGAGTCTGCATCAACTATTGGAAGTTGAACTCCACAACGAAGAAGGATTACTTCCCTCTACCGTTCATCAACTAAATCCTAGACCGATTGGCGGGATCAAGTAACTTTTGCTTCGTAGATGGATATTCGGGCTACAACAAGATTGCGATCCATCCCGACGATCAAGAGAGGACGACGTTCACATGTCCTTTTGGCAATTCGCCTTCAGACACATGCCATTTCGACTATGTAACCCCCCCTCGACATTTCAACGATGCATGACGACAATCTTCTCCAACTTTCTTGGCAACTGCTTAGAAGCTTTTATGGGCGATTCCTCCATCTTTTGAAATTACTTGGAGAGCTGTATAGCTCACTTGACTATAATCCTCGAGGTCTGTGTCAGGAAACGACTAGTGCTAAGCTGAGAGAAATCCTATTTTATGGTATGAGAGGGAGTAGTGCTCGGGCATAATTGGAATGAATCGATGCGGTCATTAATTGCACACCGATTCGTGTCAACAATAAATCCAAACTCACCAATTTAATGATTTAATCACGAATTTAAGGGTATAATGGTCAATAAGGGTCGAATCCACGGAGAAATATGAGATTTTTGAGAGATCTTTTGGAATTTGATCAAATCGGACAATGAATTGGTGATAGAAATTAGGGAAAATGGTAGACTTAGAAAGATAACTCAAAAACGAAATCTACGGAATAAAAATCACTCGATTTGGATTAGTAATCGCAGAGAAATCAAAGAGCAAAGTGGAGAGAAATTTCTGAAAATCGGAAGAATGAAAAACTGAAATTAAAGATGAAATTAAACTAAATTATGATCCTAAATTATAAATTGATGATACATGACGAGAGATTAGAGGGAAAATATGTATTCTAACCCGAGATAGAGATCGAAATGATCCAATTAATCATTGGATTCAAGGCTTTTCATTCCGCGATTTCGAAAATAATCGTCAGTGTTCAAGAGACGAATTCTCCTTAATCAATCGACAAAATCTCACTTTTAATCACTCCATGGACGCGGAAACGAGTCTAGAAGAGATTAGAAGCGAGATATTCAAGGATAGAAGGGTGTAGATAGATCAATTTAGTATAATCATCCAAGAATGCATTACAAATTCGAAGAACATCTTAATTTATAGGCGATTTGGGCATAACCGTCGGATGGGGCATTTAATCTTCGATCAACGGTCCAGATTAAACGAATGAGGGTGAACAGTTACGGTTAAATCCTGGCCCTTGGATCATGAATGGATGCTCCCAATGAAGTCTCGTGATTGATTAGTCGTGTAACGCCTTCCATTCGATTTTCATCGAATGGATGAGATATCTCCACGTGTCCACAGAGGTCCATCGGATGCGTTTAATCTCAGCTGTTATAACTCCCTTGATAAACGGCAGAGATTAAATGCTTTGAAATGTGAATCGTCGTCCAATCAGAAAGCGTCGTGTACCCCCTTCACTTAAGTGATGATCGACGGTTTATATGTAACGCTCGATCAGATGCTCCTTACGCTGCCACATCCCCGCCCGTTTTAACCATTTGATCGTGATGCGATCGGACGCTCCAGATCGCGCCATGTCACCTGCGCGCTATAAATAAATTGAAAAATCGATTTTAAATTAGAAAAATTAATTTTTAATTCTGGAAAATCCTTAGAAATTCATTAAAACTTCAGAAAAATTCGGAAAAATCCCTAAAAATGAGAAAATTCATAACTTTCAAAATACAACTCCAAATTAATCCAAATTTCATTCACTAGATCAGAAATTTAATTATCTATCATTTTAAAATTCAAAATATTTAAATAACAAGAGAATAAATTATTATTTCAAAAATAGATTCATTTCTTTAAGATTTTAACTTTAGAAAATTAAATGAATGTTTATAAAATGATTTCTCTTATTATTTAACTTTAAAAATCACTTATAATCTCAAGTAAAGATAGGTTATAAAATTATTTATCTTTAATTCATCATAATTAACCCTAATTTAAAGTATTTTGAGATTATAACTTAAAATTGCATGAAATGATAGAAATGCACTCAAAGTATGATAACATGCATATAAATGAAATGTTTTATGTCTTATTTTACATTATTAATCATGTATTATCATGTGAAGATTGCATGTTATCAGGCATATCATCTCGGGCAAAGGACTAGAAGTGGATAAGGCCAAGATAGAGGTCATCCAAAACCTTCCTCTCCCGGCTACCATACAAGATTTGAGGAGCTTTCTCGGGCACGTCGACTTCTACCAGAGATTTATACAACACTTTTCTAAAGTTTCCAAGCCACTCACCACCCTTTTTTGCAAAGATAAAGACTTCATCATCGACGAAGAAGGGAAGCATGCATTTGTGATGCTGAAGCAAGCACTGATCGAGACACCGATTCTTCAAAGTCCTAATTGGGACTTACCGTTCGAGATCATGTGTGACGCTTCGGACTACCCAGTGGGAGTGGTCTTGGGACAATGACTCGAGAAGAAGCCGATGGCCATATGTTATGCAAGCAAGATCCTTGTCGAAGCTCAAATAAACTACACAACAACAGAGAAAGCGCTTTTGGCGGTGGTCTACGCACTTGAGAAGTTTCGATTGTACATCTTGGGGAGCAAGATCGTTATCTACACCGATCATGCAACATTAAAATACTTGCTCTCCAAGAAAGAGGCCAAACCACGACTCATATAATGGGGGCTGCTCCTTCAAGAAATCGACTTGGAGATTAAAGACAAGAAGGGTAACGAGAACTCGGTGGCAGACCATTTATCGCGTCTCCACGTTCCAGGTGCAGGAGACATCGGCGACTCATTCCCCGACGAGCATCTCCTTGCCATCTTGAGCCATGCTCCCTAGTTTGCCCACATCGTTAACTTCATCGTGATTGGGTTGATCCAGCAACATTGGAATCGTCATCAACGAGATAAGTTCTTCCATGATCTCAAATACTACTTTTGGGAAGAACCACTTCTATTCTATCTCGGATATGACCAGATCATCAGGCGATGCATCCTAGAGGAGGAGCAAGGAGACATCTTAGCGATGTCTCACTCATCGACGTGCGGAGCATATTTTGCGGGGCACAAGTCTACAGATATTTTGCAGAGCGGCTTCTACTGGCCCACCATGTTCAAGGACGCCCATCGTTTCTACATGGAGTGTTTACAATGTCAAGCAACATTGAACATCTTCGAGATGAAATTCCGATGCAGTTGATCTTGAAGTGGAGATCTTCGATTTATGGGGGATAGATTTTATGGGACCTTTCCCACCTTCTAACGGGAAAGAGTATATCTTGGTTGCGGTAGATTGTGTGTCCAAGTGGGTCGAGGCGATCCCCGCTAGGACAAATGACCATTGAGTGGTGCTCAGATTGGTTACGAGATGCATCTTCGCCCGATATGGTTTTTCGAGGGCCATCATCAGCGATGGTGGCTCAAACTTTAATAATGCACACTTCCGGGCATTGTTGAAGAAGTAGGGAGTACATCATCGCGTCACCACACCATACCACCCCCAGGAAAATGGGCAAGTAGAGGTTAGTAATAGAGAAGTCAAAAATATTCTAAGAAGATAATTTTGACCAGATGGGACGAATTGGGCACACAAGCTTCCCGGCGCACTATGGGCATAATGGACGGCATACAAGACATCCATCAGGATGTCTCCCTTCCGGCTTATCTTTGGGAAAGCCTACCATCTTCGGGTTGAGCTCGAGCATCGAGCCTATCGGGCTATCAAAAAGTTCAACTTATCTTTGGATGAAGCAGGGTAACAACGACTTCTCTAGCTCTAGGAGTTGCAAGAGCTAAGGCATGATGCGTACAAGAAAACAATGATCTACAAGGAAAAGATGAGGGCCTTTCACAATCGACACATCAGACGAGGATCCTTTCAAGTCAATGACAAGGTCTGTCTCTACAATTCGTGCCTTAAGCTCTTTCCTGGGAAGCTACGCTCTCGATGGGATGGTCCATATGTGGTTCTAAAGTTGTTTGACGGCGGATCCATACTCATCTCTGACATCAAATACGGCCGACAATTCAAGGTAAACGCCCGTCGTCTCAAGCCGTACTTGATATCAGAACCACCCGCACCAATAGACAAGGAAGATCTGCATCTTCCCGAGTACTCGAGGACGTGACGACGGTATCACCCTTGCCCCATCAATAGTTGTAGGTTTAAGTAGAGTTATGTCTGGCTGAAGACATTAAACGTAGCACTCTTGGGAGGCACCCCAAGATTATCTCACTTTTTAGTTTTCTTTTTGTACTTTGTTTTCAGTTTTTAGATGTCGAAGAAGAAGTACACTTTGGGAAGGGTGCACGTTAAAGAAATCCTGCGAATGAGCATCAACGTATCAATGAGTTTTTCTAACCCTTTGTCTTCTCGCCATATTTTCGTCTCTTTTTCATGCCATGCTCGATATTTATCGCTATCTTTTTCATGAGCATGAAGATTTCATTGAGGGCAATGAAAAGTTCTTGTTGGGGGTGAAGACTTAGAAAAACTCAACTATTTTTCAAAAATTTTAAATTCTACATTCTAAAAACTCCTATTTTCCAAATTTGATCCACTATACCCTACCTTAGAGGTCTTGAAATTTAGAGATCCAACCTACTAGAGATGTAGAAGTGAGGGTCTTATAGCCCATATGATTAGATTTTGAGTAATCTAGAGAAACCATGGAATGATATTTTGTGGTTGACTTCTTTGGGGTTAGGTATCTAACAGGTACCAAGAAAAAATGAGTAATTAGAGGTTGAAATGCTATGAGATTGAAAAGGAGATTTTTTGAGATAAGTTAATGTCAAATTCCTATCCCCTACCTGACATCAACCAAACCTGCTTAGTGTGGGAATTCCTCACTTCTGAACTTTCCCTTGAAAAAGAATGCAATGTTCCGTAATTTTTTGAGGCACCTATCTTTTCATGCATGTAGTTTTATCTCTTCCAAAACAGTCAAGTAGTTACATCATTTTTGTTTAAACTTCACTCATGATAATAACACTCCCAAGTGACTCGCGCATTCATCACACCACATTTCTTCCATATTTCCCTCACATGTACGTATCCCTTCACACCACACTTCACATTTGTTACATACTCCCTTCAAATCTAAAAAACTCCTCCATATCCTTATTTCATGTAGATTCTTCTGAAATTTTGTCAAAAAAAAGAAGAAAGAAGAAAAAAAGAACGAGAAAAATCAAGGAAAGAGAGAAATAAGAAGTGAAAAGAAGGAAAATAAGGTGAGAAATATCTTCTTCTACCATCATCTCTACCACTTCCACCATCATTTCCACCATCTACCCTATCATCCATCACCATCCACATCATTTGGGAGTATAATTGTCATAAGCGGTACCTCCTTTTTTTTTGTAAAATCCACTTTGTTTATCTGCATATTTGCTTTTAACTACGTCATTTCATTAGAAATAGTATCTTTTTATTTCCTTCAGTCACCTCACATGTTACATCCTAAAGATAGGAATCCCTTGGCAATTGTACTCTTTATAGGAGGAAGACGAGTTGAGGGGAATTCTAATACACTAAGTAGCCTCCATTTTTTTAGGGAAAGAGTGATGTATCTATGGAGAGGGTAAGGAATTACATCTGCTCATGAGAGACTAAGTATCTTTTCATCCCCATATCATCAAACCTTAGATATGCTCATCTTGATTACAATTAAGAATTAGACTTGAGCATTAGCCGATGAGCACTACCCTAATATGCACTAAAGAAGTCAACCTAGAGATGGAATCTAGATAATTATGGCCCTACACTATGAGGACAACATAATCATACATTCATACGGTTCACCTTTTTAGTAGTAGGATCAAAGGATGAAAGGACCTTCTGGGGAGACTATATAGTAAATTTCTAAGAGACTAGCAATCATTTAAGTTGGGGTGTATGATAACATGTTAATTAGACATGATAATACATGATTATTTAAGTATATTAACGCATAAAATATTTCATTCCTATGCATGTTATCATATTTTTTAGTGTTTATCTATCATTCTATAAAAAAATCATTATAATAGTAAAATACATTAATTTAGGGTTAATTATGATAAATTAAAGATAAATAATTTCATAATCCATCTTTACTTGAGATTATAATTAGTTTTTAAAGTTAAATAATGAGAGAAATCATTTTATATACACATATAATTTTCTAAGTTTTAAAATTTTAAAGAAATGACTGTATTTTTTAAATAGAAATTTAATCTCTTGTTATTTATTAAATTTAACTATTTAGAATGATAGATAATTTAATTTTTGATCCAATGAAATAAATTTGGATTACTTTAGAGTCGTATTTGAAAAGGTATGAATTTTCTAATTTTTAGGGATTTTTTTCGGATTCTTCCTGAATTTTTCTGAATTTTAATGATTTTTTTTGGGATTTTCTGAATTTTTCTGAATTTAAAATCAATTTCTCTAATTCAAAATCGATTTTATAAGTGCGCAGGTGACGTGGCACAATCTAGAGCGTCCGATCGCACGTATTATCGTGACTGTCGATCGTCACTTAAGGCGGGGGGGGGGGGTGGTACGTGGCGCATTTCTATTCGTCGGTGAATCATTTTTAAAATGATTTAATCTTAGCCGTTGATCTGAGGAGTTATAACGGCTGAGATTAAAACCGACAGAAACGCATGTGAGCGTCTGATCAAGATGGAACGACATGCATTTGATGCGTTACTTATAACACGCGCGACGTGTCGAAATCTCGGCAGTCCATCGGAGATCCAAGGGCCACAATTTAATCGTAACGATTCGCATCTCTACATTTCATCAGAGCTGTTGATCGAAGATTAATTGACGATCTAACGGTTACGCCCAATTCACTCTATAAATAGAAGTATTCTTCAATATTGTAAAGCATTCCAAGGCAGTTCGAGTAAATCAAATTGTTTAGACATCAAATCCCTTGAATCTCTTGCTTCAAATTGCTTCTAGACTCATTTCTGCGTCCATAGAGGGTTTGAGAGTGAGATTTCGTTGAGAGAATAGGAAGAAATCGACGCTTGAATATTAATGATCGTGTTTTCTGAATTTTGGATGAAAAGCCTTGAATCCAGCAAATAATTGGATCAATTCGAGCGTAATCTTGGGGTAGGGATTGTGTTTCATCCTAATCTTCCATAGTATAGCGTTAGATTTCATTTTTGAGTCGTAAGTTGGGTGAATTTCAATTTCGATTTTTCATGATTTTATTTTTCAGAAATTACTCTCTTGTTTATTCGATGATTTCTCCGTGAATCTTGATCCATATTCAGTGATTTTTGATTCTATGGATTCATCTTCGAGTCTTCTTTCCAAAAATATGAAATTGCCTAATTTCTACCCACATTTCATCATCCGATTTGATCAAATTCAAAAATATCATAAAAAATTACCCTAATTCCCTATGGATTTGACCCTTATTCACCACTATAAATCCCTCAATTCGTGATTATTTGATGAAATTGGTGAGTTTGGTAATTATTTTGACTCTTGACTGTGTGATTTCAACGACCTCGCGGTCTTGATTCGTCACCCCACATATAGGTGAAGATGGCATTGCCAACAGGAAACTACCATTTTGTAGGAGCTTTTGTGGTGCATATGGAGAATAGTTCCCTATCCACTAGCTCATTGCAATGTATACCCCTTGAGACCTTGCCCCTCGCTGAGGTATTTAACGTTCTCCGTCATCAAGGCTAGGGTTCTTAACGTGCCTTTGTCCCTCCTCACTATTGTCCTAAACCAAGAACTGATCTCATCCTTGAACTACACATGCTACTCTTGGCTTCTAGAACATGCCGAGGTTGTATCGAGAGGCAAGGATCTTTGGAGGTTTTCCTTGTCATGTTATCTTGCATTGTCATGTTATCCCCTTATGTAAGGGATCGATTATGGCTGCCATATTGATGGCCTTTTTTGTCAACAACACCTTCCCATTCTTTTCAATCTTTGTCTTCATTTTGAAGCATGTCTCCTCCATTGACAATGACTCCTCCACTGACAAGTGGTTGACACCCATGATGAGATGGTGATCCATAGTCCATGTGATGACTCCATTGATGTATTCTTGAAGTCCTTGATAACATACTAATAAGACATGATAATACATGATTATTAATGCATATTAAGGCATAAAAGATTTCATTCCTGTGCATGCTATCATATTTATGAGTATTTATCTATCATTCTATGAAAAAGTCATTACAATATCAAAATACCTTAAATTAGGGTTAATTATGATGAATTGAAGATCAATAATTTTATCTCCCATCTTTACTGGAGATTATAAGTTTTTTAAAGTTAAATAATGAGAGAAATCATTTTTATAAACATTCATTTAATTTTCTAAGTTAAAATCTTAAAAGAAATGAATGTATTTTTGAAATAGAAATTAAATCTCTTATTATTTATTAATTTTGACTTTTTAGAATGATAGATAATTAAATTTCAAATAAAATGAATAAAATTTGGATTAATTTGGAGTTATATTTTGAAAGTTATGAATTTTCTAATTTTTATGGATTTTTTTGGAATTTTTCTGAATTTTTAATGAATTTCTAAGGATTCTCCGGAATTAAAAATTGATTTTTCTAATTTAATATCAATTTTTTAGAATATTTTAACAGCGTAGGTGGCGTGGCGCGATCAGAGCCGTCCGATCAATCGCAATCAACGATCAAGGCGAGGAGGCGACGTGGCAGCGTGTGGGACATCCGATCGTGCGTGCAATCTCAAGCGTTGATCTTCACTTAAATTGATAGGGACACGTGGCTTAATCGGGGTACACTGGATGCGTCTAATATACACCGTTGATCACGAGAGTTATAACGATCGAGATTAAATCGCGGAGAAAGGCATCTGACGCGTCCGATCGCGATCCGACGGCGGGCGTTTCAAGGCGTTAATAACGTGCAGCAACGTGGCTTCATCTCGAGCGTCCGATTGGGATCCAACGGCCGTGAATTAACGGTAACGATTTGCGATCATGCGTTTCATCAGAGCTGTTGATCGTTTTCATCAGACGGTTTGGCCCAAATGTCCTATAAATTGAGATGTTCTTCCGATTTGTAAAGCATTCGAGCGCAATTCAATCAAATTGAACTGTTTAGACACCAAATCTCTTAAATCTCTTGATCCCAATAGCTTCTAGACTCATTTCCAAGTCTGAGGAGTGCTTAAGATCAAGATTTCGACGATCGACGAGGAAGAAATTGACGCTTGAACTCCACGAATCGCGATTTTTGGATTTTGATGAATGGCCTTGATTTCAGCGATTAATTGGGTTAATCCAATCGCAATTGTGGGTTAGTGTAAGCGGTTTATCCTAATCTATCTTCATTGAAGTTTAATTTCCATTTTAGAATCGTTAATTTCTTTAATTTAAGTCTTAATTTTGTCAATTTCACGATTAACGATTTCAAAAAAATCACCTCACTTCGATCTTCAATTTCTCTGCGAAATCAAAGTCTAATTCGATGATTTTTGATTCCATGGAATCGTCTTGAAGTTATCTTTCATAATATATCATTTTCCCCAATTTCTATCATCGATTCATCGTCCGACTTGATCAAATTCGAAGAGATCATCCGAAATTTCCCTAATTCCCTGTAGATTCGACTCATATTTACCATTATACCCATCAATTCAAGATATTTTTATTAAATTGGTAAGTTTGGACTTTATTTTGACATGAGACCGTGTGCAATTAATGACCTCACGGTCTTGATCCGTTAGTCCTCTAATCGGATGTTGTATGTCATAGATGGTGCAATCATGTGCATTTTTTATATGCTATGAGGAGATGTTGAATGGTCCAAGGACATGCCAAAATTCAATTGAAAGCTCTCATTTGTCCTTGGAGATCTTCACTTGTCCACCCCTAGCCGTGTAATTGATGGAGAGCTCATAGATCATGTCTCCAATCTTGATATTATATGACAGGATGTCATATGAATTGTTCCAATGGCTTGAACATCCAAATATGACCATCTATTGTCTAACATGTCAGTACAATTGTTGCAAAGCCTCAAGAACTCAAATTGTTGTTTATCTGAGCTTCATATGGCATAACTAGTGTTTTCACCTTGGAGACTCCATCCTTGAGGCTCATTATGTGATGTTGGAAGGCCTTGATCTCCTTAATTGTAATATCTTCTATGCCCTTGTCTTTATCACTATCGTAATGTCTATTATCATGGACATTTTGATTGAAGTTATGTGGCCTGCAAGTCAATTATAATTTCATCTTTTGTTTTTATTTATTGAAATAAAATTTTATTCATTGTTATTCTTGTGTGATGGTTGGAATGAAGTTCATGAGCATATGCAATGACCAAGTGAATTATGATGAGATTATAATACAATGACCACTTGCCTTTAAACGTATGTTGTAAATTTTCTTATTCATGGGATATTCGAGAAGGACATTAAATTATTTAGAAAGAATAGCACTATCTGATCCTACTTATATTATGAGTATAGCTGATCTTATGGCCATCTATGTTGAGACCAAAAAGAGAGATAGTGGGTCCTCTTTAGAGAAATAGTCCATTGAATTAATCTATATGAATCCCTGAATGATATTATGTCAAATTGTCAATCAGGTTGATTTATGTCACGATTTTTACGTGGTCATTTGACATGCGACACCAAAGACATTTTACTAATGGATCATTGTGTTTTGACTATGACTTACAAATCCATAGGTATCGGATCTCTAAGATGTCATATATTGGATATCACATAAAGTCCTTGAAGGTGATTAGGTGGGCAAGATGAGATCGTTTGCCTTTGATATGAGAGGAGATGGACTCAAGAAATGAGATGTGGTTAAATCCTTAGCCAACGTAGTGGAAATAATAGAGAAGCTATTTCTCATTTTTTTTCTATTGTAAAAATAACTAAACTGAGTGAATGATTAGGGTTTAACAGATAAATATACGTGAGTCATTCATGAGTCTCACACGAATGAAAGATTATACGTACACTGTGACTAATGACGACAAAGTTTCATGAAGGAGTTTTGATATACTCCATATCTCCCAAAGCAATTGGTGTCGCTTGACACTTGCCATGCTAGCGACTGAACTTGTCGATTGGGTTAAATTGATCCTTAGTTAATTAATCTATAAGTTGATATAGTTAATTGATTAGAAAGATTGATAAGTGAATGGACGTTGGTGGATATATATATAAATATAAGGGTTTTAATGAAAATTTTAGATTCCCAAAGTTTATAAATAAGTTGAGAATGACGATAACAAGGGTGCCCATGTGAGCTTAGTGGAAAATTCTCCCTTCTCTTATCTTCCGCTCATGGTGACTGATAACATACAACTTATACTTATAATTTCAAGATTATTAATACAATTTAAAGCATAAAACATTCCATTCTTATGTATGTTCTTTTACTTTGAGTGCATATTTATCATTCTATGCAACTTCAATCATAAATCTCAAAATACGTTATTTTAAGGGATAATCATGCATAATCAAAGTTAGATTTTTAAAATAGGTTATCCCCATAAATAGTTGAGATTATATCTGAGTTTTACATGCAAATAATAAGAGAAATTATTTTTATGCATACTCATTTATTTTTCTAGTTTTATTTTTCAAAGAGAAGATAAAAGTTTTTAGTTAGAAATATATTCTCACTTTATTACTTAAATTAAATTGCATAAACTGATAGATTATTTAATATGCGACAAAAAGCAATTTCAAATAAAAAGGAGTTATATTTTGAAAGTTATGAATTTTTCTTGAATTTTTTTGAATTTTTCTAAATATATTTTGAGTTTATTTTAAATTAAAAACATTAAAAAATCAATTTTAAGTGCATGTTGATGTGGCAGCCGACGTGGCGGGTGCTCTTGTGTGTCTTCACATGACAGTGTGTGCACGAGTCATGAGGCACACGTGTGACGCATATGTGGCATGGAATTTAATGGGCTGATTTTGTTTAATAAACCCCTTACCCCTTATGTACCCACCGCGTCATCTTTACTTTTCTAATGTGGGACTATTTTTATATTTATTTTTTCATATGCGACGTGGCATAACGAGTAGTGTCCAACTTTTGGATTTAATCAAGATTGTCGATGATCACTTAAGTGCAGGGAGAGTACGTGATAATATGTAAGTGGACACCGATTCTTCTTATTTAATGGGCTAGTCCTGGCCATAATGATCATGATTCAAAGCGTCTTATTCGTTGGATCACGATCAGACGGCTGGGATTTGGTGACACTCTCTCTTCAAGCGGTATGTGGTGCGCTTTTGACGCTCCAATGAAGATCTGATGGTTGCAACTTAACCATAATGATTCATTTCTTCAGATTTCATTGGGACCATTGATCTCATCAAGGAGAAGATCCAACGGTCAAGTGCAATTTTGAAATGTTATAAGTTTTTATCTCTTGGAACAAAGTATGCATTCTTGGATTTTAGATCTATCAAACCTTTGGATAACATAATTCTTGAATCTCTTGTTTTGATCCTCTTTTAGACTCAATTCCGTGTCCAGGGAGTGTTTGAAATAAATATGTCATCGATGGAAAAGGAAGAATTTGCTACTTGAACCCCAAAGGTCTATTTTTTAAAACATAGAATGAAAAACCTTGATCCAAAAATTAATTAGGTCACTTCGAGCACAATTTCAGGTTAGGTTTCATACTTTCTTCCTAGTCGTTCATCCTATTAGATTAGATTTCAGTTTATATTTGTGATGGCGAAGATCTGCAAGAAAAATTATGAGAGTGTTGAATTTAGGGCTATAGAAGAGAACTTTAACATGCCACAAAATATACCTTCATAGTATGGGAAAGTCCTTGAGTTTATGTTTGATTATCTCAACAATGTTGTCACCCTAGTGATTCTCAGCTAGCTCATGGATGTAGTGCCACTTTGCATCAACCGAATGCATGGTGGCACCTAGGAGCTCTGCATCGTTCTCAACAATCCAAATGTTTTGGTGAGTGAGACTCACTCTACATTCATGAAGAGCATCTTTACATCCTCTTTCATCCAGTCAAACACCTTCATCATCCAATGCTTGATGGCCTCTTCATTGGGAGTGTCATGGTTGATTTGCATGGCATATCACCACAACTCCTTAAATGCAAATGGTACTCTAGTCCATTTACGATCCCGTGTAAGTTTTCAACTATTATCCTTGGAGATCTTTCCACGCAAATAAAACAAGAGACGACACTTTTTGTCTCCTCCATTGCTCCCCACAATAGACAACATGTTGGCACTGCAATTCATTAATGAAGGTGTTAGTGACGTGAGTCCACTTGGCACCAATGCTCTTTAGCTCATCATGTCTCTCTAGATGATGCTTTAGTTCACACATCTCTTGATCAAATTTTGAGTGTTATTTATATTCCTCTCATGACAGATGAGGCATGTGTAGTGCCCTTGCACAATGTGCATGAAATATTGAATGATAGTGGACACCCTAGTCCACGGGGCAGATGGAGTAGTGATGGGAGCATAAGTGGTTATTGATTCCTAATTATGAACAAAAAAAAATCCTTTGGCTCCTTACTCGGTTTTTTTTAATGTTTATTACCTCTCTAGATTGAGCCATGTTTCTTGAATTGACACGATGGAATTTGACCTGAAACTAGGTGAATCCTAGTCAAGCATATTTAAACTTAAACTCAAAAAATTGAAAAAATATTTAATTGATAGCTCCTTAATGTGAAAAATTTAAATAGAAAAAAGATTAATGTTAATTTGAAAAATAATTTTTACTTGATTCAATTAAATAAATAAAATATTCAATTGATACAGTTTAAACTTAAAAATGAAACAAATTAAACTCATGTCAAATTCATATGTTATAACCCATAATCATTAAATTCAATAAAATTAACCATATTCAACATTTGAAGAAAATAAATATTAAATTAAAAATATTCAAAAAAATTAAACAAATACTTAACTTGTAACATTGTGATAAATTAGAAGTACTTAATCATATTAAACTAAATAACAAAATGATGAATGTTGAATTTAATATATATATATATATATATATATATATATTCTGATGGAGAATTATTTTAGAAACATGAACACAAGGGTTCTAAGTGAACCTATCCTCCTCCTCCTCCTCCTCCTTATCTACCAATTTGAGAAATTATCCATTTCTTAAATGGATGAAGAAGACCTCTCTAAATAAATAAAGAGAGTGTAGATCTTAAGGGAATTATCTTCCCTCCTTTTCCTATTTTACACTAATCTAAAGATTGACTTGGTCAAAAGAATTTAAACCTTATCCTTAGATACTTAGAATCCCTTGAATGGACCAAGTCAACCACCTTCTTCCTTGATATAGGATCCTAATTTCCAAACCTTATCCACTATGTCATAGGAACCTTGCATAAATTAATGATCTCAAGAAAGAAACATCAATAGGAATCCATTTCTATTTTCTTCTCTTTGAAAACCACCTCTAGTTAGAATCATAGGAGAGATCAATCACTCATGGAAGAAACTATCTTCCCATTCTACTCAAGTGGAAATGAAGATACTATATCAGAAGGATCCACAATTCTAAAGTTTATGAAGAGCATTTACATGATGATAATCATGCTGAAGATGACTACAAGTATCTTTCAAAGAAGGAATCTATGAAGAGTCCAAAATCATCACGGAAGCATGCAAGAGTCATAAAGAGCACTCCTAAACTGACATTTATCTTGAAGAATTATCTCCCACACGACAAACTTTCAAACGACTCCTTTCGTCAGATTTCCTCGGCAGCCCTCTCATCAATTTTCGCAGATCGCAATACTCCATCACGCCCTCAGTCCTTCCAAGGAGTCCTTTTCCAGAGTTCCGCCTCAAAGACTGCCACAAGTACAGATAAGATTACAAGGGTAACGCCTGAAGATCGTCGGGTCGTACTAATTCCATACAAATCAGTACTGAGAAGCATGTGCCCATCACTTCTACCTATCACGGAATACCAGCCTTCCACGATTACCGGGAAAGACTCCTTTAAAGAGGTCAACCGACTGGTAATTGTTGCCAATATCTCCACTCCCACCTCGAGTCCACGCGAAAAAGAGCTTCCTGCACAGAAATTTCACGACCACAACTCATTCACTGAGGTTCATGCGCGTCTCCTACTGAGTAAAAGAAGGAACTTTTCTGTCCCCGACGGAAAGTAACTGAACTTCACCAGGAAGCAGGTGGAAGACGAACGTATTCCCGCCGGTTAAATTATTCAGAAGCTAGTGATATCCGCAAACTCCACGAAACAACCGCCCTGGTAAAGACAGCAGGAACAGCGCCGAACCTAATGGACAACTCCAACAAATCTATGTCTCGTCACCGCCGTCTGTATGATCGCAAGTTCATCTGGCGGCCACGTCGATTCCCGTTATTTCGTGCGCGTTATCTCTGATCAAATCGCTTACCTCGTCTACTCTTGCGTACTACCTGTCTGCTCGCCATCAACTGAACAAACCGAAGACTTCAGAAAATAAGAAGCAAGTCAACTACGTAAAAGTAAACGACAACATTATATTTTGGTTATGCCTACAACACGGATACGCAACGGAAATCTATCCGGGAAGAATCCGGATTCATCCGACTCCACGTGTATTCCCGTTACGATCTACGTAACCGTCTTATGCAAAAGTTATGATGAAGCGTCGTCTATTCTCACTCCTCGTCTCCATCTTCTATAAGAAAGAATTGTAAGAGACTGAAGGGTAGTTTTTTTGAATGAAGCGTCGTCTATTCCTGGTTATGATGAAGCGTCGTCTATTCCTGGTTACTTTTGATCTCCCGTGTGTTCACGCTCACCCCACATCTCCATCGCTCCCATTCCGCATCTTCTTCTTCTCCGAGTTCTATCCTCCCCCTCTATTCTCCCTCCGTTCTGCCGCTTTCCAATCTTTTCCGTCAGAGACTCCTTGAGGATACTTTCTATTATCGGACGTAATCTGGAGCATCGCTTCCCGTTTCGATCAGGTAATCGATCCTCTCTCTCTTCTGGAGATAATAGTTCTTATCCGATTATCTTAAGTCCAACGATTTTCACTCCGTCATTCTCCTTCCAACGTTCGTCTCTTCCGCCATTCTTCTCATTTCCCCTCATCCACTATCTTTAATATCATAGAATATATTATCATTACCGATATTCTTCCTATCTAACCTCTACTGTTGTCGCTCTCACTACTCTTACTTTCTCTCCTTACTCTCCACATTATAATATAATTTATAGCCTCTTTCCACGCCCTTCTTTTACTATTCCATTCCTTCTCATTATCTATTCATTAAATAATATTAATAATCCATCATAGTGATATCCTTCATAGATCCTTCATTCCTTGTAGGATTATTCTCCTAATCATATCATTATCACCTCACATCTCTACATTCTAAAACATCCTACATCATATTCACATATATAAATTGAATGAATTAAAGGATTTTTTAATAAATATTTTTGAGTTGAAAACCCTAAACTAACTGAAATTGAATTCAATTTTAATAAATTTAAATTTAATATAATTATTCAACCAAAAAATTAAGGAAATAAAAAATTGGAAAATCAAGATTAATAAAATTAAAGTTACTAGCAATTCTACACACTTTGGACAATCAAAACATGAGATCTGGAATAATGGAAATGACATTATGGAAAATAGGGATTTTGGAACCCTAAGATCTTGCTTCCAAAATTTCAATTTATGGGGTGGGGCTGCATGGCAAGTTTGGGTAAAAATGTCTTAGTGAGTGGCTACTAGACTGTGTAGAGCTCAGCCAACTCTCAATGTGGACTTACGAGTGAGATAGGGTTTAGGAATCGGGGTTACAAGTTTATTACAAATTAAAATTATGAATTTGTGAATAGTGTGTTAATGTATTTGGTTTATTTAGTTAATTACAAGTCAATTTGGGTTTTAGTTTATTAAACTTTATTTATTATGGGAATAAAATTTAGTTTTATCAATTATTATTTATTAAGCAAGGGTTAACTAAGTTTAGTTATTTCTACCACAGTATTTCAAATAGTATTGCCAATCATTTCATTTAGGACTAAGTTTTAAGTATGATTGAATAATGGCTCAATCAATTTAAAGTTTTATCTTTGATATTCTCATCTAATATCCACTCCAATACTTGATTTCATGATCATGATGCCATTGAAGTTGGTGGCTATTGATGTTGGGACATTGTTGGATCTCAAATGAATGCACAATCTAAACGATATCTAATATTCACCATGGGTATGGGATGAGTCAATTAACTAGATGACATTATCACAATCTTGTATCTACCTCAATATTGTCATTCGATATTGTAATCAGGAGTGTCAATCAATATATGAGAGAGACCCATAGAGAGAAAAATTTCACATACACGTGGGTGCATGGTCGATTTTAATTTGGAAGCTCTTAACACATTTAGATGGCACAATGAGGAAGTGCATGTGCAAGAGCGAATGTGTTAGAATAAGTGGCCAGGGAATTACCTAAGAGGGGGGGTGACGTGTCGTTTTTGTGCGTCGTTAAATCACAAAGACGATGGTCAAACAAAATTTATAAAACCGAACTCACAAAGATAAGATATAATAATCAAGTATTGTGTAAGTATCGGGTCAATCCACAAAGAGCAGAGTTGACTTTAATCGCAGAGTTGACTTGATCAAACTTAGGTTTAAAAGGAGTTTTAAATAAGAGAAAATAAGATGTAAGGAAAGGAAATGATATAAATAAGATAAATAAGAAGTTCTAAGAATTGAAATCTCGGATTTGACAGAGAAAAGTCAAAAGCCAAAGTCAAAGCATTGATTTTGACCAACAGTAGGTATTCTGCAGAATCAGAGAATCAAACAGAGTCAGAAGATTACAAAAATTAAATATTTGGAAACTAGAGAGAAAACGTAATTTATTGATATATAATTCGTGATTTTGGATAAGAAATGGATTTACTATGAATTATTGAAAATCAAATATCAGAAAATCCCTAAAATTGAACACCTCGCGGAAATCGTCAAATTGACCGGTCAAATGAAATCCAAATCTTCAAATTTATATGTCAATAGAAAGCTAAGAACCAGAGGAATCTAAAGAGACCAAAATAATCAAATTCTGATTTGTGAATTGAAAGTAATTGACCCCGAAAGTCAATGTTTGACTTTTGATGACAGATGAATAGTCCTCGATCAAACGTCAAATTGAAGGGTCAAAGCAACTTGGAATTCGATGAATTTGTTATCCACAGAAAGCTGATGAAAAGAGAAATCCAATGAAACCAAAATCAAGTGATTTGGAATTATAATAAAAGAGATATCCTATTTTTAAAAGCAGTGACTTTTCGGACTAAAACTTGGGGAAAATGAAGAACACTATGAACTACTTTGCAAAATTAAAGATCTAAACCTAATAAAAATACAAATTACCTCTTGATAATCGATGGAATCTCACTACTAACCCAATTGCCGCAAGAATGGGGCCTCAATTCTCATGGATTGAAACGAATTTGCTCGGATTCTTCCTCGTGGACGTTCAGAATTCAAGGGGAAAATTCGATGAAATCAAGAGGTGAAATCGTAATTCTCATGCTTCAATGGCTGCGTCTCTACACTCATGGAAGCAGAGGATCACGAGAACTTAAGACCTTCCTTGAAACTCGCTTAATTTCTTCATGAGTCGATCAAAAGTTGAAGAACAATGAAGAAATACATGGGGTTTTAAAGGGGAAATTAGCCCAAAAATCGTGGGCTATTGAAGCGGTCGTGGGAGCAGATTTGCAGCGTCGTGGGGGCGGCTTCACTTGGCGAGGACGTAGCTTCCGGATTGACCTTGACTAAGCCATAATTTCTCTTGAAAAAGAGCCCCAAATGGCCACGATTTTTGCCACAATCGGGCCACAATCGGGCCACAATCGTGGTCCTGATCATACGTCAATCACCATCCGATCCACTGGAGGCGATTCCACCACGTAAACTCCCCGATCGCGGCTCGATTGCGCCGCGATCGCGGTTTGATCGGACCACGATCGTAGAGTTCTTCCATGAAACCTCTGAACCGTCCGATGAAGCGTCAGGAGAATGGACGGTCCGATCGCGATCAAGCGGTATTCATTTTTGATGATGATCGGACGCTTCTCGTGTCGCCACGTGGCGTCAGGTAAGCGCTCCGATCGCGTCCACTTAAAGCGATATTAATGCACGTGCTGATTTGCTGATCCCGTGGACTCCGGTCCACGCGATCGTAGCGGTCCTGATCGCATCCGACATCCGGTAGGCTGCCACGCGTCCTGCACCTGCAAAAGGTAAGACGTGTGGGACATAGTCCCACATGGGAAAGATTACGGAATTCGGTGCGCTTAAATATCGCCATGTGGCACCCCACACGGGCCCTCCATGTGCGAACCCACTTGCCATGTGGCACCCCACACGGGCGCCAACGTGGACCCGCGTTGTCGCGTGGCCCTTCGCCACGTGTCCGC
Organism: Lemna minuta; assembly: GCA_024174645.1. Classification (NCBI taxonomy): domain Eukaryota; kingdom Viridiplantae; phylum Streptophyta; class Magnoliopsida; order Alismatales; family Araceae; genus Lemna; species Lemna minuta. The sequence goes on along the minus strand of CM044104.1, from coordinate 16,643,880 downwards.
GCCTTGCACCTCCTGTGCCCCGCGTGGGCCACCCGCGGCCCTGCCACGTGGCCTCAGAGCCGCGTCGCATCCGCGCAGTGGTCCCGCGCGCCACGTGTCGGCTCGCCGGCTTCCCCGCTCACCCCATCAGCACCTGCAGGTAAATACCCCCTTTTTTGCGATTTTTAAATAAAAATTCAATTTAAAAATCAAATAAAAATCAGAAAAAGGCTAAAACTTCCAAAAATCATATCTTAAAATACACAACTCCTTTTTAATCCAAATTTTCTCCATTGGATCACAAATTCTTTTCTTTTTAATATCATGTCATTTAAAATATATTTTGAAAGAAGAAATCAAGATGAATTAAAATTTACTTAGATCATTTCTCATTAAACATTTTAAATCATAAATTCATCCTAAAATCATCCTTCCCAAACTCTTACTAAAGTCAAAACTCATTCAATAACAGAGATTCACTTCTATTAATTTACACAAAAGATTAATCATCTATTGAGCATCAAATTATCCCTAATTTTTGCATAAAAATCAACTTTAGTGACATGACATGCCAATGGAGAAAATTTCTAAAAAGTATGATAACATGCATCATATTCACATAAAATAAGCATGAATATGAGTTAATTAGGATAAGAATTCAAGTTATAAATGCATGTTATTAGGGGGTGAATTAGATTCTTTTTAATTCTTGGTTGATACAATATAGTTATCTATGTTAACTCTCATATACCTATATAAGGAACGAGGTAGGAGAGAAGGATGACACATAGATTTTTAGACACCTTTGGGCTAGTCCCTAATGTTATTCGGGGTATGCGTCCCGAGGTGATAGTTTGCCCTAACCAAGTTTGTGTGATTCCCCCCCAAGCAAATCAGTTTGTAATAGGGCAGGGACAAGGATACCAAAAAGGATAAAAGTCGGCGAAGCTCGACATCCTCCTCGACCCCCAAAGTCTTCCATAGATGGACAGAGCTTGACCTCCTTTAATGCGGCCCCCAAAGCCTCAATATGTAGCCCCCAAAGCCTCATGCTAGATGACGAGACGAGACTGCGAGGTCATCGATTTCACGCGGTAATCGCGTAAAAATTATTCCAAACTTACCAATTTTAGGAAATTAACTCGAATTGAGTGGTATAATGGTAAATATGGGTCGAATCCACAGGGAATTAAGGACTTCCTTGATGTAATCTTCAAATTTGATCAAATCGGACAAGAAATTGATGGTAGAAATTGGGGAAAATGGTATTTTATGAAAGAAAACTTCAAATCGATTCCACGGAATCAAGAATCATTGAATTTGGACTTGATTTCTCGGAGAAATCAAAATTTGAAGTAGAGAGAAAATTTCAAGCATGAAAATAGCAATTTTAGATGAAATTTTACGAAATTGAAATCTAAATCCTAATCTAAACAAAAATTAAACATTATAGGAACAGAAATCGTGAAAAACCGCTTCCACTAATCCCATTTTGCGATCAGATTGCCGCGATTAAGCCGATTAATCGCGAAGAACATCAAGAACGCCTCGACGAGCTTCAAGCGGCGATTTCTCACTCAATTCTCCACCAAATCTCAACTTCAAATGCTCCGTGAGTGCGGCAATGGAAGAGGAACACAATGGAATCGAGAGAAACGAGAGAGAGGGTGTCTAGACAGTTCAATTGGATTGAAATCTCAACTCGGATGCTTAGAATCGTGAAGAACATCTTGTTTTATAGGCTATTTGGGCATAACTGTCTGATCGTTTTGATCGATGGTTACGATAGAACGGTCCATCGTGGACCATTTCAATTAAGTCGCGATCGTCGGATCTTCGATGAAGGGCCCAGATGCTCTGGTTTGATAGGCATTAAAAAAAAGCTTGAATCGTGCTCGTTGGATCACGATTGGGCGGTCTAGATGCGATCCGCGCCGTTTCATCTCGACCGTTATAACGCCTTGATAACAGGCAAAAGATGAGCATATATACTTGCTTATCTTGGGTAGAATATCGTTAAAAGATCCAATTTCATTTATATTTGCCCCATGTTATCATCTGATTATGTCAAAATGAACATTTTTTTAGATAAATAAAAAAAAAGAGTTTTAATGGAAGAATTACAGCAATTAAAAGATAGTTTTCATTTTGGCAAAGTCTATGTTTTTCTTTTTGTTATATATTAAAATGAATTCTAGTGATTGCTGCATTTCTTTTTCTTTAAGAGGGGTTTTGTTTAAAAAAAACTAAAGCCCTTAATGGGCTCGTCAGATTTAATGAGTCTCCTTGAGTTGCAAGCAAGTTACGTATGGAGAAGGCAGTGGCCAATAGGAGAAGAGCGCACCGTTTATGGGTGTACAGCAACGCACACATCAAACTTCACCAATGATGTCCTTAGAGATTTGCACGATGAAGAACGTCCACAAATTACCTGCGTTTTAAGATAAAGATTTGAGGGGATTATTGAAGCGCATGCTCAGGATGCCTAGCAGTAAGCACGAAGAACCTAACAGAATAGCACGACTTCGAAATCGCAAGTAAGTTAGGTTAAAAAGGGCGAAAAGGAGGGGAGAACCTGTTCTTGATTTCTCGCCCGACGATGATCGGCCAGGAGGACACAGCGGGAGGAAGAGCCAAAATCCGGTCAGAGAAGCATTCAAAGTTCGGATCGAACTGATTCCAAACAGTTCGGCATTATTTCGAAGCTTCGAGATTCGGTTACGATCTTTTCTCGTCAGTTTCTTTTCGTTGAAATTTTCATTTTAAATTCAATTAGCTGTTCGGTTATCTTCACATTTTATTCTCTTTCACTTTCACGATTTTAATCTACATATTTTAGAAAGTTTGATTAAGCTTGAGCACGAATTTCTTTTTGTAGATAGAATACTGTTTTTATTTCTTTTATTTCCGGTGAGAGTGATATCTGAACTAGTTTATTGTTAGTATTGACTGATTACAAAAATATGACGGTATGTGCTTAATCGGTTTCTTGTTTTGATTCGAGTATAGTTAATCTCATAAAGAAATTCATCTGTAATAGATTAAATTCATTTAGATTGAGAAGATTTTTGGTAAAAAATATATTGAGAAATAAAATGATCTGAGATTAGCTATCCCTGACATTGATTCTTTCTGTTTAGATAAATCGCATCAGTAAGAGAAGGATATTCAGAAAGTATTATGTCAGGTCGAATTCAGAAGAGTGCTACTAAGCAGAATTTCTAAGAGACAAAGTAACAAAATATAAATCTTGCTTATATTTGTTTCTCTCTGTTAGTGATTTCTGAGAGTGCATAAGAGCAGATATAGTGAATATAGCAGAGTGATAGTAGGAAGAAGAATTCAGTGGTGATATAATCTTCTTAAGATAAATAAATAAAATAAAATAAAAAGAAAACAAAAATAGAGGGATTTTGATAAGAAGAATAGTAGGATTAAGAATTAGAAAAAGTGGATATAGGCATTGGTGTAAGACTGAGATTCACGCTATTGCATAAAAGAAATGTGCTAAGAAACATAAATGACTCTCCTCTTTTTCAGACCGTCTATAGACAGTAGCTGAGGAGCTAGGTCTAAATGAAAACGCCAGGAAAGTGATATAGAATTGAAAGTTGATTAGAAGAAGATTGCATTTATCAAAGAAAGATTAGAATTGACCTCTCTAGGGTTCGACCCCTCATAGAGCTATACTGTTGGAGGATAGAAATTAAGGGAAAAAAATATATTAGAAGATAATATAATTGCATAAGTCAAATTAAACCACCAGAACAACGTAGGATTCACATCCTAATTTGGACTTATCACGCCTCTTTAATTAGCACGTGTTCTTTGATTGATCGGTGGTCCGCACTCCATCCGATCGACGCGTCATCCCGATCCAACGCTCCTCGTCGCACCACGTCACCTGCACGTTAAAAGAATGTGTGGGACTTAGTCCCACAGGGAATTAATTAAAGGATTTCGTCAGGTTTATAATACCCGACGATTTATGAGGTTAATAACCCTCCCCATAGAGCGCAGGCTAAAGACCAATTTTATAAATATATAGTAAATAAATAATATATATACTATAAGCCGTGTGGGCCCACGTGGCGCTGCCACGTGGCCCAGAGTGCCACGTCGCATCCACGTGGCCCCGCGCGGTAATAAACTGCTTTTTGCATTTTTTTATATTGATTTTAATCAATTTAAATAGAAAATAAATTCACAAAAAATCCGGAAAAATCCCTAAAAATAGAAAATTCATAACTTTTCATATATAACTCCAAATTAATCCAAATTTCTTTCATTTGATCCGAAATTTAATTATCTATTATTCTAAAAAGTCAATTTTAATAAATAATAAGAGTTAAAATTATTATTTCAAAAATACATTCATTTATTAAGATTTTAAACTTTAGAAAATGAAATAAATGTTTATAAAAATGATTTCTCTTCTTATTTAAACTTTAAAAACACTTATAATGTCAAGAGAAAGATGGGTTATCAATTTATTAAGCTCTAATTTATCGAAATTAACCCTAAATTAAAATATTTTGAGATTATAATGACTTTTTCATAGAATAATAGAAAAATACATATAAGTATGAGAACATGCATGAAAAATAAATCATTTATGTCTTAATATGCATCAAAAATCATATTTTATCATGTTAATTTAGCATGTTATCACTAGCGCAGCCACCCAAGCTTCTGCTAGCTAGGCGACAAAGGCCTTACTCCTGCTTGATCACACAGATCTAGAGCACATGATATATAGAATAATTGCTGAACGTTTATCCGACACTAATGATATTCGAAAGTTGATTAAAAAGATATTCAAGATAGAATTAAGATCCACTTCCCTTGGCGAATACCGCTTTTTGGGAAGATTCTGTTCTAAAAAATTTCTCTGATTTTCCTTCATTGCGTATTGTTCATTGATGCATGTTTCTGACCTTTCTTCTGTATATTTCAAATATCTTCTTCAATCCTGCACCAAATAAAGCGATTATTGCTTTCCCACAAGCATAATACGATTTTTGACAAATGTTATTTCATGCAATATATTTAGATTCAAAGTTAATCGAACTCCAAATAACAATCTTTTAAACCCTTGATTTTCGTTGCGATTTCTCAGCGTCCAGCTTCCAATGCTTGTAACTTGCTCAAATCTCAATCAAATGTTATGATTTCAGATTCTATGGATTCGTATTGATGTTTACAAGGATTTATATGATCAAAATATTCCAAAAATGATTATATAATATCAGTATTTTGAATCTTATCTCAAAGGTTGTAGACCTAACCAAAGCACACGACCAATGGCTTTTCTTCTTGCTCCTCCTTTGATCCTGAAACAATAGAAAAAAAATCCGATCCTATGGACTTGGATTGATGTTAGTAGCAGAGAAATACCAATGAATCAATCAAAATCTTGCTTGCAGATTGCTAGAGCATGAGAGAGCGTTCTTGCTTTTTGCTTTGCTTGCCCTTGTTCTCTTTTAAACGTAGAGAGAGAGAGTTAACCCTCAAATTTGGGGTTTGGACGAAACATATAGGTCTGAGATTCAGAGGGATATTTTGGTCATTAGTCAAGACTTAAACGGTCATGTTTCTTAAACTTAATATCTTTGCTTTTTACCAGACTTTCAAACTAACTCTTAGTCATTAAAGTGAAAAACTAGTCGTTGGACTTACCGCCTTATCTTGGCTTAATATAATTTTATATCTCTCGCTATGAATCATGGATTGATGGAGGGACTCATTTGTTTGTAATCCTACATTCTAATTGGGCATAAATCAGGTTTTGAACATTCATTAAATAATCCTAATCATGCTTTGGCAATCTTCAGAAGGCTTGTGTTTATATGTAATGTTCACTACATATTGATTAGGGATATCAAAAGAATTAGTTTTAAACTATTAAAATGGTTTAAAAGAGCTAAAATTATTTAAAATTGTTTTAAATTAATTACAATGGTATAATCCTCCTATTATCAAGTGTACTTACATCATTGCATAGTTATTCTAATATTGAGGTCCTCAAATATGAATATTAGTGGGCCTATTAATCTTAGAAATAATAAAAATCTATTAACGAATATATCCAAATTTTTTTTATCATACTTCAATTTATGTGCAAAAAAAGGATGAGTGGAAAAATGTGGAAACTTCAAAATAATTTATATTCCCTCAGCCCAAAAAACATTTAGTGGATACTCATTAGAGATTAGGGACTTATCTTATCTATTAACATGAGATCTATAGAAAATCATGTGAAAAATATTTAATGTATTGAAATTTTACTAACTACAACTAGGACATTGATATGCACCTAGTCGTCCTGAATTACTTGCAATCAAATAAAAAATTATAATTACTAGAAACCAAAATTGATAAAGATATCTTATATTTCAATTTTCAAGTTGTCTCCTTAAGGAGAGCATGAAATTAATATATTAATTAGGAATAAAAAGTGGAAAGAAATGAAATTCTTGCCTCATATGAGTAAACTTGGTACGAACTTCATGTAAGTGATTTCTATCTTATTTGTCACTTAGATATAAACTAAAAATCATCAAAGAGGGAATTCATGATGAGAATTCACATAGGTATTTCTTGGAGAAAAAAATTTTATATGTAAGATGTAAGTCAAATATCTAGTTACTAAGTGGGGAGAAACTGACAAGTGTTGAATCCAAAGGACTTATAGGACTCAAATTTTTTTTCACAATTTTCTAGATTACTATGTAATAGAGGATAGAGGAGATTTTGAAATTCCCTAGCTAGATGGTGAAATAATTGAGAGGGGATGACAGAATGATTATGTGCGGTCGTTGAAAATAGACTTTCTCATATCAAAATAATTTATGAACTTAGTAAAATTATGATTTAATTGTGAATTGATTAGGATAATGGTAAGGGTCAAATCTACATAGAATTATGGAAAATTTTGAGATATCTTCAAAATTCGATCAAATTGGACATTCAAGTGGGGGTGAGAAATTAGGAAAATTGATATTTTTAGGAAGAAGACTCCAAGAAAAATCCATGGAATTAAAAATCACTCAGTTTTGATTCGTATCAGATGAGAAATCAAAGAACGAAATAAGGATACAAAAATTGATCATGAAGAGAAAGAAAATTATGAAATTTCATAAAATTAAACTAATCTATTGATTGAAATTAAAATATATGGTATAAGAAGAAATATTAGGATGAAAACATGTAATCTAACCTGTAATCGTGCTCAAAATGATCTAATTAATCACTGGATCAAGGATTTTCATTTCACATTTCAAAAAACAAAAATTCAGAGTTCAAGAGGTGAATTCTTCCTTCTCCCTTGAACAAATCTTGAGTTCAAGTACTCCTTGGATGAGGAAATGAGTCTTGAAGACAATGAAAACAAGAGATTCAAGGATTGTGTTATCCTAAAGGTTCAATAAAAAATCCGATAATCAGTACACCATTCGAAGAAGGGGGGTTATCAATAGAGCTGAATTTGTGCATGGCGTTCGATCATCTCTGCATCTTTGATCAACGGCTAAGATTACAAGAGGGGAGGCAAATCAGTATCTTGAAGTTGCAGCGGTCAGATCTTCATTAGAGCGCCCAGATTTCACCACATTATCGCTTGTACACAAATTTTCGTGTAACTATTGCCGTTTGATCTTCATCGAATGTTGTAGATGCGTACACATGTCCACGGGAGTCCGTCAAGCATGATTAATCTCAACCGTCATAACTCCTCCAATGAACGGCTAATATTGCATGATTCATATAAAACAAATTGACTATGAATCGTTATGCGCCATGTACTGATGGAGAATTATTTCTATACATGAACACAAGGGTTCTAAGGGAACCATCCTCCTCCTCCTCCTCCTCCTCCTCCTCCTTATCCACCAACTCGATAAATTATCCATTAATTAAATGGATGAAGAAGACCTCTCTAAATAATTAAAGAGAGTGTAGATCTTAAGGGATTTATTTTCCCTCTTTCCTCTATTTTACACTGATCTAATGATTGACTTGGTCAAAAGAAATTAGCCTTATCCTTAGATAATTAGAATTCCTTGAATGGACCAAGTCAACCACCCTTTTACCTTTGATACAGGTTCCCTATTTTCCAAACCATAACCACCATATCATAGGTACCTTTTATAGTTATGAATAATGATCTCAAGAAAGAAAATCAGTAGGAATCTATTTGTATTTTCCTTCTCTCTTTGAAAACCACCCTTAGTTATAATTGTAGGAGAGATCTATTTGCTATCAATTGTGAAAGGATGTTATTAAAAATCCACCTCAAGATGAAGCCTTCTGCATGACTAAACCCATGCATGTATAAAGATCAATCACTATGAAGCAAAGGAGATATTCAAGTCAACCATGAAGAATTAAAGGAATAATTAATCAAAGAGGACTATCTCCCTCCTAAACAAACCCTCCACGATTTATGAAAGAAGAAGAAGATGAAGACATACAAGGCCTCCTACGCTGGGAATATTATGAGTTCCACATATAATCAAGCTTTATAATTGAAAATGTCAAAGCCCGATTTCCTCCATCTTGAATACTCTCAGCCACGACAGCAATATCTAAAACAGCTTCCACGTCATTGACCATCACAAAACAAAGACATTACTTAGAATTTCTCTTTTGATCACTTCCCTCCGGTAAAGTTAGTATGGATCGTACATATCGTCATTGACCTGTGACGGCCTGTCAGCTGCGCCCAACTCCCGTGCTTATTTTGTAAAGGACAAAATCACTTCCCTGTACGTAATTTCTGTTGGAGAAATCGTGGAGTGAACCCACGATGCCTGTGCAGTCTCTGCACGATCGGTTTAATCATGTAGTGGACACATGCTGCATCGTGGCAACGTGGTCCAATTTCCCTTCCTTCTCAGCAGTTAGTTTCTACTTCTATAAATAGTGTATGTTTGATTTCAATGAAATTATGATGTTATCCTTGTTTTGCCTCCAACTGAGAAGAGCGATCGATAGCCGTCTCGGCTTACATTTGGTATCAGAGCGAGGTTGAGGCAATGACGACCAGAACGGTCAGTGGTGGGGCAGGAGGTTCCACAAGTGGCGGTAGTAATGGTGGTACAGGAATGTACCAGTATCCATTACTTACATCATCAAATTACACCGGGTGGGCAATGCGGGTTCAGGCGATCATGGAGGACCAAGGCATATGGGCAGCGATCCAGCCAACGACCAACACGCCCGTTGATTTGAAGCTTGATCGAAAAGCGAAAGCTCACATTCTTCGGGTCTTACACGAAGATCTTCTAATGCAGGTTGCAAAGAAGAACACGTCGAAGGAAATCTGGGAATCTCTAAAGACCAGGTTTGTTGGGGCTGATCGTGTGAAAAATGCACGTCTCCAAGCGTTGAAAAGCGACCTCAGCGCTTTGCGGATGACTGACGGAGAGACTCTTGATCAGTACGCCGTGAGAATCACAACAATCTCTGGGCAGTACTCCAACGTTGGTGGAACGTTAGAAGAATCCGTGATGGTTAGAAAATTTTACGATACTGTTCCAGATAAGTATCTTCCTATTATCGCAGGCGTCGAGCAGTTCTGCAACTTGGAGGAAATGCCGTTCGAAGAGGCAGTCTCTCGGCTAAAGGCGTATGAAGATCGTACACGATCGCGCACCCCAGGAGGTGGTTTAATGATCAATGGTCAACTTCTTCTGTCTCAAGGAGAATGGGAATCACGGTAGAAAAAAATGGTGGTGAAATCACGTCGAACCAGAAAGGTAAAACTTCCGCAGGTGGCGGAAGTCACTGCAAGACTCGCGACAGAGGAAATGGAAGGGGAGGAAGAGGAAATGCTTCGAATACCGGAAATAAGGGGGGTAATAATAGTGGAGGTCGTGACAAAAGCCACATCCGTTGCTACAATTGTGATGAAATGGGTCATTACTCAACTCAATGCAAAGCGTCGAGCAAAAAGAAAGTTGAAGCAAACTTGACGCAGAGTGACACTGAACCAGCTTTGTTGCTAACGGTATTAGAGGAGAGGTCGTATATATCAAATACGTTATCTCACCATCAAGAAGAGGTGCCGTTACAAGATTCTAGATCACCGGTACTTGAAAATCCTCGTCCGCCGCAAGACTGTGCTTTATTGATTGAAGACAATATTCTTCCAGAGCTATATCAGGCAAATTGTGTTTTATCCACCGTCTACGACGTGGTATCTTGATAACGGAGCTAGCAACCATATGACCGGGGATAGAAACAAATTTGAGAATCTTGATGAGAGATACTCTGGGAGTGTGAAATTTGGGGATGGTAGCTCGGTAAAAATACAAGGAAAAGGCACCATCGTATTTGGATGTAGGAATGGGGAGCAGTGGACGCTTGAGGAGGTCTACTACATCTCCAGTTTATGCAGTAACCTGGTAAGTTTGGGTCAGCTTACAGAGAGTGGTCATAAGGTCGTGATTGATGAGGATGAACTTGAGGTGTTCTACAAAGATCCTTGTCGGCTAATTATGAAGGTGAAGCGTTCTTTAAATCGACTTTATAAGATCGAATTAAATCAGGCACTTCCGATTTGTCTCTTGTCAAGTATAAGTGATCCGGCGTGGCTCTGGCATGCGAGGCTAGGCCACGTAAACTTCAATGCGTTGAAGCTTCTTGAGAACAAGAAAATGGCAGGAGGAGTTCCCCTGATTACTCACCCACAACAGGTATGTCAAGATTGTTTGGCGGAGCAAACAATCGCGTTTTTTTCATTTCCGCGTCCACGAATTACCAAGCATCGAAACCACTTGAATTGATTCATGCTGATTTATGCGGCCCTATCTCACCAGCAACGATAGGTGGAAGTCATTATTTCATGCTTTTAGTTGATGATTTCTCACGATGGATGTGGATTTATGTGATAAAGACAAAGGATCAGGCATTACTAATGTTTGATAAATTCAAGAGGCTGGTGGAGAATTCGCAGAATCGGCGCATAAAAATACTTCGCACAGATCGGGGGGGGGGGAGAGTTTCTCTCAACTAACTTCACTCGGCTATGTGAAGATGCGGGTATAGATCGTCAATATACGGCACCGTACACACCACAGCAGAATGGAGTGGTGGAACGGAGAAACAGGACCTTAATGGGGATGGCTCGATCACTTCTAAAGAGTATGATCGTTCCTGGAGAATTTTGGGGTGAGGCGGTAAGACATTCTGTCCATCTCCTTAATCGACTACCAACAAAAGCATTAGGCAGTCGAACGCCATTTGAAATATGGCACGGAAAGAAGCCTCACCTCGGCCACCTACGAGTGTTCGGATGCACAGGGCATGTAAAGGTAATCACCCCGAACCTAAAAAAACTTGATGACAGGAGTATTCCAATGGTGTATCTCGGCGTCGAGGATGGCAGCAAAGCACACCGACTGTTTAATCCTCATAAAGGAGCAATCCATGTGAGCCGAGACGTAATTTTTGAAGAAAATATGAAATGGAATTGGAATCTCGATGATGGAAGGTCTTTGGGTTTCGAGGTTGAGGAACCTAAAACCCAAGCAGTTTCAAGGATGCCAATAGTGGCAATCGACACTTACAACAGTGCTATTGGAGGGGGAAGTCAAAATCCTGCGACATCAACCACGGCTTCAATATCTCCGTCGCGAATCCTGACAGAAACGGCAGAAGAAGAGGATTTAAATGAAGGTCCTATAAGGTATAGAAATATCAGTGATATTTTAAGAGATGCGCCGCGGGTGGAGCGTGAGGAAGAAATAGAGGAGGAGGCTCTTCTAATTGAAGAAGAGGAACCAACGTGCTACCGAGAGGCAGCAGGACATGCAGCATGGGAGCAAGAAATGAAAATCGAAATCGAGGCGATTGAGAAAAATGAAACCTGGTCTTTGACAGAACTCCCCGTGGGACACAAAGTTATTGGCCTTAAATGGGTTTTCAAGCTAAAGAAAAACTCTAACGGGGAGATTATCAAATACAAGGCACGACTGGTAGCAAAGGGCTACACTCAGCAGCAAGGAGTTGATTTTGATGAAGTGTTTGCACCGGTCGCTCAACTTGACACAGTTCGTGTCATTCTAGCAGTAGCGGCAAATCGTGGGTGGCAAGTAGACCATCTTGACGTTAAATCAGCATTTCTAAATGGAGAGCTCCGAGAAGAGGTATATGTGGCTCAACCAGAGGGGTATGTAGTACAAGGCAAAGAGAAATTTGTATATAAACTTCACAAGGCATTGTGCGGGCTCCGACAAGCGCCACGGGCATGGAACACATGCCTTGACAAGAGTTTGAAGAGTCTTGGATTTATGAAATGTACACAAGAGCAGGCAGTGTACATTCGCGGTGAGATCGGTGCAAATATTATCATCGGTGTATATGTCGACGACTTGATCGTGACGGGAGAAGATGCAGCAACAATAGCAGACTTCAAGAAGAAAATGTTCGGTGAATTCGACATGAGCGATCTTGGGATGCTTCATTATTACCTCGGAATTGAAGTAGCGCAAGAGAACGAGGAAATAACTATCAAGCAGACTGCGTATGCCAAGAAAATACTAGGACAATTCGGGATGTTGGAGTGTAACCCGACCAAATATCCCATGGAGCCCAAAACTCATCTACATAAAGATGAAAAAGGTCACCCGGTAGATGCCTCAGAGTATTGTCGCATTATCGGGTGTCTCAGGTACCTACTCCATACTCGGCTGGATCTCTCTTTCGCAGTTGGGATGGCGAGCAGATTTATGGAGCGGCCGACTGTGATGCATCACAAAGCAGTGAAACAAACTTTAAGATATTTGAAGGGTAAAATGCATTATGGTTTAGTGTATGGCAGAGGAGGAGGAGCAGAAGAAATCACGGGCTTCACAGATAGTGATATGGCTGGCAACATGGACGATCGTAAGAGTATGAGCGGCATGGCGTTCTATGTAAACAAGTGTCTAGTGGCTTGGAATTCACAGAAACAGAAGACAGTCGCCCTTTCGTCATGTGAAGCTGAATTCATGGCAGCAACGGCAGCAGCATGTCACGCACTTTGGCTCAGGAGTTTGTTAGCTGAGATAATTAGAGCAGAACCGAAGCCAGTAAAGCTGTTTGTCGATAACAAGTCGGCGATTGCTCTGATGAAGAATCCGGTATTTCATGGGCGCAGCAAACATATTGACACTAGATTCCACTTCATTCGGGAATGTGTCGAGGAAAGAAGAATCATAGTGGAGTACATCCGAACGGAAGAACAGAGAGCGGATCCTTTAACGAAAGCCCTATCAGTGGCGAAATTAGAATCTATGCGATATCTACTAGGAGTCCGTTACCTCGGTCCACTCCAGGATTAGGGGGGAGTAATGTTGGAGAAATCATGGAGTGAACACACGATGCATGTGCAGTCTCTGCACGATCAGTTTAATCATGTAGTGGACACATGCTGCATCGTGGCAACGTGGTCCAATTTCCCTTCCTTCTCAGCAGTTAGTTTCTACTTCTATAAATAGTGTATGTTTGATTTCAATGAAATTATGATGTTATCCTTGTTTTGCCTCCAACTGAGAAGAGCGATCGATAGCCGTCTCGGCTTACAATTTCCTCTCCTCCACGGTGGCCGATGCATCTACCTACTGCACATCGACTTCGCCGCTGCGTCACAAAGCAGATCCACCACTTTCCTCATTATCTTCACCTCCCCGAACATCACTTTCGGCACTATTTTCATCAAGAATCGAGACAGAAGACCAATAGAAGTCTTCCTGATATCCGGCGGTCGACGCTCCCCAAGAAGAAAGACTGACCAGTTGAATATTTATGTGACCATAAAACGACATTTCGGAAGACTCTAAGAAGGAACGACGTGAGCAGCTGAAATACTTCCCGGACCTACGAGTTAAAACGACACCGCCACGCTGGCATCCAAAGCACGAATCATCCATCGCAGTACCACGCGAAGTCCACGTCAAATGAAGACAAGTTCCACCACTTTTAGAAGAATGCATCGTCCAAAGTAATCCGAGGTCGAATGGATCGTCTGATCATGGTCGCGAGCATCAAAGAAAACGCGAGGACTTATCCCAGCAGATTCCACTCGCTGTCGGATCCACTTTCGCCTCAGCAATTAAATAACAACATACAACAGGAGTTAGTCCGGCCGCGACTGTTCCTTCGAGAACAAAATTCATGGCGATACGATGTCTCCCATAATTGCCTTTCTTCTATTTTCTATAAAACGAAGATCTGTAAGAGAAAACAGTCAATGTATTTTGATGAAAGTTTGGTTCTCTTGGTTTCGAAAACTACCCTTGTGCCATTTGTGTTCTTCCCGCATCTCCACCTATCCTCTCCAATACTTCACTCTCGAGTTCTATCCTCCTCTTCTATGCTCCCCCTCGTTCTCTCGCTTTCAGTCACTGTTGTCAGAGAATCACTGAGGAAATTCCGTATCGTTTGAAGAAGTCGGGAACGTCACTTCTTCATTACTCAGGTAATTATCCTCATTTTGTTACAGTGATTAAGTTCGCATCCACAGATCCATAAGTCCACATTGGATTTCTGTTTCCCTATTTCCCTCCGTCCCTTGTTCTATCTTCATCTCTCCTCATCTTTTCTCTATCCTATATATTAAAATATATAATAGTGTCTCCTCTATCATCGCAAACTATATTATGCAATATATATTCTTCTATCATTCATATTTTCTCTCACTATTCCGATAATACTCTCTCCGATTATTCCTCTTCCATATTTCTTCTCTTCTCTTATTATCCATCTTATCATCTCTACTAAGTCATCATATATCTTTATATTCCTGAATTATATCTCAATATATTCTCACAGATTTCTTAATATCTTTTCATAGTGATATCAATTCATAGGTCCTCCCTAATTTGTAGGAATATTATCCATTTTAGAAATATCCTACATCACGTACCCTTGGCTTTGAGTGAAGATCAACAACGCTAATCAGATTGTGAAATCGTACGCTTCTCATTGTGCCATGTTGCATGTGTGACTAAAAATGTAGTCCCACATTATAAAAAAATGAAGGGAAATGTCATATATAAATATATGCCTGGATATAACGATTATCTTATGCCCTTAAAGTGTGCTTAACCACTAATGACACACACATGTGTGCTACTTGTGTGCCACATGGCACGCCCATACGCTGCCACTCGACAACACGCAAGCATACATGCGATGTCATCAGCCCCACTAGAATGCGCATAAAACCCCCCTTTTTTGATCTTAAAATTAATTCAAAATAAGTTCAAAAAACTTCAGAGAAATTAAGAAAAATTCTAATAACATCTCTAAAAATTAGAAAATTCACAACCTTCAAAATAGAACTCCTTTCTAATCCATTTTTTTTATGAAAAATTAAATAATCTACCATTCTATGCATTTTAATTTAATAAATAATAAGAGAATACATTTCTAACTAAAAAATACACTCATTTTATTTAAAAAATAAAACTAGAAAAATATTAGAGTGGATATAAAAATAGTTTCTCTTATTAGTTGTATTTAAAACTCAATTATAATCTCAAATGGAAAGGAGGGGGGTTATCTAGTTTAAAAATTGAACTTTGATTATGCATGATTAACCTTTAAAATAATGCATTTTCAGATTTATAATTTAAGTCGCATAAAACGATGAATATGCTCTCAAAGTGTGATAACATGCATAAGAATGAAATATTATGTCTTAATTTGCATTAATAATCATGTAATTACAAGTATAGTGACATGTTTTCAGGGGGCCGGTGATTGGTTTCTTTTGTGTATTTATGTTTTCTAATTTTTTTATGTATTCTTTAATTATATACTCAAATGCTTATGTTGCTTGTAAGCTAGATTTTTTTTTACATTGGACATGGTATCCACACACCCTTCATTAGACCTAGGAGGAGGAATTTACGATTCCCCTTGAATCTTTCCTCAGCTTATTTGTCTCTTAGTAGCAATTATCAAGTAGACCAGTTAGTTAGATCAAAGTCCAAGCACAAACTTTTCAATTATCACACTCTCTATTAGTGATCTCACTTTTTTAAAGTCCTTTAGTATGTTGTCACTCGTGGTGTCTCCCATGAGCTGAATCCTTGTGCTCCATTTTCTACTCCCTACTCCACTTCAAGCTAGTGAACCTCTCTGATGTCCTCAAGCCTGATCACTAATCCATGCATGCTCTAATTAGGTACATAATAAATTTTTCTGCAAGCTAAAGAACAAATATGCCTTGAGTTAACTTTATGGTCAACTCCCTAGGCTCATCCAGTCTAGTACCAATTCACCATGAAATCTCCCCCTTAACATCATAACTAATTATGACTTGCTTGGAGTCAATCTAGTGTATATGGGTAATCCTAGCTATTCGTAATTCCTAGAAATTCACACAATATAAAGATAAATAAGATATCAATATTAATTAAAGTTGAATTGGAGCCAAACAAAACAATAAGAACAGAATAAAGATGTTAAAAAAAATCCCCCTTAACCTTTGACTTTATGCCATTGATTGTGACTTTTTGGCTTCTATGGCCTTAAACATCTTTAATTAATTGTAAATTCAATCTATGTGTATGCCTAAATGATCTTGCATGATTCTAGATGATGATCCTCAATGTATCTAAATGATGACCCTATATAACTCTATATCAAAATCGCTTTAAGAAAGTGAAACTCTCACGAATACCGACACACAGGTACGATCGTTGCCATTATTTGATAATTATAAGTGTATATATACATTAAATATTTTCATGATATGACATTCACTTAGAAAGTATGTTCTAATGCCTTTCGAAGATAAAATTTATCGCAAAAGATCCTCAATTCGATGTTATTTTGAGTAATTTTCCCTTTTCCAAGGATTACGGTCTATTGCTCACGGGTATTGATTTGAGAGGGCCGAGCTCTCATGGAATTACACACGACTTGTTCTCTAATCATTGTTGATTTCTATGTTTATTGAAATTCACGATTCTATGGAAAAAGCTTGTTGTACTAGGGTATTTAGAGTTTGTCGTAGTGCTAGGTGATGTATCGATTTAGTGCGGTCGTTGAAACACACGATCATCCATAATTTTTTTTATAAATCTAAACTCACAATGATTTAAAAATCAGAAATCAACTACAGCGATGAGATTGGGTCGAACCATAGAGAGCACGGTTGACTTTTACCGAAAGAGGTGACTTGGTTAAACTTAAGTCTAATTAGGGTTTTTAGGAAATGAAAATAGTATATTATCAATGAAAATAGTAGTAATACATGAGAGAAGGTATTTTAAGAATTTTGAAAAATATTTGTAGAAGAAAAGTCAAAAGTCAAGGTCAAAGCGTTGACTTTGACTAGACTTTCACTTTCTATAAAATTAGAAAGAAAAAAGGTGAGAAAATATTATGAAAATTATATTTTAGAAACTAGAGAGAAAGAGGAGAATTTTGATTAAAATTTTGTGATTTTTACTGAAATCAAAAGACAAAAAATTACTGAAATGAAGGTTTCGGTCAAAATCCTTAAATTGACTTATAAATGATGTCCAAATATAGAAAATCAACCATGAATAGAAAGCTTACGATCAGAGGATTCCAAAAACATCAAAATTATCAAATTTTATCTTCTATATTTGTAGTAATAGCCCTCAAAAGTCGACACCCAAATTTGGATTGATTTTGAATAGCAGTTGGTCAAAAAATAAATTGATGGTCAAACCTTGATAAAATTGACGAATTAGATATCCACAGAAAGCTGATTGAACAAGGAATTCAATGAAACCAAATTCGTTTGAATTGGACTAAAAATTAGGAAGAAATTCTTGTTCAAAAATTAGCAAAAATCTGCGATTAAATTTGGGCGAAATGATGAAATTTCTGTTTCCTAAATTGTAATTACCTATCTAAATCTAATCTAAACTATCTAAATTGCAAGGATTACGAAGGAATCACACTACGAAGCTAATTGACGCGAAGATTGACCCTCAAATTGCTTTGATTGGTGAGAATTTCCCTCATTTCTTCTTCGTCATGATTTCGGCGTTCAAGTGGCGATTTCCAAACATTTTCTCTCAATGATTCATGATTAACTTGGCTCAATCGATGTGGGATTGAGTGTAGAACGCAAGAGAATCATGAAGAACTCAAGATTTTCCTGCAAAAATCCTTAATGTCTTCACATTTAATCGAAAGTTACATTTCGGTAAGAGAGAACATTGACTTATAGAAGATTTCTTGCTTGATATCCGGACCATCCATTTCGCTTAAAGGGTTTGAATGCCTCAGATGAAGCCACGTAGCGCGTGATAAGTGGACCATGATCACAGGATGCGGGTTCACTTCCTTCTTGATTTTTGTCGTTCGATCTTCATCGAAGCGTCCATAAGCAGCCGCATGTCACTTCACGATTCGCCAATTGAGAAATTAAATCACAGGCCTTAGATTTCACTAATGCGATCAACAGCTCTGAATTAAGCACGTGCGTTTGATCGCGATCTGGTGGACCGAAATTCACAAGATCAACGCGTGTTGATTAGCACACTTTAATCCAACTGTCCACACGCTGCCATGTCTCTTCTAAACATCAAAACTTCAGTAATCCCACACAGAACAAATAAAGCAAATATTTTGCTTATATAATGGAAAGCGCTTAATTGCTTTGTGTCACCCATTAGGCTTAGTACGCCCCCCTTTATCTCTACCAAACATCAGGCCCACTATACCCATGGGCCCAGTCCACTTGCCCACTTCACCCTTAGCCTACGCACAACGTAGGCACCCACGCAGGTCCGTGTCGGCCCAGTGGCACTGCCACGTGTCTGCGTTGCCATGTCAGCATCACGCAGGTCCTGCACTTAATAAACCCAGTTTTTGCAAATTTTTATTTGTAAAAATTCCAAAAACTTCTTGAAAAATCTAAATTTTTTTTTAATCTTCACAAATTCATAACTTCATTTCTAGAACTCCTCTTTGCATGAAATTTCCTTCATCGGATCAAGAATTTGATCCTCTTTAAATCTATGCCCTAAAATAAAACATTACATAGAAAATAGAATTATGAGTGCATTAATTCTTAGTTGACTTCTAGAGTCAAATAAGGTAATTCCCTCTTTTACTCTTCTTTTCTTCCTCTTCTTAAACCTTCATGCATTCACTTAAATACTAAAATATTTAAAACCAAAATTTTGAGATCAAGCATAAGTAATTTGACAAATGAAAGGGTCAAATACACTTTAAACACATAAGAATGCTCAAATTGATGAAAACTATGGAATTAAGTGAATTGGCCTTAAATTGAAGAAAATTTCATTTTAGGATGATTACATGCATCATCTAGACGGAAATTAGGCACTAATACTAGTTAATTATGATGAAAATAAGAGTTAAATATGCAATTTATCACTAGGCTGCATTGAAGCTGTGCTCTGCGTAGACTTATGGTATGATAAATTTGAAGTAATTTGAATTGCAACCTCTCAATTGATAGAAATATATTTTTTTAGAAAAACACACACACACACACATATAATATAGTATTTATATTACCTCCCGTATAAATGTGATTGCATGGATCTAATTGGATGAGATGATTTGAATTGCATGCATAAATTCTGAATTTCACCTTCAAACTATAGATTATAATGATTTATTATTCATAACAATGATAATTTTGGTTTGGATTTTGATGGAATTTATGATCATGTATCAAGTTTTGGTTCATAAAAACCACATAAATTTTTTGAGAAGATGAGCTCAAAGGAGATTGGCTGAAGACGTTAAACTTAGCGCTTATTGGGAGACAACCCAAAGTTATCCTTTTTGTATTTTTTTCTTTTAGTTTTTGCAGAATAATGACATCATCGAAGAACTACATTATGAGGGGTGCGCACACGAGAAATCCCGTGAATAAGCATCAAAAAGCCTAAATGAGTTTTTCTAAACCCTTTGTCCTAAGCACATTTTGTTATCTTTTTCATATCATGATCAATATTATTGCCATCTTTTTTCATGAGCATAATGATTTCATTGAGGACAATGAAGAGTTTAAGTTGGGGGAGTGAGGACTTAGAAAAACTCAACAATTTTCAAAAATTTTAAAATTCTAAATTCTAAAAACTCCTATTTTCCAAATTTTTACCACTCTTCCCTACCTTAGAAGTCTTGAAAGTTTGAGCTACTAGAGATGTAAAAGTGAGGGCCTTATATCCCATACAATTAAATTTTGAGTAATAAAACCAAGTGATCTAGATAAACCATGAGATTATTCGTAGTGGTTGACTTCTTTGGGGTTGGGTATCTAACGGGCACTGAGAAAAAATGAGTAATCTGAAGGTTGAAGTGCTATGGGATTGAAATGGAGAGATTTTGAGTGAAGTTCAAGAAACATTCCTATTCCCTAACTTACATCGGCCGAACCTACTTAGTGTGGGAAGTCTTCGATTCCAAACTTTCCCTTAAAAGAGTGCAGTGAGCCATAATTTTTTTGAGGCACCTGTCTTTGTCCTGTTGGGCATTTAGTTCCACTTTTTCCTTTCCAGTTAATTAGTTACACCCATTTCAGCCTCACTTATAATAATCATACTCCCAAGTGACTCACTCATCTATCACAACTCTTCCACATTCCCCTCACATGTACGTATCCCTTCACATTAACCTTCACATTTTTTGCATACTCTCTCTTCAAAACCCTGCCAAAAAACTCCTCCATATCCTTATATCATGTAAATTCTTTTGAAATTTTGAAATATCTTTTAAAAAAATATTTTTACAAAAAAAAGAAAGAAAGAAAGAAAGAAGGAAAAGGGAAGGAGAAAAAGAAAGAAATAAGAAGAAGTGAAAAGAAGGAGAATAAGTTAGGGAAATATCTTTTCTTCTACCATCACCATTGATGAACTTGATCGCGTATGTTTTTTGTCGTTGTTGTACGTCGATTTCATGCAATAAAATATAGTTCATTAGTATAGTGTCAGAAAGGGTCAAATCCAGAGGAAGCTAAAGTAATGAGGCTATGTGTTTAAAAGAAAGATGAGGGTGGAGGAAGATGTGTGAGTTGGAATGGAGTACATGGAGGTGAGTATGAGAGATAATTTTGAGTTTATCTTAGAATTAAGATAGAAATTAGAAAATAGATGAAATAATTAGATTAATAGAGATGAAAATAGAGATAATCTGATGGAAAGATGAGAAAATAGATGGCAGTAGCAATGGATAAATGCACGACGAGGGTGAGAGTGAGAGATGCATGCAGAGATGATGTCAAAGCTACTACAATAAAAGAAAAAGAAAAAGAAAAAGAAAGCACATGTCTACTATATATTGAGATGCTCCCAAGACAAAATCCAATCTAGATCATTGCACAAACCCCATTGGTATGCCCGTCCTAGGTCAGGTGATGCTCGATATGCTCCGATCACGATCTTTGCTTGCTCCCTTCTCCACTACAAGGTTGAGCATCAAACAATGCTCCTCCTTGGGCCTTGACCTCCTCTGCCTTTTCTTCTTGTAGCCTGATGCTAAGAGAGAGCCAAAAAATTCCAGGAGAGTGAAAATGAAGGCTTTTAAAAGGTGGGTTCCTTGGGTTTGAGTGTAAAGAGGGGTGAAAGAGTTCAATTATTAAAATCATTTTTTTTCAGCTTGATTCTTTGATACAAGGGAATTGATGGATAGAGGGTTAAAAGATGAATCTAGAAATATAATTTTAGCTCAAAAATCCATCTAGATCATGAGATATCATGATTTTAATTTAGAGAAATCCTAGCTGTTGATTGAGATAGTGCAGAGTGGCATTTCTGTAAATGTTTTACTTTAAAAATCAGAGGGTTATTTTTATAAATTTTTATTTAAAAAATTGGAGGGTCATTACTGTAAATTTTCACTTCAAAAATTGGAGAGGCATTTCTATAAATTTCTATTTCAAAAATCAGAGTGACATTTTCATAAATATGCTCAAAATCAGAAAAGTCCTTAAAAAATTTAGAAAAAATTCCATAATAATTCCAGAAAAATCTCTAAACTTAAAAATTGAATATCTCATAAAAGACAACTCTTTTTTCCACGGAATTTTCTCCATTGGATCAATAATTTAATCCTCTTTATTTTCATCCAAAAATATCTAAAATCATGAGAAAAATTTAAGGTCATATTTAATAAAAGTTAAGTTTGGTCCAACCTCCTTTAAAATAAAGAGATTGGCCAAATATTTACTCTAAATCAATTTTGGATCATTCTAAAAACCTTATGATGATCTCTCTACTAAATCCAAACCTCATTTACCATATTTCATACAAATATGATTGGCTCCGTGTTCAAATTTAGTGGAGAGTTGTTTCCTCTTTCCTCTTATCGTCATTCATATTCATGCTTTCCTACTTGCATACCTATGTCCCTACATCCACATTACTCATAGAAAATGTGAGAATTCAATCACTTGACTTTGAAAGAGTCAAATGGGGTTAGTCACATGGTATAAGTAATTGAAAAGAATGATGCATGACATACTTATTTATTTATCAAATTAGCAATAAATGGACATATTTATTTACCAAATTAGCACTAAATAGATGCAAGTTGCGTATATGAGTGAAAGGAAATGATGTACTACATTTGCTTTTAAAAATCTATTTTGTTTACATGCATATTTGTTTTTAACCATGTCATTCCTTTAGATATAGTGTCTTTTTAAATCCTTCAGCCACCTCACACGTTGCATCCCAAAGATAAGAATCCCTTTGCAAATACACTCTTTAGAGGAGGAAGACGAGTTTAGAGGAATTCTAATGCACAAAGTAGCCTCTATTTTGAGGGAAGGAGTGATGTACCTATAGAGAGGGTACGGAATTACATCTGCTCATGAGAGTATGAGAATCTTTTAATCCCCATAGCATCAAACCCTAGATATGCTCACTTTGATCACAATTACAAATCAGACTCGAGCATTAGTCGATGAGCACTATCGTAACATGCACTGAAGAAGTCAACTTAGAAATGGAATCTAGATCACCATGGTCCACACTATGAGGAATATTAATCATACTTTTATACACTTCAGCTCTTTAGTAGTAGGATTGAGAAGTGGAAAGGACCTTCCAGGGAGATTGTATAGTAAATTGCTAAGAGACTAGCAATTATTCAATTTGGGGGGTATGATAACATGCAATTATTTGATTATTAATGCAAATTAAGGCATAAAACATTCCATTTGTATGCATGTTATCAAATTTTGAGTGCATATCTATCATTTCATATAATTTTAAGTTATAATCTCAAAATGTACTATTTTAGGGATAATTATGCATTTTTAAGAATATATTTAAGAGTAGATTATTCCCATCTATATTTGAGATTATAATTGGGTTTTAATATTTAATGCCTTAATTTGCATTAATAATCGTATAATTGTATGTTAAAATTGCATGTTATGAGGCTGCCCCAAAAAGGATAGGATGATCTCTACAATTATTGGAAAGATGAAATTGACCATCTTGACCCTTAATTACAGTCTTTGACTTTCAGAATTTAGAGTTGACTTGGCCCTTAAACAATGAAGATGTCATTTTCTCCTTTCGTCCATTGCAACTTGCCTCCATATATTTCCATATGTTTTCCTATGTCCTTGTATCGACAAAACTCATAAAATGGGGGAATTCTACCACTTGACTTCAAAGAAGTCAAATGGGGTTAGTCTCAAGATATAAAAATCAAGGGAAGGATACATATTCATGTTTATGCATAATCAACACTAATTAGATGCAAATTGAGTACATGCATGGAATAACTTGATGAATGTAAAAATATAACAAAAGCATGATAACATTCATCATATTAGAAATAATTATGTGTTAAAACTCATTTTATGATGATGAAAATGAATGCATCAGTGACAGGTTATCAATCGACTATAGAAACTAAAGAGATGGAAGAGAAGAAAGGGGGAAAGATTGCAAGCGACCTGAAACATAAATTAAAATCTACTTGCCTTTTCTGCTTCCAAAAGACTTCCCTTCCCTTGTATCCATCCCAATTACGGCTGAAAGAAACCATCCCCCCTCCAAATAAGCGCTGAAAACCCTAGCTGCTCCTTAAATGGAAAAAAGGGGCCCTCATGAGGGAGGCGAAGCCTCCTTTTTCTCTTTGCTTTCCCTACTCCTTTTCTCCCCCCTTCTTGAGGCTTCTTCAATTGGGCTCAAAAAAGAAAAGTTCCCTTGGATAAGCCATTAAGATCTTGAAGAGGCGTTCCTACCTTTCTTGGAGAACCTCCATTTCCTTGTTTGTGGGTTCCTAAAATAAATAAACCAAAAATTCAAGTAAGGAGATTGTATTTTAATAAATTTATATCTTAGAAAATGCTAAATCATGAGATGGTGGGTATGATGATATCTTTAAGAGCTTAGTACATTTAAATGCAAGCGATTCATGAGTGTTTATAGTTACCTTTTAAGCTTTTATCACTTTACACTATCATGCTGACCTAATAATGGTTTATCATGATTAAGGACCTTTTTAGGCCAAATCTTGTGCACTCAATGACCACACATTTTGGGCTAATCATCCTTAAATAGGATTCCAACCATTGCTCTGTGAATGTTTTATTAGAGGTTACAATTTTTGGCTCCACTAATTGTCCTCTTGGATGCTTCATTAATCCTCTTGGGTGATTTATTTATTTTAATGATTAATTTTGTGATACAATTCATCATGAAATTCTCATAATGATTCCTTTTTAAATTTTGCATTAATAACTCTTGAATGATTTATTATTCTTGATTCTCCAATGATTTTCATCATAAAGTTCTATGCGTGGAATGGATTGAAATCTCTATTGAATTTGAAGAAAATGCCTATCTCCTTGAACATACTAAATCTGTTTGAAATATACCACATGACTTTTAGTGAATTCAATTTATATTAGTGTACAAGATTGACGTAGTAAGTACTCTTCATCAACAAGACTGAATCTAAGGTAATCATTAAAAATGTGAGCCTAACTTTTAGAAATTACATGAAATTAAATGAATTTAAAATCTCAATGGTATTATTTTTATACATAAATCAATTCTTAAGGATCATCTTGTAAGTAAACTTAATGATTTTATTGGGGAACAACAGAAACATAAATGTTTTTGGAATTTAATATATGTCAATTATAAATAGGGAGTGTACTACATAGGATTGTGTTGGTGGAATTCAAAAGAAAAATATAAAAACCCATACGAGAAAACTCACTTGCATAATGATAGGCTTTAAATATGGGTGAATGAGGATATCCCATTGAAGCCTTATTTTTATGCATTCATGGGAAATCAGTAATTTTTTAAGATTTCAAAAATTACTGCACCAAAGAAGGTATAGTGACACTTGATGATGGTGACAAATAACACCAAAGAAGGTATAGTGACATCATGCTATTTTACCTTAGCTGCCAAATTATATGATTGTATAGTTAATTTTTAATATTAATAATGTTTGAACATTTTCAAGGTCAAATCTTCAATCTAATCATCTTTTTTACTTTCACAACTTTGTTAAATTTGAGAGTAATAATTGTAAAATAAAGGAGAAGGAGAATTCAACAAAGTCGACTCTAGCTTGTCCTAGTTTAACCTTTCAAATAAAACTAAAACAATACTATGAAATACCCCATTATTTGTTTTTTTCAAGAAATGACATGGTACTAATGAAAAATATAATGGGAAAGAATTTTCAAAAAGGTTTAATTTTTTGGCAGCCATCAATTTCTTCAAAATTTTTATGAGTTTCCTTTCAATGAACTTTCTAAAAAAATTTAAAAGAGAAAAACTAATAAAAGGTGATACTTGAGCTAGGCTGAGATGGTAGCTACAATGGAAATTTCATAAGAAGTGTTAGATGTATTGCACTCAATCATAGATGTTGTATGTTTAAATGCCAATACACTTCACTTAGAGAGGGTGTGGTTCGTTGATGAAACATATTTGTGCAATGGCTCAAAAAACATGACAATGAGTCAAAGATAATTCCAAACTCATTATTAAGATTAAACGATAACAGTTCAGTATGAAAGAGAGAAAACAATCAAATCCAAGGAGAATTAGGGTTTTTTTAGACATTTTAGAACTTGATCTAATGGATAGATGAATGGGGGTAAGAATTTCAGGAGAAATATGGAGTTAGAGAGAAAACTCAAAGGTCTTTCCACAGAATCTAAAATCACAACAATAAAATCTTTATCAAAGGAGAAATCAAAGAGAGAAGCTTGAGAGAGAAAATTGATTATGATGACTTGAAATGCTTGCAATTGTGTATTTTTGAGTATGATCTTCCTATACTAATTACGACTCTTTGACATCCATATATAGAGAAGATATGTTGAATGACAAACCTATGCACCTCTCGGTGACCGTTTGTCTTAATGAGGATAGGCTCTACCCACTTTGACACATAATCAACTGTCACAAGTATGTACTCTTTTTTTTCACAAGGCGGGAGAGGTCCGTAAAATCAATCCCCTATAAATCATATATCTCCACTTCAAGGATAAACTTATGAGGCATCTCATCCTGCTTAGAGATATTTGAGATTGATTGACATTTTAAGCATTCCATATAATAATGGTGCCCGTCCTTTGAAATGGTTGGCCAATAAAAACCACTCTAAAGAATCTTATCTCCAAATTTTCTTGCTGCAAATTGTCCTTCACAAATCGATAAATGACACATCGATAGGAAATCTTCTTTATCCTCTTTTGACACACATCACCTAATGATCTAGTCATATCCTAGATGCAATAATTGTGGCTCTTCTCAAAAATGATATTTAAGATCATGGAATAGCTTGTTCTTGTGTTGACTTGTCCAATAATCAGGGATTGATCTAGTCACTAGAAAAATGATGATATGCGGAAAACATGGAGTTTTGCAAGATATAGCAATAAGACTTTAATTAGGGAATGCATCGCTTTTGTCTCATTTTTCTAAAACTTAGAGACAATAAAAGTGATATGTTATTGAGTTCTTGCTACCCTTATTATCTTTAATTTCTAGATTAAATTCTTGAACGAGTACCACCCATCGTATCAATCATGGCTTTTCCTCTTTCTTGGAGAATAAACACTTAAATGCTACATGATCAATAAAAATAGTGACCTTACTTTCCAAGATTTAGGGTAAAACTTCTCTAAGCCATAGACTACTACCACCAACTCCTTTTTTGTAGTCATGTAGTTCATCTCAGCTTTGGCACAGCCTATATTGATTGGTTTCTTATCTCTCTTTTGTCCTATAACCACTCCTACAACATAATTTAAAGCATCACACATGATTTCAAATAATTGGTCTCAATGAGGACTTTATAGAATTGGTACTTCAATTAAGGTTTTCTTTAGAGTTTAATGTGCTTTTTCCCCCTCCTCCTCAATAATATACTCCTTTTCCTTAAAGAGAAGTGATAAAGTGTCATTGATGCATTCATTTTCATCATTATAAATGGGTTTTAACACATAATTCTTGTTAATATAATGCATGTTATTATGTTTTTTATGATATTTTTGTATTCATCATTTTATTCGACTCATATACTCAACTTGCATCTATTTAGTACTAATTAGGTTTAAAAAGATGAATATGTCCTATCATGAGTCATTCTTTTAATTATACACCATGAGAATAACCCCATTTGGCTCTTACAAAGTCAAGTGGTTGAATTCTAACATTTTCTATGAGTTATATGGATATAGGGACATAGGTACACAAGTAGGAAAACATGGATATGAATGACAATCAAAGAGAAGAGGAAACAACTCTCTACCCAATTTGAACACCAACTCAACCATATTTTTAGGAAATAGGTCATGAATGAGGTTTGGATTTGGTAGAGGGATCATCCTTAGGTTTTTAAGATGATCCAAGATTGATCTAGAGTGAATATTGGGTCAATCTCCTTATTTTTAAGGAGGTTTGACCAAACTTAATTTTTATTAAATCACCGCTTATTTTTTTCACATTATTTTAGAAATTTTTGGATGAAAATATAGAAGACTAAATGCTTTATCCAATGGAGAAAATTTCATGGAAAAATGAGTTTTATTTTCTAAGATATTTAATTTCTTTGTTTTGGGATATTTATGAAATTATTTTGATTTTCTACAGATTTTTCTATTTTTGGAACTTTTTTACAAAAAAACCCTCCAATTTTTGAACTAGAAATTTTTAGAAAAGCCTATATGCACTTATAAAGTCTGACTCATGTTTTTGCGAGTGCAATAAGAGTGTGCCAGGTGGCATGCTTTTTATTGCACGATCTCAATCAACTAATAGCATTTCTCCAAATTAAAATCATGATATCTCATGATCTAGAATATTATGTCTAGATTCATCTTTCAACACTCTATCCATATATATCTTGGATTGAAGAATGGAGCTGGAAAAAATGATTTTAATAATTGGACTCGTTTACCCCTCTTTACACTCAAACCTTAGGAGCCCACCTATAAAGCCTTCATTTTCTCTCTTCTTACATTTTTTGGCTCTCTCTTAGCATTAGGCTACTAGAAGGAAAGTGAGAGGAGGTCAAGGCCCAAGGAGGTGTATGCTTTGATGCTCCTTGTTTTGGAGAAGGGAGCAAGCAAAGATCGTGATCGAAGCAGATCGAGCATCACCCGACCTAGGACAGGTACACCAATGGGGTTTGTGTAAAGATTTGGATTGGATTTTGGCTTGTGAAAATCTCCACACATAGTAAACATATGTTTTATTTTATTTTTATTTTTCTTTTATTTTAATAGCTTTGACATCATCTACATGTGCATATCTCACTGATAAGATGCATATTTAACTTGTATTTTCATCATAATTAACTTATATTAATGATTCTCTTATGTAATTATGATGCATGTTATCATAGTTTTATGACATTTCACCATTGGTATGCCACTTTACTAAAGTCCACATTTTTGCATTATTTATGGCTAATGATGAGCTTTATTGATGTTTGACCTTTTTCAAGGTCAACCAATTTGAAATTAACCGTTTTCCTTGATTTTATTTTAACTTTAGTCGATGATTAAAGAAGAGAATAGAAGAAGAGAATGATGGGAAGAATCAAAAGTCAACTTTAGAGAGTTGACCTAATTTGGCTTTTAAAATCAAGTTGGAAATATTTCAGTTCATCAATCTTTCTTGCTAAAATTTGTATTTCAGGTGGCATGGAATTAAAGAAGAAGAAATTTGTGATCCAATGGAGAAAATGTGAGTAAAAGATGAGTTCAAGAAATGAAGTTATGAATTTTTGAAGATTAATCATTTTTTCAAATTTTTCAGGAATTTTATTCTGAATTTTAGAAAAAAAATTTGCAGGAAGGGGGTTTATTAAGCGTGGGACATGCGCGGTGTTGACGTGGAGATGTGGACACGTGCTAACGCCAACTGGGTTGACACAGACCCACGTGGGCGCCTACATTGCGCGCAAACTAATGACAAGTGGGCTAAGCAGATTGGGCCCATGGGTATAGTGGGCCCAATAACGGGTAGAGATAAGGGGGCGTCATAGGCCCAGTGGGCAACAAAAAGCGATAAAGCCCTCTCCCCTTATATAGGCGATAAAATGTATTATTTTCTTCCATGTGGGACTAAATGCTTCTTTATGTTTGCATGCGATGTGGCAATGCATGGAGCGTAGGATTACAGTGCGTGAATAAAGCCGCGTTGATATAATGGATTTCGGTCCACCAGATCACGATCAAAAGCACGTGCTAAATTGAGAGCCGTCGATTGCATTAGTGAAATCTAATTGCTGCGATTTAATCTCGCTTTCGGCGAATGACGGAGCGACAAGTGGCGACTTGTGGATGTTCCGATGAAGATCGAACGGCGGAAATCAAAGAAAAAGTGGAGCCCGCTTCATGGGATTGTGGCCCACTTTACGAGCGCTACGTGACTTCATCATATCCATTCAATCTCTTTAAGCAAAATGAACGTCTCAGATCTCAAGCAGAAATTTCTTCTCTAAATATATATTCTCTCATACAGAAATGTAACTCTTGATTACGCTTTAAATTGATCATTTCTGTAGGAATATCGTGAGTTCTTCATGATTCTCTTCCATTTTAGACTAAATCACGCATGGATTGAGGCAAGTAAATCACAAACATTGTGAGAAAACATTTGGAAATCGCCCCTTGAACACTGAAATCACGTCAGAGAAGGAATTAGAGAAATTCACAGCAATTAAAGCAATTTGAGGCTCAATCTTCACTTCAATAAGGTTAGTAGTGTGATTCCCTTGTAATCCTCACTTTCTACATTGTTTACATTAGATTTAGATAGGTAATTAGAGTTTAGGAATCATAATGTCTTCATTTTCGCCCAAATTTCATCTTGGATTTTTGCTAATTTTCAAACAAGGATTTCTCCTTGATCTGAAGTCCAATTCAAATGAATTTGGTTTCATTGGATTCCTTGTTCAATCAACTTTACGTGGATATGTCTCACAAATTTTCATCAAGGTTTGACCTCCTAATACGTGGATATGAGCTTTATAACAAAATTCTCATTTTTCTCTCTAGTTTCTAAAAATATAATTTTCATAATATCATCTCAGCTTTTTCTTCTTTGATTTTGTAGAAAGTGAAAGTCTAGTCAAAGTCAACGCTTTGACTTGTCTTTTGCAAATATTTTTTCAAATTCTAATTTCTTATTCTCTCATATGGTGCTACTCTTTCCATTGATAATATAGCATATTCATTTCTTAAAAACTCTAATTAGACTTAAAGTTGACCAAGTCAAGTCTTTTGATAAAAAGTCAACCTTGCTCTTTGTGGATTCGACCCGATCTCATCTTTGTACTTGATTTTTGATTTTTAATTCATCGTGAGCTCAGAATTACCAATATTGTTTGACCGACGATCGTGTGTTTCAACGACCGCATTCATCGTTAGTCACTCACTCTCGCCATCACCCCGCATAGATCCATTGTTATTGTCATTGATCCTTCTTATTTTTCCATCGTATAATCTCTATTTCCATCTCTTTTATCTCATTCTCACATATCTTTTCTAATTTCTATCTTAACTCTAAGATAAACTCATAATTATCACTCACACTCACCTCCATGTGCCCCATTTTGACTCGTGCATATTCTCCTATCATTGTCTTTCTTTTGAACACCTAACCTCATTACTTTAGCTTCCTATGGATTCGACCCTTTCTGACACTATACTAAGTAACGAATTATATTTTATGGCATAAAATCATCGCACAGCAATGAAGAAAAATACACGCGATCTAATTCGTCAAGAAGGTTGTCATTAGCTTTGAGACTTTTGAAAGCCTGGTATAAATATTCGCTAGAAAAGAACGTACCCCAGAAAACTCTCTAAATTCCTAACTGTGGTAGGTAAAGGGAGGTTTTGAATAACCTCTATTTCTACTTCAAGGCCTTTGCTCGAGTCTAGATGCCCAAGCACTACTTCTTTTCCTACTGTGAAGTGGGCTTTGTCCCAACTCAAAATTAATCACTTCCCAATGCAAACCTAACGGACCGAATTGATGCAGTCATTTAATACACACCAATTTGTGTCATAATTATTACCAAACGCACCAATTTTATCAAATAATCACGAATTAAGGACTATAGTGGTGAATAGTGTAGAATCTACAGAGAAATAAGGGAATTTTGAGAGATCTTTTGAAATTTAATCAAATCGGATGATGAATTGTGGTGAGAAATTAGGGATTTAATAGATTGGAAAGAGAACTCAAAGACAAATCTACGGAATAAAAAATCACTCGATTTGGATCAAGATTCGTGGAGAAATCAAAGAGAGAATTAGATAGAAATTTCCGAACGCGAAGAGAGAGGAATCTAAAATTAAAAACAAAACAAACTAAATCTATGATCCTAAATTACAATCTAATGATACATAACAAAAGATTAGGAAGAAAACACATAATCTAACCTGAGATAGCGATTGAAATGATCCAATTAATCACTGGATTCAAGGCTTTTCATTCCGCAATTTCGAAGATTATCATCGGTGTTCGAGAGGAGAATTGATGCAGGACGCGGTTGTGAAAACCCTCGTGCCTGGTCAATGAATCTGAGGATGACTAAGGATAGCCGGTCAAACCTAACCTACGGGTAGGCGAGTCCTACACCCTAAATACGATCTCTAACCTAAACCTAAGTACAGGCAGGCGTGCCGATCAACGGAGTCGACTCCGGGTGACCCGGGGAAAACTCGCGAGGATGGATAGGGTGAGATCCTCTCGATCCACGTCCGGAGGCGTGTAAGTCGCTCGTCATGGAGTAGCCAGGAGGCTGCAGCCCACGCTCGGTACCAGACTTCTGACGTACACGTCAGAAGTCTCAAACCTATACTCGGACTACACTGCCTAAGTCGTCTGATGGCGGTGGAGACGAGTAAAGCGAAATGCTTCGAGAGCTAATTAAACTTTGAAATGAGGGGTCGAAGCTAACCTATGGGGCGCGTGCCCAGTCGGTTGTGGCGAGGCGGCACAAACGGTCGTCAGGGGTGGGCCGAGATGTTGTAGTCGGGGAAACGCAGAATCCTCGGGATAGGTGAAGAAGTGCAGACGAGCGCGTCGTTAGATTGCGCGGGTGGTTCAGGCAATGGCCGCATCGCATGAGAGAGAGCGCGGTTCACGGGGAAGTGCTGATGGGGCAAGTGGAGCGTGCGAGGCAAACCCTCAGATGCGCGGTCGGTCGTGCCGGGTGTTGTGAACGGGCTGGGGGCGGAGCGTTGACCTTTGGTCGTTTTTCTGCTCGGTGATGGAGCGTGATCAGACACTCGCACAAAAATGACCAAAGTATGGCCGCAGGAGAGGGGGGGGAGGAGGTGGCGGACGCCCAGCGACGGAGAGAGGATTGCCTCCCTGACGCAGCGGCAGAGAAACCCGCTGGGCGTGTGGATGTACCTTCTTCAGGTGAGGAAGCTCCTCGCGAAGACGGGAGGTAATCGGGAGACGAGAGGCGGACGGAAAACAGTGGAGTAGGGCAGTGGGATGAATCGCGGGAGGATGGGCGGAATTTCGGAAAGGGGAGAGAGGGGATGGAATTCGGATTTGGGATGGCCGAAGGTTGGAGTTCGTAGTGGAGCGCCAAGAGAGTTGCGATCGTCTGGGGGTAGTGGCGGATTGTATTTCGCAGGTTCAAGCTTGAATTTTTGGCCGATGGCGGTTACTCCGGTTTCAGGGAAGAAGCCGGTAGCAGAGGCGCTCTAGTGCACGGGAGGGCGATGGTGAGTAATCATTCTGCGGAATGTAGGCGGCGGGTAGTTTCGAGAGGAGGAATTTGAGAGACACAAAATTCGAGATGAATCGAATTCGCGGAAACGGCTTGGAGGGAAGGGGATTTCGGGAGAACCGGGGAAGTATAATCGTCCGGGCGTCGAATTGGGATGGGTAGGAGATGTGGGCGTCGATAGAGAAGAGGTGTCGGGGAAGTGGGATGTCGGCACGCGGGGAGGAGAATCGTGGTCGAGTGAAGGGTTGAAGAACGTGACGAGGAGGAGGAGAGAGAATACGGGTCCTGCAGCAAATTCGGTGGTGAGAGAGGAGGCGGGAGCGGCGGGAGCAGGGGAAGAGGCAGGGAAGGGAGCGATGAATCGGGATGGGGTACTGGATGTCGGGCGGGAGGAGAGCGCAGGGAATTGTGGAAAGGTAGATGAAATCGGGAAGGAGGAAGTCTTGGAGGTCAGGTTTCGTGGGTAGAGGGGAGGGGAGAAATTCGGGGATTCGTGGGGAGAAATGGGGACTTGCGGACAGGGAAGGAGGGGAGGGAAGAGATGGATGATTGGGCGGATGGGTCCCGACCGTGAATTCGGGATGGGGGAGGAGGAAGGTCGTCGCACGGGAAGGAGCGGCGATTGAGGAAGAGAACGGGATGAACTGGGAGGTCGCGGCGGGAGAGAGAGAGGGGGTTCAGTCGGAGGGCAAAGAGGAATCCGGGAATCGGGGGGAGGGGAAAGAGGTATCGGCAGCGGTGATGCGCAATGGGGGGTGGACGTTGGAGGGGATTTGCACAGAACGGAAGCGGGAGGAGGAGGAAGTGGGGGATGGCCGGAGATGGAGGGAGCTTGGCAGTGGAGCATGGAGGGGAAGACGGTGGAGGGATGAGGAGCTGGAGGAGAGGATGGAGGCACGGCGGTCCGGAGGCGGCGGCGGCGGCTTGAGGACGGTGGCGTCGCGATGATAGCGGAGAAAAACCCGTGGCCGGGGCAAGGAGTGGCGGTGGTTGTCGCGGCGGCGGCACGGAGGCGTGCGGCGGTGGCGGCGGCGGCGGCGACGGCGGTTGGACTCCTTCCCCGGCTTTCCGTGAGCAGCCACTCGAGATGGAGGAGACTCCCTTTTCTCAAATGATGGCTAGGGTTTGTGGGGGGGGGGGTCCCTTCCCCTCTTATAGAGCCCATAATGGGCCGAGAGTGGAAAGGGCCCACTTGAGGCCCACAACCCACACCTAACATGCTCATAGAAAGAAATAAGGTTCAAAAAGAAAGATGGGCTTCACGAATGGGATCCTGAAAAGGGAAGAACTCACCCGTAAGCCTAAAAGGGAGAGAAGAAATAAGCGAGGACCCGCTTGAATACGTGCGGGTCAAAAGTTCATAATAAAGAAATAAAGATAAGCGGATATATCTGCGCGCGGAAAAGGGCTCCTCGAGCGCCGCGATATCGTGTCTTGGTGACGACGGGGGTCGTACGCCACCAGTCCTTCTGGGGTCAAAATCAATCGATTTGGATCAAGATTCGTGGAGAAATGAAAGAGAGAATTAGATAGAAATTTCCGAACGCGAAGAGAGACGAATCCGAAATTAAAAACAAAACTAACTAAATCTATGATCCTAAATTACAATCTAATGATACAGAACAATAGATTAGGAGGAAAAAAAATCTAACTTTTCATTCCGCGATTTCGAAGATTATCATTGGTGTTTGAGAGGCGAATTCTCCTTATTCTATTAGCAAAATCTCACTTCCAACCATTCCGTCGACAGGGAAATGAGTTTTGAAGTGATTGGAAGCAAGAGATTCAAGGATGGTGGTGTGTAGACAATTCGATTATTCAAAAACATCCAAGAATGCATTACAATCTCGAAGAACATCTCAATTTATAGTAAAAGTGGGTGTAATCGTCGGATGGAGCGCTTAATCTTCGATCAATGTCTTTGATGAAACATAGAGATGCGAATTGTTATGGTTAAGTCGTGGCAGCTGGATCGGAGGTAGACCATTGAGATTTTGCCGCGTCGCGTGCATTATAAGTAACGCATCAAATGTAATATGTTGGATCTTGATCTGACGCTTCGGATGCATTTTCGTTGGTTTCAATATCAGCCGTTATAACTCCTTAGATCGATAGTTGAGATTAAATCATTTTAAAAACCATTCAGTGACAAATAGCATTGCGCCGCGTACCCCCTGTTATAAGTGAAGATCGACGATTCATATTCAACACGCACATCGGACACTCCTCGTGCTGCCATGTCAACTACGCACTCAAAACACGAAACCAAGTCCCACATGCAAAAATAAAAATGAAAACGCATGTATATAAGGTGCGTGTAATTAAGGAGTTAGCGAAAATCCTTCACATGGTGCTTTCTCCTTAATTACACACACACACGCGCACTCACGTGCACACACGCACACACGTGTATGATGGGATCTGAGGTCGATAACTTTCTGAAATTTTGATCAAAACATTAAATGCAGCGGAAAAACATTGAATCGAACATTCAAAATACCAAGCCACCAAGAACAGATGATCCTATCATCTAGTATGTATGAGAAAGCATACTTACAGGTTTCCTTGAAGGAGTTCTTGAAGCTATTCAAGTGTCTAGCATCTAGCGGTATCCACACGGTCTCTGGATGGTTGGATCTCCTCTTCAAAGCTCTTCACTAAGAGAGAAAGAGAAGAAAGGAGAGAATTCTCACAAGGCTTGCATGGGCCCCTTCAGTTGTGGTCGTCCTCCCCCTATTTATAGACATTTGGTGTGAGGTTTTTTTCATAAAAACTCTTATAATTATGTCTATATCCACCAACATCCATAAACCTTATGTGTGTGACCCTCTAGGTCCATATATCTCACTAGTTAATAACTCTATAGACCAAATAACACCTTATTGGTCAACCGTAATTAATTATCCACATCCACATATAGATTAATTAATCAAGGATCGATTTAACCCAATCGATAGGTTGAGTTGCCAGCCCGTTGGGTGCCAAGCTACACCACGTACTCTAGGAGATATGGAGTATGTAAGAACTCACTTATGGAACCTTCCTGTCATCAATTACCATGTATGTATAATCCTTCATCCACATTAGACTCATGAATGACTTAGGGTATGGTCAACTGTCAAACCCTAATCGGTCACTCAAGTTAGTACTGATGTGTGTAGAAATCATCGAGAACTCCTTCGATATTTCTACTACCTTGGCCAAGGATTTCATCGTATCTCATTCCTTTGAGTCAATCTCCTCAAATACCGAGGGTGGATGATCCCATCTTGATCACACAATCATCTTCGTGAACTTCATGTCGTATCTAATATATGATGTTTTAGATATCCCGTGGCTAGGGATTCGTAAGTCATAATCAAAACACGATCATCCATTCACAAGATGTCTTTGGTGTCTCAAGTCAAAGGACCACATACACAACCATGACATGAATCAACCTGATTGATAGTTAGGTATAATACCATTCAAGGATTCATACGGATCAACTCAGTGAACTCTTTCTCCAAAGAGCACCCACTATCTATCCTTAGTGTCTCCACACCGATGGCTATAGGATCGGCCATACTCATCATATGAGATGGATTAGATAGTGCTATTCTTTCCGGATAATTCAATGTCCTTCTTGAGTATCCCACGAATAGGAATATTTAGAACATATGTTTAAAGACTAGTGATCACTATATTATGATCTCATCATCATTCACTTAGTCATTGCATATGCTCATGGACTTCATTGCAAACATCACACAAGAATGACAATGAATAAATTTCATTTCAATGAACATAAACAAGATACATGGAAGTGTGATTGGCTTATAGGCCACATAATATCCATAAGTGTACACACGCGCACACACGCGCACTCACATGCGTATACATTGTGCTACATGTGGTGGTCTCATATGTCGCCATGTGGCGTGCTTTTTCCGCTCACGACACGTCATCTGTCATGTCAGCATGCAACAAATAAAAATATTATTTTAATGAATTTAAATCAAATAAATCAATTTTAAATTCAGAAAAATTTAGAAAAAAATCCATAAAAATTAGGAAATTTATAACTTTCAAAATATAACTCCAAATTAATAGAAATTTATTTTATTGGATCAGAAATTAAATTATCTATATCATTTTAAAAAGTCAAATTATTTAAATTACGAGAAAAGAAATTTTTATTTGAAAAGTACACTCACTTCTCTTAAAAATTAAAACTTAGAAAAATAAATGAGTATTAAAAAATTATTTTCTCTTATTATTTAGCATTAAAACCCAATTACGATCTCAAATATAGATGGGAATAATCTACTTTAAAAATATATTCTTAAAAATGCATAACTATCCCTAAAATAATGCATTTTGAGATTCTAAATTAAATTTGCATGAAATGATAGATATGCACTCAAAGTATGATAACATGCATACAAATGGAATGTTATATGCCTTAATTTGCATTAATAATCATGTAATTGCATGTTAAGATTTCATGTCATCAGAACCTCAAGGATTTTTGTTAGGTGAGCTAGGAAATCATCAAAATGCTTCCCAAACACTAATAAATCACTTTAAATACTTCTACAGTATTTCCGAGAAAATCAACATACTACCATCATTAGGGTTGGGCGGTCCCGGTCAGAGTCAAGTTTTTGGCAGACCATTCAGTCCAAATCTGAATTCGGTCTCGATCTCGATCTCAGTCCACCTCGGTCACGGTTTGATTTGGTCTTAACTTCGGTCTCTCTTGACCATGATATGCGTACGTGAAAAGAGATAAATATATCAACGTCTATTAATAATAAAAATTTTATAGTCAGAAACCTTACTGATGATACTAACTGATTTGAAACAAAGAAGAAGAAAGCATAATAACATGAAAATTAGTTTGCATCTTCACCAAATTCTTCTTCATCAGTATCCGCTTCATCTTTTTTACCCTACGATTTTAAGGTCATCAAAATAGATGTAGTTCTTGGAGATAATTTTCCCCTTTTGTATGTTACGATCCCCTGTCCTAATGAGAAAAGACGTAATGATGGAGAGCTCGAAGCGCAAATTGAGAGAAATCCCTTTGCTAACATTGCAAGTCGTGGATATTTTTCAGACCCAATCTTACACCACCATTGTAGAGAATCAAGATGAGAACATTCAGTTTGAGAGTCATGCAGATAATCAAATATTTCATTAGATATTGGTTTTTCTAATAAGATGTTTATGTTCTTCTTCCTTTTGCACTTCGTCAATTCAACCATCATTTTGGAACAAGTTGTAGAAGTATTGGATAATGGCTCATTTTGTGAGCAAGCACTTGATATTGGCGGGGCAAGCATCAGTTGAAGCAAATGCTTCAAAGTCTTTGTGATATAATCTTTCTCATTAGCTGTAATATATTCAAATTTCAAAGGTGGATCTAGCATTGTAGCAATAGGAAAGATTGACTTTCT
The DNA here is from genome assembly GCA_024174645.1 of Lemna minuta. NCBI lineage: Eukaryota > Viridiplantae > Streptophyta > Magnoliopsida > Alismatales > Araceae > Lemna > Lemna minuta. Next base: position 16,605,253 of record CM044104.1, on the reverse strand, counting down.
TTTTACCTGTGGCTCGTATTTCATTAACTTTGTTTTCATCACAGTATATCCTCCTTTCAGTGCCATTGATTGCTCTATGCTCATTGGTCTTCCCCTCACACCTTTAGAAGGATTACCTAAGGCAACAATTGATGTGTTCAACTGATTTAACCAAAGATAAAAAATAGAAGTAACATTAAGCGAAGTAATGGCCTTTGATTGAGAAAACATCTCGGTGGCTTCCTGAAAAGCTAGAAGTTCATCTGCAAAAATCTTAAGAAGATCCCACTTTTCCGATATGATTAAAGAAATTCCTTTACCATCTTTAAGACAAGTTGTTGCCATTGCATTCAACACCTTCCTCTTGTCCCATACTGTCTTAATCATGACATCCGTCGAATTCCACCTAGTGGGGACATCTATGGATAATTAGTTTTTATTTGACATGTTATACCTCTCACATAATTTCTTGTACTGATGAGTTCTTTGTGGTGTGCTATTTGCCACAAGAACAAGTTTTTGAAGCCGATGAAGAATTGCCCCAAATGGTCTTTGTGAAGTAACTTATATGTCATCTTTTTCACACTCTTAATCACCCTCACTTTCTGAACATAATGAAGTCAATGATGAATTACCCAACTCTTTCAAGCCTCCTTTAACAACTAGGTTGAGAACATGGGCCATACATGGCACATGGAACTGCTTGGTGAATATCGATCCACTCTCACGTAATAAATTTTCCAAGCTTGCTGCCATGGTCTTGTTATTGCTAGCATTATCTGTTGTGATAGCAAAAACCAAAAAAAAATCATGTTTATAGATATAATATTGAAAATAATAAAGGTAAAATTCATGCATACTTACCTTTTGAGTGAGATCATACTCTTCTAACACATGGTGCACCACCTCTGCTAAAATTATCCCTTGATGTGATACACCCAACTCCTCAAAAACGAGCACTTTTTCATGAAGTCTCCACATATCATTAATCCAATGTATTGTGATCCCACATATTGCACATTATTTGTAGTTGTCCAAGTGTCTGTTGGAAGGGACACCCATACAATTGGTCGAAGTAATTCTCTTACCTTATCCCTTTCATCTTCAAATAGCTTCTCCATCCCTCGTCGTCCGGAATGGCAGCTAGGAATCCCTGCTTCACCTTGTACTAAGTAGTTGATATTTGGTTTTTAAATTGAGGATGATCAAGTAGTGTAAAAGCTGAATCTGTCTTAACAATTAAATCTATGCACTTTTTATTTGTCTGCTCTGAATTCCTGCCTAAAAATTTTGAAGTCTTTGAGAAATAGTCTGTTAAGGTATTAGGAGCATTTGATGGCCTTAGTTGCTTATAAATCTCAACATGAAACCTTTCCAAGTGATTCTATAACTTGATTGTGCTACTACTTCTATCCCTCTTCACCTTTATCTCTTTCAATGGGGTAGCTACCTTACAAATTTTGCAAAGATACTCATCGTCCGTGATCTTCGTGAAATGTACTAAGACTGGTTGATGTAGGATAATTTGAAATGGTGATATGTATGATGATTATGATATAATTATGAAGATATAATGGAAAATGAGTGATTTATAATATGAATATTTACTGATAATAATTAAGAAATAATCCTACAGATGAATGAAGGAGCTATGAATGATATCAAGTAGGAATGGGTGTAAGATTTAGGAAAGAAATCGTGGGAGGGTATCAGATTGAGAATATGAGGAATTAAACTAAATATTATTGAGTATATGAGGTAGGAGAGTGAGAATGGAAGACTGTATAATAGTGATAATGAGAATGGATGTGATGAGGAGAGGTATAAAAGAGAAGATAGCGTGGATAATGTAATGAATAAGAGGATTGAGGTGGAGAATAGTTAAGAAGGTTATTGGATGGGTTATAGAAATAGATCAGTGAAATTATGGGGATAAGGATACGGATATTGATAGGGTAGTAAGAGAGGGTAGGAGGAAGGAATGAATGATGACTGAATGTGAATGTGAAGGCGGGAATAATAGAAGAAGTGGTGAAACGGTTTATTCAAAGATAGGAATCAGAATAGATAAGGATGATGGATTGATTGTGGTTTACGAAGAGGAGAAGTAGGGATAATAGTTTGAAGGAAGAGAATAGATAGAGGGGGGATGCATCGAAGTTGGACTTATGATTTTAATAGACAAACTATTAATCTCAATATCGATGGAGAGAATGATTTACCTGAAAGAGGACGAGAAGAGATGCTTTCGGATTACACCAAATGACCCAGAATATCCATGAGATGCTTCAGACGTGATATGGATGAAAGTGGACAGAACGGGAGGGAGAAAAGAATAGGAAGATAGAATCGGAGTGAGAGATTGCGGGAGAGGAGAATGGATAACAGGAACACAGGAACACAAAGATAAAAAGTAACCAAGGAACGATTCATTCATCAATAAAATAACTGTTGTTTTCTTCTTACATTTTCCCTTTTATAGAGTAGAAGAAGAGGGAAATAGGATGAAAGGATGTGTCGTATTTGGTGGAGGCAATTACGGGTAGTTTCGTTCGCGGATAACTTCTTTTAGTGGGAAGAGGTCGTCCGCGCTGGCATGACAAAAGCTCCATTCGTAGGTGTTGACCCGCGGCTGTACCGCTCGTGGGGAATGAGTTATTCGACGATGATTAAGTGTTGACGCGTCAAGTTGACGTGTCGAAGTTGCAGACTTTTCTATTGCGACGGGGCAAAGAGGACTGACGATGTCTTGTACGTAGTCAAAGAGGACATCTTCTCCAGAGTGAGTTATCTTTTCATCATCTCTCGCGACGAGATCATGCAGTCTTTTGTCTGCTATATGTTCACCCGGACGAGGTAAGGAGATAATTCCGGTGAACGCGGGAAGAACATCGTGAAGGTGTTTACACTTTTCGTGAATCACTCCTTCGGATTCAAACGTGTCTGACGATGTATAAGCTTTGATGGCTTAACTTCGGGGAGGACATTCTGTTTCTTCTCAGACGGAGCTGTGGTCTCCAGTTGCTTTTCCAATAGGCAATGGACTTTTCCGCAGGATATAGTCCGTGAATTATTCCTGAACTCCTCCGAGAAAATGAAGAACGCGCTAGGCGCTCTCTTAGGTTCATTAGGATTCTTTTGCTGCTTTCCTTTTTCACCGAAAGCTTGCTTTTGGTTTTTCGCCGCTTCCGCTTCTTTAAGTTGTCGTGCGTCATACAAATTTGTTCAGGTCTTCGCTGTTGCAACATCGTGAAGGTAATGTGTGGTCGGTCAGTCAAAATCAGTCCGACGGGATGATCCACAGTGGGAACGGTGGTTACACGGTCGGTCAATAGTATTCAGACCAATCCTTTATGTTCTTCAGAAACCGTGGAGGTTCTTCTTGGTCTTTTCATGATTTTCACATCAAGAAGGAGAGAGGACGTGGAGTGCTTTTGGCTTACTGACAGTTTGTGGCAGTTTTTGGTAAGATATTGAATCGGTAGAGAGAACTCAGACTACCTCGTTAAGTTTAGTAAAAGCCGTGAGCCTCTCTTTGATGCAATTGTCAACATGGTCACCTTTAATACGTCATGACCTTGATATTCTTAAATTAGGAGACTTGAATTTATGTAGTCTCAATGTCTTCATTACTGTGGAAGGCTTGATGTGCGTTCAATGCTTCATAATGGTCTAGAATGACATGTATAAATTCGGCAATCTTTAGATAATTTCAGCAGCTTCGATAGAAATGAGGACGGCCATTTGATGGTCTTTTAGAGTATGTCTTCTTCTTCGTGGAGGCTACATGTGTCTTGAATATCCTGCTTTGATTTTAACCTTGAAGGTATTTAAATGGGAGATGGTGAGGACCTAATCTTGTGATTATCTCCCTCAATGATAGCTTCCTTCAGACTGGATATCAACATATAAATGTTCTTCATGGACTTTAGAAACCGTGAAGATCTTGGATGTGATTGTCCTCATTGTCACTTGAGTGAATCATGGTCTCAAAATTCTTCACTTATGAGGCTTCTTTGATGCTAATCGTGACTGTCTTCATTGATGGCAGGTCTCCCATGCTGATTATCAATACGTAGATGCATGGTTTTACTCATGCAAAAGCTTTGTTTTGAGGTAGATTCCAAAGATAATAATAATTAGATCTCTTCTAAGATTTCTATCTATGGGTGGTTTTCAAGAAAGAAGGGAGTTTGATAACAAAGAGATTCCTATTGATTTTCTTGAGATCAATACTCATAATTATACAAGGTACCTATGATATGGTGGTTATGGTTTGGATAATTAGGAACCTATATCAAGGTAAGAGGTGGTTGACTTGGTCTATTCAAAGAGTTCTAAGTATCTATGGATGAGGGTTTAATTTCTTTTGACCAAGTAAATCTTTGGATCAATATGTAAATGGAGGAGGAGGGAAGATAATTCCCTTTGGATCTACACTCTCTTTCAATGTTTTAGAGAGGCTTTCTTCATTCATTTAATGAATGGATAATTTCTCAAACATATGAATAAGGAGGATTATGCCATTTTGTTGCTGTTGAGAATGATTTCTCTTCCTTAGTGCATACCTAGGTTCACTTGGAACCCTTGTGTTCATGTGATGAGATAATTCTCCATCACTGGTAAGGTTTTTCTTCATTTTGAAGGGCTTATAACTGTAGCACTTGTAGGAAAAAATGTTGATGCATTGTTTGATTCAATCTAAAATAAAAAATATAGAATTAGTAAGCTATGATCATATATTTTTAGAGATCAATGTAAAATAAAATGTACCTCATCTCCAATTGATTCCATTGATGACAATCTAAAACACAGGTTAAAAATTAGATCTAAAAGGAAAAAATATTTAGAAACTAATATGGGCCATCCATAATGGATATTAGTATAATGCATATCAATATGATATTTAAATGATATTTCATACTTAGGAATGGAAACAAGATTAAATGATATTTAACACTTAGGAATGGAAACAAGATACTGAATTGATCAATCAGAATGATCACAACAGCAAAACAATAATATTGTAAAATACTCAATTATTTAGAAAAAAATGACAATCATTTTTTTTTGAAATAAAAAAATCAGATTAAAGGAGGAATAGAACAAAGAGTAACAATCTGCAATCGAATAGAACAAAGAGTAACAAATTGTTCGCATTCGATCTTTGGGAGCTTCCTTTGACCCTTTCTCTATCTTGATCTCCTCTCGATTTGAATGAAGAAAAAGATAGATAGAGACTAACAGCTTTAAATCCCAATACTCGATAAACATTCCTTAATCTCGACCGTGAAACCTTAGAGTCTCAGAGCCTCTCTCTCTCTCTCTCTCTCTATCTCTTCCCCCCCCCCCCTCTCTTTGTGAAGGGGAAATTGGGGAAAGGGGGAAATCAGCATATACTTCTCATGAACAGTGAACAATGCCATTTATGGCATATTTGGGTGAACACCAAGACAAGTCAAAAGACTTCACCTAGCCCTCTCACTTAACACGATGATACCAGCAAGAAAAATTCATCGTCTTGTACACCGGCAGTTCATCACTCTCTCTGATCGCTGACAAATCCTTGAGCTCGAAGATATCAGCGCTACAGAAGCTGGCGGCATCGTTGTCTTCTTCCTCCACTACAGAATTGTTGAATCCTCTCTCGTAGGTCGAGACGAGCTTCCTAGCTATATCGACATGCTTCCTTTGCTCCATGGAACTCTTCTGCTTCGTCGTATCCGATAAGAACATGAATAGTAGTTATAACCACCCATTTATTGTTCTTATTTAGCTTTATTAAACTCATGTATACACCATCCCCTCCATTATCTCTTGACTTGATGTGTAGACTATTAATGCATCAAAAAGATATTATGTTGCATGATCTTATTTTCAGGAACTATACAAAAGGAAGAGTAACAAGACCCTCCAAAATAGAAGGCATATTGGAATGTCCAAAGAAAAGAAATGAAGAATACAAGAGGATGGGCAGTAAGATCCTCCAAAATGGAAGTGCTTAATGGGCTTAATGGGCTGTCCAAGACAAGCAATTGCAAGCACAGTCAAACAGTATGAGCCCAGCCGAGGAGATTCTAGAGAATAAAAGAAGGAAAAAGCTCTTTCGGGAAGCTTCTTCTTCTTCCTTTTGTTAGCTTCTCCCCGACTCTCCTTCCTCTCCCTTTTTCTTTTTAGGTTGTTCTTTCTCTCTCCTAGGTTTTAGATTTCCTCCGACATTCTTCCCGTCGGAATGTAGTGTAAACAGTTAACGAAGTCTTCCTTTAATTTTAATCTTGTTATCCTTCTTCATCTTCCTCTTCCTGGCATCGTTTCTTTCCTTGATCTTCGCTTCACGTGCTCATTTTCCATTTCGCTTCCGCGCTTATTTTCTCCCTTACGTGCAATTTCTCTTCTTCATCCTTTTGTTTTTCTTCTCAGTCTCTTCTTGTCTCCCTCTACCTTTCCAACTCTTGATCTTCCTCTCATCTGATTCCTCTTACGCTCCTTAAATTTCTTTTTTTTCGTATTCTCGGTCACCGAAGCTTCATCGATTTCTCTCTTTCTTTCGTCTCTCTCTCTCTTCTTCATCAAAATTTTGGTTCTACCTGTTAAGGAAAACGCAGAAGCAGGTTCAGCCGCAGTCCCGGTTCAAGACAGCGGGCCGCAAGATTCAGATGAACCGGCCACTTAAGACACGTGGACCTATCACGTGTGAGTCCAAGAAACGGTCATAACCGTTTCTTGGACTCTTCTCTTTATAAAATACTGCACATTCTATTGTTGATGAATGCTTCTTGTATTCGATACCAAGATTAGGCGTATTCGTCTCTCTCTCCCTCTCTACTCCTCCTCCTCTTATCTTCCTCCTCACATTCCTCAATTTCTACATGGTATCAAAGCCTTCGGCGAGACAAGATCTTGACCATGGCCGCATCGTCGTCAAAAATCACAAAGTCTGAAGAAAGTAAAGCAATCACCATCGTGCCGGCTGGTGGACCTCATTCAATAGGACTTCATGTACCTATCAAACTTACGAGGGAAAACTTTCTTCTCTAGAAGACATAGATCTTCCTATTGCTTAACTACCACGATCTTGCTCACATCCTCACACATGATCCACCGATATCCACTCAGTTAGATGATCAAGGCAGAATCACTGTTAATCCAACATACCAAGTCTGGTGGCGCCAAGATCAGCAAGTTTTATCTCTAATAGTAACTTCTCTTTCGGAGTCGGTTTTGTCCTATGTGGTAGGCAAAAATACAGCCAAAGAAGCTTGATTAGCGCTCTCAAAACATTGCTCATCTACCAATCCATCACGTATCATTGATAACATGCTATATTTACATCATAAAACATGATTTTTCGTGCATATTAAAGCATAAATGATTTCATTTACATGCATGTTATCATATTTATATGTATTTTTCTATTATTCTCTTAAAAAGTCATTATAATCCCAAAATACTTTAATTTAGGGTTAATTTTTATAAATTAGAGTTTAATAATTTTGATAACCCATATTTTTCTAGAGATTATAACTGTTTTTAAAGTTAAAATAATAAGAGAAACAATTTTTATAAACATTCATTTTATTTTCTAAAGTTTAAAATCTTAATAAATGAATGTATTTTTTGAAATAATAATTTTAACTCTTATTATTTATTTAATTTGACCTTTTAGAATAATAGATAATTAAATTTTGGATCAAATGAAAGAAATTTGGATTAATTTGGAGTTATATATTAAAAAGATATGATTTTTTTACAATTTAGGAATCGGATTTTTTTAAACTCTTTTTCCTATTTTATTTTCGATTTTTAAACCTGTTTTAATAAATAAAAAAATAAATAAAAAATAAAAAAATAGGCGCGGGGCCCGCCTGGATGCGACGTGGCACGCAAGGCCACGTGGCAGCGCCACGCGGACCCGCGCAGCGCCTACGTGGCGCGATATATATTTAATATAATTTATTTACTATATATAGATAAAGAGGTCTTCAGCCTTTGCTATAGGGAAGGGTTATTAACCCTTTAAATCGTCGGGTCTTATAAACCCGACGATTCCCTTTTGTTTTTGCCGTGTGGGACTAAATCCCATGCTTTACTTACCTTTCAGGTGACGTGGCGCGACGATAGGCGTTGGATCTCGTGGACGGACGATTGACACACGTCGATCGCGTGGAGCGCAGACCACCAAATCACATCAAGCGCACGTGCTTAATTGAAAGGATTATAACGGCCGAGATTTAATCGTGCGGGGCGCATCTCGACCATCAGATCAAGATCGAAGGGGCGAAATTGAAGGCGTTTTATAACGTTTCTCTAACGATCACATCTGGACCGTCCATCGCGATCGGACGGCTACGATATTTTCGAAACGGTCCACGATGGACCGTTCCATCGTAACCGTCGATCGAAATGATCGGACGATTACGAAATTTCGTCCTATAAAACGATGTGTTCTTCACGTTTGTAAGCATCCGAGTTTGAGATTCAATCTAATTGACTGTCAAGACACCTCTATCTCTCATTTCTCTCGAGTTCTTCCTCTTCCTCTTTCAATTCCGCGTCCACGGAGGGGTAGAAGTCGAGATTTGGTGGAAAATTGAGGAAGAAATCGACGCTTGAAGCTCACGTTCGCGTTCTTCACGTTTTTGGTGATTAATCGGCTTAATCACCTCGTTTCGATCACTAATTGGGTTTAGTGGAAGCGGTTTTTCCTTAATTACCTCCCTATCATGTTTAATTTGTGTTTAGATTAGGATTTGCACTTTAATTTTGTTAAATTTCATCAAAAATCACGATTTCGATCGTCCGAAATTTCTCTCCACTTCGAATCTTGATTTCTCTGCAAATTTGAGTTCAAATTCAACGATTTTTGATTCCGTGGAATCGATTTGAAGTCTTCTTTCTAAAAATACCATTTTCCCCAATTTCTGCCATCAATTTCTCGTCCGATTTGATCAAATTTGAAGATTACGTCAAGAAATTCCTTAATTCCTCCCGGCGCTACGATTTCAACTCCGATCGAAGTTTAATCTCCTCCCGGCGCTACGCTTGCGGGGGGGTGTTAAGGAAAACGCAGAAGCCGGTTCAGCCGCAGTCCCGGTTCAAGACAGCGGGCCGCGAGTTTCAGATGAACCGGCCACTTAAGACACGTGGACCTATCACTCTTCTCTTTATAAAATACCGCACATTCTATTGTTGATGAATGCTTCTTGTATTCGATACCAAGATTAGGCGTATTCGTCTCTCTCTCCCTCTTTACTCCTCCTCCTCTTATCTTCCTCCTCACATTCCTCAATTTCTACACTACCTTCCTCTAACTTCGGTTCGCATCTCCCTCTACCTCTCCTGAAATCTCCCATTCTCTCTCGTTCTATCGTTCTCTCCGATTTTAGTTTTATCTCCTCTCCTCTCCTCTCCTACTCTCCCAAAATTTCTCTCTCGGTATTCTTTTTCTCTCTCACATTGTGACCTCGACCCCTCGTGCTCACCTTCCACAGTTCACTCTCTCTCCCTATCTAACTCTCTTCGCATTCTCTTCTCTAGATAGCATTCTCGTATCCTCTCCATTTTTTCTTTCTCAACTTCTCTCATTTATTCCGTTGCGACCCCCGTCTCCATTTTATTTTCCCCCGAAATTGTCGCTTTGTATTCCGTTTTATCTCTTCCAATTCCTCTCCCCAGTTCCGTCTTCTTTGTTTTCTCCCTTTTTTCTTGAGTTTCGATTTCATCTCCCTCTCCCGAAATTTCCTCAACCATTGTTCTATCGTTCTCCTTCAATCCCGTTTCTTTTTCGTATCTTTTTCGTTCACAATCTATCTTCTTCTTCCTTTCTCTCTCTTCTATCCCCTCTCTTCTCCTCTCAAATTTCGTCTTCTTCCGATTGATTTTCCAGCTGAATCCCTTTCTATCTATCTCTCTCGCTACCTCTCTCTCTCTCGTGATCTTTTCTCTCTCCTACATTTTCTTCTTCCCTCCCATCTCGTTCTCTCCTTTCCGTCCAATTTTTCCGCTAAATCTCTCTCTAAAACCCGCTGTTTTGTTCTTCTCTCTCCCTCAGTTTTTCTCTCTCTCACACGATCTCACTTCCGCTATCTAGTTTTTTATTTCTGTTTCTTTCTTTTCGCTTACAGCCATTCAATTTCTCTTCCTCCTTTCACCTCTTCCGATTCTACTTCCACCCTATTATCGTTCCCAAAAAAAAATTACATTCACGCGTTCTCTCACTCTTAGTTTTCTCTCTCTCACTGTGCGCACCCTCCTTCGCACACGTTTTCCAGCATCCGCATCTCTCTCTCTCTCTCTCGCTACTTTCGATTTCCTCCTGCTCTCTCCGATTTTCTCTTTCCCTCTTCCTCTTTTCCGATTTCGTCAATTCCGTCACTTGCTTCTCTCTTTCTTCTGCTTCTCTCCCTCTCTCTTGCAATCTCATTCTTTTTCGAATACCCCCTCACACACTCTCCGTCAGTTGCTTCCTCTTTCTCCCTCTAAATTTCTCTTCCTCTCTCTTACCGCTCACTCGCAATCTGCATTTCTCTCTAGCGTTCTCTCTCTCGTCCTACCTCTTAATTTTCTTTTCTCTCCCTAATTGGCTCTCTCCTAATTTTCTCCCTCTTTCGCTCTCTCTCTTCCTCCCGCACTCTTGCTTCTCTCTCCTAATCTTCCCTCACGGTCAATCTCTCCTTTCTCCCGCTCAATTATTCCAGCCGCCCTTCTTCCTGCATTTTAATTTCCACTCTCCTTCATCCCTCTCTTATTTCCGATTTTGTCACTCTCTTTCAGTCAATATTTCCTCTTATTTCACTGCTATTTCAATCCAATCTTTCCTCTCTTTCAGGTCTTCCAATCCTGATATTTCTCTCTTTCTCTTATCACTCTCCCTCTCACTCTCTCTCATTCTAGATCTAGCTCCCTCTCTAACTCCCTCTCTCTTACTACTCTTCCCTCCTGTTTGCCCAACTTCTCATCTCATTCTCTCTTTCTCCTTCCCCCTCTTATTTCTTTTCTTTCTACATGGTTTAGATTTCCTTAGTTAGTCATTCCAATACCTTCTTTGTACGCTGAATCCAAGATCGTTGCCACTGTAGGTTTACTTAAATCGCCCATTAAAACTCCTTCTCACGGTCAACTCGAAGAGTTAACCACCAATCCTTCATCATCACCCTCATCTCTACTTCTATTATTGATATTGTCGTGCCCTAGAATCCTTGTGGATCGACGTAGAAAGCTATACGCCTTTATTAGCTCCATCCGGACTTAGTTTTCTCAAGTATAAATAGTATATTTGTAGGGCTTAAACACACGACGACTTGAGCCTATCAGTATCCTCCCTAACCCTAATTGCATCAGACTTAGAAAATAAAGCCTATCTTCTTTCGTGAACCTCACGGATCTCTCGAGAGCTGGTTTCTTGAGACAAGATCGCAAGAACGGCAGTGTAGAAGATCTTCTAGTCTCGTCTCCTCCTTTGGAAGCCACAGTAGAGAGCTTCATCTTTGGAGAGAAGAGAGAATTCAGAAAGCCGGCAATTCATGCTTCGGGTGAGAGTGGGGATTTATAGTCTTTGGTGTCTGATCTAGCTTTCTCTTGACGTGAAGTTTCATCGGGGAACGCGGGGAAGATGAGGTGAATATCGAGAAAGGTCTCTCCTGCATTTGATTGAGGTTCACCGAGAGTTTATCTTAAGAGCCCAAACCCTTGATTAGTTCCTCATTTACCCGCTAGAGCAAGAAAGAGTTGAGAGAGAGAGAGAGAGTGGTCTACAAATGACAGCTCGCTTCCATCAAGAAGACCACCCAAATTTTTTCGCAGGCCTCACCCTCTGAGACCCAACGGCTTCCCCCCTAGCTATTCCCTCTCCATCTCCGTGATAACTTATACTCCATCCTCTCTCTTCTTCCTCACTCCACCTTAGGCCCCGAGAGAAAGATAAACGACACACGAGAGCGGAGAGCGGAATGAAAAATTCAAAAAAATTTTGAATTGAAAAAAAAATGTGAGGAATGGCGATGAAAGAAGCGTTCAGATGCGGAAACCGCCCAGGTTACCGAGATGTGGAATGGAAGAAGAGTTCAGATGGTATACCTGGCGCCAGTAATCGACGGCAGTGAGAGAACGAAGAATCAAGATTCCTGGTTAGATTTCGCCCTCTTCTTGGCTAGCGAAGAGACTAGAGATGCGGTTAGAGATGTCGAGAATGAGGAGAGAGAAGACACTGATTCTCTCTTTGGTCCAAGACTGAAGAGAGAATGAGGACCGGACCGAAACTGGACTGAGACCAGTCTGGCCCATTTTGTGGGGCTGAAGGTCTTGGTTCGGTCCAGTTGACCGATAGTCGGTTGGCCTTTGGCCTTCCCTAACATTCATGCACTTGTAAAAAGTGGTAGGGGCATTATATAACCAAAGTTGCACCCATCAAAAAGAAAATATGCAAAAGGACATGTAAACGTCATCTTCTCCTAATCTTTAGGGTGAATGGCCAATCTGTCAAAGATTTAGTTAATGAATGATAAAGGAAATTGATCCTTCTTCATCTCAACATTCAACTTCTGATAGTTGATGCACTCTTTCTACTTTATTGGTACATGTGTTTGGATTTCCTTGCCTTTATGATAAATGGTTATGGTAAATCTTGCTTTCTTGGGAACTACATGCACTTGGTTAACTCACTTTCATGTGTTCGCCCACCTTTTTAACTACTTCTACTTTTTCCCAATCAATAATGGTCTTCCTAAAATAATAGGGGCTTCGCTAACTGACGAGTCGTTTTCGTGCGTCATTAAAACACAAAAACGTTGGTCAAACAAAATTTATAAAACCGAACTCACAAAGATAAGATATAAAATCAAGTAATGTGTAAGTATCCGGTCGATCCACAGAGAGCAGGGTTGACTTTAATCGTAGAGTTGACTTGGTCAAACTTAGGTTTAAAAGGGGTTTTAAACAAGTAAAAATAAGAATTAATGAGTGGAAATGATATAAATAGACCTAATAAGAAGTTTTAAGAATTCAAATCTCGGATTTGAGAGAGAAAAGTCAAAAGTCAAAGTCAAAGCGTTGACTTTGACCAACAGTAGGTGTACTGTAAAATGAGAGAACCAAAAAGAGTCAGAAGATTACGAAAATTAAATATTTGGAAACTAGAGAAAAAATGGAATTTATTGGTAGATAATTCGTGATTTTTGATTCTAAAGAGACCAGAGGAATCTAAAGAGACCAAAATTATCGAATTCTGATTTGTAAATTGAAAGTAATTGACCCCGAAAGTCAACATTTGACTTCTGATGAAAGATGAACAGTCCTCGGTCAAACGTCAAATTGAGGGTCAAATAAACTCGGAATTCGATGAATTTGCTATCCACGGAAAGCTGATGAAAATAGAAATTTAAAGAAACCAAAATCAAGTTATTTGGAATTATAATCAGAAAGATATCCTATTTTCAAAATCAGCAATTTTTTGGACTAATAATTAGGAAAAATGAAGAACACTGTGAACTACTTTGCAAAATTAAAGATCTAAACCTAATAAAAATACACATTACCTCTTGATAATCGATCGAATCTCACTACTAACCCGATTGCCGTAAGAATGGGGCCTCAATTCTCGTGGATTGAAGCGAATTTGCTCGGATTCTTCCTCGTGGACATTCGGAATTCAAGGGGAAAATTCAATGAAATCAAGAGATGAAATCGTGATTATCATGCTTCAATGGATGCGTCTCTACACACTTGGAAGCAGAGGATCACGAGAACTTAAGACCTTCCTCGAAATTCACTTAATTTCTTCACGAATCGATCAAAAGTTGAAGAACAATGAAGAACTACATGGGTTTTTAAAGGGGAAATTAGCCCAAAAATCGTGGGCAGTTGACGCGTTCATGGGAGCGGATTTGAGGCGTCGTGGGAGTGGTTTCCATTGGGCGGTGCTGTGGCATCAAATCCGCGCTGAATCCGCCCCGATTGAGAGGTGAATTAGCCTCAAATTAGCTTCAAAATAGGCCACGATCGGGCCACGATCGCACCGCGATTAGGCCACGATCGTGCGTCGATCGTGATCCTGGATCTCAGTCGGCCGCCGTCTGATCCCGTGGAGGTGATTGCACGACGAAAGCTTCACGATTGCTGCTCGATCGCGCCGCGATCGCGGTTCGATCGGACCGCGATCGTGGAGTTCTTCACGAAACGTCTAGACTGTCCGATGGAGCTCGCAACTTTGATGAAGATCGGACGTTTCAGAGAAGTCCACGCATCGCCAAGGTGAGATGAAGATCGTGGCCCTCTAATGGAGATCGTGTGGTCGTAAAGTGTCTGCGCAATGCTCCCGATCGCGATCTTTCGCGATCGTCCACTAGGTGCTTCCGATGGCAAGAGATCACGTCCGCCCGATGAAGATCTGATCAACACCACGAGCCACCACGATCAAATCGCGATTGGCATCGAATGCTTCTGGCGCCACCATGTGTCACCAGGTGAGCCGTCGATCGTCTCCACTTATTCAGGTATTAGTGCAAGTGCATTGATTAATGATCCCGTGGACTTGGGTTCACGCTATTGACGTGTTTTAAATGACGCGATTAGGATCCAATGGACGCCTTGTCTCCACGTCACCTGCAAAAGAAAAACCGTGTGGGAACATAGTCCCACACGGAGGAAATAATGGGAGAGGACGCGGTTAAATAGGGGAGCCCCTATGTATATCAATTGCGTAACCGCCCCCCCCCCCCTATTACCAAGGCCCACTATACCTGTGGGCCCTCCACCTGCCAGCCTACCTGCCACGTGGCGCCCCTCACAGGTGTCCGCGTGGGCCCGTCCGCGTGGCCTCCTGCCACGCGTCAGCACCACTTGCGCCTCGGGCGGGCCACTCGGGCTCTGCCACGTGGCCTCAGTGCCACGTCGCACCTCGAGGTGGTCTCGCGTGCCACGTCAGCCGCCGCTCGCCACGTCACCCTGCAGGTAAATAAATCCCCTTTTTTTCCCGATTTTAATAATGAAAATATAAATAAAAATCAAATAAAAAAATAAAAAAAGGCATAAAACTTCAGAAATTCATAATTTAAGATCTACAACTGCTTTTTAATCCAAATTTTCTCCATTGGATCACAAATTCTTTTCTTTTTAATATCATGTCATTTAAAATATATTTTGAAAGAAGAAATCAAGATGAATTAAAATTTACTTAAATCATTTCTCATTAAACATTCTAAATCATAAATTCATCCTAAAATTATCCTTCCAAACATTTACTAAAGTAAAAAAAAATCATTCAATAACAGAGATTAACTTCTATTAATTTAAACAAAAGATTAATCATCTATTAAGCATGAAATTATCCATAATTTATGCATAAATATCAACTTTAGTGAAATGACATGCCAATGGAGAAATTCCTAAAAAGTATGATAATATACATTATATTCACATAAAATAGGCATGAATATGAGTTAATTAGGATAAGAATTCAAGTTATAAATGCATGTTATCACTAACCACCTTCATTATCTTCATGTCCACCACTAAAAAAAGTCCATCGGGTACTAAGAATAACTTTATATAACAAGTTTAAATTCCCCTATATAATAAAAATCAAATATCACATTAGGAAGAATGGTAATACTAGCTCTAGTGTCTTACAAGGATCTAAGAAAGGTTATACCTCCTATTTCACTATGACGAATCGAGACCACGAGATCATTGAAAACACATGCTTAAGAGTCAAAATTAATACCAAACTCACCAATTTTATCAAATAATCACGAATTAAGGGGTATCGCGGTGAATAAGGGTCGAATCCACAGGGAATTAAGGTAATTTTGAGGGATATTTTGAAATTCAATAAAATCGGACGCTGAAATGTGGATAGAAATTAGGCAATTTGATATTTTTGGAAAGAAGACTTGAAGACGAATCCACAGAATCAAAAATCACTGAATTTTGATCACGGTTCGCGGAGAAATCATCAAATGAACAAGAGGGAAATTTCTGAAAAATAAAATCGTGAAAAGCCAAAATTGAAATTGAAATTGACTAAAATTATGATTGAAAATTGAAATCTAAAGCTATACAAAGGAATATTAGGATGTAACATGACTCCAAACCCAAGATTGCATTCTAATTGATCCAATTAGTTGCCGGATCAAATACTTTTCATTCCAAATTCAAAAACACAATCGTTGATGTTCAAGCATCGATTTCTTTCTATTCCCTCAATGAAATCTCACTCTCAAGCACTCTGTTGATGCAGAAATACATCTAGAAGCAATTGAAAGCAAGACATTCAAGGGATTTGGTATCTAAACAATTCGATTACTCGAATTGCCCTGGAATGCTTTACAATGTCGAAGAAAACCTCTATTTATAGGGTGAATTGGGCATAATCATTCGATAGTCAGTTAATCATCGATCAACGGCTCTGATGAAACGCAGAGATGGGAATCGTTAAATTTAAGTCGTGACCGTTGGATCTCCAATGGATCGGTGAGATTTCACCATGTTGTGTGCATTATAAGTAACGCATCAAACGCCTTTCGTTAGATCTTGATTGGACGCTCAGATGCGTTTTCGTCGGTTTTAATCTCAGCCGCTATAACTCCTCAGATCAATGGCTGAGATTAAATCGTTTTAAAAACGATTGGCTGACGAATAAAAATGTGCCACGTACCCCCCCCCCCCTCGCCATAAGTGACGATCAACATTCACGATAAGACGCACAATCAGACACTCCTGATTGTGCAATGTCACCTACGCACTTATAAAAATTGATTTTAAATTAGAAAAATCGATTTTTAATTAAAAAAATTATAAAAATCCTGAAAAATTGATTAAAAATTCAGAAAAATTTAGGAAAAATCTGAAAAAATCCCTAAAAATGAGAAAATTCATCAGTTTCAAAATATAACTTCAAATTAATCCGAATTTATTTCATTGGATCAGAAATCAAATTATCTATCATTCTATTAAGTCAAACTTAATAAATAACAAGAGATTAAATTTCTATTTAAAAAATACACTCATTTCTTTTATATTTTTAAACTTAGAAAATTATATGAGTGTATATAACATGATTTCTCTTATTATTTAACATTAAAACTAATTATAATCTCAAGTAAAGATGAGTTAGGAAATTATTTATCCTAAATTCATCATAATTAACCCTAAATTAATGTATTTTGAGATTATAATGACTTTTTATTGAATGATAGATAAATACTAAAAGAATATGATAAGATGCACAGGAATGGAAGTTTTTATGTCTTAATATGCATGAATAATCATCTATTATCATGTCTAATAAGCATATTATCACACTATTGACTGTAGTTGGCTCAATTGGATTCTCTTTTGTTTCCTCTAGGGTGTGAAAATGCCTTTATGAAATTTTGTATAAGATGGTATATGTTAAGCATCAACTCATGGAATGGTAATGGTGAATTTCTTGAAGGCTTTAGTAGGCAATCATAACATTCACCTGCCTTGGCTTTGGGATGGTTCAATGCTTGAGGATGAGGCATAGAAGGCTTGTATACATTTAGATTTAGCTTCGCCCTTGTCTAATCATCCTTATCCTCAAAAGTACCATTTAGCTCAAATACTATCATAAGATTTTCCTCATCCTACTTAGCATTGGTTGAGCCATTATGACTAATATGATACTTGTAAGGGTTTGGTAAGTTCTTGCCACTTTTAAGGCTTGATATGGCTAGTGCTATCTCCACTAGCTCTTCATTAGCATAAACATGATTGCCCTAGATTCCTACAGTTTCTAGAAAGTTGAGAAGGTATTGGATAGAAAATGTGACTTACTTATCCTTGTTATGATTACTTGATACCATAACATGTGTTTTCACAGTGTCTTGAATGTCTTCCCCTTGGGAGTTCATCTTGGTCATTTGCTCTACTAGTTGCAAAATTACCCCAAAATTAGAATGGATGTTGGTCAGTTTTGTTATGAAGCTGGTGGTGGATATTATGTGGACTTCAAGACAATCACATATTCCTGTCTCATTAATATTCATAGAAATAAAATTTATTCATTGTTTTTATATAGGGATATTTGCAATTAGGCCCATGAGCATATGCAATGACTAAGAGAATTAGGATGAGATCACAATACAAACAATCGTTAATCTCTACACATATGTTCCAAACATTCTTATTCGATGGATATTTGAGAAGGACATTAAAATTTTAATGAGTAAGAATGTTTGATTCAACTCTTACAATGAGTAAGACTGATCTTGTGGCCATCTATGTGGAGACACTTAGGATAGATAGTAGGTGATCTTTAGAGGAAGATTTCATATAATTGATCCTTATGAATCCTTGAAAAGTATTATACCTAACTTTTAATTAGGTAGATTCATGAAATAGTTTTGTTTTTTTATTCTTTGACTAGAGATACTAAGGACATCTTGTGGATGGATGATTATGTTTCAACTATGACTTATGACTCCTACCCAGGGGATCAAGTTTTATATATTGGATACAACATGAAGTCCTTGAAGATGATTGTGTGGGCAAGATAAGATCCTTTACTTTGATTTTAGGAGATTGACCCAAGGAATGAGATGCAATCAAATCCTTGTCCAAGATAGTGGAAATAGTGAAGAAGGTGTTCACAATGATTTCGTATGACGGGAACAAGTGATGAGATACATAGACCTATATGGTCAAACACATAGGGTCCAACGATGTTGGTGGATATAGACATAATTATGAGTGTTCTTCTGAAAAGTTCGCATACTTAGTGTATATAAATAAGGGGAGAACGAATACAAGTTAAGGTACCCATAAAAACTTTGTGGAAACTCTCTTCATTGTTCTCTTTTTCTCTTGGTGACGAGCGTCGAAGAGAAATTCAATTATTCAAAAATCGTGTGAATACTATTAAAGGTTGGACACCTAGCTTTAAGAACTCCTTCAATGAACCCTGTGCATGTTAACTTTGATATGTACTGGATGATAGGATCTTTTTTTCTTTGTGTATCAATGTTTTGAATGTTCAATTCAATGTATTCCACTAAATTTGATGTTTTGATTGAAAAATTTGTGAGCCAATTGAACATTAGATCCCACCAGTTAGAGCATAGGATGGCTTGGCTGGGATATAAGTTGGCTGCCTTGCGCTCACAGAAGGTTGTGGATTTGGCTGCCTTGTCTTTACATATGGTAGTGGCTATGGTTGTGGGACTCACTATTGATCGATACCAAAGGTTTTCGAAGGGTATGTTTGCCTTGTGTTCCTCTGTAATTAATCGAGTGAAGATGATGATTATAATAACCTTAGTAACTATAATAATTGATGAATACATTTTTTTTCATATTTGACTCATTATTCTTCAATGATTTTAAGGCATAATTCACATCAATATTACACATGTTATCATGTTTTGGTGAAATTTTCACTTATCATATCATTCATAAGCTAAATTTGCATTAAATTTTAGTTAAAACTATGTATAATTAATGCTTGTTCTCTTTCATGGACATAAATAAATTAATTGTGTGTGCATGGGTTTCATGATTGTAGACTATTAATGAAGAACGACAGGGACTAAAACAAGAAGGAAATAAGTGATTTTCAATAAAGATTTAATTATTTTCTCTTACTTATATTTTAATTTCAAGATACGAATAAGAAGAAGACAAAAAACGAACAAAATAGCAAAATTTTAATTCGAAAAGGAATTTTCTATGAAAAGATATGAATATTTTAAGTTTAAGGGGTTTTATAAAATTATCCTTTTTTCATAATTTATGTAAATATTTTAGAATTTTTCTAATGTTTTTTTCTAGTTTATTAAACTTTTAAGGTTTTTCTAGGAATTAAAAATGAGAAAATAAGGGTTTATTTGTGAGTGTTGATGTGACGTGTTGACGTGGACACCAAGCATGAAGGTAGCTTAATCTTGATCAAGCTTAATCAAATGGCTATGATGAAATCAACTGCTTATTAAGGAATTTTCAATGGCCATAGATGTTCCAAACTGAAATCGTGATATCTGATGATCCTAATAGAGTTAGGAGCTGAAATTTTGTGGGCATGATTGACATTTTATGCTCTTGATCCAAAATTGGTTGATTTAAATTTTGATTTAAAAATTAGGTTTTTTTGAACATTTCTTTGGGTACTACTAGTGTTAGTTTGCTAAAGGAAAGAGGGACTTGATTGATCATTTGTCATATACCAAACATTATTTGTGTTGAGTTACTTCTCTTTTCTATTTATTTATCATATTTATTTCTCCTTTATATTCATTCTTTGTCTCCATATTGGCTCTTTTCTCTTTTCTATTCATCTATTATAACTTGGATGCAAGCTGTCAAGTCCAAGCAAGATGTATGAGCTCTCGATGGGTTGACTGATTTAAGAGCATCACTAGAGTGACTTTTTTTATCACGAATCTTTATATTACAAAATTTTTCTTTTGATCTTTTCTATTTTCTGCATTTTCTCAATTGATGATATTTTCAACCCTAAATTACATTTCCGTCATTCGATCAAGAATTTTTTTATCTTTGATAGGAGATCAAAGGTTTTTTTATCAATTCATCTCATCTTCCATATACATCTTTCTTTTTAATTGATCATTTTTGCTTTCTTAATCTAAAAATAAAAAAGTAATCCTTCATTGCAATCTTTTAACTATCTTCCCTGTGGGTTCACTCTTGACTCGCCACTATTCTAAATTTTAAGATCAACTTAAAGAGTTGATTAAAATTTTTGATACATGATTTTACTTGTTTGACAAGCTTGATTTTAAGCTTATCAAGAATCTAGATACATGCTCAAGTAGTAAGGACTACCCTTTTGGCTCAAACCTAGTTGAGTATACATTCCTTGCCCCTAAATGACCATAACTAAAATATCTAGCTCAATATGATCAAGTCTCAA
Organism: Lemna minuta; assembly: GCA_024174645.1. NCBI lineage: Eukaryota > Viridiplantae > Streptophyta > Magnoliopsida > Alismatales > Araceae > Lemna > Lemna minuta. The sequence goes on along the minus strand of CM044104.1, from coordinate 16,584,390 downwards.
GCAATGAGATGTGTCTTGCAAAATCACAGCGGCGGGTACTTTAAAATTGTTTCGAATGTTAAGATGATCTAGTAGTAGGTTTCGAGCCTTTACCCTTTTATTGATTTTTTACCAATTTTTACCAACTATTTTTACCAACTTGGCATCTATCATATGAACTCTAAGCACAACAACCCTCGGCTATGTTGCATTATGATGGCTATCTCACCCATTGTATCAATTAACTCCACAACAATGTCCTCATATTTCTTCATAAAGGTTCCATGGTTTGTTGCATCTAATACGTACCTATCGTGTTTAAGCTCATGATTAGAAACACCATGGTGACGACACTCCCTGTTGAGGTCTTTCCATATCTCAAGGGCTTCATGAAAGGTTTCACTTAGTCTCGATATGAATTCACAGATGACTTTCTAATAGAAGTTGTTTTTCCTATGCATTTATTTTCTACAAATTTCTTCGTTCATTTAGCTTAGGAGGTAAAATTTTTGCCTAACTTTACAAACCTATCTTTGGCTCTAGCTCAAAGTGTAAGGGGATAGAGTTTTATTTTCATCACATCTAGAGGGACATTATGTACTTGGTGAATCTTACATACTTGGTGATGGCAAGCGAGGCTCGTCTCCATCAGCTCATGAGACATCGACAACATGAGTTCAGCCTAACCGACGTGTGAAGATGAAGAAGCTTGGCTTTAGCTCCATGGCTTGACCCTTTGGGATCTCACCCATCTTGCCATGACATCAGGCTAAATTCATCTTGTCTTCCCCTCCTTTTGCTTTGTTATTTCATTCTCTAAAACTTAAGGGCCCTATGTGTTTTAGTGGGCCCATTTATCCCCTCTTCCCCTTATTTGGGTTCATGGGGCCTTCTTTTTGGGCCCCAAAGAGCCCTTAGACTCATGTATGTCTTTGTTTTGGGGCCTTTCCTTTGGTTTGGGCCTCAAGTGGGCTTTCCCAACCTTAGGCCCATTATGGGCCCTATATAACGGAGGGAGGACCCCAAACGAGAGAGGGAGAAGGAAGGGGAGGACGTCTGAGGGAGGGAACTGCCTGCGCCCGCCAACGGGGTCATTACCCATTGGCCTACTCACTTCCTTCCAACGACCGCCACCAGCACCTTCGTCCCAAAGCTTACTTGGGAGCGCCACTCACGCTGCATGCGCGACAATCAGCAGCCCTCTACGATGTCAACCTCTCCCATATGAGCTGTCTAGAATCGTCACCCCGTCTCTTGGCAGCAATCTCGATCAGTGCCTAAATTAGTTATTAGAGAAGGGAGAGAAGGGAGAAGAGAGGGATGAGAAGAGGAGAAGAGTAAGAGGGGGTGGAGGCTTCAATATGCTTCGGAAGGAATCCTGTCGCCTATCCTATGTGCAAGTCCATTCCCTTTCTGCGACTCTCTCTCTCTCTCTCTCGCCCTTTTCCCTTGTTCGTGACCGGACCCCCGTCGTCCCATTGAAGCCGGCCCAGGAATTTCCATTGTCGTCCTCGTAGCCCTCGACGCCGTCAATCGTGACTGCACACCGATGCGAGTTAAGCTACGCGGTTTGGTCGAGGTCAGGAGTTGGTGTTGTCGAGTGGGAGAATCACCATCAACCGCTGGGAGGGATTCACTTGTTGGCTTTGAAAAGCCTCTATCAACTTCAGAAAATACATTCGGGAGATAGAGTGAGATAGGAATGTAGAGAAGCAGGAAGAACTCTATTCATTTGATATGTTTGGTTCATACATATGGAGCCCTTTATATAGGGCAGCCATTCACACAAGAAGAGAGGGGGTTACAGGTAACGCCTAACACGGGTAACGCTGGCTGATATAACGCTTGCACGTTTTCTTCCAAAAAAAAGGTAATGGTCTGCTGGGCAAAACACCATGCAAAGCTGAGATAGCTCAACATCACCATTGACCGCCGCCAATCAGGAGAACACTGAACCCAAATAGTTCTTGGGTTTCGAAGAGCTACGCTTCCTATTTGTGAATCTCATCGAAGGTCAACCAAAGAAGGGCATTAGCGACTACAGCCAAAGACACCATCTTCGCCTGTTTCCCTCCCTCGCTTGATCATTGGAAGATGCCACAGTTGTCTTCGTCCCACGGCTGGGATGTTTCACGCCGCTTTGACTGTCGGAAGAGTAGCCCTCTGTGACGCCTTCATCGTCCGTATTAAATCATATAATCAAAGACTCTCCCCATCTGGTTCAAACCGTGAATCCGGCTCACAAGAGAAACCGGTTCTCGGAAGTTAGTAACTCGCGTAACAACTGCTAGTTTAGACGCTCGACGTGGACCAATCAACGAACACCAGCACCAGCTTCATCACAAGGTAATTAAAGGCACCGATGTCTCCCGATTGTTCTAATTGTCTTCTCCTACAATTCTAATGTCTATATAAACCCCAAATGCCGTAACAACAAGACATGGAATAGAAATCTCAAGAAACATATTTGCTATTGTGAGAATCTCACGATCTCTCTCTTCTCGGCCTCTTTCCCTCTCTTCTTCCAACCTTCTGTTTCTCAAGAATAGAACATTCTCTCCGTTCTTTCATGGGATCAGAGCTGACAGCTACGCAACATTAAACAAGAAATGGTAGAACATCTTGGAAAGCTGCCTATCGACACAACATCTTCACAAAAAATCACCATTGCTGACATCAATCCCTCAGGTTTGATTGTCTCTCTTAAACTCACGAGAGACAATTTTTTGCTATGGCGCACACAGATCTTGCCATTTCTTGCTGCCTATGACGTAATGGATCATATAGAACAAGATCCTCCAGAAATGTCCAATTTGAATAAAGATGGACAGACTGGTATGCATCCAGCGTATAAAACCTAGTTCAAAACAGATAAGGTAGTTCTGGCCATTATTAATTCATCACTCACAGAATCTACTATGCCGATTGTAGTTGGCAAAGAAAATGCAAAGGAAGCTTGGGAAACAATTATTCAAAATTTTGCAGGGAAATCACAGTCAAGAATTATGGAGCTTCAAACAAGATTGCATAATCTACGGAAAAGCTCAATGACAATGGAGACATATGTACAAACTGTTAGAATTCTCGAAGATGAACTCCGAGCTAATGTCAGCAACATAAACATGCATGATCTTTCTTTTGCACTACTCAGAGGTTTAGATCAGCAATATAATGCATTTATGCATCCACAAGTCAACTACTTCACACACTGACATTTGATGATGTTGTGGCAAATCTTGTCACCTTTGATTCACATTTAGCTAGACAAAACACCGATCATAACACAAGTGAATTCCCTCCATCTTCTAATTACACTCAAACCAACAATCAAGATCAGAGAAATAATCAAGGAAGGAGAAACAATCGTGGTAGAGGTGGTGGATAGAAAACTGTGCCTCGATGCCAGCTCTACTTCAAGCAAGGACATAGAGTAATCAACTGTTATGAACGATTTAATAAAAACTTACAACAATCAAGAAATACACAACCATAGGCTCATCTCACAAATACAAGCCCTTCTCAAGGAAACTTAAATGCTTGGTGACGGAACAAGACCGAGTGGTCGTCAATTGCACAAGGTCAACAGTCAAAAATAATTCCAAACTTACCAATTTAGTGAAAATATCTCGAATTGAGGGGTATAATGGTAAATATGGGTCGAATCCACAGGGAATTAGGGAAATTTCTGATGATCTCTTCGAATTTGATCAAATCGGACGATAGAAATTGGAGAAAATGGTATCTTATGATAGAGAACTTCAAGACGATTACACGGAATCAAAAATCATCTTATTTTACTTTGATTTCACGAAGAAATTGAAGATCTAAGTCAGGGATAATTTGTGAAATCGTAAATCACGAAATTAACGAAAATCTAAATGAAATTAAACTTAATTCCTAATCTAAACAAAAATCAAACAGTAATAGACAAAAGATTAGTAAAACCGCTTCCACTAACACAAGATTGCAATTGGATTAACTCACTTAATCGCCGGACTCAAGGCTTTTCAACAAAAATCCAAAAATTGTGATCGTGGAGTTCAAGCATCAATTTCGTCCTCGTCTTTTGCCCAAATCTTCATCTTAAGCACTCCGTGGATGCGAAATTGAGTCTAGAAGAGGTTAACATCAAGAGATTTGGTATCTAGACAAATCAATTTGATTGATTGCTCTCGAATGCTTTACAAATAGGAAGAACATCTCAATTTATAGGGATTTTAGGCGTAACCGTCCGATCAAATTGATTAACTGCTCCAATGAAACGGTCCATCGCGAACCGCTACCATAAGTCGCAGCCGTCCGATCGCGGATGGACGCTCGAGATGAAGCCACGTCGACTGTGCGTTATAAAATGCATCGAAAACGCATCCATCGGATCTTCATCAGACGCCTCAGATGCGTTTTGATCGCGTTTAATCTTGACCGTTATAACTCCTTGCGATCAACGATCAAGATTAAAATGATCGGTGAACTCCGATTAAAGCCACGTGGTCCATCGATCTTAAGTGAAGATCAATGGTCGAAATCGCACTCGCAATTGGACGTCCCACACGCTGCCACGTCGCCTCCTCATCGCGATCGTTGATCAATCAGACAGCTCTGATTGCGCCATGTCACCTGTGCGCTTTAAATATTCTAAAAAATTGATATTAAATTAGAAAAATCAATTTTTAATTCTGGAAAATCCTTAAAAATTCATAAAAAATTCTGAAAATTCTGAAAAATTCTGAAAAAAAATCCCTAAAAATTAGAAAATTCATAAATTTCAAAATATAACTCCAAATTAATCATAATTTCTTTCATTTAATCAGAAATTTAATTATCTATCATTCAAAAAAGTCAAAATTAAGAAATAACAAGAGTTTTAATTTATTTTTCAAAAATACATTTACTTCTTTAAGATTTTAACTTTAGAAAATTAAGTAAATGTTTAGAAAAATGATTACTCTCATTATTTAACTTTAAAAACCATTTATAATCTCACGTAAAGATAGGTTATAAAATTATTTATCTTTATTTCATCATAATTAACCCTAATTTAATGTATTTTGAGATTATAATGACTTTTTCATATAATGATAGATAAATATTCATAAATATGATAACATGCATTGAAATGAAATCATTTATGCCTTAATTTGCATTAATAGTCATTTATTATCATGTCTAATTAGCATGTTATCAACCGCGCGTCCTGCGCACCTACTTTGTGCCCCAAACAGACCCTGAATGCCAGCTAGGCACTTGCGACGCACGTACGCACCTTCTCAGGCTATCCATTCTCCCTAGGTGACCCTTGAAGATTAGTATCATGCATCTCCCTGGGCGCGTTGCCCTCCAACGTGCCTCCTGACGAAGCGTTTTATGTGGTCGTTAAAACACACAAACAAAATTTATAATTCCGAACTCACAACGACAAAGATATAAAATAAAGTAAAGTGTCAGTATCGGGTCGATCTTGAGAGAACACGGTTGACTTTTATCGCAGAGTTGACTTGGTCAAACTTAGGTTTAATAAATGATTTTAAGAAGTGGAAATGAAATTTTATAAATAGAAATGATATAAATATACTCGATAGGGTATTTAAAGATTTCAAACCTTTGATTTGACAGAGAAATGTCAGAAGTCAAGGTGAAAACGTTGACTTTGACCAATGGTTGACTTTATGTAAAATGAGAGAATCAAAAGGGGTCAGAAGATTACAAAATTTATATATTCAGAATCTATAGAAAAAATGGAATTTATTGATATAAAATTCGTGATTTTTCGATAAGAATTGGATTTATTATGAATTATTGAAAATCAAAGATCAAAAAAATCCTGAAATGAAAACTTTGTTGAAAAATGTTCAAATTGACTAATCAAATGATATGCAAATCTTGCAATTGATATATAAATAGCAAGCTAACAACCAGAGGATTCCAAAGAGACCAAAGTTGTCAAATTCTAATTTGTATTTTAAGCGTAATTGATCGCCCAAATTCGGATTGAAAATGAACAGTGGTTGGTCAAACGTTGAATTGAGGGGTCAAATAATTATCAAATATCACGAATTTACCATCCACGGAAATCTGATGAAACAAGGAAAACTAAAATCAAGTGATTTGGAGTTAAGATTAGAGAGATATCCTTATTTCAAAGTCAAAAAAAATTCGAACCAAATTTGGGCAAAAATGAACAACAAATCGACTTTAAACGCAAAATTAACTATCTAAAACTAATTTAAATACAAATTACCGTTAGAGGATTGATCAATTCTCATTGCTAACCTGATTGCTGCAAAGATTTGGCTTCAATTCATGTGGATTGAAGAGTATCGGCTAGATTTCTTCCTCGGCAAACGTTCGGCGTTCAAGGGGAGAATTCGATCAAATCCGACGATTAATCATGAGGAATCCTGCCTTAATTGGATTGTGATCAAGACTAAATGCAAGGGAATCGTGATGAAATCAAGATCTTCCTTCAAAACTGCTTTATTACTTTACGATTTGATCAAAAGTTAAGTTAGAAAGGGAAGAACATCAATTTTTATAAGAAAATTCCCTGCGAAAAGTGCCAGCCATCCAATCTGATGAAGGTTGGTTGGATGGCCACGATTGTGCACGTAGGATAGGCCACGATCCCACGATGCGGGCCCACCTTCTCTCCTTTCATCTCGCCCGTCCGATTTAAATCGGACAGTTGTGATGTCTCCATTTGTCGCCCCACGACGCGCCGATTTCGCGATCAATCTAGAGTGTCTGATCTCCATCATCGCATCGAGGTGAATCGCGTGATTAGAGTTTGATGAAGCCACGTGTCGCTTTAGACGCCGTCGATCACTTCACTTAAATGCCCTTTAGTGCACGTGTTTGATCAATGACTCTGCGTCCAGGCGATGGACGCATCTCGATCGTATCCGACGCCCACCGTGCTGCCACGTCACTTGCAAAGGAGAAAGTCAGTGGGAACATAGTCCCACACGAAAGAAAATGGGAGAAATGGTGCGTATAAAAACTGGGGCGGCATAACGCAAATGCGTTACTGCCCCAATACTATTACCAGGGCCCACTAACTCGTGGGACCTTCACCTGCCAGCCCTCACTCGCCATGTGGCGCCCCCTGAGGGATCCGCGTGGGCTTGCGTGACCCCTGCCACGCGTTCACGCCTGCTAAGCACCACCTAAGCGCCGCGTGGGCTCGTGCGGCTCTGCCACGTGGCCTTGCGTGCCGCGTCGCATCCATGCGGGTCCTGCGTGCCACGTCAGCTCTACGGGTTTTGTGGAAAATAAAACCCCTTTTTGTGATTTTAATTAAGAAATTAAATTAATAAAAATCAGTAAAAATCAATTTAAAAATCAAAAAAAGTCTAAAAACTTCAAAAATTAATAACTTTGAAAGTACAACTCCTTTTAAACTCAAAGTTTCTCCATTGGATCACAATTTTCTTTCTTTTTAATGTCATGCCATTTAAAATATAATTTTAAAGAAGAATATAAGATGAATTAAAAATAACACAAAGGCATTCATTAAGATTTCTCTCTTTTAATCATCCAATTATTCTTTTCTTATGATTAATCCTTTAAATCATCTACGAAAGTCAAAGGAAATTTATTTCTATTTATTTAACCTTGTAAAAGATTAAACATCAATAAAACACTTAATTAACCCTAACTTATGCATAAATATAGACTTTAGTGAAATGGCATACCAATGGAGAAAATTCATAAAAACTATGATAACATGCATTATATTCACATAAAATAAGCATGAATATGAGTTAAATAAGATAAGAATTTAATTTATAAATGCATGTTATCACCTCCTTTGTCCGTCTCTTGCGCGACACCCTGCGCTGCTCTCACGCGCCCTCGCTCTGTCAACGCCACCACAAGCGGACTCCCGCGGAGTTGGCTGGCCACATCCAAGACCGACATCCGATCGACCATAACCTCCAACACTAGTTGGCACCTCGTCCTAAAGGTTAGCTTCGCCCCCCTCTATGTTTAAGCTTAATTACCTTTCGAAGTATTTCCTCTACTAGTCTCCAACGCCCTCCGATGATCTTATATAGGGTAGAACAGAATATAAGATCGAGATTCTAACGCTTACGTTAGGTCCATCACCGAGTGTGGGCCGTAGCCTTGATCCAATGCCTCCGGATGTGGACCGACAGGATCTCATCCATACCATCATCGCCGGTTTCTCCCAGTTACCCAAAATTGATTGCGCTTATCGGTACGCCTGTCCAGACTTAGGTTAGATTATCACACCTTGAGTTTAGGACTCACATATCCCTTAGGCTAGAGTCGTCTGCCCTATCCACAATCAATCTTGGTTACATTGATCAGGCACAGGTGACGAGACGAGACCGCGAGGTCGTCGATTTCACACGGTCTCGTGTCAAAAATAATACCGAACTTACCAATTTGGGGAATTAAGAGAGAATTGAGGGGTATAATGGTAAATACGGGTCGAATCCACAGGGAATTTAGATATTTTCGAGATATCTTTTAGAATTTGGTCAAATTGGACGATGAATTGAGGTGAGAAATTAGGGAAAATGGTGTTTTTGGAAAGAAGACTCAAAGATCTATCCGTGGAATCAAAAATCACTCGATTTGGATTAGTAATCACGGAGAAATCAAAGATGGAAGTGGAGAGAAATTTTCGGAATCGTGAAGAACACACTTGAAATTAAAATGAAATTAAACATAAATTAAAGTCCTAATCCTAAAATTGATGATACACGACGATAGATAAGAGGATAAACTTGTTTTCTAACCCGAGATAACGATCAAATCGATCCAATTGATCGCCGGATCGACGGCTCTTCATTCCGCGAATTCAAACGTGAACATCGGTGTTCAAGAGACAAATTCTCCTCACTCGATCGTCGAAATCTCTCTTATAAACACTCCGTGGACGCGGAATCTTGTCTAGAAGCGATTACAAGAGAGAGATTCAAGAGAGAATGCAAATAGATAGGTCAATTAGATCGAAACTCCCAAGAATGAGTACAAAAGACGAAGAACAAGGCTTATTTATAGCAAATTTGGGCGTAACCGTCCGATCATTTAGATCGACGGTTACGATGAAACGGTCCACGATGGACCGTTTCGATTAAGTCGTGGCCGTCGGATCTTGATGGACGGCCATGATTTAATCAAATAAAACGCTTATAAGAAGCGTTTTGATTAATCACCGTCGGATCGCGATCCAGGGATCCTGATTCTCCCCGCCAGATTAAATCGCAGCCGTTATAATTCTTTGATTTTGCGCACGTGCGTCTGATCTTGATCCGTGGACCGCGCTCACGCGATCAACGCACGGGATCATCGCGTCATCTCGATCCGACGCCTCCGCTTCTGCCACGTCAACAAAATCAGGACCGTTATAACTATTTTATTTAGCACGTGCTTGATGATCTTTGGTGGACCATGTGTCCACTCGATCGGTGCGCTCCGATCACGATCCGACGTCCCTCCTCGCGCCACGTCGCCTGAAAGGTAAGAAAAGTTATAAAATTTAGTCCCACACGGCTTATGATTTTGAAACCGTCGGGTTTAAATAACCCGACGGTTTATACGGGTATGACCCTCCCCTATATGGGGAGGACAAAGACCCATTTATATATGTATACATAATATAATATAATATATATATACGCGCCACGTGGCGCGCTGCGGGTCCGCGTGGCGCTGCCACGTGGCCTTGCGTGCCACGTCGCATCCACGCGGGCCCCGCGGCCCCCTTTTTTAATTATTTAATTCTTTTTTATCGTTTTTAAATAGAAATTTAAATCAGAAAAATCAGGAAAAAATCCAGAAAAAATCCCTAAAATTGTAAAAATCATATCTTTTAAAATACAACTCCAAATTAATCCAAATTTCTTTCATTTGATCTGAAATTTAATTATCTATCATTCTAAAAATTCAAAATATTTAAGTAACAAGAGATTTAATTTATATTTCAAAAATACATTCATTTTTTTAAAAAGATTTTAACTCTAGAAAAATTAAATGAATGTTCATAAAAAAATGATTTCTCTTATTATTTAACTTTAAAAAAACCATTCATAATCTCAAGTAAAGATGGGTTATAAAATTATTTATCCTTAATTTATCATAATTAACCCTAATTTAGTGTATTTTGAGATTATGACATAAATATGCATAGAATGATAGAAATGTACTCAAAGTATGATAACATGCACATAAATGTAATGTTTTATGCCTTAAATTGCATTAATAGTCATGTTTTATCATGTTAAGATTGCATGTTATCAACAGGGATTTCTATTTTGTCCTGCATCACTTGGCTATGCTTGTCTACATACCAACAAGGGTATAAAAGATTTTCAATGTGAGACTAATAAGTATAAATTATTGGTCATTGAAAATGCAAGTTCATGTATCATAAATTATACTCAAACTCCTCAAAATTTGATCTTAAAATTTTGAACAATGGCGAGTCAAGGTCAAATCAATAGGGAGAATAGTTAAAAGATTAAAATCTCATAATTTCTTTGGTATTTTCTTAATTAAGAAATCAAAAGTGAAAAATGAAAAGAGGAAGATGAACAAGGAAGATGCAATGAATTGATCAAACACTTTCAAACGCCTTTTCAATATCAAAAACCTATAATTGGAAAGTGAAAATGTAAAGATATGGATGTAAGTGAAACATGAATTTGATAATTTATCCTCTATCTTATTGATGTGATGAAATAATTTTGAGTTTAGCCAAATTTTTTGAGGAAGGTATATCTCTACCATTGCAGGAATCGACGACTTAGGCAATGGATGCACGTCAGCATCAAAACCCGGATGAAACTCAAACACCAAGAATAAGCCCTTCCAACCTTTTTCCTACACAATTGAATTAAATTAAATTTCAAGTTCTTTTTAAATAAAAAATTAGAAATCTGATCCGACTTAAGATAAAACTTATGTGATCACATATAGTGAACTCAATTTGTCTTGTGAATTTAAGCCCATCATTAGTTTGTATCTTATTTTCTTTGCATTTGTCTTATGTATCATTTTAATCCTATTTTAGTTTTTTATTTTATTTTTAACCGTAATTTCTCATATCACCTTCTATTGATAATTGATGTCTCTTTGTTTTTTTCCAGGTACCATATTAAACAAAAAAAACAAAAAAAAATTAAAGAGAAAAGAAATAATCCTGCAACGGCTCTCTCTCCATCTCCTATTGAAAAAACCCTAAACAAGAATTTTTTTCACTCCTCTCTCTTACTCTCGTGATCAAGCAGCTTGTCTTCTCCCTCAATCAACTTGTTCTCACCCTGAGATCATCTCCTTCTCGGAGATTTAATTCATTTGCTGATCTCGGCAATCATCCTCACTAGTGATTGACGTAACGATTTATTGCGATCGTTGAAATACACGATCGTCGGTCAAACAAAATTTATAATTCCGAGCTCAAGATGATTAAAAATCAGTAATCAAGTACAGTGATGAGATCGGGTCGAACCATAGAGAGCACGGTTAACTTTTTATCGAAGAGTTGACTTGGTCAAACTTAGGTCTAATTAGGGTTTCTAAAAATTTAATGTGATATGTAATAAATGGAAATAATATGAATGTATCAAAGAAGATATTTTAAGAAATTTAAAATATATTTTGAGAAGAAACGTCAAGAGTCAAGGTCAAGGCATTGACTTTGACCACACTTTGACTGTCTATAAAATCAGGGAGGAAAAAGGTGCGAAAATATTACGAAAATTATATTTTCAAAAACTAGAGAGAAAATGGAAAAATTTGATATAAAATATGTGATTTTTAGAGAAGATTAGATTTACTATGATTCAATGAAAATCAATAATCAGAAAAATCCCGAAATGAAGATCTCAATCAAAATTCTTAAATTGAATTGTCAAATGATATCCAAATCAAGAAATTCATGTACGAATAGAAAGCTTACGATAAGAGAATTCCAAAGAAACCAAAATTGCTGAATTTCACCTTGTAAACTAGGAGTAATTGCCCTCGAAAGTCAACGCCCAAATTCAGATTGAAAATGAATAGTAGTTGGTCAAACGTTAAATTGAGGGATCAAATGTTGATGAAATTTTATGAATCAGATATCCACGGAAAGCTGATGGAACAAGTAATCCAATGAAATTTCTTTACAACATTAAATGATTGGAACTTAAGGTCATGGAGAAATCCTTGTTCGAAGATCAGCCAAAATTTGTGATCAAATTTGGGCAAAATGATGAAATTTTTGATTTCTAACTTCTAATTACCTATCTAAATCTAATGTTATCTACGTAACTTTCAAGGATTATGAAGGAATTAAACTACTAACCCGATTGACGTGGAGATTGTGCTTCAAATCGCGTTGATTGAAGAGTATTGATCCAGTTTCTTCTTCGACATGCGTTCGACGTTCCAAGGGTGAATCTGAACATTGTTTGTAATGATTTGTGCTCAATCTTACCTTAATATGATCGCAATTGAGTCTAGAATGCAAGGGGATCACGAAGAACTTAAGATACTGCTAAAAAAATGCTTAACTTCACGTTTCAATCAAAATTTGAGTTTAGAAAGAGAGAGAACATCAATTTATTGAGATTTTAGCGCGAAAATTCTGCGCCGTCTGATAACATGCATATTTAACTTAAATTCTTATCTTATTTAACTAATATTCATGCTTATTTTATGTGATTATGATGCATATTATCATAGTTTTTATGAATTTTCTCCATTCGTATGCGAATTTACTAAAGTCCATATTTATGCATTATTTAGGGTTAATTGTGTGCTTTATGGATGTTTAATCTTTGGCAAGGTTAAATGAATAAAAATTAATTACTTTCCTTAATTTACTTTGACTTTAGTAGGTGATTAGAATAATTAATTTCAAGAAGAGAATGTTGGGATGATATGAAATAGACTTCTTAAGGGATTAGTTAAGTTTGTTTTAAATTCATCTTATACTCTTCTTTTAATTTATATTTTAGATGGCATGATATTAAAAATGAATAAATTTGTGAGCCAATGGAGAAAGGAGTTATATTTTTGAAGATATTAATTTCTGAATTTTCTGGATTTATTAGTAATTTATTTTGATTTTTTAGGAATTTTTCACATTTATTTCTTTATTAAAAATCACAAAAGGGTGGTATTTTCTCGCAGGAACCATGGAGCTGACGTGGCACACAGCGGACACGTGGTGGGGCCACGCGAGCCCACATGGATGCCTGCGTGGTGCCTACGTGGCGCGAGGAGGTCTTCGGGCTGGCAGGTGATGGGCCCACGGGTATAGTGGGCCCAAGTTATAATATTGGGGAGGTAACGCATTTGCCTTAGAGAGCCCTAAATTTTATACAGACGTTTTCCGGATATTTCTTCCTTGTGGGACAATGTTCCCTTTAATTTTTAGAGTGCAGGACACGGGGCAGCATGGAGAGCATCGGATATGATCGCATCAAATTCACAAGCGTCGATCCCGTGAACCAGAGTCCACCAAATCTTCATCAACGCACGTGGTTAATGCGATCCGTCGATTTCATTAATGAAATCAAACGGTCGGGATTAATCGGTTACCCGATTAATCGTGGGGCGACATGTGGACTCACCCCGCATGAATCAATGAAGATCGGACGGGTCGAAATGGCGGAGATGTCGGATTGTGGCCCACGAGTTTCGCGAAATCGTGGCGGTCCGATCGCTTTCATCAGATCAAACAGCCCACATTCTTTGCAGAAAATTTCCTTTAAAAACCGATGTCTTCTTTTCTTTTAAATAACTTTTGTTCGAATCGTCAAGAAATTAAGCAATTTTGAAGAAAGATCTTAAGTTCTTCGTGATTCTCTTGCTTCCTAGACTCAATTCCACATCAATTGAAGCAAGATAATCATGAATTATTGCAAGAAAACGATTAGAATCTCCCCTTGAACGCTAAACACATGTCCAAGATGAAACCAGAGAAATACTCTTCAATCAACACAAATTGAAGCCAAATCTTCACGTCAACCGGGTTAGTATTATGATTCGTTCGTAATTCTTACAATTTATGTAGTTTAGATTAGATTTAGATAGGTAATTAGAATTTAGAAATCGTTAAATTCATCTTTTTGCCCAATTTTAGTTACGGATTTTTGCTCATTTTCAAACAAGAATTTCTCTCTGATCTTAAATCCAAATCAATTGATTTTAGTTTCATTGGATTAATTGTTTCATCAGCTTTCCGTGGATAGCTAAATCGTAAAATTTCATCGTCATTTGACACTTCAATTTAATGTTTGACTATCGGTTGTTCATTTTCAATCCAAATTTGGGCATTGACTTGTGCGTGCAATTACTTTTAAAATACAACGTGAAATTTGATAATTTTACTCTCTTTTCTGGTTGTAAGCTTTCCATTCATATGTTAATTGCAAGATTTGGATATCATTTGGTTAGTCAATTTGATGATTTACACCGAAGTGTTCATTTCGGGATTTTTCTGATCTTTGATTTTCAATAAATCATTATAAATCCAATTCTTCTTGAAAAATCATAAATTTTCTATTAATAATTTCCATTTTATTTATAGTTTTTGAATATATAATTTTCGTAATATTTTAAGCTCTTTTTATTCTCTGATTTTATAGAAAGTCAACAGTGGGTCAAAGTGAATGCTTTGACCTTGACTTTTGACATTTCTTCGTCAAATTAGTTTCTTAATTCTTAAAATATTTTTTCTCACATATTTATATCATTTCTATTGATTATATATCACTTTCATTTCTTAAAAAACCTTCATTAAACCTAAGTTTGACCAAGTGAACTCTTCGATCAAAGTCAATTGTGTTCTTTGTGGATCGACCCGATCTTTACACTAGATTTGATACTTTTGCATTTGTGACTTCGAAATTATAAATTTTGTTTGACCAACATTTGTGTGTTTTCAACGACCGCATAAAACGCTTCGTCACCGTCCGATTCACTAAAGGGGCTTTGGATGGCTGCGATCATGCGAAATTAGTGGGCCACGATTCCACTCCTCCTTGATTATCGTCGTCCGATCTTCATCGAAGTCTTCACTGTAAGCCACGTGTCGATTTATGATTTACTGAGTGTGTGATTAAATCGTGACCATCAGATTTCATTAATGAGATCGACGGTTGCAAATTACGCATGTGCTTTGATGGCGATCAAGTGGACCGAAGTCCACGAGATCTACGTGTGATCTTCCTCGCGCTTTTGATCCAATGCATCTCAGGTGGCCACATCACCTAAAATAAAACATGAGAGAGGGTTTAGTCCCACAAGGAGACAAATAAGTGGGATTATTGCATAGAAAACGAAGTGGCTCCTTTAGCCTTTGTGTCACCCAATTGGGCCTAGTACGCCCCCCTATCTAACTTGGGCCCACTATACCCGTCGGCCCATCAAACGCCAGCCCAATTGTTTCATCCTGCCACGTAGGCATCCATGTGGGTCCACGTGGGCTTGCATGGTTCCACCACGTGTGCGCACTAGTCCACGTGAGCTTCTCGGGTCCCGCGCATAAATGAATCATTTTTCATAATTACATAAGATAAGCATGAATATTAGGTAAATATGATAAGAATTCAAGTTAAATATGCATGTTATCAGTGATCATTCTCCTGCTCTTAACGAATCCTTTAAGGAACTCTCATGGCAGTTTCTCCCAAAATTGGAGCTTGAAATGATGTCCACCAAAATCGCCTCAAAGAGCCTTGGTTGGAAATAGTTTTTCAGTTTTGTTTTTTTGTTAAAAATCAATTTCGAATCTTTTTTAAAGTACAATTTCCATATCTAGTGGATTGACTTTCGAATCCTTTTCTTTCCTTCATTTTTACTAATTAACTAGTTTTATTCCTATTTTGTGCTAAATTTCTTGGTCAATTTTGTTTTTGTATTTTTGTTTCTCCATTTCTATTTCCTCTATTCTTATTTTTCAGAAATCATGCTACCGAATATTTTAACTTACATATACGCATATCAATCGTAAGTTATCTATATATATATATAAGCTAAATTGAATCTATTGTGTTTTTAGACTTTATAGTATTTACCTTGTTCTTAATAGTCTTCATTGCCAATTGAACTAGGGTTTTATTTTATTTTCTTCTCAAATTTATTTCTTACATTTTATTTCTCATATTTTATTTCTCATATTCTATTTCTCAAATTTTATTTCTCAGATTTAATTTCTAAAACTTTATTTCTCAGATTTCTTGTTCTCACATCATAAAAACTAAAACCTTACATATTTTACATATTTGGTGTTTAAACTATTAATACAAAATTGTAATATACCTTGATAGTATATCATTCTCACTCTTTATATTAGGTTGAGTATTTGTGGAGAATCATTTTTCAGGTTAGTGAAAAAAGGATTGGTGAGAAGCCGATAAGTCATTTATCGTCATATAGATACGTTGAAGATCATCATTTAGACACGTTTATGGGATTAATTGCATATATGATTATTTAGTATATCATCAGATTATGTAAGGAGAGGTATGCCGGAAGTTAATGCCTTCAACAAAAGTTAAAGTCAAAGACAAAGTGCAAGTCAGGGACATAAGTCGAAGTCAAAGTCAAAGTCAAATCCAAAGTCAAAGTCAAGCTTCACATTAGCTTGTCAGGGAGTTCTTTAACTTGTTAATCTTTGTGTTATATACAGCTTACATACCTTATATTTAACTTGTTGACTATTTGCATCTCCTGTCGTGTTAGTATTTATTATTATTATTATTTTATCTTCCTTTCATATCTATATATTGTGTGAATTTATTTTAGAAACTAGGGATAGTCATTATCATTGCATATAACGTGTGGACTTTGGGGCGAGTCGTACTTGCTCGGGAGGGTAAGGGGGAGTCTCTTAGGGAATCTGTGGTAGATGGGACAAGTGTTGGGAGTTGAGTGAAAAGTCAACTTGAGGGAAATTCGCTCACTACCTTGGAGGATCATGCAGGACCATGGATGAGTGACCTACTCAGAGTGTTGTTCGTCAATGAGGCTTGGAGACTTTAGAGAGGCAAGCCAACCCGAAAAGGAGTAAGGAGTGGAGTGCAGAGCTTTGGGAGTCGACCCGTAGGAGACTGGACGAGTGGCAGTGTACCAAAGGACATGGACAGAGTGAGGTCACTAATTGAGAGTGTGAGTAGGTCATATGTCAAGATTGTGCTTGAACTTTGGTTTGACTATCCGGGCCAGTTAGTAATTGCTACTTGGGAGATAACAAGGTGAGGAATGACTCTAGGACGACTCTCTCCTCCTGGAATTGGCGTGGGGGGTTTGGATACCCTGACCAGTATAAAAATATCTGGTGTACGAGTGCCGTGAGGTTTAGAGTGAACAATCAATGGATATAAAAATAATAAGAAAACATAAAACTTTAAGGGGTAGCTAATTCAGCCCCCCCTCTTAGTTAAATTCACCATCCAATTGGGCTTTCTCAATGGATGAAAATATTGAGAAAATAGAAAATATTGAAGAAAAATTATCCTAATCTAAAGATTTGTGATAAAAACATATGCTATCGATGCTATTTGGTCAAACACACTTTCAAGAGCCCGTACATTTCGCCTGGACTTGGCATCTTGCATTCAACACGAGGAAGGAATAGCAAAAAAGAAGAAATTCACTAGAGATGATGTTCCTTACACAAAGAAAGATTCATTGGTGCCCTCTTCTCTCTCGTTAGCCAATGCTAGAATCACACAATGGAATGATAGAAACCAAACTTTTTTGTTGCAGAACTTAAATCAGCCCCAGTAAAGTCGTAGCACTTGAAATGAAAAACATGCCCATAAATTCTCAACCCCTATTTTGATTGGGATCATTTATGGATGTTCATTTTTTAAGCATTTCTAGCCATTTTGTACGATTCATTAATTTTCCAAGAAAAGCAACTAATTGATTTAATTTTGATCAAATTTGGAGATTTCAGATTGTTCCACCTGTTGTCGTTTTGAGCCTTCGAGAGGAGATATTAGTCGCGGTAAGGGTAGATTATTGGATCGATCTCACCAAAGTTGAGTGCCATGGACTTGCGGCACATGTTTGCATCTAGTTTGTTGTGATAAACGAGTATACCATATTTAATCTAGTGCGTTGGGTAGTGTGATAACGTGCTAATTAGACATGATAAAACATGATTATTGATGCATATTAAGGCATAAATTATTTCATTTCTATGCATGTTATCATATTTATGATTATTTATCTATCATTCCATGAAAAAGTCATTATAATCTCAAAATACTTTAAATTAGGGTTAAATATGATGAATTAAAGATAAATAATTTTATAACCTATCTTTACTTGAGATTATAGGTATTTTTAAAGTTAAAATAATGAGAGAAATCATTTTATAAACATTTATTTAAATTTTCTTAAGTTAAAATCTTTAAGAAATAAATGTATTTGTGAAATGGAAATTAAAACTCTCATTAGTTTTCATTGAGGGCAATGAAAGATTCTAGTTGGGGGGTGAGGATTTAGAAAAAGCTCTACCATTTTTCAAAAATTTTAAAATTCTACCTTCTAAAAACTCCTATTTTCAAAATCTTTTATCTAATCTACCCTACCTTAGAAGTCTTTTCATCTAGAGATCTGACCTACTAGAGATGTAGAAGTGAGGACCTTATAGTCCATATGATTACATTTTGAGTAATAAAGCCAAATGATCTAGAGAGACCAATGGATTAGAGTTAGTGGTTGACTTCTTCGGGGTTGGGCATCTAACAGGCACCAAGGAAAAAGAGTAATCAAGAGGTTGAAATGCTATGAGATTGGAAAGGAGAGTATTTGAGAGAAAATAAAATTATATCCTTTACCTATTATTAGCCCAAACTGCTTAGTATAAGTAATTTCTCGATGCTAGACTTTCCCCTTTAAAGAGTGCAATGATCCATAATTTTTGTAGCACCTATCTTTCCTTATAGGCATGTAGTTTTCTCTTCCAAATCAGTCAAGCAGTAACACTAATTTGTTTTAAACTTCGCTTTTGATGATGAACACTCCCAAGTGAACTCACATATCCATCTCACCTTCCATTTTTCCTCCCACATGTGCGTATACCTTCACTACACTTCATTTGCTACACACTCTCTTCAGAAATCCTAAAACTCCTCCACATCATCACTCTAGTCTTCTAAAATGCTTGAAAAAAATGAAGAAGAAAAGAAAGAGGAGAAAAGTCAAAAGAAAGAGAGAAATAAGAAGTTACAAGAACGAAAATAAGTGGGAACATCTTCTACCTTTATCTCTACCTCCACTATTATCTCCACCATCTACCCTATCCATCATCATCCACCTCACTTGGGAGTATAATCATCATAAGTGGTATCTTCTTTGATTTTATAATCCACTTTATTTTATCAGCATGTTTGCTTTTAGCCAAGTCATACCCTTAGAAATAGTATCTTTTATTTCCTTCAGCCTCCTCACACGATGCATCCAAAGGTAGGAACCCTTTTGAATTGCACTCTTTTAAGGAGGAAAGCGAGTTGAGGGGAATTCTAAGTACTAAGTAGCCTCCATTTTTTAGGGAAGGAGTGATGTGTTATGGAGAGGGTAAGGAATTACATCCACTCATGAGAGAGTGAGTATATTTTCAGCACCATAGCATCATACCTTAGATAGGCTAACCTTGATTACAATCAAGAATTAGACTTGAGCACTAGCCGATGAGCACTACCCTAACATGCACTAAAGAAGTCAACGTAGAGATGGAATCTAGATCATTATGGCCTAAACTATGAGGAAAACGTGATCATACATTTATACACTTCACCTTTTTAGTAGTGGGATCAAAGGATGAAAAGACTTTCTAGGGAGATCATATAGTAAATTGCTAAGAGACTAGCAATAATTTAAGTTGAGAGGTGTGATAACATGCTAAATTAACATGATAAAATATGATTATTGATACATATTAAGGCATAAATTATTTCATTTACATGCATGTTATCATACTTATATGTATTTTTCTATTATTATATGAAAAAGTCATTATAATCTCAAAATACTTTAATTTAGGGTTAATTTTGATAAATTAGAATTTAATAATTTGATAACCCATCTTTTTCTTGAGATTATAAGTGTTTTTAAAATAAAAATAAAAAGAGAAATAATTTTTATAAACATTTATTTCATTTTCTAAAGTTTAAAATCTTAATAAATGAATGTATTTTTGAAATAATAATTTAAACTCTTATTATTTATTAAATTTGACTTTTTAGAATAATAGATAATTAAATTTTGGATCAAATAAAATAAATTTGGATTAATTTGGAGTTATATTTTGAAAGTTATGAATTTTATAATTTTCACGGATTTTTCTGAATTTTTCTAATTTTATTTTCGATTTAAAACCATTTTTAAATAAATAAAAAAATAATAATAAAAGGGGTTTAGATTTCGCGCGGGTCCCACGTGGATGCGACGTGGCACTCTGGGCCACGTGGCAGCGCCACGCGGGCCCACGCGGCGCCTACGCGGCGTATACATATATTTATTATTATTTATATAGTATATAATGGGTATTCAGCCTTCCGTATGTCGGAAGGGTTTTCAAACCTTCTAAACCGTCGGGTCTTATAAACCCGATGATCTCCTTTATTCTTTTCCGTGTGGGACAAATCCACACGATGTCTTAAGATGTCGGTGACTCGGCCAATCGTGGAGAGTCGGATCGGACGAAGCGTGGAAGATCGGGCATTGATCGGATGCGCTCGCGGACCACCGTGATGATCAAAATGCACGTGCTTTAAAGTCGGCGTTATAACGGCCGAGATGCGATCTGGCGGGGAGCATCATGATCGCTGGATGGCGATCCAACGGCGGCAAATCAAGGCGTTTTAAAACGTTAATCGCGCGGATCGATCTGAGCCCTTCACCAAGATCAGACGGCCACAACATTTTTGAAACGGTCCACAATGGACTGTTCCATCGTAACCGTCGATCGAAACGATCAGACGGTTATGCCCAAAAACACTATAAAATGACTTGTTCTTCGACAATTGTAAGCATTCGAGTTGGAATCAAGCAATTTGATCTGTTTAGACACCTCCCCTCTCGAGTCTCTTGATTCCATCCTCTTCCTCTCTCATTTCTGCATCTACGGAGGGGTTGAAGTCAAGAATCGGTGGAGAGATGAAGGAGAAATCGCCAC
Source organism: Lemna minuta (assembly GCA_024174645.1). Classification (NCBI taxonomy): domain Eukaryota; kingdom Viridiplantae; phylum Streptophyta; class Magnoliopsida; order Alismatales; family Araceae; genus Lemna; species Lemna minuta. The sequence goes on along the minus strand of CM044104.1, from coordinate 16,563,260 downwards.
TTGAACGTCATGATCGCGTTCTTCTTATTTTCGGTGATTGAGAGGCTTAATCATGCTAATTTGATCACAATCGTGGGTTAGTGGAAGCGGTTGTTGCTTCCTAATCTTCCAATTAGGTTTAATTTTTGTTTAGATTAGGATTTAGAATTTAATTTCTTCGAATTTTGGCTAAAATCGCGATTTTCACGTCCGAAATTTTCTCTCCACTTCAAACTTCGATTTCTCCACGAAATCAAAATCATTTTTGATGATTTTTGATTCCGTGGATTCTTTTTGAAGTTATCTTTCATAATATACCATTTTCCCCAATTTCTACCATCAATTTCTCGTCCGATTTGATCAATTTCGAAGACTACATCAAGAATTCTCTTATTTCCCTATGAATTCGACCCTTATTTACCATTATGCCACTCAATTCAATGTTAATTCCTTAAATTGGTAAATTAGGCTTTATTTTTGACACGAGACCGTGTGAAATCAACGACCTCGCGGTCTCGTCTCGTCAATGTGGCGCATTCTATAGCATGCGACTGCGTGAATTAATCGTGATCGTCGATTTTTACTTAAAGCTTGGGGTATGTTCGCATAAGGGTTCGTCACCAAATTTTATTGAAATGACTTAATCTCAGCTATTCATCCAAGAAGTTATAATGACTAAGAGTAAATCATGCCTGATGGACTTCCATGGACATCTGTACTCATCTAGAGCTTCTGATGAAGATCAAATGGTAGGCATTACGCGAAGCTTCTTCTTCATGCGCGACGTGGCAAAATTTTGAGCGCTCCATCTTTGATCAAACAAATAGGACTTAAGGGCGATAATTCACATCCAAACGTTTCATTTGAGCTGCTAATCGAAGGTGAAGAGGCAGATTGAATGGCTACACCCAAATTTCATCTATTTATACCCCTATTCTTCAATAGAAAGAGCATTCTTGGATGTTTTGAGCAATCAAACTGTTTAACGATCTCAATCCTTGAATCTCTTACTTTCTTCCTCTTCTACGCTTATTTCTGCATCCAAGGAGTGTTTGAAAGAAAAATTTTCTTGAGAGAATAAGGAGAATTCACCTCTTAATCACCGGATTATTGTTTTTCAAAACGTGAAATGAAAAGCCTTGATCCAGCAATGAATTGGATCATTTCGAGTTTACTTTCAAGTAAGATTATGTGATTTTTCCCTAATATTTCTTCCTATAACATTAGATTTCAATTTCGAATAGTAGATTAGTTGAATTTTACAAAATTTTTATGTTTTCTCTCTCTTCATGATCGAATTTTCTACGTAGATTTTGCTTCTTGATTTCTCCACCAATACTAATCCAAATCGAGTGATTTTTGATTCTGTGGATTCGTATTAGAGTCTTCTTTCCAAATTTACTACTGATTTCTCACCTAAATTCCTCATCCGATATGATCAAATTTGAAGAACACCTACAAAATTATCTATTTCTTTGTGGATTCAACCTTTATTTACAATTATACTAAGTAATTCTTGATCAAAACTTTAAATTATTGCATTTGGTAATTATTTTGACACGCATTCGTGTGGTGTCAACGACTCCATGAAAGAATTTCACCTCTCCTATAGTTGGAGTTAAGGTCAAAAAATTGATTCCCCATGTGGAGCATTGAACACTCGATTCCTATGGTTCACAAGATTTAGGTGGTGCTTGGGCATCATGTGGTGAATCAAATAGCCCTAGGGCATCATATGAGTTTTTTCAAGAATTGGGGAATCACCTAGGCTTTTGATGCTGTAGGGATTTTGGTGGAGCGGGGCTATTGAATAGCTTCAATGAAGCCCTTGGGTGTCACCAAGGCCTTTTGGTGTTTTTGGAGTATCACCTAGCTTAAGGGAAGATATGGGAAATTGTGCAAAGCTTCTATGTGGTATAAGGGCATTGGTTGGCTTAGAGGCCACCCGGGTGTCACTTGGCTTTATGGCAGTAGTAAGGCATTTCTTAGCTTTGGGGTGGCACTGGGCATAGACTAGGCTTCCATGTGGGATGCATCATCTTGGAATGCACCTAACGATAGAGGATCCACAAAGGCAATGACAGTGGATGAAAGGTTTCCTTTGATGCCAAGTTGATGCACGATGGTAGAGAGATGTTGTGCCATGGCAGCAACTAAAGAGCAGTGATAGAGATAGAAAATCTCAATAAGGAGAACATAGTGGAGAACAAGAAGGTAGGACCTGATGCGATGACAATAGCTAGAAGTGACAACAAAGATAGTGGATCCCTTGTCATAATACTTTGAAGAAGACAAGTTTTTAACAAAGGATTAGCCAATTTAATAAGGCGGAAACACAGGTAATTCATAGCTTTAGGGCAGCAAGAGAAAATTACATAAAAAATTTAAAAGCTAAGAAATTGTAAAAATGATAGAAAACTGAATCTTAGCCTTGGGCCTGATAAAGGCCATGAAGTGTGAACAGGGTCATGTACCCATCTTTTGGGGTCTCTAGACATGGTGTTATGAGCACACACAATGGCAAGAACATTAGTGCTAGTTGCAATGTTCTAATTGATGACATTGATGTTGATGGCACAAGCATAAGGCTGGATGTTGATGTTCGAGGGGTTCAGGCATGTACTCCACCAATGAGGGTTAGCCTTTTCATAATAAAGGGAATTTATTTATAGGAATAAGTGGTTTCACTTGAGTAGGCCTGATAAGGAGTACAAGAACAATACTGAATTACCAAAATATAAGAGATAACCGCACAAACACACACTTCTTCAAAGTCCTCCTCAATCTAGACCACAAATGTTAACCATGCCTACCTTATTTCTCTAAAATTTTAAGACTAACCTATGAGACCTTCAGGGAAGATATCTACAAGCAGCTCAAAAATACAGTTTAGAGAGTATATATTAGACCTTGAAGACCTTGTTCTAAATAAAAAGACAATGGATTCAACATATTGTCTGTGCAAATCAAAATTTTGAGAGAGGTGATAAAGGGACAACATCAGATCACCTTGCCTCTTCATGGGACTTTCAACCAAAGAAACCAAAAATCTTGGAATAGATATCATAGCCACATCATCTTAGGATTTTTGTAAACTATGGATTATACTTTGCCTCAGCACAAGCTTTAAAACACCATATTCATTTTTTTGAATATTTAGTTACTAAGTCACTACAAATATAAGTACAACATCTAGATGTGGACATCTTATTGCCCTGATCTCCACTATAACCAACATTCAAATTAGCTACAATATGCAAATGAACTAGTCGCTTAAATATTAGTTCTCTTAAAGTATGCTGGTCAAAGAATATCTTCAGCTTCATGCATATGGTGGCTCAACATCCCAAAAATAAAATATATATCTAGATGTGCTACTATCCAATAAATTAACTTGCTCATGACACCAATTAGCTACATCAAGGGTGACTCAGCATCCCAAAAATTTACCCTGAGTTTTCTCATGGTAGCTCTGGTTTGCATCCATCCTATCCATGAATGCATTGAGGAATAATAGATTCATGGCCGCCCATCATATGCATGGATGCAAGTCCATTTCACTGTAAGATGGTGGGGTACATTATATGACCTATTTGGATTTTTCTTCAAACGTACTTGCGAGCGTAATCACGATTAGATAAGATCACAACAAATGGAGGGTGATCATGGATGCTAATATCAGAACCTCTCCTTCACACGATGTGGCAACGCCCTAGCTGACAATCTTCTGTTGACAATATCAGATGGTCAAAATGATATAAACCATTAAGTCCTATAACTAATATACCTCTCCTTAACAAAAATTACTCTTTAGTCAATTGATTGAGATAGTGGAAGAATTTTTCCACAATCTCATGATTAAATTGTGCTCCCAATTGTTACTTGTGCATGGGTTGAGCCCAAGAAATCAAGAAAACTCATATAAATATGTGGAGGAATTAGTCCTTGAGCTCTTAACCTTGTAGAAGAAGTGAATGAAACACTCCTATTTCAAGACTGATTTGAATTTGTTTGGTATATTTTCAGGTGATGTAAATTTTTTCGGCCTCAGATTTTTTTGAGTCATAAAATTTCATTGGTTTAAACCTCTCATCTATTTTAATCGGTGATTGCCTCTCTATAGTGTGTCTTTTCAATTTCTCCTGAATTAGTTTGATTTAACCCGAATTTGATTCAGTTGTCTCCTCTCTTTATTTGTTAATTGAAGGATTACGTTCCATATTTGTTTGTTTGCGTATTCCTTTTTGTATAGATTCCTTCCACATCATCTTAGGATAATCGCATATCCCATATCAGTTTAGATTCTGAAGAAGATACTTCTGTTGACTCGTCAATTCACCACAGTATAATAATCTTTCAATTTTAAAAAGGGTAAATGTCACTAGCTACCCCAACCTTTTCCCGGACCGCCAGATCTACCCCAACATTTTATAAAACTGGTCAGATCTAACCCAGCTGCTGACATGACAATTTCGGAGTCCACTGTGCATGCACGTGGAGTCCACGGCCGAGGCTCATGGGGACGGAAGCCACCTGGCCGCCACGTCAGCCGAGGGAAAAAATAAATTGCGGGGGAGAGAGAGCGGCGGAGGGGACAGCGGCAAGGGAGAACGGCAAGGTTAGGGTAGAGGGGACAGCGGCGAGAGAGAGCGGCGGAGTGGGAAGCGGCGGGCCGGCGGCGAAGGGGAGACCAGCGGATCTGCGGACGGCAAGGTTAGGGGAGAAGGGCGGGTGCCTCCGGAGGGAGCCACCGGAGCGGTGGACGGCGGCGGAGTTGCTGACTCACCCCTTCGTCCGCTGCCGCGACGAGGAGCTCGACGTCGAATTGGAATTGAAAGACGAATTCCTCTCGGAAAAGAAGAGGAACATGCCCAAGAGCATCCTGGATCAGGATCACTGGGCGTCGTGGGGTTCGGAAGACGACGAAGAGCCGGGGCCCCGGTCGCCGGTGGCACCCCTTTCCGATTCGGCCGAGGAGCGGCTCAGGCGGATCGCCAGCGTCTCGTCCGTTGGATCTCCCCCCGTTGACGAGACCTGGGACAAGAGCTCCTGGGTCAACGTCAGAAGCGGTTCCTACGAATTTCCAATTGGAGGGCGAATTTGCGCTGTCGGCGGCGAAAAGTCACCGGCGGTGAGGCTGACAACACACCTGCCTTCTCCATTAAAAGATTTCCTTCTCTGTACAGTCGATGTTTGCAGTTGCAACAGTTTCTGTACAAAAACTTCTTTGAATTATGAAATGAACGTCCAAGATTCGTGACACATTCTTGACGAGTCGTTCGAAAACACGTTTTCTAGTTTTTTTTTTCTGCTAGCCACCGCCGAATACGGAAGATGCCGGTAGATGGGCAGATACCCTAGGGCAAGGTCGACAGGTAACCCGAATGGGCAGTTTGTTTTCTGGTTGGTTCGATCAGGTCAGCCGTTCATCGTCGGAAGGGGCCGATCAATTGCCCGTAGCCGTTCATCGTCGGCCTTCCAAATGTCAACACTTATCGCGCGTGCGTTCAACGGAGGAAATCCAACTTGCCGCACGGCGCACGCCGGGAGTTGACTCTGTGGAATAGCCCTTTATGTGTCATCACGTTCGTTGACCTTGAGAACTGGCAAGCCAGATGGAAAGTCGGTGGTCAGGTTGACTTCATGATTATGCTGCGATGCGAAGGGATACACCCGTGACAGCTGGTGTGCCCGGTTGTTCCTGGGCATGCTGTGGCCTGTATTCCACTCCGGGCTAAGAGTCAACGAACACAAAACTCTAGAAGGGGACAGCGAGCAGATCCGCTGCTCTCCCCTTCGCCGCCGCTCCCCACTCCGCCGCTCTCTCTCGCCGCTGTCCCCTCTACCCTAACCTTGCCGTTCTCCCTTGCCGCTGTCCCCTCCGCCGCTCTCTCTCCCCCGCGATTTATTTTTTCCCTCGGCTGACGTGGCGGCCAGGTGGCTTCCGTCCCCGTCAGCCTCCGCCGTGGACTCCACGCCCATGCACAGTGGACTCCGAAATTGCCATGTCAGCAGCTGGGTTGGGGTGGATCTGGCGGTCCGGGAAAAGGTTGGGGTAGCTCGTGACATTTACCCTTTTTAAAATAGTCCATTCTAGCGTAATATTCTCCCTTCTGCTTGATCCCAAATTTCAAGTACTACATCAATTTACGAGGTTGCGATAAGTTAAGATGATGAACAACGACACATCTACTTTCAAGTAGTTCATCAACTTTCATCTTCGATTCAAGTAAAGAGAATAAGCAACGACGCGGCAAACTTTTTTAATCTGCACGGTAATTTTCAAGGCATAAGAAATTGAGTAAACTTTGTCACAAATTTACAGGTAATAATCGTGTGGTCCTCCCTTATTTTTAGGATTTTGCAAAACATGAAAACGACAGAAACTTTTTATTTTAAAAAATATTTTCCCCATCTATCAATTCATCGAATGCTTTTAAAACCACAGTTTTATTGTGCAATCCTAGGGAATTCCAGTTGAACAAATCCGCAGCACAATTACAACATTTTTTTGCAATTCTGAAAATATACAGGTATAAGTCGTTCGACTTAAACCTCACAGTAGAAACCACCGGTACATGACTCTACTGTGCCTTCTTTCTCTCCGCGATGTATTTGTAAGCGGGCACAAGGAATTTGCGGAACCTCTTTAAATCAATCCTCACGGCCTGCTGCTGCAGATAAACCTTAGCTGCCACGTCCCAGCCCTTTCTATTGATAGAATCAGGATCGGCAATCACTGGATCACTGCTGTTATATATCCTAGATAAAGTGCTCTCCCACGTTTGAATCCTGTAAGGAATATACTTTAGGCCCATCTTTCTCGCTGGCACGCCGTAGCTAGTTTCCGCCGCCCACTTAGTCCCCAAAAGAACAATCTGAATGAAAACGTCTCCCGGCTTCTGAAATAAAAAATGGGTCATTCCTGCTCCTACAACGCCTATCATGGCGTCACTGGAATTTAGAGCCTTGTAAATTGTCGCTATATCCATCACCACAGTCGGCCTCACTATCTCGACTTGAAACCCAATGTCCTCGCAGAGCTTCACGAGTTCTTTCTCGTTTTCCACTGCTCTCGTGCCTTCCCTGAATATGATCACCACTTTTGGCTTCTTGGAAGGGGCGATTGTGATTTCGTCCTTCGATTTTTCTTCATCCAGGCGGGGGCGAAAAGCGTCGTCCAGGAAGTTGCGGAAGTCGACCATCGTTTTATTCTCGGTGGAGAGAGAGGGATCGATGGTAAGATCTCCGTGAACGCGAAGTCCGACGGTCACTTCTGGAAAACAGCGCGTGATATTTTCTGCTCTGAGGTCGACAGGAGGGTAGGAGGATAATTTGGAGAAAATATCTCTGTATTTGTTGAGCCACCATGATTGGTAGTCTAAAACCAGGAATACTACCCGTCTTTGGTATTTTTGTGAGGTGATGAAGAGGGGAATTAGGGCGTCGTTGAAGGCGTGGTAGACGTTGCCAGTGAAGCCGCCGACGGAGAAGATAACAGCCGGGACAGGATAAAGGACTTGGCAGGGATGATCTTTGCCGCTGGACGGGTTAAGGGTGGAAAGTTGGAGTTCGTCGATTTTCTCCATCAGCTTGGTGTCCCATTTTCTGGTGTAGGGGCGGATTTTCTCCGTTACGGCTGATGTGCTGCCTTCGTCAACGAGATAAACGGAAGAGGAAGACGGGGTTATCCGGACGTCGCCGCGGAGCTCGCAGATATCGCTGTTGTGGCCGCTGCGGTCGCAGGAGAAGAAGTTTGAGGGTTTCTGATTCGCGGATTTTTTGGTATCGTCGATGGTTGCCGGCAGTATCGTCTCTGGCTCAGCGGCTAAATAAGAACCTGAAGACAGATAAATTAGACAAAGGGAAGAGAGTAGAAGAAGAAGATAAGTAGGGAAAATTGGCTTACAAAGAGGGATAATTGCAGAGGAAGGAGTCCTGAAGAGATACAGAGGAACAAGGAAACTGCAGAAGGCGAGGAAGATGACGACGATAGCCCAGAGAGATCGCCGATTTCCTCTCTCCATCTGTTTCTCGCCGCTACTTTCGTTTGGTTCCGGCCAAGGTCGCCTGTGATCAACCTTTGAAGACAAACAGTGGGCAACAAAACAATAGATCGTGAATTCCGTGTAAAAATATTGAAGGTTGATTACTCTGACGAAGTCGTCAGCTTGACCAATGAAAGCCGTCTGCCAAATTGGAGACAAGTCAACGCCAGCGGTGTATCTTTATCGTGATGTGGACGTGGCGCCTAAGAAAAGGAATTGGTAGAGAGTCGGTGGGTAGATTTTAGTTTTATATCCGATGACGACTCGGTAGCAACCGTGTGACTCTGATAAAGAGGTTACATGGGAGGACTTTGTCACAAATAATTCTCAAAGAGCCTTTTCTAAAAATAACTTCAATTTATTTTTTCTGTTCTTCGACAGTTTCTCCAAAAATTATACAAAGAAGTCTTTGTATAATCTTACAAATTTTTGGTTAGAATGAGAATATCGAGGACCCGGAAGAAGAAAAAAAAACTGATGAGAATTGTAGCGACAACAAGAACCAACTTCTTGGCCCCTGCGTGCCCTAAATTCCATTGACTGCGACAGGTGCTAAGCAAACTCTATTTTTCCATTACAGTTCAAGCATCACAAGATTAAGACTTACACTCATGAAATTTAAACCAATCAAGTGGTTATTTTGATAATGGAATTTATCAGCAATGGAGAAGGGCACGTCGGTTGGAGTTTCACATTGCGATCCCCTTATTTTACTTTCTTTTTTGTCAGATCACGGAGCCCTATTTAAATATTTCGATGATGTGATATTTCTCCCGTCATGTCAATGACGTTGCCGCCCAGACCTCCGTTGCGTACGTCCATCGAGCTCTTGTTGGAGTTAAGCGCCTACCACTGTGCCAAAAGCGCCAGCTCGTAGCAAGAATGGAACTCTTCCTCCTATGTCTCTCTCAAGGCAGGATGTTGACTTCCAACAGCTCTTACCTCATACTGCACGACTGTTATTTGGATAGATTTCGTTTGCGTCCCTCAAATTTATGATCCTCGGGGAAACTATTCCCGCGTTCTTTAGAAATGGAAAAGAACCCGCTGAAGATTTTATTTTTGTCCATAAATTTCCTCAATTTTTCAAGGGATCAAAATTAGAGACTTCACGGGAGGTGGACTGTCGGAAAGGGTAAACGAGCTAGAAGCCAAATTAAACTGATGCAAACGCGGTACGCGTATGAATCGGTAGTCGGCCCTTCAACGTTACGCGTCTAGAGCAATGACGACGGCCCACCTACCCTTTCCTAATACCCTTTGGCCACAAGCCGGGAACCAAGTCAATCCAGGGCCGACTGCGATATGCTTCTATATGTCAATTTCGTCTCAGATTAATACTCCCTAATAAAACCGTTGATTGTCTGACAAAAGAGCAGAAGAGCAGTATTCACCACCTCCGCACAAAGAAGATGGAGAAGCGAAACAACAAGCGCCTCCTTATCCGGCTCCTCTTCATCTTCTCCATCGCCTCCTGCAGTCTGTTGGTTCCCACCTTCTTCCCAATCGAGATCTCTTCGGCCATCCCTACTAATCTCTGTAAGATTTCATCTTTTCTTCTTCTTCTTCTTCTTCATCGTCCTAATCCATCTTCTGTTGAACAGTTTTTTCTAAAACGCCAGTCGTGGTTGAGCCAAAGCGAATCCTCCTCTCAACAGATAACGTCTCAGAAAGCCTAGTAAACGAGACGCAGCCCTTCAGATGCTCTTCTGTGAAGAAAAATTCCATCTGCTGCGACCGAAACAGTCTCCTCTCCGACGTCTGCGTTCTACGGGGCGACATCTACACCCACCCTTCCACCTCCTCCATCTTCCTCTCCCGCACAAATTCAAGCATCATGACGGAGAAAATCAACGAGCTCAGTCTCTCAGTCATCGAGGCCACAAAGGATTTCAATCATCGCTGCGATGTAGTCCACCGAGTACCCGCTATTGTTTTCTCTGCCTTCAACGGCGATATATCTCGAGAATTCAACGAGGGCCTTATTCCCCTATTCACCACTTCCCGCCGTTATAACCGTCGAGTTGTCTTCCTCGTCATGAATTATCAGAATCTCTGGCGCGCCAAGTACCAGCAAGTGCTGTCTCGTCTCTCTGCTTATCCCCCCATCGACTTCTTCGGCGATAATCGGACTCATTGCTTCCCGGAGATGACCGTTGGATTGAGAATGCACGGAGAATTCAGTATCAACCCTAGAATTACTAATCCGGCAAATTTGAGTATCATTGACTTTCGTCAGCTTCTCTTCGACGCGTACGGTTCTCGGATCCGCTACCTAGAGTGGAAGAAGAATCGGACGGCGGAAAAGGAATCTCAAGGCGATCCAATGGCGCCGAAGCTGTTGATATTATTCGAGAATGGCATGAAGCTTTTGGATAATGAGAATGAGCTCGTTGAGCTCTGTGAGGATATGGGTTTCAAAGTTGAGGTTTTAAAGACGGACAGAAATACTGAGATTGAAAATATCTATTCAGCTTTGAATTCCACTGATGCTGTGTTGGGTGTATCGGGATGCTCGTTGGCTCATCTTTTGTTCATGCGGACGGCGAGTATCTTTATCCAGGTGCTTCCTCTGGGGATAGAAAGTAAAGTGGAAGCGAGATTCGGGAATTTAGCGAAGGAAATTGGGGTGGAATACTTCTCCTACAGGATTGAGACTTCGGAGAGCTTGATTTCGATGGTGAGTGAGGAACAACGGGCAGTAAAAATAGATTTAAATGGTCTTCTCAGTCGGCTGACCCACGCTTTTCAGCAAATAATCAAAAGGAAGATTGTGGAGGATAGTTCCAATTTGCGATGGAACGAGAACTGGCTGCCGCGTGAATCTGAACATTCATTTTAAGAACGACCGTTTGGTTCTCTGTTAATTGATTTTTGTGTGAAAGATGTATAGACAAACTCCTAAGGGAGATCCACAAAGGACACTGTAGATAGAGAAAAAAACTCGACACAAGTCACTTGCTAGCCATTGCCGGCGGCTGTTTTTTTATTGTTTCTTGATCGCACGTCTTTTCTGTATAATTAATTGTCCAGAAAACGACAACAGTTTAATCGTTAATCTCTTTCTCTCTTATTCCCTCTCTCGCTGTCTTTACTTTACTGTTTATTTCCATATTTCTATCTATCTATCAGTCTGTCTGTCAGTAAGTCTGTCAGTATGTCTGTCTATCCAGCCATCCATCTATCTATCGATCTATCTATCAATCAGTCACTCTATCTCTCTATCTATCTAACTATCTATCAATCTATCTATCCATCTATCAATCTATCAATCTATCTAGCAATCGATCGATCGAAACTGTAAATTCCCGAGAACTCATCTCACAGAAACTCTAAATAAGACAGATGTCGGCGATTTTTCGAGTTTCGAGTTTCCATCCATCTTACTATCTCTCTCTCTTTCTTGTCGGCGCCGTGCGAGCCGTCATCGTTCGTTGCACTTCTGGGGGGAAAGAATTCGATCCGTGACGGGCGCAGGTCACCGAGGAAGACGACGATCGAAGACACGATCGAGGAATTCGATCCATCTATCCACTTCTGGAGTGAGTTCACAGGTCACCGAGGAAGACGACGATCGAAGACACGACAAAGCAGAAAAGAACAACGCTGGATACCACCTCCGCCCGAGTGTCAAGGTCGGCGATGTGGCATCGGCTAGACCATCCATTATCAATCAACAAGAAAATGTTCACCCGCAAGCTCACCATTTCAAGTAGAATAGTCAGCTGATACCCTCGTGATAGTATTCAAATGCAAGCGCTACTGCTTGGGCTGAGTAGGCCACTAGTAAAGTAAAATTCTTATGTTGATGGCAGGAGGGCCAGACAGCCGGGGACAGGCAATCATTGAAGATGCACCGTGAGATGAGAGCACCTCGGTAAAGGCCCTTACAGCTCAATTCCAAAACAAGGCTCCTCAAGAGATGGCCGCTGAAATTGACACTGAAATGATAGGGAAGACCGGATAAAAGAGTTAGCAGAGATAAAAGTCAACGGAGAGATATCTGGATATGCATCGGGACGGGGGTTGCATCAAATCAATCATTAAGACGGATAATTACCACTATACCTCGTTTACCTCCTCGTTTACCTTCCGTGACGCGTCGGTGATCTGAAAGCCAAATCGCTCTTTATTTTAGTAAAAAAATTGTATGGCTAGAAAAAATGTTTTTAAACAGAAAACTGTGGTCCATCTGGTGGTTGACGCTTGAACGTTACGCCACTAGGACGAAATCGACCGGCCACCAACCGCATATTTTAACAAGCCCAAAGACTCCGTCAAAATTGTTAAACAGTCCCATCACCCATGTCTTGTAAATTCTCGTTTCATTTCAATTTATTTTTAGATCAATCTCAAGATTTTTCGGCGGTCCGTGCATTTACACTCGTTCTCATATACATTTCCGAGTACATAGCCCTTCTCGAAGGTGGGGGAAGAAGAAGAAGCAAAGCCCTCAGAAGACACATCATGATGGAGAAGGGCAGGGAGAAGGGTCGGCGCAATTTTCTCCGCCTTCTATTCATCTTCTTCCTCGCCTTCTGCAGTCTAACATTTCCTCTCTTCATCTCCGGCGACCTTTTTCAAACCTTATGTAAGTAACGCCACTTCCCTAAATTCTCTCGCTTCTCCATCTCTCGTAACCGTTATCTCTTCAACAGTATCATCTGATTCCCACAACACACCCGGGGAGAAGCGCGATATTCTCTCGTCCAATATTCCAAAGGAGTCGTCTTTAAAGTGCGATCGCAGCGCCTTCAGCTACGACAGCTGCGTTCTAAAGGGCGACATCCGAACCAGCTCTTCTTTCTCTTCGATCTTTCTCTACTCCGGCAGCTCCTCGAGAAAACTGTTATCTCCTCCTCGAGTGGAGAAAATCCGACCCTACACCAGAAAATGGGAAACCAGCATCATGAACACCATCGACGAGCTCGAGCTCGTAGTGCTTAACCGCACAGGGGGCAGCGGTCACCAATGTGACGTCATCCATGACGTCCCCGCCGTCGTCTTCTCCACCGGGGGATATCTCGGCAACGTCTACCACGACTTCAGGGACTGCATAATTCCGTTATTCATCACCTCCAATAAGTTCAACCGCCAGGTCATCTTCGTTATCGTGCACTACCAGAAATGGTGGCACATTAAATACCAGGAAATTATCTCCCGGCTGTCCGCTTATCCGGTTATCGACTTCCGCGCGGATCAGCGCACCCACTGCTTCCCGGAAGCCACCGTCGGACTAGAAGCCCACGGCGAGCTCATCGTTGACCCGGCATTGACTAACCCGGTCAACCTGACGGTCAACGACTTCCAGCGCGTCCTTGACGACGCTTATCGTCACCGTCAGGCCGATGTCGCCCTGGAGGAGAGAGAAAACGAGGTAGCTCCGAAGATTGTCATGATATTCAGAAACGGATCAAGATCGGTGGAGAACGAGAAGGAAGTCATGGAGCTCGCTAATAAATTAGGGTTTAGGGTTGAGGAGCTCAGGCCTCATGGGAAGATGGAGATGGCGGAGATTTATCATATTTTAAATTCCGCAGACGCAATGCTTGGAGTCGTGGGTTGCGCTCTTACACATCTTTTGTTTATGAAGCCGGGGTCCGTTTTTATTCAGATAAAGCCTCTGGGGACGGAATGGGCTGCAGAGGAGAACTATGGAAAACCTGCAAAGGATATCGGGCTTAAGTACATACCCTATTTGATCAATCCTTCGGAAAGTTCTCTGTACAGGGAATATGATAAGGATGATCTTGTGCTCAAGGACCCCGAGTCTGTAGCCAAGCAGGGATGGGATATCACGAAGAGAGTGTTCTTGGATAAGCAGTCTGTGCTACTGGACCTTAACAGGTTTAACCAGAGCTTGGCGACTGCGTATAAGTACATTATCGAGCGGAAAAAGGCAAGCCAAAGTTCCTTGAGGAGTGATACTTGAAGTTGCACTCTTAGGGCTGAAGTGGTAGAGAATGACGTTTATATTCTTTGCCACGGGATTGGTCATCTGTATTTCATTCGACAACAGAATTGTTAATAAGTACACTGCGAGTTATATTTTACCAACTTTTTTAGACGCCCTTTGCCCTAAATTTTCAGCAGATTCAGATTAATTTTACAAACAATCGATTTGAAGTTATGTCTGAACCTTATGGGATAATTATTCATCAAGACGCTCATGGCTTTTTTTTCAAATTGAATTTTCATCAACCGACAAATCGGAAGAAAGATTCTGTATCTAAAAATGATGATCGGATTTCCCCGGGGGGATAGGGAGAGAGAGAATACACGACTCTGCGTTCCTGTTTCACGCGCTTTTGGTGGCAGTCATATTTCGGGAAATGAAATGATATTGCGACGCAAAAAACTTGTTGAAGATATTTTCAATTAAAAATAATTGAAGATTCTGTAGAAAGAAAGATAAATCAAGACCACGGTAGTGGACGAAAAGCTAAAGTTTTCATGGTTATCTCAACTATAAAAAATAGGGTCTAGGACGACGGGGTCATGCGGTGGACGAAGTCTTTTGATTCCTATGAAACAAGTTATCTTCTTTAAAAATGAGGGAGAGGGGAATTTTTCACGCAAGCTGGGAAACAACGATAATAAATAATCCGCATGATTCCCACTTCGCTGTCAATTACGGAACGTGGATTGGGGTATCTAGGAAGCGCATTCGTCTAACTAATAATATGACGCCTCACCGTCCGGAAGCAGGTGGAGGGTCGTTGTCCGCCTTTACGGAACAGAGATTAATTACGCTTCAACGAATTGCACGAGACTCGTGTGCCCTAGATCTGGACTCAGCGAAAAAATAGTAAAACCAAGGAAATGATAGATAGATGATGGTGATGAGGGATGCTGATTTTGCGTGTAGTTTCCATAATGAGCGCGACCAACCACACAAGGAAGTTGAAGACTAAACAATAGAGAAGACCTTTTCAGCGCAAGTGAAAGTCGAGCCCTGAGATCTGAAGGACATTGCTGGAATTGCTCACTACCCAACAACATCTCCCCGCGATGGAGTCAACGACTGCGGGGAGAGAGAGAGAGAGAGATTTTTCTTGGCCCAGAACATGGAAATATAACATTAGAAATCCGGTCAACTGTTAGGATGCCGAACAGGATAAGAGCATGATACCTCCGCGACTTAATCAAAGTCTATGAACGTTGAACGAATCAACGCTGTCAAAGGGGAGGATAAGAGCATGATCCCTCCGCGACTTAATCAAAGTCTATGAACGTTGAACGAATCAACGCTGTCAAAGGGGAGGATAAGAGCATGATCCCTCCGCGACTTAATCAAAGTCTATGAACGTTGAACGAATCAACGCTGTCAAAGGGGAGGATAAGAGCATGATCCCTCCGCGACTTAATCAAAGTCTATGAACGTTGAACGAATCAACGCTGTCAAAGGGGAGGATAAGAGCATGATCCCTCCGCGACTTAATCAAAGTCTATGAACGTTGAACGAATCAACGCTGTCAAAGGGGAGGATAAGAGCATGATCCCTCCGCGACTTAATCAAAGTCTATGAACGTTGAACGAATCAACGCTGTCAAAGGGGAGGATAAGAGCATGATCCCTCCGCGACTTAATCAAAGTCTATGAACGTTGAACGAATCAACGCTGTCAAAGGGGAGGATAAGAGCATGATCCCTCCGCGACTTAATCAAAGTCTATGAACGTTGAACGAATCAACGCTGTCAAAGGGGAGGATAAGAGCATGATCCCTCCGCGACTTAATCAAAGTCTATGAACGTTGAACGAATCAACGCTGTCAAAGGGGAGGATAAGAGCATGATCCCTCCGCGACTTAATCAAAGTCTATGAACGTTGAACGAATCAACGCTGTCAAAGGGGAGGATAAGAGCATGATATGTTCCCCTTGGTCAAAAAAATTATATTTAAGGTACTATTTCAAGAACATGGATTCATGTGGTTGGTGTACCGAAAACAACTTCAGAAGCGTGTTGCAAGAAAACTGGTCAACTGATGAGAACCCAGAGACGATTGCGCGAAGACTTTCTCATGGCACGCGGACATTGACCCACGAAAAACAAGTTACCTTCAATGGAAAAGGGGGTTTATGGCACCCAAGTCGACGATATGCCATAAACTTCTCACAGCGCTGAGATCAGCTGTAAAGATATGAAGGGACAGGCTTGCTTTTCCTAGTAACTAAGAGAGAGAGAGAGAGAGAGAGAGAGAGAGAGAGAGAGAGAGAGAGAGACAGAGAGAGAGAAAGAGACAGTGAGTGAGACAGAGAGACAGGGGAGGGGGAGAGAGAGAGAGGCAGAGAGAGACGGAGAGAGAGAGAGAAAGAGACAGAGAGAGAGAGAGAGCGAGAGAGAGAGAGAGAAAGAGACAGAGAGAGAGAGAGCGAGAGAGAGAGAGAGAAAGAGACAGAGAGAGAGAGAGAGAGCGAGAGAGAGAGAGACAGAGAGAGACAGAGACAGAGAGACAGAGACAGAGAGACAGAGAGACAGAGAGACAGAGAGACAGAGAGACAGAGAGACGGAGAGGTCAATCATGGGCTTAGTCCATAACAAGCTTTTCCGGCCAATTATCTGTATACCGACTCGAGGCCCACTCCTGGTAGTGGTCTACTTCCACTTGGTATCACCCTTTGAAGAGATCTCTTGTAGCATGGGATGGAAAAGTTATCCGATTTTTTAAGCACTTCCAACTTTTCACAAGAAAAAGTTTCTCTTTAACAGAAAATATCTTGAAAAGCTCAATCACATTTTATTTTTCTTCTTATTCTTAAATGTCTGATCAATTTAATACTCAGTTAGCTATTCTAGATAGAGTGTGGAACATACTTGGCTTTTCACATGCTATAAATGACTTCTAGATAATACTACCATAAAGCCTATATTATAATAAAGTGGTAAGTCAGGTGAGGAGCAGAAAATCTTGGATAAAAGATAGATAAATTAGTTATCATTAAAGCATCCCAATGGGCGTTGTATTTCCCAATAAAATCCAGTACATCTCTCTCTCTATCTTCCCTCTCTATGTGTAACCCTCATGTTACTCTTGAAAATTTTCACATTGTCTTGTCTCACCTTTCAACATGATATTGAAGCACACTTCTTTCAATTCTTTAGCACCATCATGTTCATGCTAGAGACCCTGGTTCTTCAGCCAATTCCCATTCTTGGATGCTTTATAGCACATTAGAAGAATCCGCAAGTATACTTCAGGACTTCTCCAGGATATAAAACCTCTTTCAAATAGACAGATAGGTTGGAATGGATTTTCTATTGCTTGTGCATCCAAAACCTCTGAACCTCAATACCTAGTAATGTGACAGTGATCTGATGCCTTGTATGTGAGCACAGATTCCTGATACCTGATGAATTGCTTGGATACTCTTAAAGTTCCATGTTTGGATTACTCAGATATTGATCCTGCACACAACCATTGTAATATCAAGGCTTGTAAGGACTTATACATACATAAATATTCCTACATCTGATGCACAAGGTGTTTTGTATGACTTGAGTGGTCTACAAGTTGCCTTTATCTAGCGGTCTACAAGCTTGTTGAGTGGTCCAAGAGTTTGCATGCCTTAGCTTTGTAATATCTTTTCAGTTCATCCCTCTGTGATCGACCCAAGTGTTTAGAGAGAAATCTAGATAAATCTAAATTCCCATCAAACATGACGAGTCACTGAGATCCTTCATCTGAAAGTCAGTCGATATGAATTCGTTAGTGTCACATAGAAGGTTAATGTCACTTGGGACAAGAAATATGTCATCAACATATACCCCAAGGAGTATGTGTTTGGTTTTTCTAAACTTAAGGTATACACACTCATTATCCAAATTTATTTCAAAACCAAATGAATGATCTAGTGAAATCTATGATACTATTGATGAGAAGGTTGCTTAAGCCTCCTTTTGGGTTTCTCTAATTTTCAAGCCATAGACTTTGAGTCTTTGATGACAAAGTTTTTGTTTCCACCATATTTATTTATAAATCACCATCTCCACTTCAAAATGCTGTGTTCAAATCCAAATGATGTAGCTCAAGATAAAAATGAGCTACTTGTCCCATGGATAGATGATTCCTTCATTGGTAGATTAGATAATATTTCATTATAATAAATGCCTTCACATAAAGTAAATCTCATTGGATAGGACAGGATTTACATTATCTAGGATTTTATTATCTTTTGATTCTCCCTTTGATTTAAATATCCATTTAAATCTTCATAGGAAAATATCCCAATCTTCAACGTCATGAATGGATTAAATCTCTTTTCATGAAGTGTATCAATTATTGAGGGTTAAAATTCTGCATAGCTACCCTTGAGAGATTGGCATCTTTCATCTCAAATTTAGCTTTGGTTCTTTGACATGTAATATGCAATAAGTTTTTGTGGAATTTTTCCCTTATGTTGTAAATCTTCCTAGTTACATCGATTCTTGAGGCTCTTGAGTTTGCTTATACTGGATAGAGGACACGATCTTACCATATTGAAGTGGAGTTACTTTTGGATAAAATATGAAAAATCTACATCATATCCACTTGCATTACTAATAATTATAAGATTACTTGTTATTATTCAAAGTCACAGTCTTTTATCTCATCTTCCCTCATAAAGTCAATATCCTGGAGTGAGTGAGAATTCCTCTTGTTCAAAATATCCCATGACCTTTCAATCTAAAAAAATAGTGACAATTAGTTCTAGAGTTGAGTTTTATTGCACTTGGTAGATATGGCCTTGATTACTCTTAGACACACCAAAGCAAAAATGTGTAAGAGTGAGTTTTATAAGACCCTTGGAGGTTTGATTCAATTATACTCTTCATTGTGTCTTAAATTTTCATCTTTCATGCTAAGAAAACACAAAATAGAGTATTGAGGAATGATCCTACAATCCTCAAGACATCCTCAATGTCGTGCAACTAATCAATCATATCAACCATAGCACTTTCCACAACATTTTAATTGAACTATCTTCATCATTTTACTAATTTGGTTTTTACTTTAGTTTTATATATCATGAACATTTTTGATGATTTGGATTTCTTGTGAATAAGCTGTTGAGATTTAAAGTCAGTTGATGGAATTAGATATACCCAGCCTAGATGAATTGGATATCATCAATTTCACAATGGGAGAGGAAAGTGAAAAATATGATAATAGCAAAAAAATTGTGATCATATCATCTTGTGAGGAATCACATACACAACCCGTTTTGATTATTTATCATATCCAAGCATGGAAATTGGAAGCTCAGTATATGTGTGCAAAGAGTGATGGTGCAAGCCCCACAAGTATTCGACCTCTAGCGTTATCCATGAAATCTAGTAATGATGGATCTTCAATTTTTAAATGATGTCATGCTCCAGACATTGCAACCTTGATATGCGGAAACCTCCAAGTCATCACCCTACAAACGGATTTGAGGGAAAGAGAGTAGAAGAGAGAGGGTGGCTCTAGGAAATAGAGTTGCATGGGTTTCCAAGGCCCAACCCCTTTCTACGAAAACTCAAAACAATAAAATATTTACCTCATTGTCTTAGAACCTTTTGTGTGTGACCCTCTAGCCCCTAGCACATATCCATTTAATAAGTTTATAGGATAATAACTATTTATTAGCATGTCTAATTAATTCATTCTATATCCAATATTGATTAAAGAATTAATCAAAAATTGAAAAAATCTACTTGATAGATCTAGTTTCTAACAATTGAGGTGCCAAGCTAATCCTTGTGTCTTGAAAGTAATGGGGTTATGTTATCTACACTTGGAACCTTTATACAGTAGTTATCATGTATGTAATTCCCTTGTGAATATGACATCATTAATGACTTAGGGAATAGTCAAAAATCAAACCATAAATTTTCATTCTAAATCAATCTAGTGTGTTCAAAAATCATTATAAAAGTCATTTTCTACTATTTCACTTTTTGAAATGGGCAAGGACTTCAATGCATTGTTTCTAACAATTTTTCTCCTCTTGGAATTGAGAGTGAGCGATCACATAACACAAACACTTTGATGGACGTCTTGTTGTTTCTGAGAGTTGAGGCTTGACCAGCTCTCTAATTTTTTATCAAAACATAAATTGAAGGATAAGATGTTGAATAAAAAAATTCAACAAAGTTGAAGTATTTTCTACAAGATGATCCCATCATCTTGTAGAAAATAAAATTCATACTTACAGAGATCATTTGAAAGGAGTTCTTCAAGATATTCAAGTGTTCGACCTCTAGTATTATCCATATAGTCTCTAGATGATTGGATCTCCTTGACGAAATGAATTGCTGTAGTCGTTGAATACACACAAATTTGTGTCAAAATGAATACCAAACTAACCAATTTAATGAAATTATCACTTATTGAACAACATAGTGATGAATAAGGGTCGAATCCACATAGAATTAAAATATTTTTGAAGTGTTCTTTGAAATTCTATCAAATCGGACAATGAAATGTGGTGAGAAATTAGAAAATTTGATATATTTGAAAAGAAGACTCGAAGGTGAATCCACAGAATCAAAAATCACAAAATTTGGATCAAGAATCGCGGAGAAATTGTCGAGTGAAGTAGATAGAAATTTTCAAATGAAAAATCACGAAAAACCCGAAATTAAAATTGAAATTGACTAAATCTATGATTCGAAATTGAAATATAATGTTATAGGAAGAAATGTTAGGATGAAAAGTTGATTTCTAACCCAAGATAGTGCTCGAATTGATCTAATTCCTCACCGGATCAAAGGCTTTTCATTCGCGAATTCAAAAACGATTGTTGGCGTTACAGAGTCAATTTCTCTCTATTCTCTCAACAAAATCTTGATGGATATTATGTGGCCTATAAGCCAATCAAACTTTCATGTATCTTGTTTATATTCATTGAAATGATATTTATTCATTGTCATTCTTGTGTGATGTTTGCAATGAAGTCCATGAGCATGTACAATGACTAAGTGAATTATAATGAGATCATAATATAGTGATCACTAGTCTTTAAACATATGTTCTAAATATTTCTATTCGTGGGATATTCGAGAAGGACATCGAATTATTCGGAAAGAATAACACTATCTAATCTAACTCATATGATGAGTATGGCTGACCCTATAGCCATCGGTGTGGAGACACTAAGGATAGATAGTGGGTGCTCTTTGGAGAAAGAGTTCACTGAATTGATCCGTATGAATCCTTGAATGATATTATACTTAATTGTCAATCAGGTTCATTCATGTCATGGTTGTGTATGTGGTCCTTTGACTTGAGACACCAAAGACATCTTGTGGATGAATGATCGTGTTTTGATTAGGACTTCGGAATCCTTAGCCACGGGATATCTAAAACGTCATATATTAGATACGACATGAAGTCCATGAAGATGATTGTGTGATCAAGATGGGATCATCCACCCTTGGTATTTGAGGAGATTGACTCAAGGAATGAGATGCGATGAAATCCTTGGCCAAGGTAGTAGAAATATCGGAGAAGGAGTTCTTGATGATTTATGCAAGCATCAGTACTATCTTGAATGATTGATTAGGGTTTGACAGTTGACTGTACCCTAAGTCATTCATGAGTCTAATGTGGATGAAAGATTATACATACGTGCTAATCGATGACGAGAAGGTTCCATAAGTGAGTTCTTACATACTCCATATCTCCTAGTGTACGTGGTGTAGCTTGGCACCCAACGGGCTGGCAACTCAACCTAGCGATTGGGTTAAATCGATCTTTGATTAATTAATCTATATATGAATGTGGATAATTATTTAAGTTTGACCAATAAGGTGTTATTTGGTCTATAGAGTTATTAACTAGTGATATATATATGGACCTAGAGGGTCACACACATAAGGTCTATGGATGTTGGTGGATATAGACATAATTATGAGCCTTTTTATGAAAAAAACCTCATACCAAATGTCTATAAATAGAGTGAGAACGACCACAACTGAAGGTGCCCATGCAAGCCTTGTGGAAATTATCCCCTTTCTTCTCTTTCTCTCATGGTGAAGAGGTTTGAAGAGGAGATCCAACCATCCGAATACCGTGTGAATACCGATAGAGGCTAGACACTTGAATAGCTTCAAGAACTCCTTTAAGGAAACCCTGTAAGTATGTTTTCTCACTCATACTAGATGATAGGATCATCTGTTCTTAGTGGCTTGGTGTTTTGAATATCCGATTCAATGAATTCCACTTCATCTGATGTTTTGATCAAAATTTTGGAAAGTTATCGACCTCAGAACCCAACAAATCTCACTTTCAAGCACTCCGTGGACACAGAAATTGATCTAAAAGTGATTGGAAGCAAGAGATTCAAGGATTGTGGTGTCTAGGAAATTCGATTATTCGAAGAACCCAATAATGATTTACAATGTCGAAGAACATCTCAATTTAAAGGGCAAATTGGGCGTAACCGTTGGATCAGCGTTTTAATCTTTGATCAACACTCTGATGAAATGCATAGGTGCGAATCATTACGATTAAATTGAATCCGTTCAATCGTAGATGGACTGTTGAGATTTCGCCACGTCGCGCGCTTTAGAAGTAATGCTTGAAACGCCATCCATTGGATCTTGATCTGACGCTTTGGATGCGTTTTCGTTGGTTTTAATTGAAAGTCCCAATAAGGTGGTGATTTAACCTAATAGAGGGGGGTAAATTAGGTCTATATGTTATTCTTGTCTTTTATACTAGTCTTTATTATTATTTGTTGGTTTAGCACTCACTACTCGTCCTCATTGTGCACCAAGGATTATTATACTGGTTGGGGGACCTAATGTCCCTTAGTCAAGTCCCGAGTGTTGTCGACTCGGAGCCTCAATCCTCACCAAAAGAAGCCTAATCATGTCACCCCTCAAAGGTTTAGGTTTGCCCCTAGCGGCAACCCTAACACTCACCTTTACCTGACCGTACGTCACTCCCCTCTAGGCCTCGACCATCTCGGATCCTGGATGCCCTATCATGCCTCTCATGCTAGTACCAGCGACCTCCGGTAAAGCGAGACCTCGTCTTCAAGCTCCTTTTGGTCTTCTTGCTCCCCAAGTTTCGACTCCTTGTCTCAACTAATCCGATCTTCGTGTGTGTGAATGTCAGCTTATATTTATCTAAATGCTGCTAGCTGTATAAGAGGGTGATGTCAAATAAATGAGAATGAATTTAAGAATAAATGATACACACAAGACAACAAATTCCAAAATCGATCTTCTGACCTAGGGTTGACTTTGACTAATTAGAGTTGACTTTCTAACCTTGGGTTGATTGTCTAACCTAGGTTTGACTTTGAGTAATTAGAGTTGACTTTCTTATATGGGTTGACATTTTACCTAGGGTTGACTTTGACCTACAATTGACTTTGACTTATGGTTGACTTCGACCTATAGTTGACTTTTACTTATGGTTGACTTTGACTTATGGTTGAATTTGACCTATAGTTGACTTTGACTTACAGTTGACTTTGACTTACAGTTAATCTTGACTTATCAGGGTTGACTCAGACTGTGAAGTTGATTGTAACCTACCAAATTGACTTCAAAGATAAGCTTAAAATGAGTGATTCACTTTGCTACCATTTAGCTCACCATCTAATTACCACTGCAAAGGAAAAACTAATTGAAAGTATTTCCAATGAAAAAAGAAACACGAATGAACTGAGCTTTAACCCAATTACTACAAATGAACTAAGCTTAACCCAATTAAGTAGTATTTCAGCTGAAGTAATTGAATGAGCTAGATTCCGCACCTAATAGTCTTGACTTTCAATCTCGAACGACAATTGTTAAGGTACCCACAAATATACCTAACTTGATAGGAAATGAACTAAGAAGGATAAACTGTAATTTACTATACCTCTATCGATATCAAGTTGACCATGATAATAGTATATCCAAGTAAACTAAAAGGTTATATAAATCAGTGTAATTGACTTAATACAACTTGACTGTTAAATAAAGCAGACTAAGAAAACTGGTAGAAATCAATAATGTCAACTAAGCAATTTATTTATGAAAAATAACTGTTAATGGAAATAGCAAGAGAAGCAGACAGTACTCAATGAAGAGGAAAGGAATGCCTTTGTAATTGTACAAAATTAGGGATAAAGCAACACAGAAATAAGCTGCTGTTAGAAATAAAGATTGAAAGGATTTCTATTTATGTCAATTGACTATGGAGAGGACTGATATAATCACCGTAGAATCCAGAAAACTAATTTAGTCTGACTTAACAGGAATGGTGCAAAGAAAACAAACAACAGTCAGTAATGTAGATTCCAGAGATGTTTATTAAAATTAAACGACTACAAATGATTTAATATGTGCAAAGTATAAAGATTAGAATAGATGAAAAGGAACTTAATCCAAGATGTAGAATAGATCAGTGATTAAATAGATACAACATAAAACGAAGTAAAAAAAAAGTGAACGTTCAAAAATTAGATAGAGAGCGCATAGACGCTGGAGATTTAATAATGAGATAATGACTGATAGAATGTAGAAACTAAAGATTAGAGGTTAGAAATGAGAGATCGATCAATGAAATAGAGAGACAAGAAGCTTAAGAGTTAAAGGAGGTCCGAAAATCAGAAACGAAGAAAACTTAAGAGTTTAAGGAGGTCCGAAATCGCATAAACTTAAAAGTTAAATTGAGAGAGTGACCAAGAAAACTTCTCGCTACGGATGGATTTCTGAAGACACTTCTTCGAATCGGCGTCAGAAATCTGCAGAAGGCGTCTTTCGTCCATCGCTGTGAAACAAATGAAGACAACACGAAGGAACGTCTTTCTTCTTGATTAGGATCACTAGCAATCAGGCTTTTCGATTACTCGGGGATCATTTCTCTTTCCGTTTTCTCCACACAGCTTTTCACGAACCCTAATGTTCTGATTATAAATCAGTTTAGAAGAGATGAGAGATAGTTACCATAATACCCTCAAGGTATTAAAGGTATGTAGAATTAAAACTAAGTGTATTGATGAGTAAGAGATGAATAAAAGGTAGTGGGCAAATGAGTATAATGGAGATGATTATATAACTAGAGGCACATGATTGATTATGTGATATGATTATTCTACGTATATGCATAACGATATGAATGAGGAGATAACTGTTATTTTCTTGAAATTAAATACATTCATAAACCTCAAAGAAGCATTAGTAAGTTAGTCCAAAATCATCATGGAAGGAATAATGTAGTAATGATTAAAATTAATAACATAAAAGAAAATTTATTATTTTTAATTCCTCAATTTGTGACGATGGCAAATCAAGAAAAATGGTTATGTCGAAACTAGCACTCTAACATTAATCTCAGCCTTTAAAACTCCTCAGATTGACGGCTGTAATTAAATCATTTTAAAAACAATTCACCGACGAATAAGATTGCGCCGTGTACCCCCCGACTTAAGTGATGATCAACGGTCATCATTTAATGCGCATATCGGATGATCCACGTAACGCCACGTCACATGCACACTTAAAACAAGAAAATATAGTCCCACATGCCTTTTAAACAAAATTTTCGTGCCTATAAAAGGTGTATGTGCATGAGGAGTTAGTGAAAATCCTGAACATGGTACTTTCTCCTTATTCACATACACACACGCGCACACACACGCACACACATGCGCACACGTGCACCCATGCGCACACACTTACACGTGTGGGACATGTGACGGTCTCATATGTCGCCACGTGCGCCGCTTTTTTGACCGCGCCAAGTCATCTGCCATGTCAGCACGCGATAAAATAAATAATTTAAATGAATTTAATTCAAAATAAATCGAATTGAATTTATAAAAATTCAGAAAAAAATCTTTAAAAATCCCTAAAAAAATCATATCTTTTAAAATAAAACTCCAAATTAATCCAAATTTATTTTCTTGAGTCAGAAATTAAATTAATTTATTTCATTTGTTTCATTCTATCATTCTAAAAAGTCGAATTTCATAAATAACAAGAGAATAAATTTGTATTTCAAAAATACACTCATTTCTTTGAGAAATTTAAAACTTAGAAAAATAAATGAGAGTATATAAAGTGATTTCTCTTATTATTTAGTATTAAAAACTAATTCTAATCTTAAGTAAAGATGACGCTAATTTGATCTTTAAAAATATTCTTTTTAATTTATCATAATTAACCCTAAATTAATGTATTTTGATATTATAACTTCTTTTTCATAGAATGATAGATAAGCACTCAAAAATATGATAACATGCATTAGAATGGAATGTTTTATGTGATAATTTCTATTAATAATCATTCTTTTCAGGTATAATTTGCATGTTATCACTCCTCTTGAACACTTATTACCCACAAGAGGAAGAGAAGAGAGGGGAGAATGTTCACTAGGCTTGCATGGGCACCCTTGTTATGGTTGTTCTCTCCCTATTTATAGACTTCGTAAATGTGAACTTTTCACAAAAAAAACCCTTAAATTTATGTCTATATCCACCAACGCCCATTGACCTTATGTGTGTGACCATCTAGGTCCATGTATCTCACTAGTTAATGACTCTATCAAGTGAATAACACTTATTGGTTTTTCTTATCAATTAACTATATCAACATATAGATTAATTGACAAAGGATCAATTTAACCCAATTGAAAAGTTGATTAGCCAACCTGGTCGGTGCCAAGTTATGCCAATAGCTTTCAAAGATATGGAGTATATCAGAACTCCCTCATGAAACCATTTTGTCATCGATTACCATGTACATTTAATCCTTCATCTACTTGGGACTCATAAATGACTTAGGGTATAACTAAATGTCAACCCCTAATTGATCACACAATTCAGTATTGATGCTAGTAGGAAATCATCGAAAAAAACTTCTCTAATATTTCTACTACCTTGGCCAAGGATTTAATCTCATCTCATTCCTTAAATCAATCTCCTCTAATATTGAGGGCAGATGATCCCATCTTGAACACTTAACCACCTTTGACGACTTCATGTCATATCCAATCTATGATATTTTAGATATCCCATTGCTAGGGATCTATAAGTCATAGTTAACACATGATCATCCATCCACAAGATATCTTTGGAGTCTTGGGTCAAAGGACCACGTACACAACCATGACATGAATCAACTTGATTGATAGTTTGGCATAATACTATTCAAAGATTCATACAAATAAATTCAATGAAATTTTTCTCGAAAGAGCACCTACTGTCTATTTTTGGTGTCTATATAGTGATGGCCACAAGATCAGTCATACTCATCATATGAGTTGGATCAAATAATGTTATTCTTTCTATGATATGTGATGTCTTTCTTGAATATCCCACAAATAGGAGTATTTATAACATACATTTAAAGACTAGTGATCATTATATTATGATTTCACTAGTGTCTACCCGATCTGAAACAGATCGGGAGATGAAAAAATTATCAAGGAAGTCAATGAATTCTGGACGAAGAAAAACGCTCTCTCTCGCTGGAATTCTCGAATCTGAATTCTTAGGTAATTCTGTCAGTACTCTCTCTCACTCTCTGACACTTCGGGAACTTCGGGAAACTTAGCCATGATCTCGGGCCAAAACCGGAATGCCCGAACGACGGTGCAGCTTCTGGTTTCTTCCTCTTCAGCCCTGTTAAGCGGCAGAGTTAGGAAGCTGGTAAGCCTGCAGTTGGAGAAAGGATGGGAGGAGAGCCGCGTGGACCTGGGCACCCTCGGACGGCTAACGGCGCTCGAACCGCTCTCCATTAGAATCAACGGCTACATGCTCGGAGCTCGACCTCCAGACTACATCGCCGCCTCTGTCACTTGGGCTTCTCTCCTCTCTCACTTCTCAGCCCGCCGACTCCCCACTGACGGGCCCTCCGACTATCCCATCGGCCTGCACGGCAGCCCCATTTCCACTGCACGGATATCGGTCGGCTGGGAGAGACCTCTGAAAATAGAGAATCTTATCCTAGACGGTGATTATGATGATCATGAATCATCGAAAAGAATGAGAAGTGGCGACGGTGTTTCCGGCGCCTTGCAAGGAAATTGAACCCAAATATTTCCAAGAGGGGGGGGAGAGAGAGAGAGCTGAGGTGGCAATTGCAAGGAAAACACTAATCCCGTATCTCTCTCCCTCTCTAACTCGAACAGAAATCTCGGACCCGGCATGAAAGTAATTTGTTAACTGATCTTTGAAAAAAGTGAGTTGACAACGATCAATTGCTGACTGTCAGTAATTAATCACGTGAATAATGGCAAATTAACCTTTTCAAGAGTAAAGGCAATAAAAAATTTGACTCGTAAAGTCAAGCGGATCTAAGAACAGAACCCAAATATTTACTCACAGCGTTATCCTCATCGGGATCATTTCTGAATACATAGAACAAAGGAGCCAAAATCTCATTCATTCCTTGAACATATCTGATGCCCGGATTCAATTTAGCAAACATAATGAGTATTCTTCCGAGAGCTTCCTAATAAACCAAAAAAATACAGATTCAGCGAGATGAGAAAAATACAAATAGAACACTATTGTCCATACTTGATTTGATTTTTGTGAAGGACGAATCTCCGGAGAAGAAATGCATATCTCGGATGAGTGCGCTTACATCTCGATCAATCTTCTCTATGATCTACGAATCCTAATAATGTCAAGAAGATATTAATCCCACATTAAGAGAGATAACTGTGGATATAAAGACCGGCGGGGAGGGGACTCCCCACCACCTAAGGTTAGAAGCTGCGGTGCTCATATCTCGTTTAAGAGAGGGATGCCTTATATGCATATCTGTTTTTCAATGAAGGAGATTTCGTATTTACGGGAGATTTCGTATTTGCGGTTCATGGACGAGATGAAGGAGATTTCGTATTTGCAGTTCAGTCGACAAATGAAGGAGATTTCGACAAAAAATGAAAAAAACGAAAATAAGAAAAAAGTAGAAATCGAAAACGAAAATAGGAAAAATAGGAAAAAACAGGGAATGAAATCGGAGAAAAACGAAAAACGAAAAATGAAAACTCCGGAAATCAGAAAAATGAAAAACGAAATCAGAAAGAGATAAAATCAGAAATCTGAAAGAAAACGAAAATCGGAAAGAGAGGAAATCAGAAATCAGAAAAAAAAAAGGAAAATAGGAAAAAATAGAAATGAAATCAGAAAAACCAAAAAACGAAAATGAAAACTCAGGAAATCAGAAAGAGAGAAAATCAGAAATCAGAAAGAAAACGAAAATCAGAAAGAGAGAAAATCAGAAATCAAAAAGAAAACGAAAATCGATCGAGAGAGAGAGAGAGAGAGCTCGAAAGGAAAATCGAAAACCTACCGTTGGGAGGAGATTCCTTCCGTTGGAAAACCTACCTTCTTCTTCAGCAAATGGAGGTCGTCGGAGAGAGCGAGCGACTGCCAGAGATTGCAAGCCATCAGAGAGAAAAAAAGAGAGTCGGGGAGAGAGAAAAAAGAGAATCGGGGAGAGAGACGGTTACTAATGTAACCTATCATACAAATATCATATCATATTTTGACAGATGAAGGAGATTTCGACAAAAATGAAAAACGAAAATAAGAAGAAACAGAAATCAGAAACAAAAATAGGAAAATAGGAAAAAACAGAAATGAAATTAGAGAAAAACGAAAAACGAAAATGAAAACTCCGGAAATCAGAAAAATGAAAAACGAAATCAGAAAGAGATAAAATCAGAAATCAGAAAGAAAATGGGAAAATAGGAAAAAACAGAAATGAAATCAGAAAAACCGAAAAACGAAAATGAAAACTCCGGAAATCAGAAAAATGAGACGGTTCATACTTCTGCTTCCTCGACGGATACTTGGGCTATAATCAGATTGCTATCCACCCCGACGATCAAGAGAAGACCACGTTCACTTGCCCTTTTGGCACCTTCGCCTTCAGACGCATGCCATTCAGACTGTGCAACGCCCCCGCGACCTTCCAACGATGCATGACGGCGATATTCTCTGACTTTCTTGGCGATAGTTTAGAAGTCTTCATAGACGATTTCTCCGTCTTTGGAAACGACTTCGAAACTTGTCTTGCTCACCTGACGAAGATACTGGAGGTATGCGTCAGGAAATGACTGGTACTCAGCTGGGAGAAATCCCACTTCATGGTACGAGAGGGAGTAGTGCTCGGGCACATCGTCTCAGGCAAGGGCTTAGAAGTGGATAAGGCCAAGATAGAGGTCATCCAAAACCTCCCTCTACCAAATATCGTGAAGGATTTAAGGAGCTTTCTCATGCATGTCGGCTTCTACCGAAGATTCATCCAAGACTTCGCGAAAGTTTCCAAGCCCCTCACCACCCTTCTTTGCAAAGACAAAGATTTCATCATCGACGAAGAAGGGAAGCGCGCATTCAAGACATTGAAGCAAGCACTAATCGAGGCACCGATTCTACAAAGTCCTAATTGGGACTTACCCTTCGAGATTATGTGCGATGCTTCGGACTACGCGGTGGGAGCGGTCTTGGGGCAGTGACTGGACAAAAAGCCGACGGCCATCTGCTACGCAAGTAAGACCCTCATCGAAGCTCAAATTAATTACACGACTACGGAGAAAGAGCTTCTAGTGGTGGTCTACGATCTCAAGAAGTTTCGGCCTTACATCTTGGGGAGCAAGATCATCATCTACACTGATCATGCGGCCCTGAAATACTTGCTCCCCAAGAAAGAGGCCAAACCAAAACTCATACGATGGGTGCTGCTCCTTCAAGAATTCGACTTAGAGATAAAAGACAAGAAGGCAGCGAAAACTCGGTGGCGGACCACTTATCGCGTCTCCACATCTCGGGAGGAGAAGACATCGGAGAGACATTTCTAGACGAGCATCTCCTCGCCATCTCGAGTCACGCCCACTGGTACGCGCACATCGTCAACTTCATCGTGACTGGATCGATCCCGAAGCACTGGAACCGACACCAAAAAGATAAGTTCTTCCACGAGCTCAAGTACTATTTCTGGGAAGAACCACTTTTGTTCCACCTAGGATACGACCAGATCATCTAACGATGTGTACCAGAGGAGGAGCAGGGAGACATACTGGCGATGTGTCACTCATCGACTTGCGGAGGACACTTCGCGACACGAAAGACCGTGGACAAGATTCTACAGAGCGACTTCTACTGGCCCTCCATCTTCAAGGATGCCCACCGTTTTTACACGGAATGCTTACAATGTCAAGCGGCGATCAACATCTCCAAGCGAGATGAGATGCCGATGCGGCCGATCCTTGAGGTGGAAATCTTCGACCTTTCGGGGATAGACTTCAAGGGACCTTTCCCACCTTCTGACAGGAAAGAGTACATCTTGGTGGCGGTGGACTATGTGTCCAAGTGGGTCGAAGCAATCCCCACCAGGACAAACGACCATCGGGAGGTACTGCGCTTCATCACACGATGCATCTTCGCCCGATACGGTTGTCCGAGAGCCATCATCAGCGATGGCGGCTCACACTTCAACAACTCGCACTTCCGAGTGCTGTTGAAGAAATACGGAGTACACCACCGCATCACCACGCCATACCACCCCCAAGTGAATGGGCAAGTAGAGGTTAGTAATCGAGAAGTCAAAACTATTGTTAAGAAGATAATTCATCCAAATGGAAAGGATTGGGCACACAAGCTCCCCGACGCACTATGGGCATATCGGACGGCATACAAGACACCCATCGGGATGTCTCCCTTCTGACTCATCTACGGGAAAGCCTGCCACCTTCCGGTTGAGCTAGAGCATAGACCCTACTGGGCCATCAAGAAGCTCAACCTCGCACTGGACGAAGCAGGCAAGGAACGACTTCTCTAGCTCCAGGAGTTACAAGAGTTGAGGCACGACGCGTACGAGAACGCGGAAATCTACAAAGAGAAGACCAAGGCCTTACACGACCGACACATCCGACGACAATCATTCCAGATCGGCGACAAGGTCTGGCTCTACAATTCCCGCCTCAAACTCTTCCCTGGAAAACTGCGCTCCAGATGGGATGGTCCCTACATGGTTCTGGAATTGTTCGACGGCGGAGCAGTACTCATCGCTGATCCTAAGACCGGTCGACAATTCAAGGTAAACGGCCATTGTCTTAAGCCGTATCTGATCTCAGAGCCACCCGCACCAGAAGATAAGGTAAATCGGCATCTTCCCGAGCACTCGAGGACATGACGGTATCACCCTCGACCCATCAGTAGTCTAGGTTTCATTTTGTTTAGTCTGGCTGAAGACGTTAAACTTAGCGCTCTTGGGAGGCACCCCAAGATTATCTTACCTTTTAGTTTTATGTTTTTCATTTCAGTTTCTTTTTAGACGTCGAAGAACTACATCAAGAAAGGGCGCACCTGCACCGGAAAATCCCACGAGCATCACGGATTAATGAGCTTTTCTAAACCCATCTCACCGCACTTTTTATTATTTTCATGCCATGATTCGATGAGTTTTTCACATGAGCATGTATTATTCATTGAGGGCAATGAAAGATTCTAGTTGGGGGGTGAGGATTTAGAAAAAGCTCTATCATTTTCAATTTTTTTTTTCAAAATTCTACCTTCTAAAAACTCCTATTTGCAAAATATTTGATCTAATATAGCCCACCTTAGAAGTCTTTTCATCTAGAGATCTGACCTACTAGAGATGTAGAAGTGAGGACCTTATAGTCCATATGATTACACTTTGAGTAATAAAGCCAAATGATCTAGAGAGAGCAATAGATTAGAGTAATGGTTGACTTCTTTGGGGTTGGGTATCTAACAAGCACCAAGGAAAAAGAGTAATCAAGAGGTTGAAATGCTGTGGGATTGGAAATGAGAGTATCTGAGATAAAATAAAATTCCATCCTCTACCTATTATTATCCCAAACTGCTTAGTATAAGGAATTTTCTCGAGGCTTGACTTTCCCCTTTAAAGAGTGCAATGATCCATAATCTTTGTAGCACCTATCTTTCCTTATAGGCATGTAGTTTTCTCTTCCAAAGCAGTCAAGTACTAACACCGATTTGTTTTAAAACTTCGCTTTTGATGATAAACACTCCCAAGTGAATCCACACATCCATTTCACCTTCCACTTTTCCTCCCACATGTGCTTATACCTTCATTACACTTCATTTGCTACACATTCTCTTCAGAAATCCTAAAACTCCTCCACATCATCATTCTAGTCTTCTGAAATGCTTAAAAAAAAAAAAAAAAAGAGGAGCAAAGTCAAAAGAAAGAGAGAAATAAGAAGTTACAAGAAGGAAAATAAGTGGGAACATCTTCTACCTCCACTATCATCTCCACCATCTTCCCTATCCATCATCATCCACCTCACTTGGGAGTATAATCATCATAAGTGGTACCTTCTTTGATTTTATAATCCACTTTGTTTTATCAGAATGTTTGCTTTTAGCCAAGTCATACCCTTAGAAATAGTATCTTTTATTTCCTCTAGCATCCTCACACGATGCATCCAAAGATAGGAATCCATTTGAATTGCACTCTTTTAAGGAGGAAAGCGAGTTGAGGGGAATTCTAAGTACTAGGTAGCCTCCAATTTGAGGGAAGGAGTGATGTGTTTATGGAGAGGGTAAGGAATTACATCCACTCATGAGAGAGTGAGTTTATTTTCAGCACCATAGCATCATACCTTAGATAGGCTCACCTTGAGTACAATCAAGAATTAGACTTGAGCATTAGCTGATGAGCACTACCCTAACATGCACTAAAGAAGTCAACCTAGAAATGGAATCTAGATCATTCGGGCCTACACTATGAGGAAAACATGATCATACATTTATACACTTCACCTTTTTTTAGTAGTAGGGTCAAAGGATGAAAAGACTTTCTAGGGGAGATCATATAGTGAATTGCTAAGAGACTAGCAATAAATTAAGTTGGGGGGTGTGATAACATGCTATATTGATATAATCAAACATGATTTTTATTGCATATTAAGGCATAAATGATTTCATTTCCATGCATGTTATCATATTTATATGTATTTTTCTATTATTCTATTAAAAAGTCATTATAATCTCAAAATACTTTAATTTAGGGTTAATTTTGATAAATTAGAGTTTAATAATTTGATAACCCATATTTTTCTTGAGATTATAACTGTTTTTAAAGTTAAAACAATAAGAGAAGCAATTTTTATAAACATTCATTTTATTTTCTAAAGTTTAAAATCTTAATAAATGAATGTATTTTTTTAAATAATAATTTTAACTCTTATTATTTATTAAATTTGACTTTTTAGAAAAATAGACAATTAAATTTCAGATCAAATGAAAGAAATTTGGATTAATTTGGAGTTATATATGAAAAGTTATGAATTTTTTATATTTAGGGATTTTTTTCCGGATTTTTTGTGAATTTATTTTCTATTTAAATTGATTAAAATGAATATTAAAAAAATGCAAAAAGCGGTTTTTACCGCGAGGGGCCACGTGGATGCGACGTGGCACTCCGGGCCACGTGGCAGCGCCACGCGGGCCCACGCGGTATTTATATATATTATATTTTTATTATTACTATATATATATATAAAGTTCTTCAGCCTTGCCTATATGGGAAGGGATTTTCGATCTTATAAACCGTCGGGTGTTATAAACCCGACGATTTCCTAAAATTAACTCCGTGTGGGACTAAGTCCCACACATTCTTTTGATGTGCAGGTGATGTGGCTAACGGAGAGGCGTCGGATCGGGTTGACGCGTCGATCTCACGCGTCGATCGCATGCGGCGTGGACCACCGATCAATCAAAACGCACGTGGCATTTTTAAAAGAGTTATAACGGCCGATATGCTTCGGCGCGGATCGCATCTCAGCCGTTCGATCACGATCTAAAGGACGACGTTTGATGCGTTTTATAACGCACACAATCCAAGCTTCATCGGGCCGTCCATTGGCGATCAGACGATCGGGACTTAACGGTAATGGTTCGTGATGAACTGTTTCATAACAGCCGTTCATCAAAGCGATCAGACGGTTACAAAATGACGCCCTATAAAAAGACATGTTCTTCACGATTCTAAAGCATCCGAGTTGAGATTTCAATCCAATTGAACTGTCTAGCCACCCTCTCTCTCATTTCTCTCGATCTCAACGTGTTCTGCACTCATTTCCGCACTCACGGAGCATTTGAAGTCGAGATTTGGTGGGGAATTGAGTGAGAAATTGTAGCTTGAAGCTCATCGAGGCGTTCTTGATGTTATTCGCGATTAATCAGCTTAATCGCAGCGATTTGATCGCAAAATGGGTTTAGTGGAAGTGGTTTTTCATGATTTCTCTTACTATCATGTTTAATTTTCGTTTAGATTAGGATTTAGAAGTTAATTTCATCAAATTTCACCTAAAATCACGATTTTCAGGCTCGAAATTTTCTCTCCACTTCAAATTTTGATTTCTTCGCGAAATCAAATCCAAATTCGACGATTCTTGATTCCGTGGAATCGATTTGAAGTCTTCTTTCTTAAAATACCATTTTCCCCAATTTCTACCATCAATTTCTTGTCCGATTTGATCAAATTTGAAGATTACGTCAAGAAATTCCTTAATTCCCTGTGGATTCGACCCATATTTACCATTATACCCCTCAATTCGAGTTAATTTTCTAAAATTGGTAAGTTTGGAATAATTTTTGACGCGATACCGCGTGAAATCAACGACCTCGCGGTTTCATCTCGTCAGTTTGCAGAGGGGTAAAGTCGAAAGAAAAATAGGCTTCGCCGGACACCAATTTTATTATAGATATAGGTCATAATTTACTTGGTCATTGCATATGCTCATGGACTTCATTAAAAACATCACACAGGAATGACAATGAATAAAAGTTCATTTCAAAGAATACAAATGAAAGATGAAACTGTAATTTGCTTGTAGGCCACATAATTTCCATTGAGAGTGTGATCTAAGGAAGAGATTGAGAATGTGATCTAAGTTGTTGGATTTTAATCCTAAGACTACAACACGTGACTAAAGGAGAATAAATCGTGATCATCCAGGTTGACGAGTTATAACGGCGTGGATTGATTGAAGAAAGCGAGCGGCGGGTCCCACGGTCATTATTTCCGTTTGTGTTTTTCTTTGTTTTGTTCTTCTTTAAAAACCGACGTACGTTTGGTAAATTTTTAATGAAGTTAATACATTCTTCTTGAGCAGTTAGTCATTTTTTTAATCTGTGAGTGTGTGATTGAGTGAATTGCAACTTTGCATGAGTGATTTGTGATGGATATTATGTGGCGTATAAGCCAATCACACTTTTATGTATCTTGTTTATGTTCATTGAAATGAAATTTATTCATTGTCATTCTTGTGTGATGTTTGTAATGAAGTCCATGAGCATGTGCAATGACTAAGTGAATTATGATGAGATCATAATATAGTGATCACTAGTATTTAAACATATGTTCTAAACATTCCTATTCGTGAGATATTCGAGAAGGACATCGAATTATCCAAAAAGAATAACACTATCTAATCCATCTCATATGATGAGTATGACTGATCTTATAGCCATCGGTGTGGAGACACGAAGAATAGATAGTGGGTGCTATTTAGAGAAAGAGTTCACTAAATTGATCCGTATGAATCCCTGAATGGTATTATACCTAACGTTAATCAGGGTTGATTCATGTCATGGTTGTGTATGTGGTCCTTTGACTTGAGACACCAAAGACATCTTGTGGATGGATGATCGTGTTTTGATTATGACTTACGAATCCCTAGTCACGGGATATCTAAAACGTTATTTATTAGATACGACATGAAGTCCACGAAGATGATTGTGTGATCAAGATAGGATCATCCACCCTCGGTATTTGAGGAGATTGACTCAAGGAATGAGATGCGATGAAATCCTTGGCCAAAGTAGTAAAAATATCGAAGAAGGGGTTCTCGATGATTTTTACACGTATTAGTACTAACTTGAGTGACCGATTAGGGTTAGACAGTTTACCATACCCTAAGTCATTCATGAGTCTAATGTGGATGAAGGATTATACATACATGGTAATCAATGACGAGAAGGTTTCATAAGTGAGTTCTTACATACTCCATATCTCCTAGTGTACGTGGTGTAGCTTGGCACCCAACGGGCTGTCAACTCACCCTATCGATTGGGTTAAATCGATTCTTGATTAATTAATCTATATGTGGATGGGGATAATTAATTAAGGTTGACCAATAAGGTATTATTTGGTCTATAGAGTTTTTAACTAGTGAGATATATGGACCTAGAGGGTCACACACATAAGGTTTATGGATGTTGATGGATATAGACATAATTATGAGGGTTTTTATGAAAAAACCTCATACCAAATGTCTATAAATAGGGGGAGGACGACCACAACTAAAGGTGCACATGCAAGCCTTGTAGGAATTCTCTCCATTCTTCTCTTTCTCTCTTGGTGAAGAGGTTTAAAGAGGAGATCCAACCATCCGGAGACCGTGTGGATACCACTAGAGGCTAGACACTTGAATAGCTTCAAGTACTCCTTCAAGGAAACCTGTAAGTATGTTTTCTCACTCATACTAGATAATAGGATCATCTGTTCTTTGTGGCTTGATATTTTGAATGTCTGATTTAATGTTTTTCCGCTGCATTTGATGTTTTGATCAAGATTTCAGAAAGTTATCGACCTCAGATCCCATCAATTTGTTCATACAGTACCCACTACTCCGAGTACCCTCCTGATAACATGCATTTATAACTTAAATTCCTATCTTATTTAACTCATATTCATGCTTATTTTATGTGAATATATTGCATGTTATCATAGTTTTTATGAATTTTCTCCATTGGTATGCCATTTCACTAAAGTCTATATTTATACATAAGTTAGGGTTAATTATGTGCTTTATTGATAATTAATCTTTTGCAAGGTTAAATTAATAGAAATTAATCACTTTCCGTGAATTACTCTGACTTTAGTGGATGTTTTGAAGAA
Source organism: Lemna minuta (assembly GCA_024174645.1). Taxonomy (NCBI): domain Eukaryota; kingdom Viridiplantae; phylum Streptophyta; class Magnoliopsida; order Alismatales; family Araceae; genus Lemna; species Lemna minuta. The sequence goes on along the minus strand of CM044104.1, from coordinate 16,525,363 downwards.
TAAATTTTAAGAAAAAAGTGTTATGATAATATAAAGAGGATTTCTTAAGAGAAGATCTAAGTTAATTATAAATTCATCTTATATTCTTCTTTGAAATTACATTTTAATGGCATGATATTAAAAAGAAAGAAATTTGTGATCCAATGGAGAAAATTTGAGATTAAAAGGAGTTATAATTTTAAAGATATGGATTTCTGAATATTTTAGATTTTTCTAGATTTTTTTAGAATTTCTTTATCGATTTTATTCCTTAATTAAAATGGCAAAAAGGAGTTTATATTCCGCAGGACCCGGGGAGAAGGCGTGGCGCGTGGAGCTGACATGGCGCGCGGGACCTATGCGGATGCAACGCGGCACACAAGGCCACGTGGCAGAGCCACGCGAGCCCACGCGGCGCGCAGGTGGCGCGGACGCGTGGCAAGGCCACACGAGTCCAAGCAGACGCCCGAGTGTCGCCACGTGGCGAGAGGGCTGGCAGGTGAAGGGCCCACGGGTTAGTGGGCCCTGATTAGTATATTGGGGCGGTAACATAAGGGCGTTATTCCGCCCCACATTATATACTTGCCAACTCCCGAAGTTTCTTCCGTGTGGGACTATGTTCCCGTAGAACTCTCTCTATGTAGGGCACGTGGCGGAAAGAGACGCGTTGGATACGATTGCATCAAATGGAGAGCGTCGATGCGGTGGACTCGGTATCCACTGGATCACCATCACAACATGTGTGCTAAAAGGGATTTAAGTGAGCCCGATGGATGACCCACCTTGCAACACGTGGCATCGCGAGGAGATCCCGATCGGGGGGAATAAGAGAAAAGCGTGGGTCAACGTTATGTGATCGTGGACCGCCACGTGGACGCATTGAGACACTCCGATCAAGATCGGACGGGCAAAATGAAAGGGAGATCGTGGGCCCACGTAGTGGGATCATGCCTCATCTTGCGAGCGTGGTCGTGGATGTCCATCTGATCTTCTTAAGATCGAACGGTCCACGTTTCTCGAGCGGAACCCCCTTATAAATTCTTATGTTCTTCCTTTGTAACTTAACTTTTAATCGAATCGTGAAGCAATCAAGCGATTTTGAAGGAAGATCTTTAGTTCATCACGATTCTCCTGCATTTAGACTTGATTGAGATCCAATTAAGGCAGGATTTGTCGTGATTAATCGTCGGATTCGATCGAATCTTCCCCTTGAACGCCGAACGTCCACCGAGGAAGAGACCGCACAAATTCACTTCAATCTGCGTGAATTGAAGCCAAATCTTCACGACAATCGGGTTAGCAGTGAGATTTGATTGTTCATCTGACGGAATTTGAGTTTTGATTAAATTTAGGAAGTTAATTTTGTGTTTAAAATCATTTTGTTCTTCAATTTCACCCACTTTTGGTTCAAATTTTTTCTGATTTTGAAAATAGAATGTCCCTTCGATCTCAACCTTGAGTCATTGATTATGGTGTCATTGGATTCATTATTTCATCAGCTTTCCGTGGATAGCAAATTCATAAATTTCCAAGATCATTTGACCCCTCAATTTAATGTTTGACCAACCACTGTTCATTCTCAATCCGAATTTGGGCGTTGACTTGCGGGATCAATTACTCTTAAAATATAAATTGAAATTTGACGATTTTGTTCTCTTTGGAATGCTCTACTTGTTAGCTTTCTATTGATATATTTAATTGCAAGATTTGGATATAATTTGATAAGTCAATTTGAAGATTTTCTCTAAAGTGTTGATTTCGGGATTTTTCTAATATTTGATTTTTAATAATTCATAATAAATCTATTTCTTATCGAAAAATCACGAATTTATATCGATAAATTCCATTTTCTCTATATATTCTGAATATATAATTTTATTAATCTTCTGACCTCTTTTCATTCTCTTATTTTATTGAAAGTCGACTGTTGGTCAAAGTCAATGCTTTGACCTTGACTTTTGGCTTTTCTCTGTCAAATCAGAGGTCTAAAATCTTGAAATATCCTATCTAATATATTTATAGCATTGCTATTCATAAAATCTCATTTCCATTTCTTAAAATCTTAAATTAAACCTAAGTTTGACCAAGTCAACTCTTGAATAAAAGTCAACCTTGTTCTCTATGGATCGACGTGATACTTACACTTTACTTTATTTTATATCTTTGTCATTGCGAGTTCGGAATTATATTTTTTTTTATCAACGTTTGTGTGTTTTAACGACCGCATAAAACGCTTCGTCACCTCCCAACAAAAAAAGATGTGTGGTTCGGTGGTTCGACCAGAAATTCTATGCTTACACACAAGACTACCCCTCTTCCCGAAAGCTTCATGGGACTACTTGACTTACTTGCCCTACTTGCTTACTTATGTAAACATAACCTGCCCTACTTGCTTTCTAATCTGCCACGGACAGACGGATGGGTTTACTGGCTCGACTGCCCAAAGAGTTAAGCGGAACGAACTGACTTCAATTGCGCTAGCTTTCTCATTCTTTTTGGCGAGAAAAGGACTTTAGTTAGGACACTCGCTCGCATAGTAAGCTAGTGCAAGAAGCCATGTTATGATTACATAAGTTATGAAATAAAGGCCACAGCTTATGTTTTATGTTAAGAAAATATAATATTCTTAGGTTATCCAATGGGTTCAGAGTTTCCGATGAAGAGAAGAGAAGAGAAGTAAAGAAAGAAGAAAGAAGAAAGAAGAAAATAAAAGTGAAAGAATTCCACTTTTTCTTTTCCGGTTTTGAAATCAAGTGCAAGCTTGGAGAAGGTTCTGAAAGAACGAACCAAGGCGCGACTTAAGGAGCGAAGGCACAAATAAATATCATGTCAATAACTTTGTTACCTCATTATTCTAAGGCCCAGCAAGTGACGCAAAGGCCTTAGTTGCTTCCACCTTTAATACCCACTATTTCCTCTTCTCTTCTTCCATGTGGGACTAAGTTCCTCTCTTGATTTATAGGCGACATTGCAGAGCGTGGTGAGTTGGATCAAACCGAGAGAATTGACGCGCATCGATCTTGTGGACTTTGGTCCACCAAATCGCTATCAAAACATGTGCGTATTTTAAAGCCGTTGATCACTTTAGTGAAATCCGATGGTCGCGACTTAATCCCACACTCGGCTAATCATGGAGCGACACATGGCCGCGTAGGGACGATCCGATGAAGATTGATAACATGCAATCTTAACACGTAAAAACATGATTATTAATGAAAATTAAGATAGAAAACATTCTATTTGTATGCATGTTATCATACTTTGAGTGCATTTCTATCATTTCATGCAATTTAAAGTTATAATCTCAAAATACACTAAATTAGGGATAATCATGCATAATTAAGAATATATTTTATACTAGATTATTCCCATCTAAATTTGAGATTATCACTAGGTTTTTAATGATAAATAATAAGAGAAAATGTTTATATACACTCATTTATTTTTCTAAAGTTTTATTTTTCAAGAAGAAATGAGTGTATTTTTGAAATAATAATTTATTATCTAGTGATTTGAATATTTTGACTTTTTATAATGATAGATAATTGAATTTCTGATCGAATAAAAAAAATCTAGATTAATTTGGAGTTGTATTTTGAAAGTTATGAATTTTCTAATTTTTAGGGAATTTTCAGGAATTTTTATGAATTTTTCTGAATTTTTTATGAATTTCTAAGGATTTTTGGAAATTAAAAATCAATTTTTCTAATTTAAAATCAATTTTCTGATTTATTAATAGCGCACAGGTGACGTGGCATAATCTGGATCAGAGGTCAACGGTCGAGGCGGGGAGGCAACGTGCCAGCGTGTGGAGCGTCCGATCGCACAAAGAATCTAAACCGTTGATCTTCCTTTAAAGAGGGGGGGTTACGTGGCGCGATATTACTTGTCAATGAATCATTTTTAAAACAACTTAATCTCAGCTGTCCATCAACCGAGCTATAACGGCTGAGATTAAACGGACGAGAAATGCATTTGAGTGTCCGATCGCGATCAAACGACAAACGTTACATGCGTTTTTATAACGCACGCGACGTGGCGAAATCTCGGCAGTCGATCGGCGATCCGACAGCTGCAACTTAACAGTAACGATGCACATTAATGCGCTCAATCAGAGCCGTTGATCGCTGATGAAACGCCCAATCCGACAATTACGCTCAAATTCACTATAAATTGAGATGTTCTTCGACATTTTGATGTATTCTTGGATGATTTCACTCAATCAATTTTTCTAAACACATCTGTCCTTGAAGCTTTCCCTTCTAATCACTTCTAGACTCGTTTCCGTGTCCACGGAGTGATGAAAAGAGAGATTTCATCGATCGATTAAAGAGAATTTGACTCTTGAACACCGACGCTCGTTTTTGAAATGGTGGAATGAAAAGCCTTGAATCCAGTGACTAATTGGATCATTTCGATCACTATCTCGGGTAAGATTACGTGTTTTCCTTCTAATCTTTCGTCATGTATCATCAATTTGTAATTTAGGATCGTAATTTAGTTAAATTTAGTCTTTAATTTTGGATTTCTTTTAAATCGCATTCGGAAATTTCTCTCCACTTCGCTCTTTGATTTCTCCACGAATACTAATCCAAATTGAGTGATATTTGATTGCGTGGATTCGTCTTTGAGTTATCATTCTAAATCTACCATTTTGCCTAATTTATATCAACAATTCATTATCTGATTTGATCAAATTCCAAAAGATCTCTCGAAAATCCCTTATTACTCCGTGGATTCGATCCTTATTTATGATTATACCCCTCAATTTGTAATTAAATCATTAAATTGGTTAATTTAGTTTTATTTTTGACATGAATCTATGTGGAATTAACGACCGCATTGATTCGTTCCGTCAAAGATTAGACGGCGGAAATCAAAGAGGACGTGGGTTGGATTCGTGGGAACGTGTCCACTCATCGCGCACGATGTGGATGCATCGTGACCGTCCAAAGCTTATTCAGCGAATCGGACGTCACGGCTTTTTCGCCATGAAATTTCTATAAATCGATGTTCTCTCTTCTTAAAACATGAACTTTTGATTGAAACGTGAAGAAATTAAGCATTTTTGGAGCAAAATCTTAACTTCTTGATGATACTCTTGCATTCTAGACTCAATTACAAATGGATTGAGGCAAGTTAATCATGAATTGTTGTGAGAAAATGTTTGGAAACCTTCCCTTGAACACCGAAAGCACGACGAAGAAGAAACCAAAGAAATACGCAGCAATCAAAGAAATTTCAAGCACAATTTTTGCGTCAATCGGGTTAGTAGTGTGATTCCCTCGTAATCCTAGAAATTTAGGTAGTTTAGATTAGATTTAGATAGGTAATTAGAGTTTAAGAATAAGAAATTTCATCATTTTACCCAAATTTGATGGCGGATTTTTGCTAATTTTGGAATAAGAATTTCTCCATGATCTTAAGTCCAAATCTTTTGATTTTGGTTTCATTTGAATCCTTGTTCAATCAGCTTTCCATGGATATCTGATTCATAAAATTTCATCAAGGTTTGACCTTCAATTTAATGTTTGACCAACTACTATTCATTTTCATTCTGAATTTGGGCGTTGACTTTCGAAGGCAAGTAATCTTAATATACAAGGTGAAATTTGGTAATTTTCATTTCTCTGGAATCCTCTGATCTTAAGCTTTTTATTCTTATGTGAATTTCTAGATTTGGATATCATCTGATAAGTCAATTTAACGATTTTGATCGAGATCTTCATTTTAAGATTTTTTCCGTTTATTAATTTTCAGTAAATAAAAGGAAATCCAATTCTTCTCTAAAAATCACATATTTTAAATCAAGATTCTCCTCTTTTTCTCTAGTTTCTGAAAATATACTTTTCATAATATTTTCTCACCTTTTTCCTATCTGATTTTATAGAAAGTCAACACATGGTCAAATTCAACGCTTTGATCTTGACTTTTTACTTTTCTTTGTCAAATCATTTTCAAAATTATTAAAATACCTTCTCTTATATATTAGTATTATTTTCATTAATAATATGTCAGTTTCATTTCTTAAAAACCCTAATTAGACTTAAGTTTGACCAAGTCAACTCTTTTGATAAAAGTGAACCGTGTTGTCTGTGCTTCGTCACGATCTCATCGTTGTACTTGATTACTGATTTTAATCATTGTGAGTTTAGAATTATAAATTTTTTTGATAGACGAGCGTGTGTTTCAATGACCACACTAAATCGTATCGTTAGTAGGATCACCTCAAATGGGGATCCACCGAGTGTGATAGGCTCATCACATGGGTACCATGTATATTTTCCTCACCCACCTCATGGGCTCAAAGTTTCATATGAGGCCAAGTAGGTTAGGTCCACCATAGTGCGCTCCACATTGCCTTTTTAATGTCACCCACTACATAGGCCCCACATCTCTAGGTGATGCCAGCTTGATCCAACTTACCAGGTGCAGCTTAGTTGATACTAACCTACCACATAGGCCCCACATAGCCACAAGTGACATCAAGGGTGGTGCTATCTTAAATTGGCCCTACTACTTTAATTTATTTTACATATTGGACATTCTTGAGATTGTTTCAAAACTTATTTAGCATAGAATGTGGCTTTGAAGCCATTTTTGAGATTTGAAACTCCATTAGGCTAAGAATTCTAATTTCAAATTCGGTGAGAGACATTTGAATTGATGCTTTGTAACATTAACACCTCATAGTGATGATTTTGTCATCAAGTGTATATCAAGATTATCACTTACAAAGGAGATTATCCTTTTTGAAGCAAATGGAACCAATCCAAGCCTAGAAATTAGGTTGACCTAGTCCTTATATCTTGATCAAACCAAATTGCCTCAAATAGTGCCCAACCAAGTGTGACAAGTCCAACATGGGCCGCACTAGTGTTAACTACACCCATGCCTCATGGTCATCACAATAACATGGGCACCCTGTCACAAAGCTAGCTCACCAATATGGGCTGCATGTCTCTAGGTGGGGTGTATCGAATGGCCCACCATGCAAGTCTCATGCCTAAAACAAGGGCATGCATGTGGGCTCATATCAAATGGGCCCCACGTCTCATAATAGCGCATGCTTGACCAAGCATGAGATATCAGCCGCACGTCACTTAGTAGTTGTGTTGCTAGTACATCATTGATAGTGGTGGCACTATCGATGACACTAGCTATGGCAAAAGTTTTAAACAACCCTATATAATTTCGTTCTTGTTATTTTCTATGTACTTCAGCTCATTTTAAAGCTTATGTTGCATAGAACTTGGCTATGATACTAATGTTAGTATCTAAAGCTCAATAAGTCCCTAAAATCCCATCTAAAAATTCAAATACAATGAAAGACATTCAAATTGATGATTCAAAACATAAGGTAACATAAAACATAATGAGCCTTGCATGGTGTGACTAGTATACCATGTGGGCCCCACAACACTATATGGGTCCCAATTAATGCTAACCCACATGTGGGGGCCGCACATCTCCAAGTTGGGCTCATTAGCTAATGCACCACATGGGTCTCGCATCCCCAAATGGGGTTCCATATTTCAAGGTGAGTGTATTGCCAAAACCCTCATGATTGTTTCTAAACCATGAGTGATTCCCACAATGGTGGAATCTTAAGGTAACCCTATATTTTTTTCATTTATCATTTTATTTTAGGCATTATTTGACTTGTTTTAGAGCATATCCACTACAGAACCTAGCTCTGATACCAATGATAGGTCCTCAAAAGTCCAATTGAAATTTGAATATAGAGAAAGATATTGGAATTGAAAATTCAAAACATAAAGCACCTTGAATCTTGGAATAAAATCTTCACTTATTGGAATAAAATTTTGGAATTTCCAATTCAAAAGTGAGAGATTATCTTTTTCAAATAAATGGAACTGGTCCATGTTTGGTGAAGTAATTGAACCAACCCTTGGTTCCACATCAAATAGAATTGACTCAACCTTGTAAGTGCAAGACATTGAAATTGAAGAATTTAAAACATAAAGTACCTTGAAATGACAATCTTATAATCTAGTGCATATTAAATCTTGACTTAAAGAGATTGAACCTCGGCACTACCATTTTAATAGTCAGAAAGATATGGAAATCATCTTGAAAAAAATGGAAGCAGTCTATGTCTAGTGAACTAATTGAACTAGACTTCAAGCCTAATTTGATACCACCACCTCAAGCATGTAAGGGAAAGGCATAGGACTCTAGGATTACAAATACACAACACAAGGAAACAATGATAATGTCATCTGGTGCATATGAAAATCTTAACATATGTAAGGGAAATACATACCAATCTTGGAAGTGCCATTTCAAATGGGGGTAGATTATCCTTTGGAAAAACAAATGGAAGTGGTCTAGGTTTGGTGAATCGATTGGCTTGATCCTTGGATCCTGATCAGATTGGACTACCTTAATCCTACAAATGAAAGACATTAGAATCACGGGTTTCAAGGCATAAATCATCCTGAAACGATGTTCCTTAAATCTAGTGTAAATCAAAATCTTTACTTACATTGTTCCATGAAGGAGCTCATTGAAGTTGTTTAGATGTCTACCATCTAGTGGTATCCATAGGGCCTCAAATTGGTTAAATCTCCTATACAACCTATTCTTCAATATTCCTTGAGACTGATTTATTAATCTATATCAAAAGCTGGATTAATTGATTAAGGATTGGCTTAAACCTACGGAGAGGTTGAGTTTCCAGCTTATCGGGTGCCAAGCTACACCTCATGCTCTATAAGATATAGGTTATTTAAGAAATATCTTATATAACCTTTGTCATTATCAATTATCCTATCTATAATCATTCATTTGTGTGAGACTATACAATGGATAAGGTACGGTCAACTATTAGACCCCAATCTGTCATTCTAATTTGTACGTATAAGTAAAGGAAATCACGAAGAATAGCTTCTATCATTTTCCACTTCTTTCGAAAATCAATAATTCCTTCACAAGATGTCTTTGGTGTCTCAAGTCTAAGAACCACTTGCAAAGCGGTGACATGAATGGCTTTGATTAGCAGTTAAGTATAATATTATTTAGAGCTTTGCATGGATCAATTTAATGAAGTTTTTATCTTAATCCACTATCTATACTTAGTGTCTGCACACTAATAGCCAAAAGATCAAACATATCCATCTTATTAGTGGGATCTAGTAGTGTTATTCTTATGGAATATGTTGATCTCTTTCTCAAGGATCATTCCAATAGGAAGATTTAAACTATATGTTTAAAGAATAGTGATCTTTGTATAATAATCTTATCATAATTTACTTTCTGATCATATACATTCACGAACTTTATTAAAAGATCAAATAATAATCATAATGAATAAATCATGGAGGTGTGATTGGCTTGCATGCCACACACATGTAATATTTATCAATAATTATGGGGTATTTGAATTCCATAAGAGTAACATTCTAATACCAATATTTAAACTATATTTTTATGGACTAGTGATCTTTGTATTATATTCTTTCCAAAATTCACTTTCGCATTGTATACATTCATGAACTTCATTACAGGAATTAAATAATAATCATAATGAATAAATCACATAGGTGTGATTGGCTTACATATCGAGTAATAATCATTAATTATGGGTATTTGATTTCTGTAAGGGATCTTGATCTTATGAATTTATGGATTAACTCCATAACCTACCATATAAGACATGTGCTTGGTGGAAATATATATAGTCGGAACATTTGCAATGTACTTGCAAATTTAACATATTAGGGCATTTGACCTTCATAAAAGACCTTCCCATTGCAAGATATATACTCAGTCAATTACTCACAATATGAGACAAATGCTAAAAATCCAAAGTATGTGCGGAGTTAAAAATGCATACACAAGTCCTATGCTATATTCTTCAGCTATCTTGTAAGTCACTGCAGTTGGAATCACTTGAGTCCCCTGAAGTCATGAAGACTCTTGAAGAAATCCACTTTAACATATCTTAAGAACTAGGTCCCCTTTTATTTATAGGAAAGATGTAAAGACTTATTCCTCAATAGTCTGACCCTAGTTGTCTCACCATTACAAATAGGGTAGACATTAGTCTCTATAAATAAATTAATAAACTTAGGTGCGATATTTTAGCTCTTTAGTAATTGTAAGTCTAGTGCATAGGGATTAAATTATAACTTCGAATCCACATTTAATACACAAAAAAATCCACTTAGGACATTGAAATCTAACCCATGTTTGGTAGAAATTTTTTATCTCTTTGACAATTAAAATATTTATATAGCATACATACACAGAGATCAACTCCTATGCATCTCATTCTCCTTTGTCTAGCGGCTTCAATTTTTGCAAATCAAACTCTTCCGGCTTTTTATAATTTATCATGGATTTCCATTATCTTAGCGGTTGGTTTATCCTCCCCTCTGCAACTCAATCAATCATCTCCATTCATCATCTTCTCTGCCAAGTATTTCACTGCTATGTTTCCGACGACACCACCATCGATGAACATAGATAATGGATCATCAACTTTGCAGACAACTTCTACAGCATTTTCAACTATCTCCCAGACAAGATATATTCATAACTTGTTGGACTTAGCCAGATAGACAGCAGTGACAGAGGTGACGACGGGCACAAAGATATCATCCGTGATTGAAGAATTCTTTCCAAGAATAGCTCTCTTGGCGAAGGTGGCAAAAACAGGGACACCCAAAATGAAGAATAGAATGTTCTTGAAGCCATGACCAGCTTGCAAGCTCTGAATCCCCACTGCTTGCTCGAAGAACCTTCGAAACTCGTCCTTTGATAACTTTCTCTTTTCATCCGGGTGTACTTCCTGAAAAATAACATGCGAGAGAGAGACCTTGAAGATTTATCAATCAGACAATTGAAGGATTTATTAATCATAGTATCTGCAAGAAAGACCTCAAAGATGCTCTTGAAACGGTCAAATCTGGGCATGTCGTATTGGATAGCTCCGCTCCTCGCATTTATCGCTCTGTTGGCACCAAGAAATCAGTCTTCGAAATGTCCAAGGAGAGAGTACCCAAAATATGTTGGTTGACAAGGAGATGGAGAGCTCACAAATAGCACTTATATATAAGCATGTGGTGAAGAGCACGGGAGATAGGTAGAGAGGAAAGACGAACTCAATATTTTCAGTAGCCTTTTTCTATAGAGACAAAAGAGAAAAGAGACAAACTCAATGGACCCTAATGCATGTTTTCTCATGTGATGCATAAAATATAGAGCTAAGCTAGTCGGTGAATATCAGTAAATAAGTTTGAGAGGAAAACTTAGGCGATAATGAAGCGGGTGACGTGAAACCAGACTTCTGTTTGGTTTTTGTTGCATGCAGCGACATGCACCGAATCAGTCTTAAGCAAAATTATGAGGAATAAGCTTTATTGTTCCTCGTAACTTACTCCGCAATCTCGTACACGAAGTGATAAAAAACATTGAGCTTCTGCTCGCTGCTAGACTCCATTAGCTCCTCAAACTTTGAGTGGTTTTCTTCGAGGTACTTCACCACAAATGCGCGAACATCTTCGTTCACGTTCTGTTCATTGCGCGTTTCCTCTGCGACGGAAATCAATAAAGGAAAAGAAAAAGAAGTAGGTGTAAGAATTTCGATTACTCACTTTCCGTCAGCTTGTTCATGACTTGTCCCATCTCTTGAGATGCCTATCAGAGAGCAAATACTTAGCGAAATCAGACTCCTCGACGGTTTGCGTCTTAAATGTGAAAATTTTTATTCTTGGCGTAAGGGTACTTCGGATTTTGCTGCAGTTTCACGCTACGCTGGGTATTGTAATGGGTGAGGAAATGGAGCTTGAGTGAGAGAAGAGGCAGGAATAAGATGATTCAAAGTCTGTTTCCTCTACGACTGTTCTATTTTTCCAAACGTTACCTCTCAAATTCTAAGGGAAGCATTTCACACAGAACGAGGAAATAATTTTCACAAACCTTGCGATTTTTCAACGACTATACTCGCATTTGTAGAGAAAAGGCAAATAGATCTTCAAATTTTTGGGGCAAATCTCATCATTTACTCTACCACGAAGAGAAGTGAGTGGATCTCGTAGGTTCCGTTACTAACTTTACGATCCCACTGCGGTCAAAAATTTGTTTATGTTTTTCTATTTCGATTTTCAGATGTTGTTCATAATAGTTAGAAAGCTTCAAAAGCTCGCAGACATCTGACGGAAACTAGAACAAGAGTAGATCGAGAATTTCAAAAGCCAATTTGAAGAAGACGTATATGGCTACAATGTTGGGCCAGCCATCTACAGCCCACCAGGATCAGTCAGCCGGCCCATCCAGGTAAGCCATTCTGCGGCCGATCAAGACCCACTTCACAGCAAGTGAATCTGCCCAACTCCCTCTCCAGAATTCAAGGTTTGATCTTTTCTACCTCTATCTCCAAAAGTTGTTTCAGCTATTCGTGCCTAGGCTCTCGAGTGAATATCATTATCTACTCCATATTTATATGATGGTGATTTTTGAGTGAGAACCCTAGATTAGAAGATTGATCATCTTCGTTGAAACTTGAGCTCCCTTCATTTTGGGCATTTGCACCAGTCAAGCTTGCTTGCCAAATGACATGCAGAGGACTATTGATGACTAGCAATGAGTATGATCTCGTTGTTCACCTTTCATCACCTGAAGGGAATCTTGCTAATGAAGTTGGTTTGCCATTTTTTGATTTGGTACAATGGATGTGAATCAAGACTAGATAAAAAGAAAGGAAAATGGTTTTCAACCAGACCATTTTCTTCTCAAAGCAGGGTGAATATATGATGAAAGGAATAATTCATTAATGGTTGGGTAATTGATTAATGGGTTGGTCAATACATTCTTTGAGCATATTATAAATTATAATACAACTTCTGAAATAGAGCAAATAAGAAAATGGTAGATTCAAGACTTTAGAGGAAATGAGAAACCATTGGTAATAGATTTTGAAATAATGACCCTTGAACTTGATAAGATGAACACTGTGGAAGATGATGGTAAAGATGGAATCTGGAATTTAGATTAGAGTTAAGTTTACAGAAGAGGGAAGGCTCAATAAAAGGCACAAGAGTGATTGATATTATGTGTCTTATATGCCAAATCATATTTTCATGTCGTGTTTATATTTATTCAAATGAACTTCTATTTATTTTAATTGGTGTGTGATGTTTGCAATGAAGTCCATGAGCATATGCAATGACAATTTGAATTAAAGTAAGATTATGATATACTACTCACTAGTTTTCAAAAATATGTTCTAAATTTTCCTATATAAAATATTTCTGGAAATACATCGCATTCATCATATCATATTGTTCATAGGCTTAATTTAAATTAAATTATAGTGGATTTTGTGTAGATTTGACATTCAACCTTTCCCAAGGTCAAACATAGATGAATTAATCGTACATGTATGAGGCCATGATCATAGGTTATGAATGAAGAACAGCAAGGATAGAGACAAAAGAACAAGACAACTAATTAATGATATAAAATTTACCTTCTTTATCATTTCTTTTATATCATTTTAGTAATATGATGAAAATAGAAGACAAGAAAAGGATCAGAATGGTAAAATTTCATTTAAAAAGAAGTTTTTTTGAAAATATATGAATAGTTTAAGGGGTTTTTTGGACAGCTTCCTTTTTTATTTTTTGGATTTTTGATGATTTTTTTTGCTCTTTCTCTCCTCGTGGTGAATCTCATCCTGACATGTGGGGCAAATTTGGAGCTCTCGATCAAGATTTGATCAAAATAAATAGCTGCAAATAAAATCAAACACTTTCTAAGGAATTTTCAATGGCTATAAATGCTCCAAATTGAAATCATGATATCTCATGATCCCGATGAATTTAGGAGCTGAAACTTTGTGAGCATAATGGTCATTTCATGATCTTTGACCTATCAATGTTTGATATAAATTTTGAGGTAGAAAATTCAAGTTTTTTAATGTTTCATTGGTAGCTCCTAACATCGGCTAGCAAGAGGACAGAGAGCACTAATCAATTCTTCTTTGTGTACGAAACATTATTTTTAGTGAGATTCTTACCTTTTTCATTCATTTCTCATGCTGCATGCAAGCAACGAAATATGAGCAAGATGTACAATCTCTTGAAGGAGTGATTGATGGGAGAGCATTGCTAGAGTGAGTTTTTATTACCAACTCTACATTCGGGTTTAATATTTTCATCTTTTCCATTTTTGAATCTTTTCTATCCGTATTTTGATATTTTCCACCTTAAATTATCATCATTCCATGGAATGAACAAGAATTTTTTATCTTCGATAAGAGATCGGAGGCATTGGATCTGTTCATTGCATCTTTTTTGTACATCTCAATTTTTTATCCATCATTTTCCCTTTATTAACCCTAAAATACAAAAAAAAATATATCTTTCCTTTGAATATTATAACTATTCTATATGGATTTGACCTAGACTTTCCATTATTCTAAATTTTAAGGTAAAACTCAAAGAGTTGAGTATAATATTTGATACATGATTCCACATTTTCAATAATTCTGATATGCTTATCGTTTGAAGACGTTAAGGGTAGAGGTAGCATGTGCCTAAAAGAGTTCCTTAACGATATTATATCTCACTATCAATTACTATGATGAATGCAATGATTTTCTATGTGGCCCTTATGCTAGAGACATCATAGACATTTTGTGGGTGAATGATTGTGTTTTGACTATGACTTACGAATTCTTAACCATGAGATCTCCAAAATATTATAAATTGGATGTGATGTGATGTCATCAAAGGTGATTCTGTGGTAAAGATGTGATCATAAACCCTTCGTACAATAGAAGATTGACTCAAGCCATACAATACCATTAAATCACAGCACATAAGAGTAGAAATAAGAAATAAGTTGTTCTTGATCATTTTCTTCACACACTAGGATTAAGCTGAGTGATTAATTAAGATTTAACACTTGACTATACCCTTAGTCATTCATGTTTCTTATCTGAATGAAGGATTTTACGTACAAGATAATATATAATAGTAAAGATAGTGATTAGGCCCCACAATATTTTTGATTGAATGAAATGACAATCTACTCCAATATCCTTGGTGCACTTATTTAAGATTCAATGGTGATAAAGACAACTTGATTAACAAAATGCATAATCATGAGAGTTCAACTAGAAAATTGAGCTCAAGAATTTGAGATCATAGACAACTCATATGAGAGGTTTTGTGATCCACTCATGGAATGTGGAAGCAATATTATTCTTATTGCAAGATCACATTATTGATAACGTGCATTTTGTACATGCAAGTATATTGTTCTTAAGCAATTTTACTACATAATTAACGTTAGTATAATGCCTATTATAATGTTTTCAATATATTTTTGTGAGTTCCATGTCGTTTTGCTGAAGTTCACAAAATGAACATTTAAAGACTAATTTTATAAAATTAATGACTTTGAACTTTTTCAAGATCAAAAATCTTGTCTACTAACCCAATTTTATTGATACTAGCAGATCAAAAAAATAGAGAAGATTAAATAAAAAGAAGAATGAGAGGATTTTAATATTGATGAGATTTCCTAGTTGACCCAGATGTATATGCCATGTCAATCAAGTGATATTTTTTGGAAAAAAAACCCTTTGATTATATTTATATACTTTGAAATAAATAAATCAATAGAAATATAGAAGATTAAATTTTTTATGCAATCAAGAAAATTGTGAAAAAAGGATTTTCTAAGGTTTATTTTTAGGAATTTTAAGGATAAAAATATTTTAAAGGAAAAAAGTAAAAAAACATTGGAGGGGTTGCCACAACTATTGATGTGGTCAATTATCATCCCCTATCATTCAATATAGTTAATATTGATATATAAAGAAAATTATCAAGAATAGCTTCTTTGATATTTCCACTATCTTGGGAAGGATTTAACTATATCTCATTTCTTGAGTCAATCTCTTCTTATACTAATGACCGATCATTCTATCTTGACCAACTAATCACCTTTGATGACCTGATGTCATATTTGACCTATAATGTTTGGGAGACCTTGTGACTAAATATTGGTAAGTCATAAATAGAATATGATCATTCATCCACAAGATGTCTTTGGTGTCTCAAGTCTAAAGACTACTTATACAACAATGACATAAATCTATTTGATTAGTAATTAGGTAAAATATTATTCAAGTATTTATTTGATTCACCCTAGTGGGCCCACATGCTACTCTTTTACTGCAAAAGACCACAATTGAACCCAAGAAATGACCTTAGAATTCAACACTCTAATTCTCAATAGAACCTCGACACCAATTCCTAGAATTTCCAATACTCATGTCATGTATATAAATGGATCTTTAAGCCCAATACAAACTTGATGGGACTACCAACAGCTATCAAGCCCATCTCATAGCCAAAGGATTTTCTAAACAAGAAGGTTTTGACTAGAATGATATCCTTGGCACAATAGTCAAAATTACCACAATTCCATAACTCATTTCTTTGGTAGTTTGCAAAACAAAAAAATCTACTAGTTAGGCAGCACCGATGCATTTTTACATAGAGATCTCTTTGAAACTACCTACTTAGAGCAACCAAGGAATTTTGCATGATTTGCACATCCAAATTTTTTTCATTAATGTGTGATTTGAAATAGACTCCTAGAGCATGGTTCAAAAAGCTAACTACCTACTTTATCTCATTAGGATTTCAAGGGTCGGAGATTGATGTCTCCCTACATTACAAATCTGATAATTGTACGACCTATTTTCTCTTAATTTATGTAGATGATACATTAAAACCTAGTCATGCTTCCCAAGGAATATGAAAAATTATCTTTGTGCTTCACCAAGTCTTGTCCTTAAAAGTTCTTCGACAAGCTCATTTTATTATAGGCATCAAACTCACTGCTCCCAAACCACAGATACAATCTCTTTCACCATTCAAATATATAGCCACTCTTCTTTCAAACCACGAGATGATCCACGTAGACCCATATCCACACTTTCTCAAGCCTAATCTTTAAATTCAAACACTCAAAACTCTTGTCTCCAACCACTTATCAAAGTTCTAGTATGTACCTTTAAAATATTTTACATTGCCAGAACTAACTCTCTCCTATGCCATGAATCATGCTTATCAAAATATGCATTAATTTACTATCAGTAAGCCAAAGTCAAACTCCCAAATTATCTCAAATTCAAGATATTGGATGGTCTTTGCTTGACTGATTAGTTAGATACTCACTTTGTCAATCTACACTAACACCGATTGGGTGAGATCTCAGTACTGGATCCATGATCCTTTAGAAGGCTATTTGGGTGTATTTAGCTAATCTCATCTCCTAAAATCTTCTAAGAAACAAATGACTGATTCCTTTGGAACAGAAGGAGAATACAAAGCCATATCCAATGATATGGTTGAAACCATTTGGATTCAATCCTTTACTTTGAAAATTACATATTTATAGTAAATGACCTCCCACTCTATGGAGTCACAACATTAGTGCAGTATATCTAGCAGCAAATTAAGTTTTCCAGGGAGGAATGAAGATTATACAAAATGAATTGCCATAAGAGTAGAAGACGACACAAGAAGACTTTCTTCTTCATCTCTACAAAAGATCAAATTGCAGATATCTTGAAGATCTCTCTCATTTTGCTTTACGTGTTCTAAATGTTGGGTTTGGCGGTTAAGGGGGCGGAGGGAGTCAAATCACTCACTTAGAAGACAAACAGGATAGTATCAACCGCATTCAATCTTGTCATGAAACAAAGACTAGAGGAGACACTTGCACAATTAATTGAAAAAGAAATGTTTGTGCACATTAATTCTTGATGACCAATCACAATGCACTTAATAATGGAACAAACACATCACAATGCACTTTAATTGAAGATTGCAACACCACTCAAAACAACCAATAAATGGTCTCTTAACCGATAGAGCTGGTCTAATTTCCATCTATGAACCGAAAAACATAAAGTCAACATCAAGAAGGTGTGTATTGGATGCAGGCTAGATTCGAGCACCTTCTGAAAATTATAGTAGTCCTCACTGGCTACATTTGGTCCTATAAATACGACCATTTCGCCTTTTGAAAATTACTCATGAAATAGTAATTCAACAGAAGTCACTCTTTCTAAAGCTAGAAATCTTATTTCTACTCTCTCTTGAGGGAGTTAATTCTCCCTCAGCGGGCATTTCTGGTAGCACAAGTGTTGGCATTGATTTTAGGATGGAGCACTTGGCTTGCACAAATGTGTACATGCTCAGCAGGTTCTATAGTACTCTACCCAAGTGGCAAGCGACAAGCAAAGCGCATGGACCGGCTGGACCTATGCATACTTTTGGCAGATATCTCAACTAGTACTACCATAACTCTCGTGGGTGCGACTTTCAAAGAGCACCACGCAGCAGACGTAGCAAAATGCATGCCCAAAAGCACAAACTCAACAAGCAAATGGGGCAACAGTGTCAAGTGTGATTCTCTTTATTGTGATTTTGTGACTTTTATGCCTATAAATAGTTTGATTGTGAGAGCTCTTTAGTATTAAGTTGCATTAGTCATAATTTCAATTTTCACCTCTTTTAAGGGTGTGAAGATATATTTTCAAGTGTCATAGGGTGCTTTCTTTAGATGGGTCTTAGCCAATAAGTGGTATCAAAGAAATATGGTCTCTAGGCACATGTGGAAGATGTAGAAGAGAGGAGGGCCTTCTCACCATGCCAAAGGAGACTCAAGCTTTACTCAATTCTAGTGAAAAGCTCAAGGTGGAGGCAGGTGTGCTGACTCAAATCTTGATGTTGAACGACACAAATTATGACTCGTTGGGGGATGAGGTTGAGGGTGGAATTTAGAGGCTAAAAGATTATTGAAAATTATTCAAGGATTATTGAAATTGACAAAAGGATGGTCTTGTGCCTTCAATGATCCTTAATTTCATTTCAAAAATCTCAAAAGACGCCAACATGACATAAAGAAGACTCCCTAGAGAATTGGGCAATTCTTTGAATATTCCATGAGAAAGTAGGATTGTGTGGTCCAGAGTCCAATCCTTGGAGGGGAAAATTTTAAAATCTATCAATGAAGAAGAATGATAAGGTAGCCGAGTATTCTTCAAGGTTTGTGGATTGTCTATGATTTGAGAGATTTGGAGAAGAAACTCAATGATAGTGGACTCTAAGCTTTTCTATGATAATACTATAAGAATATGATTATCTTATTCTTAATCCTTGAACATTTTGGAGATTTTAAGACCATGGAGATAGAGGAGGCGATTAGGCACTTGAAAGTGCATGAGATGAGGCTAAAAAAAATGATCTCAAGAGAACAGGACCAAGCTCTTTCTTCTCTGGGCTTTCACAAAACCAATAAGAACAAAGGATTCAAGCTTGATGATCAAGGGTGCAAGAGCAATTTTCAAGATGGATTTATCTCCATTCAAGTGAAAGGAAAGTAAGATTTCTGACTAAAACTTTTAAGACAAGTGGAAATATTTATTTGATGAAGTTGAACACCTGCCAAGCAATGCTTTTCTTTGAAAATGAATGAAATGGAATTGTGGCTATGCTCATAAGAGGATGTGTCATAAGAGTTCCCATACCTTCCAACAAATGGATCAAAGGTTACTCTGTTGAAGGTTTTCTGCATCTTTCAAAATATGATTATCTATGAAGCTATGGTGGAGCAAAGAAGAAAGAAATAACTCCATTTCATTCATTAACAGAATTTTGAGTCTTAAAGATTCTTGATCTCATCTATACTAATTTATGTGGACCAATCACACCATCAACATTAGCTGGTAGAAGGTATTTCCTATTCATTTTTTCTGATTTTTCAAGTTAGATGTGGGTTACTATCTAGACCAACAAGTCAAATGCTTTTAATGCTTTGAATAGATTTGAAACTCTTCCTGAAAAATGAGAAAGGGGAGAAGATTAAATGCTTAAGGACTTATCATGGGGGAAAATTCAATTCTAAGGAATACTCAAAGTGGTGCGGGAGTGATACAAAGGCCGCTCCTTGCTATCTCCTCGACAAAATGGAGTAGTGGAAAGGAAGAATAGGACCATCATGGGTCTCCTTGAGAAGAAAGCCTTAAGAGAAGAATTTTACTCTCTTGGAATTTTGGGGTGAGGCCGATGAACACATGTGTTTAAGTGTGTTGAATAGGTCTTCTACTAAAGAGCTTGTAAAGGGAGATACTCCTATACGACATGGAGTAGGAAGAATCATAAGATTGGTCATCTTAGGTGCTCTCGGCTCAATTGTGAAGTTATTATTGATCAAGAAACAATTGAGCAAACTTGAAGAGCAAGGAATGATATTTTTGGGGTAAGGAGGGAGGAACAAAAGCATATAGATGTCATTATCCTAACACACCAGGGAACGCTCAGCCCCAATGTGACTCATCAAAGAGGAAAAGTGGAATTTCAAGAAATGTCAAATCCAAGTGAAGGTATGCTCTGTAGTGACCTTAAAATTTTGGGTCTCAAAGATGTGGTTAGAGTAAAGGTGAGGATGAAGATGAAGGTGAAGGTCAATTTCAGTTAAATATGAGCTATAATTTAAATTTTATATTGTTGTTGCTATGACATATAACTTCAGCAGGTTTGAGTGGAAGGCACATGTTCATGACTGCAAGAATAATCGTGGACACAAACATTGAAGAATAAGCTTTACAACTTTCTTTTTATTTTTAGTTTGATCTTATTTTTATATTTAACAATTTTATAATGGATTAAAATTTTTAGTTTACTAAATGTTATAATTCATTATTCAATCATTTAATTTATGTACATTTATTCTCCTTAATTTCAATTTGATTCAGACTTACTCTATTCAATTTTTATTTTAAGTCTTATTTTTAATCAAATTTTTAAACTAACCTCTATCTTAATTTTTTAGTTTATTTTTCAATTCTAATGATAGCCTTTTGGTTTTATCTTTCCTAAGTACCAAAATTAGATATACAAAAACACCCTCAACCTTCCCCGACACACACACACACACACACACACTCTCTCTCTCTTTCTCTCCTCTCTTTTGTGTGCAGAAGCCTCTCCCCGACACTCACGGGCGAACACTCTCCTCACACTCACTGATGAAAGACTCTCCAACTTGCCGCTGCACTTTCAAAACACTCTCAGTCATTGGCATTCTCTCAAAGGGCCAACGACTTTCTCAAAGCTCTCTTCTATGTGCTATTATCTTGATCTCTCTCTCTCCTTAACGATCTCTTCCTCAATGACAATCTCTCTTCAATGAGCTCTCTTTATTTAAAACCTGGTTTGACTGTTTCTTCCTTAGACCATCTTTCGTGGATTTCACTTCTTGATTTTGCCCTCTTCGATTTCAATTCCATTTTGATTAAAACTAATACTTGATTTGGTCTGATTTCATGTTGTGTTGATTTTCTGTTTAAATTTTAATTTATCTCTGATTTCTAATTGACTCGTTGTTTACCCATTTTACGTTGCCTTTCGAACTCATATCTCTCAATATATATTGATATATACAAGTATATTGTGACATCTCATTACAAAACTTCTTGAAATCTCATTTCAAAATTTGGTTTAAACCTGTTTTGCTTCTCTCTCCAACCCAAACCAATGTATTTTAATTTTTTCAAGTATTTGATTATTTTTATTTTTCTGGTTTTAATTTTTTTGATTTCCATTATTTTCTATCTTAGATTTTTTTTTAATGATTATATACTGCCTCATATTCCAAGGATATGTGGTCAAAACTCTATTGTCTTCTTGTCCAATTTCTATCATTTTTGGTCAAATTTCAGTCTAATCTTTATCTGATTTTGATGGTCAAATCAAACCAAGTTTATCTTTTTCTCTCTAGAATTATTTACTCTTAGATTATGATTGACTTTGATTGGATTAGATTCTCTCATCACATTAAGCCTCTGATTTTCAACCTATATTTCTATATTGCTAGGTCTGACTTTCTTTAAATTAGAACTGATTATTAATTATCTTTGGACAATTTTTTTAGTTTTATTGGGATTGAGTGCGCTAAGATTGATTTTTTGAAAATTTTAGAATTATATTTCCAATTATTAACGTTGATCGAAGGGCTAATCATTATTTCAATTCCTGCTTTGATTAATATTTGTTTCATGAGTCATTACAGCATTGAGAAGTTATTTTCAGGGATTAGTAAGAAATTCAAACAAGTTTACATCAAGGTGAGATTTAGGTGACTGTTTTCAAGGTGTTAACACATGCACATATTCAGTGGACATCTCACTAGGCATTAAAGTAACTACCGGGATGCACCTCCAGAGAACACAATGTGCACACGAGGCCAATAGCACCCTCTCGGCGCAAATGAAACAAACTAGGCATGCGCTATAGTAGACATGTGAACACTATCAGTAGACATCTTGGTGGGTGCTAAAGTAACCACCAAGATGTACCTCTAGAGTTTGCCACGCACACATGAGGCCAATGGCACCTATTATGTGTGAATGACGTGCACTTGGCAGGTGCTATAGTACTAGCTAAGGTGGTACACAAAAAGCATCCAAAGCATGGGGAATGGGTGGGATCCATGAACACTTTAAAGAACATCTCGGCAAGTGATAAACTATTCCCCAAGATGTGCCTCCAAAGCATGCCACAGGCACACAATCCTAATGGCACCTTTTGTGCACATATGGCATGCACTTGGCAGGTTCTATAATACTTGCTAAGGTGCATTGAACAGCACACGGGCATGGAGAACAAGTGAACCTGTCCACACTTTCCCGAAGCATCTCAATGGGCGCTATAGTTAATATTGAGATGTGCCTCTAGAATTCACCATGCACACATGAGGCCCATGGCACCACTTGTGCACAAATGGTACGTGCTTGGTATGTGCTATAGTACTTGCCTAGATGGCACATGAAAAGATCATGTAATGTGCAGAACAAATAAATATGTGCACACTTTTATGTGAAAATCTTGGTGGGCACTATAGTAAATATGGAGATGTGCCCCGAAAGCATGCCATATGCCCACGAGGCTATTGGCGCACTTGGTCAACAGTGCCCTTGGTCAAAATGCTATTTTTTCAACAGTGCCCTTGGTCAAAATGATCATTAAAAAATAAAACTACTTAAGAAGATATATTTACTATATGAACTAAAATTAAAAGGATAAATAAAATATTTTGTTAGAATAATGTATCTTGATAGTTATCTTGGATATGATATATAACTAGATATGACATAAAAAATGTCCCCAAAAGCCAAACTACCCTCAAGAATATATTTTGATTCATGATCGATGATATTAAAAATTGGTTGGATGATTTATGATTTATTATTATATATGAGATATAGTAGATGCAATAATGTGCATATAAATGAGCTAAATGTGTGAGATTAATATTGAATTTTAGAATAATATTAACATACAAGTGTGTTAGTCATGAAACTGATGAAAATTACATAAAATGAAACTGAAAATTAGAGTGTCAAAGGCACATTCCTTGAATTGTCTAGGTTCATCCCTCACTTTGAATTGGGGAATTGACCCTGCCTTTAATGCACTGAGCCATGAAGATATACCTTCTTTGTGCAACTTTGGCTAAATACATTGATTAACTTAACAAATTAGTTCATAATTATTAATAATTCATCAACTTCAATAATCAAACTACTATTTATTGAACATACTGTAGTTTTGCCAATGATGTCATGAAATTTACATAATTCATCATACCCAATAAGTCAACAGTCCAAAAGTCACTTATGGAGTTTGACTTGAAAATTCAACACTAGATGACTATAAAAAGTCAATAATAAGTTTAAAGCCTAGGGTCCTTGTGTTGTGAGAAAAATATATATGCCAGAAAAAAGAATGCAGAAATTATGAACATTCGTAGAGAATGAAGGGAATAACCTTGAATATCATTGGCCTAGGCTATGGGTATATTTTCCAGTTTAAGTTGACTGTTACTCCAAGAAAGAACAGGTCTTAAAGACTTAGCTCATGAAGAGGGTCAAGTCACCTTTCTCCAATTTTCCCAATTTTTGTATCAAGACTGTAGTGGGAGGGGAATAGTCAAAGAGAGAGGGAGAAATACAAAAAAATAATGATTGGATGCTTCTAAAATAGAGGGTTGGGGAAAAGAGTTAATTGAGAGGTTCATGAAAGAATTTAGGAATTGTAGGGGATCTACAGAGGGAAGAGAAAGGGTGAGGGAAAATGTTGAATTCAATCCTACTTATAGAGTTGAGGACCAATCCTGTCCAATTAAAAGAGAGGTCACGCAAGAATTTTGTATGATTTGCCTACCTATATCCACGTGCTATCCCTGGTATCCAGGGATGGGTGAATTCTCTTATGATATCGAACAAGATGTCAATGAAGCCTGTTTTTTTTTATTTCCGGCCAGATATCCCATGTGGATTACAAGTCATGATAACCCATGTGAAGTCAACCTGTAAGCTTCTTACATCATGGACCAGAAAGTGACATGGTAAATTATTTCTCTATATAACTTTACTGTCATTGAACAAGTTGACAAGTGTTGAATTAATCATATTGCCTTCTTAATTTCGTTCGACCAATTAGCAAATACTTCTTCAAGCATACTCATGAAAACAAGCATATCTACAAAGTTAGTCTTCAAGTTCATACAAATGTTTCAAGGTTGATTTGAGTGTTCTCAAACCAGGTTTGTGAAAAATAGCTTAACAGAAATATGTGAAAGCAATATAGCCAACAGAATGCATAAGAGCTCTTATAACAGAGAATCTCATGAATTATACTCATAAATTGTGATGTTCTCACTAAATATCCTCACAATTTGCCCAACTCCCTCCTTTTCGCTTTCCCCAACGCCCTCTATTTTATATAATTATCCTCTTCCCTTCCTCCACCCATCTTTACCGAATGCCCACCATTCTCTGTCTTCCGTATTCACAATTCTCTTCTCCAATGGCCCTCCATTTGCGTCATCTGTATTCTCAGCGCAATATACATATACAGGAATATTGGCAACAAATCATGATGTGGTAAAGATTTCCAATAGTATTTTCTCCCTTTTTGAATCACCCATATCGTGGTAAAGATTAAGAACGATGCCGGTAGATTCACTTCTCATTTCTTGTCTTGTTCAATGAGGTACTGGTACGCAATATTCAGGCTCTTGTTGAACCTTTTCAAATCAAGCTTCACTGTCTGTTTATCCATGAACACTCGCTTTGTCACTTCCCAGCCCTTTATGGCTATGGACTCTGGGTCAGCAACCGCAGGATCCTCCTTCTCGTAAACCCTAGAGAGAGAACTCTCCTTTGGTGTTACCCTATAGGGTATATATTTGAGCCCTATCTTCTTCGCCGGAGTGCCATAATTAGTCTCTGCAGCCCATTCTGTCCCCAGTGGTTTCACCTGTATGAAGACTGCTCCTGGCCTCATGAATAAAAGGTGAGTCAAAGCACATCCCACCACTCCTACCATGACGTCACTAGGGTTAAGTGCCCAGTAAATCTCGGCCAGCTTCATCTTCGTATCCGGCCTCAACACCTGAACTCGAAACCCTAATTTCTCGCAGAGCTGCACCACTTCCATCTCATTTTCAATTGCCCTCGACCCTTTTCTAGATATGATGACCAGCTTCAATTTTTTCTTCTCATTCAGCTCAAACGATGGCTTACTTGGAAAATAAGCCTGATAAAGCATTTTCTGAAAGTCGTTGATACTTGTATTTACAGGTATAGTGCGGGAAGGCTCTATTGCGAGATCTTCATGGAAATGAAGGCCAACAGTGACCTCAGAAAAACAGCGGGTGCGACTTTCACTGAAGAAGTCGGTAGGAGGATAGGCCGATAGGGTAGATAGTATTTCCCAATACTTTTTGCACCAACTTTCTCGATAATTCACTATCAGGAATATTACCTCACGGTTGAAGCGGTGGGAAGTAATGTAAAGAGGGACTATCACGTCTCTGAAGTCGTGGAAGACGTTTCCGGTGTACCCTCCGGTGGAGAACACGACCGCTGGGACGGTGTGAGTGACGTTGCAGCGATTGGAGATAACGTCATTATTGGAGATGAGCTTTAGCTCGGTAATCGTTTTCATTATCTGGGTTTCCCATTTTCTCGCATAAGGTTTGATTTTCTCGAGAATTTGGTTTGAAGGTTGGGTGGAGTGAAGGTGGATGGAGAAGGAGGAAGGGTTTGTTCTCACGTCGCCGTAGAGGGTGCAGATATCGGTGCTGAAGCCGGTGCGGTCACAGGATATGAAGCTCCGACGAGAATTTATGTGAGGGTTTTCTTCGGTGCTTCTCGTGGAATTTGAGGAAGCAGAGAGTAGGGGTATTTGAGGAGGAATTGAAGTTGAAGGCAGGGAGGAACGATTACCGATGAATAGTTGAGAAGCCAGGAGGCTGAAGAATGCAAAAGGGAAGATGTAGAGGAGACGGAGAATTTGGCGCTTACCCCTCTCCATCTAATTTTCCGGGCAGTTCTCCCTTCTCTGCTTCAAATGTCGAATGATCTTATGAAATCCAATGAGATGAAAGGAATTAAGACTGAATAAAATGAAAGAACTAGGAAGTGATATATTAGTTTTGCCCCCAATCGGATAAATCGTTCTCCGATTATGTAAAGTCTACGGTAGGTGACCTTTCACATCTATCTAACTGGCGTAAAGTTGAAGTTGCAACTACCGATTCAACCTCACACCATATTATAGAATTATCACGGTGGATCAAAAACCTCGCGACTTTCTCCTTCAATCGTGTCTTTATTCTATACTCCTTTTCTTTATCCTTTGTTTTTGTTTAATGGTTCGCTGACGCAAAGTGGACCCCCGTGTTGAATGGGTCAATGTGCAAACCACTTGAATAGGGATACTTAGTACACACTCCATCATGACAATTCAGAATGGCCAATATTTTACAAGCTCTCCTTTACGATATTAGTCGTGTCAATGGAAGACAGTACTTGTTTAGATCAAACTAGTTCTCCAATACCATCTTCGTCGGGGGCAAAATACTCTTTCATCTCTATAACGTGGAGGATAAGCGGTCAACAATTTGCCGGGGTCCATTCGAAGTCAGCTTTAGAGGAGGAGGCCCACCTAAAGATACTATTGGAACAAGCGTAGATTCCTATCCATGGATCTAAGATAAACCAGGTGAAGATCCACAGCTTTTCCTATATGGAATCGAATACTATCGAAGTCAGGTCTAACATCATTGTAGTCGGCTCATGAATCTGATATTTCAGCAACAGGGGAACATTTAGTGTTGTAAAATGCACAAGTCTTCAACGAGGGCACAATGGAGCAATAGAGACCAAAATGTTCTGAGACGCAATGGAAGAATTATCAAACGAACGAGAAACTTGGAATTACTGCGATATTTCAATGTCCTCAAAAACACAATAGAGACTAAAAATGTCACAAGCCACCAAAAAAAGAGGGGCCAAAACTGGCAATCACTTCGCAAGATCAAAAGCATAAGATTTTGAATTCTAGAAAGTCAAAGAAAGCTAACAGAATATGTGAGATATTACGGGCAAATATACATCGTCATCTATGGCAATTGGCACAAGTTACGAGCCTCCAGAACTAAGGGTCCACCAAGGTAAGAAAACAAAAAATAACCAATCTTCACTTTGACTTATGAAAATTAGAATGAAAGGAAACAAACTCAGGAACAGGTGATACAGATTCTGACAGTAGAAAAACTTCGCCGTGGTAAGAGATTATTTCTTCATCCTTCATGATTGGGTTGGAGGCAAGTCTGCTAAGAAGTAGCTCAGGAAAATTATCACATAACGGTTTGTAACGTGTGTTAATATGTTTTGTCTCCATATCAAACACCTGATAATTGGTCAGAAAGACAGCACTATGTTTGCCACACGCTAGCTTTGACTACTTGTTTATCGCCAAACAGTTGATCAAGACATCAGTGTGATCTATTATGGAGAAATCAGATGCATTGGGCTGTATCATAGCCTTGAAAAGCTTGGCACAACTAACCACTATTATTACGTAGATTTTGAATGATCCACTTTTCTTGGGATCGAAAAGTGATGACAGCTCACATAAAAAGCATTTCAATGTTGGATTTTAGGAAATATGAACATGCATGAGATGTACCATGAAGATGCATGAACATCCATATGAAAACGTGAATTTTGGCATCTATTATGGCTCATATTTAGTAATATGATAAATAGTCGATGAAATCTTTAAATGTGCATATGGATGGATTTCTAGCATCAGATCTCCTTACTACACAGCTGATTGATGGGGAATAAATTCTCTCATTTTGATCAGTGATGGACACCCCTTGACGACCCAAGGTGATTTTTGCACTAAATTTTGACTTCAGCATTATTCATTGATCCTCTGGGCTGAAGAGTTGTACAATAGTCTTAATAAGACAAGCTTGACAAAAGATCATGGCCATGTCATCACCCCTTTCTGAAGCACTGTCATCAACAAAGTTGAAGAGCTTCCAATTGTCCTACTTGCAGGATGGTCCTGCATCACGAAGGATCTGCAATAATATGATCCATTTTTAACTCTTAGAGTTGACATTCAATTTTTTGTTCTGAAAATCATTGGGTCATCAATACAAAATAAAAATGAACAAGTAAGCAGTACGACCATCATGAACTTGAGAAAAATTCCATTCACATTTTGTAAAATTTTAGAGTATTGGATAGAGCATACTCTAATGAATTTTAGCAAAGTAGCTCATCTCTATGAAGAAAGTGTTGAAAGTGTAGCCTTCAGAGTTTTCTACTTTGGGAGAGTCAAAAAGTATAAGATTTTAAATAATAATCCACGATCTTGAGTAGAGTCTAAGACTTTTACTAAGTAATTATTCCCCAATGTGATATCCTTCGTGGATCCCTCTTTATTAGAAAAATACAAAATAAATTAATTGTTTTTTAGTATTTGACGAGACAATTTTGTGCAGTCGTTGAAAACACACTTTCTCGCGTCAAAATAATTACCAAACTCACTAATTTAAGGATTTAATCAGGAATTTATTAATGTAATGGTGAGTAAGGATCGAATCCACGAACAATTAGGGAGATTTTTAATATATATTCAAAATTTGATCAAATCAAACAATGAATTGGAGTGAGAAATTAGGGATTTAAAATTTTTAGAGAAAAACTCTAAGACAAATCCACATAATCAAGAATCACTCAATTTAGATAAGTAATCGCGGAGAAATCAAGGAGCAAACTAAGGGGATAGAAATCAATCGCAACGAGAGAGGAAATACTACCATTTTCTAAAATTTAACAAAATTTACTAATCAAAATTAAAATATAATGTTATATGATGAAAGATTAAGAGAAAAACACATAAGCTAATGCAAAATTGCACCCTAAATGGTCCAATTAATAGCCAGATCACGGCTTTTCATTCTGCATTTTGAAATATGGAAATTCGGAGTTCAAGTGACGAATTCTTCCTATTCTCTAAATGAAATCTTAATTTCAAAGACTCTTTGGATGCGGAAAGAACTTTAGAAAAGAAAGAAAGCAAGAGATTCAAGGATTATATTGTCCAAAAGGTTTGATCGATCAGAAATCCAAGATCGTGTTACACCATCAAAGACGGGGGCCGGGGGTTATATAAGTAGAGTATGAATTGGGTGTGGCTGTCAAATCACATTCTCTTCTTAAATCAATGGCTGTGATTATATTTTAGGAGACGAATCATCTTTGTTTAGCCATGGTGATCAGATTCTTGATGGAACATCCAAATCACACGGCATCATCTCGTGTATACAAATCATCATAAAATGCTCGTTGTTTGATCTTCAACGAACGCCCATGATGTTGCCATATGTCACTTAAAAGAGCCCATTGGAGACATTCAATCTAGACCATTATAAGTCCCGAATGAACGGGCAATATTGATTGACACTTTATAAAGGTGAATCGTCATCCAATCAGAACACATCAGTATACCCTTCACTTAAGTGAAAGTGAAGAACTCCTATTTTTCGCATCGATCTGACACTTCTGGATGTGCCACGGTGCATGCATTAAAACAAAAGAACACAGTCTCACATTCAAAAAATAGAGGTGGAACGAAGTGTATATGAGGGTGGGGCTCTATATGCAGTTAGCTTATGCCCTAATAGGGTGCTTAATCACTAACAATGTGTGCGCTAATGATGAGCACACGTATGCCCCACGTGATGCGCGTAGACAATGTCACGTGTCAACACGCAAGCGTGCTCGCCACATCAATTGTCACATCAACACATAAATAAAACCAATTTTCAATCTTTTCAATTCAAAATAAATTTTAAAAAATTCAAAATATATCCCTAAAAATTAGAAAATTCATAACTTATAAAATATAACTCCTTTTTAATCCTTTTTTTATCACAAATTAAATAACCTATCATTCTAAAAATTTAAATTTAAGAAATACAGAGAGAATAAATTTCTAACTCAAAAATACACTCTTTGGAAAATAAAATTAGAAAAATAAATGAGTGTGTATAAAAATATTTTCTATTATTATTTAGAAATAAAATTTAATTCTTATATTAATCATAAAATGGAAATAATCTACTTGAAAATTTCAACTTAAATTATGCATGATTATCCTTTAAAATATTGTATTATGAGATTATAACTTTAAATTGTATAGAATGATAAATTTGCACTCAAAATATGATAATAAGCAAAGGAATTGAATGTTTTATGCCTTAATTTATATTAATAATGATGTAATTACAATTATAAGTTGCATGTTATCAGTATTATACGGTAATGACTTGTCATTGGGGGCAAGTAACTATGATGCCATTGTCATACAAAAAAATAGCTTCACACATTACTTTTTTCTAGTAGACATAGGAAGGCCAAAGTATTTGATTGTATTGATATTTCCTAATAATAAAAAAATCATGGAAATATAGGAATACAAATTAGAGTCGAACATATTTCAAAAAATAAGATTATTGGTTTGAAAAACACTTGTGTCACTAGTCGTCTGAACTATTAATTTTATGGATGATGATTCATTGTTATTCGATGAAGCTAATTATCGTGGATCCTCATTTGCTAGTTGGTTTAGGTGATCTTGATCAATCTAGAAATTATTTTATTGTTTAATTATTGAGAAAGTTAATGAAAGAAAATAAGATTCTTCATTAGACTACAACATTTCTAATATATGCACTCCAACTGGAGGGGGGTTTAGAAACTTTACCTACTCACAACAATTAACAAAGAAAGGTTTATGAAGGAATGCAGATTCATGCAAAAGAAAATTCTCAAATGAATAAAAAAAATCACACCAACCCCAAAGCCAAAAAAGGGGGTGCTAAGTCTAAAGATCTATCTATGATAACCTCATTTTTGAAAAAATTATGATCTATTTTCATTATCATTTATATGATAAAAGAGGTTTTGCAGCTCACACTCATTCTCAACACTCTAGGAGAAGGGGGATATTGGTTAACACTCAGACTAGGGCACGTTGTTCTTGATGATCTATTTTACCCTTCAATATTTCTCTTTACCTTCATTTTTTCTAATATTCCTTTGAAATTTATTTTCATCTGCAAGGTCAATTTCATTTCTATTATCGAATCAATATTTCTAAATTCAAACAATAATTTGAGATAATAATCATTGAATGGATAATTTAATGGAAATTTGATATTTTGATTTTGGTTTCTTGAAACTCAAAATTGAATAAAATTCCAAATAGATGTTTGGTATTAAACCTCAGTGGTAGTTGAACATAAAAGATAAGATTATAAGAGGTATAAATACCTATCTAATGATAGTTCTGATAATCTACTCAGTCTGTCTATTTTATTATGAGGATATAAAGTGTGGAAAACGGATTAAGAAGAGTATAATCATACGTCATACAATCATAAAAAAAAGGTTTAAAGGAATTCCAAAAAAAATTCTACCAATGAAGAGCAAGAGAGAGAAATAACTAAACAGAACTGGATAGAATATACTTCATAAAGAACAGTAACAAGGCATGGGATATAAGTCCAATCGCCCGAAAGACCATTAAATTAATTTTACATTGGATTAAAAAAGCAATCAAATGTCGCTTTCTGAAGAACTTAGTGGGCGTCCTGTCCAGATCGAGTCGATGGAGAAAAGTCCTCAAACGTGATTAATCCTGGCTAACACTACCAAGATGTCTTTCATTTCGTCTCATTTCATTTTCATGTCATTTTAGTTACGTAGCTTTCCCACGAAGAGGACTAAGAAGGAATAGTATCAGCTCCGCGGAAAGAGAGCCGGGAGATGGAAAGAAGAAGACGGCGCTTCCTGCAACTCTTGTTAGTCTTCTTCCTCGCCTCCTGCGGCCTCATCGCTCCTCGCTTCTTCTTCACTGGTCTATCTTCTTCCAGTAAGCTATACCACCCTTATAATCCCTCTCTCTTCACGATTTCTCTCTCTTCCTCCGTTTATTAGCTTCTCTCTCCCCCTCCCCTCCTCCCATCCTCACTTTACCTTAGGGATCTGTAAGCTTTAATTTCCAGTTCTCCATCAACTCTCTCTCTCTCTCTCTCTCTCTCTCAAAATTCATCCTCTTCCTCCGTTTCCAAGCTTTACTTTTTGATTTTTCGTCAAATCTCTTTCTCCTCTCTCTTTCTCTCTCTCTCTCTCTCTCTCTCTCTCTCTCTCTCTCTCAAAATTCATACTCTTCCTCCGTTTCAAAGCTTTACTTTCTGATTTTTCGTCAAATCTCTTTCTCCTCTCTCTCTCTCTCAAAATTCATCCTCTTCCTCCGTTTCCAAGCTTTACTTTCTGATTTTTCGTCAAATCTCTCTCTCTCTCTCTCTCTCTCTCTCCCTCTCTCTCTCTCTTGGTGTGATATTACTAGTGTTTTTGAGTTTCCGATATCCACTGCACAGGTCAACACGGATCGGAGCAGCCCTTTCCCTCACAAACGCAAAACCCAAAGAATATTCCACCTCTGAATTGCTCCGACATCCCACTCAATTCCATATGCTGCGACAGAAGCCACCGCCGCACCGACATCTGCGTCCTCCTCGGCGACGTCCACGTCATCCCTTCTCTCTCCTCCATCATCCTTCACAAGTCGCCTTCGCTCTATCCTCCCCAGAAGATCCGGCCCTACACCCGAAAATGGGAACCCCACATCGTGAACACCGTCACTGAGCTCAATCTCATAACCCTGACAACCCCCGCCGCCACGTGTGATGTCACCCACGACGTCCCCGCTGTCGTCTTCTCCACTGGCGGCTACACGGGCAACGTTTACCACGAATTCAACGACGGCATCATCCCTCTCTATCTCACCACTCTCCGATTCAACCGCCGAGTTATCTTCTTGATTGTCGATTATCAACCCTGGTGGGCATCCAAATACCGAGATATTATCCCCCAGTTATCCGATTTTACACCTATCGACTTATTCGGCGATAACCGCACTCACTGCTTCCCGGAGGTAACAGTAGGACTAAGGATCCACGGGGAACTCACCATTGATCCTTCTCTCACCATCCCTCCTGATCTTTCTCTCCTCACCTTTAGAGCTTTTCTGGATAAAGCTTTCTTCTATCATATCAAGCACTTAGAGAAGATTTTCCCTCCCAAAGAAGAAGACTTTTCGGATAGACCCAAGATGGTGATCATATTTAGAAATGGCTCAAGGGCTGTGGAAAACGAAGTTGAAGTGGTGGGTCTCAGTGAAAAATTAGGATTTCAGGTCAAGGTGTTGAGACCGGATGAAACATCAGAGCTTGCGGAGATTTACAGAGATTTGAACTCGAGTGACGCGATGATGGGAGTAGTGGGTTGCGCGTTAACTCACTTGTTGTTCATGAAGCCGGGTGACGTGTTCATTCAAATTGTACCGTTAGGGACTGACTGGGGAGCAGATGAGAATTTTGGAATGCCCGCTATGAAAATGGGATTGAAGTATATTCCCTACAGGATCACAGTTTCGGAGAGCTCACTGTCTAGAGTTTATAATAAAGATCATCCTATTCTTACGGATCCGGATAGGGTGAACAGTGAGGGATGGGGAGAAACAAAGAGAATTTATTTGGGGAATCAAACAGTCAGGGTTGATGTTGAGAGGTTTGCGGAGAGTTTGAAGGTTGCTTATGAATATATTGTTGCGAGGAAAAAGGAGAAGGCGCCGGGTGACGACCCGGGATTAAATGGAAGATAATTTGGGTTTTCGATCCACGGAGGAATACTCGGAAATCGGAAGCTGTGATGAGGAGATATTCGAGCAATAACCGGATCTCCTTTCGTAGTTTCCTTGGATTGTGATATCGACTTGTAAATGATTACATAGTTTTTATGGGATGAAATAAATTGAAGAAGATTCGTCGCCAGATCTTCTGTTTCATCCAGCAGGCTGAAGCTCTTGTTTCTTCACCTGGAAATATTCAAGTCACAGAAATCGATCACTCCGCTGAAAACAACATCCGTTAGGATTTGAGAGAGAGGGAGAGAGGGAGCTGAATCTATGGCCCGAATGGGTTTGACCTACTGTAATTGACAAATGAATTGCACAGTAAAACTTAGATGTGAGAAAATATAAATCAGTATCAATTTAAAGAGAGATTTATTCTCCAAATACTCGATGAATATTTCACCTCGAGTAAAAAACGAATGGAAAAAGGTACACATTAATTACCGAAAAATATTCGTTTTGAATTAGAACTATTCTAACAGTGAAGGAATCTTGACGATAAAGAACACTTGGTTAAAGGTGGCTCCAGAGATGCCAGACGGTGTGTCAAAATAATGCTGAAGATAGCAAGAATATGCGTGACAATGTCACGAAAATAAAAATTATGATTTTTCTTTAATTTATATTTCGTAAATATAAATTAAAGAAAATATAAATGAATAATTTATATTTTCTCTTTGTATACAATGAATAATTTATCTCTTTTTGTATAAATGTTTAGCTCTGGAGAGCTGTATTAGGGCTTAACGTAATGATGTGGGGTTGCGTGTTTAGCTGGACCGTGGTCCTCAATATTTGGCGCATTCTTTTCTCTGGCTTGTCGACGTGGACTTTTGTGCAATAGTTTACTCTCCCTGTCTCTCCACCCCTTTCCCTCTTCGGAACCCGGAGACGGAGTAGAAAGAGTCAAATACGGGAGCGAAGCAATACGGGACAGAAAACATTGAGAGAGAGAGAGAGAGAGACAGAGAGAGAGAGAGACAGAGAGAGAGAGAAAGGGGGAGAAGGAGGGAGAGGGTTGGCGAGAAAGGGTCAGAGATGGTTGGCGAGAAAGGGTCAGAGATGGTTGGCGAGAAAGGGTCAGAGATGGTTGGCGAGAAAGGGTCAGAGAGGGTTGGCAGGACAAGAAGAAGGATAGATAAAGATGGAAAGAGTGCGATAGGTAGGTATAGAGAGGAACGATGATAGAAGGCAATGGCAGGTAGAGAGAGTGGTGATAAAGACAGATATTGAGTAGGAAATTCAGGAAGAGGGAATGGTAATCGACATCATCATCTCCAGTTCTCCGCCCTATAGAAACCCTTTGTCGAACAGTTCACTATTCTTTATGTGATAACATGTGGACTCCATAGAGGGCCTCTCCATCCTCCGTTTCTAATACACCGCCAATTTCCGCACATGGGTTATCGGATAAGTTTCTCTGGTGATAAGAAAATATTTGTTTTTAGAGAGAGATATGTGCGCCAGCTAAGCACATTTGTCGTCGAATGTCTTTTTCAGATCCTAGGAGCATTAAGAAATTGTGGAAATGGAGACGCGCATTAAAAACGCATAGGCAAGCTTTTTTATTCGGCTGACGTCATAACTTTTGTCACATCCGAGTTCCCTGGCTCAGGCATTGGACTGCATTGGTAGCTGTAAGTCCCTAGATCGAATGGTAATGATTGGTCTAATCATTAGATAGGACTTTCAAAAGGTATTAGCTTTAGTTTTTGACGGAACCGCCGCTTGAATTTTCCTTGGATTTTAATAATTACGTGAAATAAATCATAGGGTTCAATTCTAGAGAAATTCTAGAATAGTGAAAGCCTCGATCAGTCTTCAATATGACAATTAATTTTTCTTTCCTTTAAGCATCAAGGTGGTCATCATGGTCCGTCCAATTTTTCAATCTGATCGCGAATTTTTTTCAACAAAAATACCTAAGTCAAAGATCTTACAAAATTATCACTTCATTTCATACCGACTGTTTGCCTCTCATTTTTGCTTTATTTTAATTTGACATGATTTAAAGCAGCGTTGTGATGGTTAAGTAAATTCTGACTATTTCCAATGATGAATCAGATGATTCTTAAAAAAGAACCAAGAGAAAGAGGATGGAACAAATAATAGTTCACATAAAATTTCAATTAAAGAGCTTAAAAGTTTCCTGTTAGAGGATTTCAGGAGAGATCAAAAAGAAAATTAATAATTTGAGGTGTAAGAAAATTCACTGATAAGTTCCACTTGAAGATAGGATCGGAAATCAGGAAAACTCAAATCTTATCTCTAAAGAAGCAAAGTTGTGTGTCAAGAGAATGATCATACGCATGGCTGTTTTGGCGAGAACATGCAGGATAATTCTAATAATTAAACGGGCAAAAGGCAAGGCATTTCTTTTATATTTTTTCCAAAAGTCTTAATTTTTTCCGTTGAAAAAAGATTTAGTGATAGTACTCAATGGGTATTTGATGGGGGACAACGATGGGATAATGAGTTCTACCGGATGCTCAACGGTGGGCGTCACGACCAACCCATACCGTGGGCGACGGTGGTCCGCGCGACCAAGCTGGTACCGCCAGCCCGGTCCCCTCACCACCAAATCCAACCAAGAGCAACTATAAATACACATATATTCGCAAATTCCATATATTCACATCTATTCATAACTAATTCCATTTAGCATGTGAGGGGTAGATCTCTGAAGTGGCGGCTCTCCTAGGGTTGCTGTCTTTGTCGGGGGAAAGAGAAAGTCAAAGATAGAAAGCAAGTGGGATGAAAGGATCTCCTACGTCTATGGCTTCTCCGTTTCCATCATCACATCCCTATGAAGACATCGGCACAAATTCAAGCCAATAAATTATAAACACTGATGATAATAGAGAAAGAAAAAACCTTTTTAAATGCCCACGCACATGTGCACACTAATCTATTTATCTCAACACACATGTGAAGAGACTTTTATCGGACCCCTTCGCCCAAATGCATCCAATTTGCCCACGTTGGTTATCGGATACGTCCGACTTGAGATATTTGAATATTTCCATTTTTAGAGACACGGAGAGAGAAAGAGAGAGATGCGCCAGCTTTCCGAGAATTTCTGCCTTTATGAAAAAAGAATGGTATCCGTTGTCTACCCTAGAAAGACAAACTCTTGCGGAGCCATTTCACTTTGTCAACAAGAGGCCAATCTAGGACTCAAAGGCGAGGTGACGGGTCATTTTCTAATTAATTCTAGCTTGTCTGGAAAGACAGCTGGACCTCACTCCTAGCGGCTGTCAGGTTCAACGTGTCCAAGCTTGGTTTTTTCTGGCTTTTGTTTGGAAACCAGAAGGCCCTTCATGGAGATGATATCTATGCATAGCCGGAAGAGGACTTGTTGCAGTGTTTTCGAGCTGCATCTACTGTATCATTTTTACGAAGTGGGACATCAGTTTTAACGATGGTTTCGAAATTATTTTCATCGCAGACAAGCTTTTGATTGATCGTGCCTTGATTTCCGTGTTGGTCGCAAGACATTGACGCGTTGCCCTCGATTCAACGATCTAGATATTAATCCGTTCATTGGAATCTATGTCCAGATATTTCATGATCCTCTCATGGCAGGTTATGTCATTAGGGTTGTATGACCCACTTATTTGGCCCATTTTCGGACTTTGGCCCGTTACAAATTTTGGAGATATTTTGGAAATTTCCCTGTCTCATTTTCGCTCCAAATTGGGACAGATAAAAATTTTAAAAACAAAAAATCAAGAGTCACTTGATACTATTCGGGGATTTCCATTTTTAGAAAGGATGCTCTTGGCAAGGCTTGAACACTCTTTAGAGGTTTCAGGGAGCGTGAACCATTTTTTCACCTATAAATACCAATGTAAATGAATCTTTTGGATTATTGATTTGAGCTTTCTTGGAAAAAGTAATGCCTATGAATATGCCACTACCTCAATGCCTCATGGCAATGGCATGCAGTCATTCTTCTTCAAATTCACAACAGTACTCAAAAGCATCATTAAATAATTTAGGCCAAAGAAATCACATTGAAGTACTTTAAAAGAAAAAATTATTAGTGCAAAGTGTCATCCATGAAGACAAGAATGAAAAAAATCTACAATACACCATTGTTTTGCATCTAATACACATCTTCTATAGGTATGACCAATCCCTGATGGAAGAATTCAAGTTCTTCATAAAAATAATATTGAATATCTTTAGAGAATTATTTCAATCATTATGGTTCCACTCATCTAGTGCAAGACCTACCACAAGATAATTTACTACGTGTGTATACCAAGATAAAGATTTGCTTTTAATTTCTAAAATTTGGTCATTGAGAAAAAAATATAAAACAGAGGTAGAAAACCCAGTGGATAATTCATATAGATGATCGTCAATAATATTCTCTACACTGCACCTATATTTTACCTCAAAATCAAACTTTTGTTTCTTATACACTGCACCTATAATAAAATTCACCTCATAACCCTACGTTTTGTTTCTTTTTTATTAAGTAAAAAATATAAAGCAACATCATCTCTAAATATAATTCATTTACTCCCTAAAAAATATGAATGAATATTTCAAAAACAAAGATAATAGCAAGAAATTCTATTTAACTAGTTCAATAATTTTTAGGAGCGTCCCCTAAGGTCTTGTTAGCATAAAAGACAGCCATCAGCTCTTTGTCAATCCTTTGACCTAAAACAGCTCCCACTACAAAATCAAAAGCACCACACATTAGTTCAAAAAAATTCCAATCAATGGTTCTTAAGATAGGAGCACTAATAAGAATTTAATTTAATTTCATAAAGAATTTTTTGCATTTCAAATCTGAAATAAAATCAACACTTTTAGAAAGTAGATAAGTCAAAGGTTTGGAGATAATTGTGAAATCTTTGATGAATCTCTTCTAGAAGCCAACTTGCTCCAGGAATCCTCTCGGTTGCTAGATTTTGGGGGGATGAGGTAAGTTATTGATCGCTTTGACCTTAAACCTTATCTTCCTCTAACCCACTCTTGCTCATGTAATTCCATAGTACCATTCTAACCTCTATGAAATGAGAGTTTTCCCAACAGAGTTCTATGATTTGAAATTGAAATATAATTTTACAGGGAGAAGGATTAAGAGGAAAACATGAATACTAACTTGAGATAGTGTTCGGAATGATCCAATTGATTGCCGAATCAAAGGCTTTTCATTCCGCGATTTTAAAGACCATTGTTAGCATTCAAGAAGTGAATTCTCCCTATTCTCTCCACAAAATCTCACTTTCAAACACTCCTTGGATACGGAAATTGATCTAGAGGACAAAGAAAGCAAGAGATTCAAGGATTGAGATGTCTAAATAGTTCGGTTTCTCGAAACACCCCTCAATACTTTACATCGTCGAAGAACATGTGTATTTGTAGGCCGATTTGGGTGTGGCCATTTGATTTGGCTCTACATCTTCAATCAACAGCTCAAATGAAATGATTGGATAGGAATAGTTGCCTTTAAGTCGCGTTCGTTCGATCAAAGATGAAGCGCTCACATTTGGCCACCTCAAGCGTGAAGAAGAAGCTTCGTGTGATCATGTCTGTCCAACCAAGAATCGACGTCTGAGATGTTGCCACGCATTCATTCAAGTCCATCAAGCATATTTAATCGCAGCCATTATAACTCTTCAGATCAACAGCTGAGATTAAAACGTTTTATAACAAATTTTTGCCCAATCAGAATCCACCGCATACCCCTTCATTTAACTGAAGATCAACGATTGTGATATATTTGCGCGATCACATGCTCCACGTTTCGCCACGTCACTTGCACATAAAAACATAAAAATAATCCAACATGATGAAAATGAAAGTAAATCATTGGGTATATAATATGTGAGTGATAAGTGAGTTAGCCAAAATCCTAAAAATCATGCTTTATCTCACAAATCACTCACACGCACACACATACGCACACAAGCGTGCATACGCGTGCACACACGTGCACACACGTGCACACACACACGCTCGCACATGCATATGTAAGTGCCACATGGCATGTACATACGCCGCCACATATCGATGCATTTTCACCCGCGCCACTTGAGCTGCCACATTAGCACACGATAAAAATATAATTTGTTATTCATTTTAATTCAACATAAATTGAATTAAATTCATAAATAATCAGAAAAAATCTAAAAAGTCCTAAAAATTAGAAAAGTCATATCTTTCAAAATAAAACTCCAAATTAATCCAAATTTGTCTTGTTTGATCTAAAATTAAATAATCTATCATTCAAAAAAATTAAATTTAATAAATACCCAGAGAATAAACTTTTATTTCAAAAATGCACTCATTTCTTTGAGATAATAAAGTTTATAAAATAAATGTGTAAAAAATATTGTTCTCTTATTATTTAATCATTAAAAGCCAATTATAATCTCAAATATAAAATGAGAATAATCTAATATTAAATATCTTTCTTTTATTATTTATGATTGTCCCAAAAATAGTGCATTTTGAGATTATAACTTAATTTTTCATAGAATGATAAATTTATACTCAAAACATGATGACATGCATAGGAATGGAATGTTTTATGCCTTAATTTGCATTAATAATTTCATGTATAAATTGCATGTTATCAGTAATCACTACCTTTAATTTTTGAACTTTTTTTTCATTTAGAACCTTTTCTAAGTTGCATTAGAAGCAAAAATTGAAAAATCACACATTAAAATTTCTAATCAATCATCTACCAAGACAAAAAAACATAGCTTTCATGCATCTTTGACATGCAGCTAGCTCATGACATAAACAAAAAGGCATTCTTTTAAAAGTAAATGTACCAGCTAGGCAAAGTAAAAGCAACTTCCTCTTGTTCATTTTTATGAATTTCTATTTGATTATACCCTGAATAACCATCAAGAAAAAAATAAAAGTTTTCCTTGAAAGCCATTCAAGAATTTGATCAACAAATGGTAAACAACAAATTAATTCTTATAATCAATGCATACTCTCAAACTAGATGATATTAAAATTTAAAGTTGAATTTTTTAATTACTTCTTGTAATCAATGCATTTCCACACAATTTTAATTTTTCCAAACTATAATTCATGATTTGTTGGTACTACATGAATCACTAAAGGACTACTGGCAATAGCATGTATAAAAATCTTGATCTAAGCCATTTCAAATTTTCTTTTCTAAGAGTGTGAAACATATGGTAATTAAGTCTCCTTTGAGGTTGTGAGTGTATATAGGCCAGAGTGACACCTTTTTAATTATGGATTCACTACTCTCTCTCCTCTCCTCTATATATGCCTCTATTCCTCCTCTCTTTTTCCTTAAGCGATATCATTATCTGATTCTCTCTTTTCATGTGATAGTAGATACATAACCATATGGCACCTTATGGCCATGATGGAACTTACCATCATTTCCAACAAATCAGCTCTCCACTACTCCAATGACACAATGATGTCCAGCCCTTGGCAGTATTTTGCAAATGCTCGAATAGCGCCCTTGCAGAGTCTAGGACAGCGCCACAACACTAAACTCCACCCAGCCCTGAATAGAGCCCTAACCTAACCCACCGTGGAAGGCATCTATCCCTACTAGCCATCTAGCCCAAGACAACCCCCTACCTGAATGTTGCCCAGCCTTAGACAATGTCATGCCCTAACCTCTGCCCCCATTGATATACTTAGAAATATGGTCATTGAATGTGCAAGTTTGCGTATAAAAAATTATACTCATTTCTTCTCATTAAGTTTTTAAATTTAGAACAATGGTGAGTTGAGGTAAAATCCATAGGGAGGAAGGTTAAAAGATTGAAATAAAGAACTATTTTTGGTATTTTTTTATTAAGAAAGCAGAGATGATTGATGAAAAAAAGAAGATGTATGCAAGGAATGAAATGAACCGATCAAATGCTTCTAAACTACTTTCGAAGATTGAAAATCCTTGATCGACGGTGGAAAAGAGATGTTAGGATTTGAAAAATATGAAAATATTAATGAAAAGTTATTGAAAATGAAAAGTTTGATGGAATATGATTCTAATCTAAAGACACGTGATAAAAACACACTCAAGTGATGCTCTCTAATCAAAACATACCTTCGAGAGCCTATAAATTTCAGCCACACTTGGCGTCTTGCATCTAAAATGAGGAATGAATATAAAAAAAGGGAATAAACTCGCTAGAAATTCTGCTCTATACACAAATAATGATCCTTCAGTAGCCTCTTTCATTCAAGCTAGCCAATACTAGAAGCATAGAATGAAACATTAAGAACCCTTTTTTATGTTAGAATTTAAATCAGTCCCAATGGATTTGTATATCTTGAAATGAAAATCATTCCCATGAACTTTCAGCCCTTAGTTCAATCAGGATCATGTGATGTCATGATTTTAATTTAGAGCATTTATGGCCGTTGATGCACTTTCTCTTTGCTTAGATCACTCCGATCAAAATTTCCTGATCAAATTGTATAGAGTCACTCACTACAATAAAAAAAAATGAAATCCTTTCACTTTCTCTCCTCTCTCTTTTTGCCTCTCGATGGCAGGAAATACAAGTATGAGAAGAAACAAGAATTACAAAAAAGGAAGAAGCGAGGGAAATTGAGAGAGAGAGAGAGAGAGAGAGAGATAAAGACGGGCAAACAGAGAGAAGAGGATGCAAAGAGATTGAGAGAGAGATAGAGCGGCAGAGAGGGGAAAGAGAAAGGGCAAAGAGAGAATAGAGGAAAAAGGAATGAAGAAGAGAGGTGGAGAAAAGGAGAGATGGAAAGAGAAAAATGGGGAGCGGGCAGAGACGTGGAGGAGGGGAAGAAGAACAAGACGTCTTCACATGATGATGTCTCGCATGATGGTATTTATTTCTGTCGCAGGAGAGAGAGAAATAGAGAGGGGGCGATGAGGAGAGGAAATTCAGGGAGAAAAGAGGAAGTAGGGGGGAGAGGTGGATGGAAGAGGTTTCTTCCATCATATTCCCCTTACACGCACAAGAGGAAGTGAAAGAGAAGGCTTATGCCCGACAGAAATTGGTCATGCCAAGGAGATAGAAGAAGGAGATCTCTTCCTCACCCTTGCTTGCACATGCACATGTAAGGGAGAGAAGGAAGACAAGAGAGGGATAAGAGAGTGGTGAGAGGAAGAGTCACTCTCTCTCCTCTCATTGGTTGTGATTGTGCCATCTAGTGCGATAAAATAAATAGCCCAAAAACAAAATGAATTTTACTAACTTTTAAAAAAAATCTTTTTTGGATTTAAGTAATTCATTCAAAATCATTTTGACATCCAAAAGTTCCCAAAAATCTCAAAAAAATATAGAAAAATATCAACTTCCACATAAATATAAATTTATTCGTTAAAAATCATAATAACATGCATTCTAATAACATGAAATTTGTACTAGTAGTTATATGATTATTAGTACAAATTAAGACATAAAACATTTCATTCTTATGTATGTTTTCATACTTTGCATGCATATTTGCCATTCTATAAAATTTAAACTTCTAATCTAAAATGCACTATTTTTAGGGATAATCATAACTAAATTAAAGAGAGATAGTTGAGATTAGATTATTCTCATTTTATATTTCAGATTATAATTAAGTTTTAATGTCAAATAATAAGAGAAAATATTTTTGTATATACTCATTTATTTTTCTAATTTTATTTTCAAAAAGAAATGTGTATATTTTTTATATAAAAATTTATTGTCTTGTTATTTATTCAATTTGACTTTTTAGAATGATAGATTATTTCATTTCTAATCAAACAAAAAAAATTGGAGTATAAAAAAATTTTATTTTGAAAGTTATGAAATTTTTAATTTTTTTAGATTTTTCTACAATTTTTTTAATTTCTTTTACTTTTTGTGGATTTCTTTTGAATTTATTTATATTTATAACAATTAAACAATCATTTTTTATCACATTAACATGGCAGCGAACGATTCAGCCGATGTGACAAACACGCCTACATGTCGTCACATGGCAGCGTGTACGCACGCCACATGGCGCACATGTGTGCACATCATTAGTGTGTAGATTATTGGTTAAGCATAGTGGTAGGGACTATGATTACCGCTAAGGGCATATGTCATTATATACGCGTCAATTCACCTTGATTAATCTAATGTGAGACTATTTGTGTCTTTATTTCTTTGAAGGTGACATGGCATGATGTGAGGCGTTTGATTTGTGGATTTAATCAACACTTTTGATCTTCACTTACTTGGGGGGATATGTAAGGCAATGCGATTATACATCAACTTGTAATGAATCTTGGCCGTTAATCATGAGACTCAGAATGTTCAAGATTAAAAGTGACTTGTGGACTCCCTTAGACGTGTAGTGGCATCTCAAGCATTCGATGAAGATCAAATGGCAAGCGTTACATGACGATTCTTCTTAATGTGCAATGTGGTGAAATCTAAGGGCACCATCTTTGATCAGACAGATGCGACTTAACAATGACGATTCACATCTAAGCGTTTCATTTGAGTGGTTAATTGAAGATCAATCGCCAGATTGAACAACAAGCACAATTTG
Source organism: Lemna minuta (assembly GCA_024174645.1). Taxonomy (NCBI): domain Eukaryota; kingdom Viridiplantae; phylum Streptophyta; class Magnoliopsida; order Alismatales; family Araceae; genus Lemna; species Lemna minuta. The sequence continues at coordinate 16,480,679 of CM044104.1, read as the reverse complement.
CCTATTTATAAGCTCCTTCTTCAACGATATAAATCATTCTTGGGTGTTTCAATTAATCGATCCATATGGATATCTCAGTCCTTAAATCTCTTGTTTTCTTCCTCTTCTAGACTCATTTTCACATTTAAGGAGTGTTTGAAATGAAGATTTTATAGAGAAAATAGAAAGAATTCATCGCGTGAATTCTGAATTTTCATTTTTTGAAACGCAGAATGAAAAGCCTTGATCCGGAAATGAAGTATATCATTTTAAGTGTGATTTTGGGTTAGATTATGTGTTTTCTTCATAATATTACTTCTTGTAGCATTATATTTCAATTTCAATCAATAGATTAGTCAAATTTTATGAATATTCAATGTTTCTATCTTTTCGCAATTGATTTTTCTATCCTTATTTCGCTCCTTGATTTCTCCCCCAATACTGATTCAAATCGAGCAATTTTTTCATGGATTTTTCTTGATTTCTTCTTTCCAAAAATACTAAAATACCTTATTTCTCGACTCAATTTGTCATCTGATTTGATTGACTTTCAAGAACACCTCAAAAATTTCCTAAATCTTAGTGGATTTGGCCCTTATGCGAATGATCTTCCCTCCTCCTCCTATTATATACTGATCCAAAGATTGACTTGGTCAAAAGAAATTAAATCCAAATCTTTAGATACTTAGAATTCCTTGAATGGACCAAGTCAACTACCCTTACCTTGGTATAGTACCTAATATCCAAGCCGTTTCCACTATATCATAGGTACCTTGTATAATTATAATTGTTGATCTCAAGAAAATCAGTAGGAACCTCTTTTTTATTATACTCCCTTCTTTCTTTGAAAACCACCCATAGGTAGAAATTTTAGAAGAGATATATATGCTATTACTTATGGAAGAAGGGTCTTCGGATTCTACCTCAAGACAAAGCCTTGGCATGAGTAAAATCATGTGTTTACATGTCGATAATCAGCATGGAGGATCTACCATTAAAGACGATAGTCTAGAAGATCATTCTCCCCACTACCTCTTATTCAAGCAAGAATCTCACGGTTAAAGATGAAGATGAAGATTTTTCATCAGCCATCATGAGAGCACTGAAGACTGCTCAAAGCTCTTATGAAAACTATGAAGCCATTGACTGAGTTCAATCAACCGATTAAGCATTTATGATGAAAGTCCAGTATGAAGAAAGCTTATATGCTGAAAATTCAACATGAAGAAAATCATACTACCTCCTATATGAAGTGAGACTTCACAGCTTTTGAAAACCCAGGAAGGACATCCACGAAGATAGACCATAACTACCTCTACAAGGAGATGACATATCTATGGTCTTGAGAACTATTACGACTTCATTTAATTTCCGTTCATCGGCCATACAACTACCTGCATAACCGTCCCAAGTGTCATGGATTATCAAGACTTAAGGAGAAGTCCACGCATCTCCCTTCCACAGATGATAAAAGCGTCGACGAGCATTGACTTCAACCACTTCGAAGCATCCCTTCTATGGATGTAACTGCCACTTGCCACATGTCAACTCGAAATAAAGAAGATTCCACGTATCTACATATCACTGCTGAGTGGATCCTCGAAGAAGACTTAAAACCATTCATGAAGAGATGTTATAACCGATCTAACTACCTTCCCCTCCTCGAGACATCTCTTCATCCTAACCTCTCTATCTTCTCTACTCTATAAAAGAGACGAATGTAAGAGAAAAGAGAATGTTGTTTTTATGAAATGAAGTTAATTTCCTTGGTTGGAAAATTATTGTGTTCATCGTGTTCATTGTATTCCATTCTCCTTTCCAAAATCTCGTCCAGAGTTCTATCTTCCTATCTTTTCTCCCTCCACTGCTGTCCCCTTTCATCCATCTCAAGTCAAGAGCAAATCGAGGATATCTTGGATCGTTTGGTGAGTTCAAAAGGCATCACTCCACGTTCACTTCAAGGTATTCATTCTCTCTTCCGATATTGTGATTAATAGTTCATCTATTAAATCGTAAGTCCAACGTTGACTATCACTTCTTATCTATTCTATATCTCATATCTCTTATCCGAAAATATTATCAAACATAATCCTCAATCATTAGTATTATCATCCATACATCCTTCTCACGCTCTAAAATCATATTAGAATCCATTCCTCTTCATTATATATCACATCTCTTCTTCTCACTCATTTCTTTTCTCTTCGCATTCATACTTATCTTCATTAATATTATCTTCTTCTTCCCGAATTATCCTCCACTTCTTCACTGATCTAAATTCTATCCTCCGTATTATCATTTATATTTCTACTCCACGTTCTAACATTATAATAGTTTTAATCCTCTACATTAAATAAAAATTATCAATCTCTCCAATTACTTATCACTCAACGCATCCTTACTATGCTTCATTACACTCTTCTCTCCTTTCCGAAATTATCATACATTATTTCCAACTTAAGATAAATAATTATTCCCTCGTGATATCATTCATAGGTCCTTCACAAATCTGTAGGACTATTTCATATTTAATATCAGTAGATATTCATATTATATCTCACTTATTTCTCCCTCACATCTCCATAATTACATCATCATATTCATACATATCATCATTTCAAAATATCCAACATCAGCTTGCCTTCTTACTCTTGCCACAACCTTCTCTAATGTTCTCCAAGTGTCAACTGAGACTCCTCTAGAACATTTCTATCTTCTAGTTCCAAGAGAAAGGGGTGCAACACATACGGTGGGCTTGGTCAAAGTTATGATGGTCAAGGGTGCAATCGAGGGTGCATTAGACCAATGGATAAGAGAACTCAGCTGGCTTGGGCACTCTACACGATAGCCAACTCTTCCCTCCATGTGAGCATTGCCGACGGACTAATCATCGTTTAGCTCATTGTTGGCAGAATTTTTGAAAACCCTATTGAGTTGCCAATTTTTCCTTGACTAATGCTTCTTCCTCTTCATCCTCAAGCATGATAACCATATCTCAAGAGGGCTATGATCATCTTATGAAGTTTTAGGACACACATGCAACTCCTCTAGTAAACTCATTGCATAATGCATCCACCTCCAGTTTAAGTACTTCCTTACTTACCTCTCAGTTTGAATCATGGATAACTAACTTGGGATGTCAACCCATATGTCAAGTACATAATCCATACTTACCCCCATATCCAAACTATCATAACCTTCCTCTATTTCCATTGCATATGGTCATGCCTATCTTGTTGTGGGAGATGACAAGGCCAATTTGGTGTCCTCACTTCAGCTATCTCAAGTTCTTTACATTCCCAATTTCCTTCTCAACCTATGTGTATCAGCACCATCACCAAAGCCCTATTTTGCACTTTTCATTCTTTCCTTAGGATTAAACCTTTCAGGGTTTACACACTAATATTTTGATATCTATTTATCAGTTACTTCAAGAGATCTCCACTCAATATTCTTAAACCTTCAAAATCCTCACGCACCAATAATGCTCTTGAATTTGTTTCGACTACCTTAGAGAACTTATGCATCTTTGGTGGCATCCTCCACCAAGCCACGCATCCCCATGATAGCATGCAACTTATACTTCTAAGTACATGATTATTAATGTGAATTAAGGGATAAAACATTCCATTCTTATACAATTTGAAGTGCATATCTATCATATTTTGAGTACATATCTATAATTCTATGCAATTGAAAGTTATAATATAAATTTGTACTAATTAGAGAAAATCATGCATAATTAAATGTGATATTTTAAAGTCGATTATTCCCACTTTAAATAGAATATTATAATTGAGTTTTCAATTCAAAATAATGAGAGAAAAAATGTTTTTACACAATCTTTCACTTTTAAAGTTTTATCTTTTAAAGAACATGTGTATTTTTGAGAAAAAAATTGTTCTCTTGCTGTTTATTGAACTTGACTTTTTAAAATGATATATTTTTTATTTAAAAAAATAATTTTGGATTAAAAAATATTTATATTTTGAAAGTTATGAATTTTCTAATTTTTAGGGATTTTTATGGAATTTTTATGAATTTTTCTAATATTTTATGGATTTATTTTGAATTTCTTTAAATTTAAAAATATTAAAATTTTAGTTTTTTATATGCGTTGTAGTGACAGATGACATGGCAGGCATGCTTATGCCTCGACACATGGCGATGTGTGCGTGTGCCATATGTCGCACGCGTGTGCATGTTATTCGCGCACAATTAGTGGTTAAGCGCCCTATTTAGGGCATAAACTAATCACTAAGGGCATTTGCCCTTATATACCAGTCGTGTCATTTTCATTTTTCTAATATGGGACTATTTATGTTTTTATTTCATTACATATAACGTGGAGAAAAGTGCGACATTCGATTCGCTAATTTAATCACGATCGTCCATTTTCACTTACTCGGAGTGGTACACGACGCGCTCTAATTGGATGACAATTCGTGTTATAAATTAGAGTAAATCATGGTCATCTATCAAGGGAGCTATAAAAATTGAGATTCAATGCACCTTAATGGACACCTTGATTCAACATGTGGTAGCATCATGGGAATTTTCAGAAGATCAAATAGTGAGCGTTTTACGATGATTCGTACACACACAATGATGGGTCGAGATCTGGACACTCTATCTTAAATCTGACGGACACGACTTAACGCTCGTTGATTCTACTCTAAGTGTTTTGTTCGATAGTGATATTGAGCTCCCGGCCCATTTAGGGCACCGCCCACTGTTCTGCTTCACCGATGCACTTGGTGATGCCTACATCCGTCATCCCAAGAAATATTATCAGGACTCGATCAACAATCGATGACATCCCCTATGGATTCTACATTCTCTCTAGCCTCTTCAGCTCCGAGTTCCAATACTTCATTAGCGTCCATCCTAGTACCTCAGGCAAACACTCCAATGATTCGTCCACCTATAGTGCTTCCTACTCCGCCAGTTTACATGCCTCGTCTTTTGATCACGACACAACTTACTCAGCCAGCTTATATTTTTATGGGAAATAATTGTGGGACGTGGGCTTTTGGTTTTGAGCTCTTCCATTAGTCTCATACTCTTCTTCATCATCTCATAGATAACCCTTCACCACTTAGTAATCCATCATATGCTGCTTGGTTACAATCAAACTCAGATATCATCACTTGGATGCTTTATAGCATCGAGCAAACTATCAAGTTGGCACGCTCCCTCTGGCAAACTCTTGAGACTATGCATGCCAGCCAAACGAACATCAGTCGTGTGCTTGAGATCTTCAAGTCCCTTCTGACATGTAAGCAAGGCGATCTCTCTCTTCTGGCTCACTATGCCCCACTTGAAGGCTTTAAATCAAGAGGTCGATCTTTGTCAACCACCCACGATAGACCCATTGACGTTGAAGAGTTATCGAGAGGAGCTTTATGCTAGCATCTACTTGAGCAGGCTTCGTACCTCCATCACATCCCAAATTTGGAGCTCTCTTCTCTTTGGTGATTGTGCACCTAGCCTCACTACTATTTTCTTGGCCGCTCATTGCGTCACGAATGGTACGCCTTCCTCTCCTCTCTCGTTTATTCCAAGCAATACGACTTCCTGATAACATGCTAAATATACATGATAATACATGATTATTTATGCATATTAATGCATAAAAGATTACATTCCTATGCATGCTATCATATTTTTTAGTGTTCATCTATCATTCTATGAAAAAGTCATTATAATCTCAAAATACACTAATTGAGGGTTAATTATGATGAATTAAAGATAAATAATTTCTTAACCCATCTTTACTTGAGATTATAATTAGTTTATAATGTTAAATAATGAGAGAAATCATTTTTTATACACTCATATAATTTTCTAAGTTTTAAAATATGAAGCATCTGATCAAATCACGATCGATGATCAAAGGTGGGGTGTGACGTGGCAGCACGTGGAGCGTCAGATTGCGTAATTAAATCGCGATCGTCGATCGTCGCTTAAGGCAGGGTGTATGTGACGCAATCTGATTCGTCAACGAATTATTGTAAAATGATTTAATCTCAACCGTTGATCTGAAGAGTTATTTGGGTAATGCATCTGAGCGTCCGATCAAGATCTAACGGCGCGCATTTGATGCGTTATTTATAACGCACACGACGTGCCATCATCCTGACAGTCCATCAGAGAGCCAACGCCCACGACTTAATCATAACAATTTGCATCTGAGCATTTCATCAGAGCCTTCGATCGAAGATTAAATGCCGATCATACGGCTACGCCCAATTTGGCCTATAAATTGAGATGTTCTTCAACATTGTAAAGCATTCCAGGACAATTCGAGTAAATCAAACTGTTTAGACACCTAATCCCTTCAATCTATTGCTTCCAATCGCTTCTAGACTCATTTTTGCATCCACGGAGTGCTTGAGAGTAAGATTTCGTTGAGAGAGGAGGAAGAAATCGACGCTCGAACATCAACGATTGCATTTTCCAAATGTTGGATGAAAAGCCTAGATCTGGCGACTACTTGGATCAATTCGAGCGCAATCTTGGGTTAGGGATAGTGTTTCATCCTAATCTTTCTTAATATAGCTTTAGATTTCATTTTTGAATCGTAATTTGAGTTAATTTCAATTTCAATTTCTGTTTTTCGTAATTTTATTTTTTATAAATTTTTCTCATGTTCATTGGATGATTTCTCCACGAATCTTGGTCCAAATTTAATGATTTTTTATTTCATGTATTTTTCTTTGAGTCTTCTTTCTAAAAATGTCAAGTTGCCTAATTTCTTACCACATTTCATTGTCCGATTTAATCAAATTCAAAAAGATCCCTCAAAATTATTGTAATTCCCTATGGATTCGACCCTTATTCACCACTATACCCCTCAATTCGTGTTTATTTCCTAAAATTGGTGAGTTTGGTATTTATTTTGACTCTTGACTGTGTATTTTCAACGACATTTCGGTCTCGATTCGTCACTCCTCCTCCAGCTATGGCAGTCTCGCCTGCTCGAGCTCGTGATGATGGTCTCTCTCCTCGCTTTGATGGCGGTCATCCTCCTCGTGGGCTCGGCCGTAAATTGTTCCTGCCATGTACTTACTGTTGCAAGCAAAATTATCTTGACAACAAATGTTGGAACAACTTTGACAAGCCTCCTACTACCCAATAGTTGTGACTCATTTGGCTACCCTCTCTCTAACTTCACTTGTTACTCCTACTCCACATTATCATGTGACCTTGACGTCGATTGAGGATGATACGCTTCACCGATTGAGGAGTATTGATGCCTCTTCCTCAGCTAGCCTTACTTTGCTTTAGTCTCCCTTCGCGTCAAGTATATCTGCTCACCTTGCTTCCTCTTAACCATTGTGGATTATTGATTCAGGGGCTTCCTCTCATATGACTAGGACTTCCTCATTCCTATCTTCATATCACCCTACCCCCTCTCATCCCCTTGTTACCATTGTTCATGGTCGACCTTGTCCGGTCCAAGGCCGTGGTACTATTCGTTTCACTAATGCCCTTTCTTTTCACCAAATCCTCTATGTTCCTAGTTTCCTTATGAACCTTCTCTCCATTAGTGCCATCACTCGTGCTCTTCCTTGTATACAAATTGAATCTGCAAGGTCATTTAATACACGCGGATAACAGTCAAAACAAATACCAAACTCACCAATTTTGAAGATATATCAGGAATTAGATAGCATAGTAGTGAATAAGAGTCAAATCCATGGAGAATTAAAGTATTTTTTAGGTATTCTTGAAAATTCAATCAAATCAGATGATAAAATGTGCTAAGAAGACACGTAGGCGAATCCACATATTCAAAAATCACATAATTGGATCAAGATTTATGGAGAAATCGTCGAGTGAAGTAGATAGAAATTTCCGAATGCAAGTTTGTAAATAACCGAAATTAGAAATTGAAATTGACTAAATCTATGATTCGAAATGGAAATCTAATGTTATAGAAAGAAAGATTAGGATGAAAACTTGATTTCTAACCCAAGATACTGCTCAAATTGATCCAATTCCTTTTCGGATCAAAGGCTTTTCATTCACGAATTCAAAAATGATAGTTGGCGTTCAAGAGTTGATTTCTCTCTATTCTCTCAACAAAATTTCACTTTCAAACACTCTGTGGATGCGAAAATTGATTTAAAAGTGATTGAAAGCAAGAGATTCAAGGATTTTGGTGCCTAGACAATTCGATTACTCGAAGAACCCAAGGATGATTTACAACGTTAAAGAACATCTCATTTTTTAGGGCAAATTGGGTGTAACAGTTGGATCGCACTTTAATTCTTCAATCAACGGCTCTGATGAAACACAATGATGTGAATCATTACAGTTAAGTCATGGCCATTAGATCAGAGCTGGACCGTCGAGATCTCACCACAGTTAAGTCGTGGCCATTGGATTCAAGATCGAACGGATGAGACTTGGTCATGCTCTCTCTGCATGAGATAACATGGCGCGATCTGGGTGCTCCGATGAAGATCTAATGGTTGCGACTTAATCATAATGATTCACCTCTTCAGATTCTATCACGATCGTCAATCTCATCAAGGAGAAGATTTGATGGTCACACCCAAATTCAAAACATTATAAATTCTCTCTCTTCGATGATAAATATATTCTTAGATGTTTCGAGTTATCAAACTATTTAGACATCTCAATCCTTGAATCTCTTGATTTATTCCTCTTCTAGACTTATTTCTCCATCCAGAGAGTGTTTGAAATTAAGATTTCGTCGAAAGAATATGAGAAATCCCTTCTTGAATGGCCAATTTCATCTTCAAAATTGCGGTATGAAAAGCCCATGATCTTGTGATCAATTGGATCAATTCGAGCGCGACTTCAAGTTAGATTATACATTTTCATCCTAATCTTTCATCATGTATCAATATCTTTCAATTTAGAATCGTAGATTAATCAAATTTTATATTTAATTTTGGTTTTCTCTCTCTTCATGGTCGGAAATTCTACTTAATTTTTTCTCTTTGATTTCTCCATGAATCTTGATCTAAATTAAGTGATTTTTTATTCCACAGATTTGTCTTTGAGTTCTCTTTCCAAATCTACTAAAATCCATAATTTCTCACCTCAATTCATCATTCGATTTCATCAAATTTAAAAAATACCTTAATTCTCCATGAATTCGACCCTTATTCAGCATTATACTCCTTAATTTCTAATTATTTCTCAAAATTATTGAGTTTAGAACTTGTTTTGATATGTGTCTGAGTGTTTTCAATGATCTTGGGAATTCGTCTTGTCACCAGTATAACTCTTGACATCACTTATAACATGGGTCTCCTAAGCAAGTTTATGCATGTGCCTAGGAGATCCACTTGTAGGCTAGTCTTCATGTTCTTGCATATCGCAAGCATGCTCTTGGATGTGCTCTTCTCTACCTATGACATGGTCATCTTCATGTGGAGGTCTACTTTAACTCCATCTATACCATCGATTGTGGTGATCAAAAATCTATTTTATAGTATTATGAATTCATTGGTGAGAATCTTGTCACTTTGCAGAGTCAAAAGCAACACATTGTCTCTCTCTCCATCGCCAAAGTCAAATATCATGCTATGATGCATGCTTCCTCTGAGATCCCTTAGGTATGTTCTTTTCTTCAAGATTTTGGTTTTCTAGTGCAAGGTGCCATGCCCATGTATTGTGATAACCAAGCTGTCATCTTTCTCACCAACAGTCATACTTTTCATGAATGCACCAAGCACATCAAGATTTATTGTCATGCTCTTCGCCATCGGGTTCTTGATGGCTTCATCACCACTCATGTTGGCTCTTACCATCAGCTAGCAAATCATTCTAATAGAATTTCTAAGCACGGCCTTCTAAGACTCTATTTTTCACAAGTTAGGCTTGTTTGATCTCCATGCTCCAATTTAAAGTGGCACTTCTGTAATTGTCGAATTGCTACTCTCTCTTCTCTCCCATATATATGTCCTCTTCCTCCTCTCTTTTTCCTTGAGAAATTTCATTTTTTTATCTCTCTTTCCACAAAGGCTTTCTATTCAACTTGGAATTTTCTACTATAGAAATTCAAAGCTCAAAAGTTTTAGGGCTAAACCATTTAATATCATCAATGTTTCATGTTGTTACACATTTAAGATGATAAAATTTCAAAGTCATGCATGTTCTTACTCTAAATATAAAAGAGATGATAAAATATTGTGATGTGACTTACCTGGTCCTAAAAAAGAATATTCAAGATAAGATGACTAGAAAAAACTTTGCAGTTCCATTGATGCTTTGCTTTCAATTCAATTGGAATCAAGAGTAAATAATTTGGAACTGCATAAATTACAACCAAAGTCATTGTCTTCTACTAATCTATGGAAACAAATATTGGCATTAGAATCTTTAGGGCACTTCATTAAATTAGATATGGGCAATAATGTTCCTTTTATGCCGACTTTTAACTAAAATAATGGGTGCATGAATTAAGTTACCGATAAGTTTCATATTATCCTCTATAAAATCTACACAAAAATGAAAATTATCTACTTTAACAATCACAATCCTTTATAATCGATAACCTCTTATGGATGTGTTCATTTACATCATTATTAATAGATTTTAATATATAATTCTTTCTAAAATAATGCATGTTATCATGTTTTTTATGACAATTTTGTATTCATCGTGTCATTCAATGCATCTACTTAATTTTCATCTATTTAGTGTTAATTAGGTATAAACATTAATGCGTCTCATCATGCAGCATGCCTATTTCATGAGACTAACCCCATTTGACGTCATCAAAGTCAATTGGTTGAACTATTTCATCCTTTACAAGTTGTATAGGTGCAAGGATATAGGCCTGTGAATAGGAAAGGATGGACATAAATTGCTATGAGAGAGAGAAAGAAACAACTCCTCACCAAGTTTGTGCATTAAGTTAACCCTATCATCATGAAAAAGAAATCAATCAGGTTTGCATGTGATGATTGTATCATCCTTTGTTTTAGGATGGTATTAATAGAGAAATCAAACTAGGGTCAAGCTCCTTATTTTTAAGAAAGTTGAAACAAACATGATTTTCTGAAATGAAGCCATAAATTCTTTTAATGATTTTAGGAATTTATAAATTAGAAGATAGAAAATTTAACTATGGATCTAATACAGAAGATTTTCTAGAAAAAAAAGAGTGGTATTTTGGGAGAAATTGAATTTCAAATTTTAGCTTTTTTTAATAGATTTTTTAGGGATTTTATATGATTTATTTTAGACATTTAAAAGGTTAAAAATAGGGAATTGCAGAGATATCGTTGCATGCAACATGGCCAAAACACATGGCTCAACAGAGGAGACATCGAGGTGCCAAGTGTGCAGCCACATGGCAGCACATTGGACCTAAGTGTCTACACGGTAGCCACATCTGTGCCTCATCAAGGGGAGAGGTAAGTAGCGCCTTGCGTAATGCGCTCGCCAATGTGGGAGGGGAGGGCCATGTGGCACCAGCTCGGTCCTCCAATTAGCTTAACCAATCAAAGACACCCGTTCCGCGGACCAAGGGTCCATGAAATTTTTCTATAAAAAAAAAGGAAAAGAAAGGGTGTTGATGTGTCACAACCAATAGGGTCATGACATGATGATGCACACTACACCACAGATCACATTCTATCGATTGAGCTTTTAGTGACTGTGATTTTATATTTATCATTCTCTAATTTTAACCTTAACATAAGTGGCTCTAAATCTCTAAGTTTAAATTTTTCATGAAGAGCTCCAAAATCTAAAAAAAGTATACTAAATATCATTCCACCTATTTCACATTTCATAATGGAGGTCCAGATCCCTGCTTTTCCTAGGCATCTCATTTGAAAAATTGAACTGATATTTTGGAAAGATGAAAACTCTTTGGAAAGAATGCTTTAGATAGCATCAACTAGAGAAATAGTTATAGAGATAGTGGCTTGTTTAAATAAACTTGAAAGCTTGGAATCCCTTTTTTTTTCTTCTTTTGAGGGCTTCAATGCACTAGGAAATGGAATTGGTGGTGTGTAATCCGAGGGACTTGGTTATGCTATTTTTAGCTCTCTATTTCTTTCTTGGAATTTCTAAAATTATAATATCTCAAGGAACAAAATGGTGTATTCTTTTACAGAAAATAAATCATTTTAGAACATGCTAGCATCCATTTATGTTCATTTTCTTGTAAATAAGTATGAGAAATGCATTATAATAGTGTATTAATTTTCATGTTATCAAATATATAATGAAAAGGGGGAAAAATAATGGATTTAGAAAGGCCTTTGGCCATAGAAATATATAGAAGATTAGACGTGGTTGAGAGACAAGAAAATATGGATGTGGGTTGAGGCTCCAATGTTGCTAGTGGCCCCATTGTTGCTTTGGCCTGCTCTCTCTCCCCCTCCTGCCGGCAGCCTCCTCTCTCTCTCTATCTCTCTTCCCGCCCTGCTCTTCCTCCCCCCTACTCACAGCCAGACATCTCTCTCACTCTCTTTTCTGCTGCCTGCTCTCTCTTTCTCTCTCGCATCCAGCCAGCAGCTGGCTCCCGCTTTCTCTCTCTCACTCTCAATCTCACTCCTCTCTCCCCCTCTCCCGCTGGGTCGGCAATCCATCGTCCGACACCGCCGACCTCTGACCAGCTCCTCGACTAGGGAAGCAAAGCAGGGTGAGCAAGTCATCCCAAGGGCAGGTAATGGCCCTGACCAGCCCCGCCATCCCGAATCTTTGCCTATCCAATCAACTTAAGCTGACAAAATTGGCATTAGTTCTCTCTCTCTCCTCTCTCTCGCTCTTCTGTGCCCATGAATTCAGCAGAAACGAAGATTGCCAAGGCATTAAACAGGCAACTTTTTCTGGAAAAAAATTTAGTAAATGCTATCAGATGAATTTGAATTCCGTAAACAGCACCAAGCTCGGATTTTTTATACCAATATTATACAAAGAGGAGAGGGGACTGAGGAGAGAGACAGAAAGAGAAATTTGATGGCGGCCAACATCAGCTTAGATCATTCATCAGACAGATATGATCGAGTCAGCTTCTGTACCAATGGTCTGAACTGATCTTGAACTGGACCTTCAACCAACATATACACTTTCCATAACGGGAAAAAAAATTGTGAGTTTTTTTGCACCTTCCAGTGCATTCCTCCATGTGAAGCAAGCTACTCTGAGGAACCCCAGTGGAGAGAGAGAGAGAGAGAGAGAGAGAGAGAGAGAGAGGTACTTGCCCACCGGAGACTGATTTAGGCATGGAACGTCCACCGGAGAGGCATGCAAGGGGGGGTGAACTAAACAGAGCCGGTTTGAGGGAGTGGTGGCGGAGTGAAGGAGTATACGAGGAGGCCAGAGACAAGGACGGCTGCGCCAGCCAGGAAGCTCGTTGGAAGTGATGATGGGGTACCCGCATATGGCAGAGGAAGCGTGAAGACATAGATGGAGAGGGGAACTGCACCAACACCATTCCATCGACAGTTAGAAGATACAAGGACAAGAAATTAATGGACCTATGGAGATAGAGAGATACAGATGAAAAGAAAAACATAGAGAGAGATAAAGATGCGTACAAATACAAAGATATATACATATACATAGAGATGTAGAAAGAGAGAAAGATACAAAGATGTAGCGCAATATCTGGAGAGATAAAGGACTAGAGTGAGAGAGATATAGTAAATGAGATGGAAAAAAAGAAGTGTGTGCATTTAGAGATAGATAAAGATGCATACAGCACGCTAAGGGGATAAAGAAATAAAGATCTAAAGACAAGGAGAGAACATACAGATACATACATATATGTGCACAGAGATGTGCTAAAGGGGATACAGAGAGAGCAGGAGACAAAGAGATGGAGAGAAAGACATACAGAGAGATAAAATATGAAGATGGAGATCAAGATGCAGAGTTATATGTGTATGTATGCGTAAATCGAGATAGAGAGAGATAAACCATCGGGGAGACATTGATGAAGATGCATAAATCAATAATTAGAGATGTAGAGAGAGAGAGAGAGAGATGAACCCGAGAAGGCAGAAGCAAGGCAGGAAGCAACGCCAGAAGAAATTTTGACCAGATGCAGTAGGGAAATGTTGAAGCTCATGTTCACCATCACAAACAGCACTGGAAGCAAGGGAGCCCCTTCACATCCTGCCTAACGATTTATTGAATAATCAGAATAGAGAATGGAAGAAAAAGGAGTAGAATACCATGTGAGTGTATTTAAATAACAATATACAAACAGAGAGGGAGGGGGAGTAAGGGAGAGAGGGAGAGGGCAGGAGAGAGTTGAAAAGCGCAGAAAAAGATAGGGATATGATTTTGAGGAAACCGATGTTAAAAAGTAGAGAGGGAAGAGAGAGATGGATCAATCGATGGATAGATTGATAGATGTAGATACAAGATAGGTAGGAAGGTGAAGAGGGGCAAAGAGAGATGAAGAACATACCGGGAGATAAAGACCCGACATTAAGAAAACAGGCAGCTCCATCTTTGACATAAGCCGGAAGTTGACCAAGTGGAATTCCCCATAATTTTGCCAAAAATGGTAGTAGCAAGCATGTAAACAAAGCCTGTGCACAATTTGCCACAGATTTCTTTTCAAGTTCACATACACAAAATATGAAAAAATAAATTATCAAAATTCCATTCTAAAACTCACTTGGAAAGCAGATGCATAAGAGTTGACCACAAAAAAATATCCATCGACCGGCCCTGCTCAAATTTAAATAAGATAAATGCCCATAATTCACAAAAAAACCTCAATCTTTTGCTATTATATACCTTCAGTTTCTTGGCAGTGCTCTCAAAAATTATCTCCTGACATGCAAAATTAAGTCTAAAAGTCAGATTCGATGAAAGATCCCTGATTTCTTCAGCCAATAAAATACACTTAAATCTTAATTACCTTAGTAACTGTATCAGCAGCTTGGAATAGAAATGAATTTATCATAAGAAGAGTCCAGAAAATCTCCATCCCATGAAAAGTGATGCCCGTTCCGCTATATTTTCAATTTGACTATATAAACAAAAAATAAATTATACATTATATAATGCTGTAAAGAAAAATACCTCATTACAGTAATTACGACACCGACAGATACAAGAATGCATCCAACCACTTGATTGAATCTATAATGCCTCTTGAGAATGAGACGCGATAAAATGAGCTGCCATACTAGAAATGTCTGCATTGAAAATTATATCACCCCAATCAATTAAATATCCGCATCAAAGACCAAAAATTATAAAGCCCTTAAAATTGTCAGCGGCAGTACCAGTAAATAACCATCAGTACCTGAGAGAGAACGGGAATCAGAGGACCCGGAAGAACAGCTGCCCAGTGGAGAAGATTAAGTTTTAATTAGGCAATAATTCAGATTTTTTTTCTATAAATAAACTATACATATGCAAGTATCTAAAGAAATTACACCTGTAGCTGCCATTCCAGAGACTGCTGCAATAGTTTCTAGAAATCCTAAGATAATGTACGGTCCCTTTGGCAAGGACAGCATCTTGTCTGTTACGATTCCAGCCTGATACCGACAGTATAGAATAGAAAAATACACCACAACATACCTGAAAATTGAACAAAAGCATCTAAGTTTCCATTAAAGAATGTGATGTGTTTTGCTGTCAGATGAACAATGATAGTCAATTCCAGAATCAATTTATTATTATGGAAGTTTTGGACCTACGATCACCAGAGAAATGTAAAACTAGTGTAAAAAATTTCACAAATGACGAAGTACATTTTTGGACATTCGCCAATTATTCTAGAAATTTTTTTATAGGAACCCAATTTATAATCCTATTTGGATATAATATCGAGACAGTGAAATAGATGGGAATAGATGAGGTTAGGAGGATGAATGGGATAGATAGATGAGGTTCCAGAGCAGAAGACACAGAGGGAGCCCCACCATATTCCAAGAGAGCCAGAGAGGGGCACTGTGACTTGGGCAGAAAGGAGCGATAGAGAGACGAGGGCTAAACTCTAACAGGAGAGGAAAAACACTTCATTATACTTGCCCAAAAACAACATAAGGAACTCAAAACCTTTATTTACAACCATAGGGGTTGTCCTCGCAACAAGAAACATTTGCGCCTACAAAGAGGTTCACATCAACTTTTCATGAATAGCAAAATTATTCATGTAAAATTTTCAGATTCTTGAATTCGACAGCCAAAGTTTCCTGGTAATGAGCAAGAAGAAGATTTGAATCAGATGAAATACAGAAAATGTAAGGAATGCACCCCTTGAAATAGCAATCTGAGCTAGGAAGGCAAGGTAATTTTTTAGTGGGATCAATTATTTTAGAGCGAGATTCAGAGTCAAATAAATAACCATAGAAAAACACCTGAATTAACTTGAAGTAAAATTCTTTTAGAAAATGTTTCACAAATGGCAGTTACTAGCCATGATCATCTAACTTGATAGTGAAAACCGATCGAGCAAAGGACAGTTGAACTTTTGTGAATACAAAGAGCAAAATAATTTTAGAAAATTCTTGGATTCTCAAATTTGAAATCACAAACGGTACTATTCAGTCGTGATTATCTGATTTGATAGAGAAAACTGTTCTCGTAAATGACAGCAAAATTTTCAAATATTCACCAGTAGCAAAATCATTTGAGAAAAATTTTGAATTTTCCAATTTGAAATAAAAAAATTTCTTCTTGAAGAAAGAAGGGACCAATTTTTTCTTCTTCAAGTGAAATTATTCTTGCAAAATTTTCAGAAACAGCCGTCATCATCTAATTGGATAGCCAAAATTAGTACAAAAAATGTCAGGGTCCTAAATCAGAAGAAATACAGAAAATGTCAAAAGAAACCCAAGGGATCGATTAATGATTATCGAAGTGAAATTATTCCACAAAAATTTTCACAAACGACGCCGAACTCCCTTGATGATCTTATTCGGTAGCGAAAGTTGGTCTAGCATATGACTGAAATGTAAAAAGTATGAAAATGTAAAAAAATTACCCGAAAGTAGCGATCTGAGCAAGAAAAAAAGGGTAATTTCGCAGCGGAATCAATGCCAGCTTGAAGAACACTCTATTCCCCGTCGCCAGCGCCACAGTAAACGCAGCGGCAGCCAGAACCTCACTCCTCCCTGTCCTCCTCTCATGGTGACCAGAATCCCCGAGCGAGTTCTCCCCTACGGCTTTTATCCGTGCCCTGGGCACTCTCTTAAGAAGCAATTTTTTTCCGCCGATCGACTTAAAAATGATCGGAGGGATATTAAAATGATCGGGGAGAGGGATCTGTCGACCAAGATGGCGCGATCGAAGGATCGTGAGATCGGAGCGCCGAGGCGGTGAAAGAGAAGAGGATTTGGTGATGAGGACAATTCTTCTCCCGCATGATGTCATGGATTTCATTGGAGATCTCTCTCTCCTCAATAGCTCGATTCCTTGCTCTTCCTATTCTCAATTTTTCATAAAAAAGTGGATGAAATTACGGAAAAAGTTCCAGGGAGAGTGAAAACGAAGCTAGATCCAAAAATTATATAAATAATGGAGTGGTCTCGGGAGGAAGAACGACTTGATCGAAGATCCCTCTCCTTCTCTATCTCCTTGCCTACTTCCTCGCTGTCTCTCTCAATGTACAGGAGTCATGGGGAGAGAGAGGCAGAGATTCTAGAAATGAAGATACATCCGTCGAGTATATAAATAGGTCAGCAGACGACTCAATAATTGAGGTTTGGAGAGAAAAAGAAGAATGAACAGAGTTGAACTCTGAAAGAAAACGACAGATGTGACCGTTGTAGTGCGCCGACACCGCCGCGCGGCTTCTGTGTGCGTCTCTTCTGGCCCGTCTTGGCGCTTCATCCGTCGGGCGACTTGGACTTTCGGCCACACGTGGCAGGGGCCAGAGCATTCCCGCCACAAAGCTTCTCCAAACTTCCGAGCTACCAGAGTAGTTGGATTTATCAGGCGAGTTGCCGCGAAAAGCGGGAGGTAGTTGGGCGGCTATTTTCCCCAAAATTCGGCAAAAATCCGTTGACTTCAAGTCAACGGATGAATAAATGCGCTGAATGATTGAAAAAATTATCATTTTACACGTGAGTTAGTTTGATTGAGGATTTTTCATTGAATTCTTTTAATTTTTCTGATAATTAGATATTTTGAATATCGGAATTATCTTTTTAATCAGTCTCTTAATTCAGAGTAAAAATCTCGTCATTCTACTCTGTAACCTTGGATATAAATTTTTATAGGCAATGGCCATTTCTCCAAATATACACTCTTTCATAAGGGGATTATTCTTGACAAGACAATGTTCCTCGCATTTATCTACATAAATTTCATAAATGTGATGATAATTGCTTCAATTTCTTCTGGCATGTATTCATGTCACTTCGGCTTATCAATTTAACGATAGTTTGTTGAAAATTTTCACAAGAGCATGGCATTCTTCATCATGGCATGCGCTTAATTGTAGAGGACTCAAAAATGGATAATGTTCGGTATGAATAATAGCCATGGATTTTCTCCGCACTCTTGAGAATAGTACGGGCCGCACAAAGGTAACTATGTAATAATTTTTTCATTGTTCGATTAAGAAGTACCTTCAATTGCGCTGATAACGTTTCAAGCATTTCCACATTTGGAAATACATTTCTCGCTCTAGATTTAATCGACATTGAGACATCACAAACCCGAGTCTCTGAATTGAGAGCCGCTAGTTGAATGGATCCTGATAACCAAGGTCTAGGTCTTCAAGATCTGATCTATAGAAAAGGTTAGCTACAAGGCAAAATTGTTACCTTGGGATTTTTTGAGTAAATTTTTAGAATTAAGATGTGAAAAATAAATTTAAAATGTATTTTCTTAATGAAACTTAATGCATATATTTTGAAATTTGAATTAATTTATTACATGAGGCTTAGAGTTGATCCTTGATAAAATTCAAATTGAGAGGATTATTGTATATGTAAAATTATAAGAAATGATGAAGAGGATATAAAATTACGGTTTGGAAGTATAGACATTTGAATCTAGTGTTTCACGATGTTCTTCATGTTATCAATCAAATGGTCAAAATCAAGTTCCTTACAGCTAAATATTGTTACTCCAAATTCACATTAAAAAAATTGACCTTGTTCACTTTCACAAGTGATCTCCATGATCCTTAGACTTTTCTCTTAATGAAGAGTTGAAGTAATGTAAAATATTCAAACATTAAGTAATAAAAATTTGAAGAGATATCAAATGACCTTCAACTTGTAGTGTATTGTGATTCCTTCTCTTCAATTTTGATCCTTGAGATATGCTTGGGACTCCCCAGATAGGAATTCCTTCAAATAAAATTTATCTCAAATATGTAGCAAAAAATAGAGGAATCAAGATAGATCACAAAGTGACATTCAACTAGTATGATCTAGGATTCCTCTTTTTGGTACATTGGCTTTTGACATGGGCTCAAAACTCTAGAAATATATTCCTCCTATTAATATTTCAAGATCAAGTCCATAGTGCTAGATGGAAGATGATGAGATGAATGAATGATTTAATTGAAAATTTATCCTCTTCTTTTATAATATGTAAGGGTTGGACCCCCACAACTGAAAAGATCAAGAACTAAGGCAAGAGATAAATATGAACTAAATAATTGAGTATTTCTTGTTCACTAAAACTCAAAAAATCCCCTACTTTAAAATTATTAAATGACCGAATTGGCGCAGCACTAATGTGTCTGAAAATTTGACCAAAAACACAAAAATTGACCATTTCTTTACTTGCAATTAAGGAGAAAAATGAAAACTAGTGGAAAGGAAAAAATACACTTAAAATCCTAATTTGGTTAGATGCTTCATGACACAAGAATTTAATATCATGTAGATGAATCTAATGTTACACATTTATATTCCAGTATGTGTAGGAAATAAACAATGTCGGTGAGGTAGACTCTTCTACTTGAACTTGCATTTAGGAAGTTCATGGTATATTCTTC
This sequence comes from Lemna minuta, assembly GCA_024174645.1. Classification (NCBI taxonomy): domain Eukaryota; kingdom Viridiplantae; phylum Streptophyta; class Magnoliopsida; order Alismatales; family Araceae; genus Lemna; species Lemna minuta. The sequence continues at coordinate 16,460,773 of CM044104.1, read as the reverse complement.
TAATAGATTTCGTTTCATATCATATCACATGTTTTATAGTAAATTTAGGGTCATTATTTTATACTTTTTTCATGTTTGATCACTCTATCATCATTGATCCAATCTCTCTATCTATTAATCAAGGCCCCTCAACCATGTGAACTTTGTAGGGCCGTCTAGCTTTCATAACATAGATCAAGCCATTTGTTGACACTATTTTAACTCAAAGTCATGAGGAAATTGGAAAGGTACACATGACCACTCACACATTTTATAGTTTTCCCATGAAAATAAATTGCTGATGTATCTACCTCTCTCTCTCTCTCATATCCTCCCTCCCAAACTCTACCTATTATTGAAATGTTCAAGTTTCTATATTTTTGGTATTGGCCTTTTAAAAAAAACTAAACCTATGATTGACTGTAGCCTAGGCCAAACTTGAAAACCTAAACCTAAACTTTATTCTTATGAAAATAAATATTTCTCAATATAAACAGTGTTAAAATTATATTAAAATGAAAAAAAATCTACCATTCTATCACAAAGTTGAGTGAAATTCCATTCACTAACATGATAAATCAATATGCCATTGATTTGTTGTCTAATAATAAATTTCATCTAGCACACACTCTAAAAGTGCAAGGCAACACAATAAAAAATAAAAAATAATGAAAATTTTGAAGATTTCTAAATATTTTTTAAAGAATAAATCTATAAGTATTAACTCTCTTTTTTTTCCTCTCAATCATGTTCATGAATGGACTATACACATCATCTTCTCAAAACCTTGAGTAGAAGATAATCTATACCACAATAGAGGATAACTCTCAAAACCCTCAATATTAAAATATCAATATTAAGGTTCTCTGGTTCCGATGTTGGTACCGATTTTTTGTGAAAACCTAAACCTATATCTAACTTGGATTTGGTGTCACTGACGTTATTGTCTGGTGTCAGTTCCGTGAAACCTATACTTTTGGTGATGTATTATTTTAGTTAAACATAAATTAAGATTATTGACAAGAGACAATCACATCCTAGTAACATTTAACATATCAAGAATTCAAGATAAAAGCCTGATATAGGTTAAATTTAGCCTCTAAAAATTGTTAAAATTAAAATTCTCAAGAGAATAAACAATAGACTTTTAGAAAATTATCATTTCACAAGTCTACTTTCTTCAACTTCTGAATCTATTTCATCATCTCAGGTGGCATCCTCACAACTCAAATACTTTAAGGTCATCGAAGTGGATATAGTGTTGGGTGCTAGCCTTCCTCTTCTAAATGTCATAATTCTTCTACTTGTGGAAAAAATACGCTCAGAGGGAGAGCTCGATGCACAAATAGATAGAAACTCCTTTGCAAGCACTAAAAGGTGTGGATATTTATTAGATCCTCTCTTGTGCCACCACTGTTGATAACATGCAAATTATACATGAAAATATATGATTATTAATACAAATTAAGCCATAAAACATTCCAGTATAATGCATGTTATCATATTTTTGAGTGTTTATCTGTCATTCTATGAAAATTAAGTTATAATCTCAAAATGCACTAATTTAGAGATAATTATGATAAATTAAGAGAAATATTTTTAAGATTATACTGTCCCCATTTTTAATTTGAGATTATAATTACGTTTTAATAATCAATAATAAGAGAACATACTTTTAATACACTCATTTATTTTTCGAAGTTAACAATTCTAAAAGAAATGAGTGTATTTTTTAAATCAAAATTTATTCTCTTATTATTTATTAAATTTAGTTTTTGAATGACAGATAATTTAATTTCTTATCTAATGAAACAAACTTAGATTAATTTGGAGTTATATTTTGAAAGATATGAATTTTCTAATTTTTAAGGATTTTTCTAGAATTTTTTTGATTTTTTATGAATTTATTTAGATTTATTTTGAATTAGAAAGAATAAAAAAAATCATAAATATATCGTGTGCTGACGTGGCAGCTGATGTGGAGCTGGTGAAAAAGCGCGTCGTCACGTAGAAGCGTAGGAACACACCATGTGGCACGTGCCATGTGCATGCGTGTGTGCGTGCGCGTGTGCGCCGTTGTGCGCTCGTATGTGTAAGTGTAATTAGTGAGATAAAGTACTCTTTTAAGAGTTTACGCTATCTCATTAATCACCTCTTAATTATATACTTGTCAGATTTCTTGAATTTATGTCATGTGAGACTATCTTTTTTTAACATACGTTGATGGTGTCAATTGGAGCATCCAATCGCGCAATTTCATCGCGATCATCGATCGTCACTTAAGTGATAGGGTATGTGGCGCATTCTAGTTCATCGATGAATTGTCATTAAAATGATTTAATCTCTGCCATTCATCTTAGGAGTTATAACTGTTAATATTAAAATCGCTCAAAATCCATCTAGGGCATTAGATCAATATTAGACGGCGGCTATTTTTTGGCGTTACTTCTTCACACACAAAGTGGCGAGATATCAACGGTCCATCTCTGATCCAACAGACACAATTTAAGTCTAACAATTCGAATATATGCATTTCATTAGAGCCGTTGATCAAAGATTAAATGTAGATCCGAAGGCTACACCCAAATCTCCCTATAAATTGAGATGTTCTTCGACGACGTAAATCATCCTTGGCCTTTTCGAGTAATCGAATAGTCTAGACACCACAATCCTTGAATCTCTTTCTTCCCTTCGCTTCTACACTTATTTCCGCATCGAAGGAGTGTTTGAAAGTAAGATTTCATTGAGGGAATAGGGAGGAATCGATTCTTGAACGCCAACGATCGTCTTCGAATTCGCAAAATAAAAAGCCTTTGATCCAGTGAGCAATTGGATCAATTTGAGCGCTATCTTAGGTTAGAAATCCTGTTTTTGTCCTAGTCTTTCTTCCTATAACGTTAGATTTCAATTTTGAATCATAGATTAAGTCAATTTCAATTTTAATTTTGGTTTTTTGCTATCTTTTCATTCAGACATTTCTATCTAATTCGCTCGTCAATTTCTCTATAAATCTAGATCCAAATCATGTGATTTTTTATTCCATGTATTCGCCTTTGAGTTATCTATAAATATCAAAATCCCTAATTTCTTACCTCATTTCAATGTTCAATTTGATCAAATTTCAAAGAATACATAAAAAATACCTTAATTCTTCGTGGATTTTGTGGATGAGACTGCAATGCAGACCTATCCCTGTCGATTGACTGAATGTAGATGGCCAACAAGCAGCCATATATCGTCCGCATTTGAGACATGTTATCTCCCCTCTATGAAATTACTCAATGACTTAACCCAATTCATGATCACGTATCTAAAAAATCCTATTTCTGCCACCAAATCCACGAGAAGGACCCAAACGTCCAAGAAAATGACATAGGAGATATTTGCGATAAGCAATCAAAGAAATCGAAGTTGAAGAAAATGATACAAGACAATTAATTTTGCAGCCGAATGAATCGAAGAAAAAGAAAATGATAGAAGAAAATTAATTTCGCACCCAAAGAAATCGAAGTCACCCCCAAATCAGTTTTGATACCTTGATGCAGCTTTAGCTTCAGTGGAAAGCTGTCAAGTTTCAACTCACATTGCTAGCAAAAGAGAGAGAAAGGTTCACGAGAGAGAGACAGAGTCTTACACCAAAATTCCTAGTCGCGGACTCACAATTGTTGATAACACGTAGTATCTCTCTCTCGTAATTCACCCTAAGAGATAACCGAAAGTGAAAACCGAAACCAAACTGAAACCTTCGGTTTAGCCATTTTTTTACCACTGCTGGTGTCAGTTCGATTCGGTTCGGTTTTTCAGGATCTGGTATGGTTTTGTAGATCCTTAATTAATATTTAACTTTACCCTTTTTTAGGAGATAATCTCACTTTCAATAGAAGAAAGATAGTCTGAGGAAGCATATATCGTGCATACCACAAGGAATTCCCAAATAATATGTGTGCGTGTGAAAATATTAATAATACATTCATATATATACTTGAATAGATATATGTACAGATACACACACATATACATATGAATAGTTAAATATCATTCATAAATATGCTCCTCTCTCTAGGTTTCTATGTTTTTATCACTTGAGTGGAAGCTCATGATAGAAGGCATGGTGCACTAAAAGCCATCCTTCTTGGCATGACATGGCATGGGTTAGGTCATGCCAAAGTTATTTGATTGTGTAGGTTTTCAATGGCAAACCATTTACAAGAATGGAAATACATATTTTCTTGAGCAATTTTATTAATGTTATATTTAGTGCTTAAGCCCTAGATATATGACTTTCTTTCCTCCAAGGTCTTTGTTAGATAACTTTAAGAGACACATTTTTTTGGGAAAATTTGAGCAGCAGAGTCTTGTTTGAAGAGAGTGAATCTTTCTTCAATGTCTCTCCTGCTCCTATTGCCTATGAGGACTTTGTTGCCTTCAAACACTACACTCCAAGGAGCCTCTCACATAATTTCAAACAAGAATAGCTCTTTTTATATCAGTTGATACTAGATAGAGTTGTACAACATCAGCTCGGGTGTAGCCACTTGAATTAAAGAAGAAAGAAAAATTGGAGAAATATCAAAGAATTCGAATAGATTTGGAAGCACCCAAAGTTCAAAAGCATCAAGATAACTAATTTTTTTTAAAATTAATTGAGTATGATCACTTGAGTTTGTCTCAAAACAATCAACACAAGAAATATGTGAATACTTTGGCATTTAAATACAAATGATGATGCAACTATTTTAATTGTGGAAGGGAGAGAGATGTCAAGATAGATGATATACTCTCTTAGAATGGTAATAAAGGGTAGATCATTATAGTTTTAAAGGACATAAAGTGTACTTCCATTGATATATTTGTTGTAAAATGGAAAACTATGGCTTTCAAATTCAAACTCTTTTAATACACTGTCATCTCCTTGACGGAACAAAACCCTGAGGTCGTTGAAAACACACGGTCTCGTGTCAAAATAAAGTCCAAACTTACCAATTTAATGAAAATAAATCGAATTGTGGGGTATAATGGTAAATATAGGTCGAATCCATAGGGAACTAGGGAAATTTCTGATGATCTCTTCAAATTTGATCATATCGGATGATGAATCGATTATTGAAATTGAGGAAAATGGTATTTTATGAAAGAAGACTTGAAGACGAATCCATACAAGCAAAAATCAATGAATTTGACTTTGATTTCGTGGAGAAATTGAAGATTGAAGAGAGGGGTATTTTCCGAAATACGGAAGAACGAAATTACCGAAAATAAAGACAAATTTAAGCTAAATTACTAATCTAAAATAAAATTAAATAGTAAAGGAAGATAGATTAGGATGAAACACGATCCCTAACCCGTAATTGCGATCGAATTGATCCAATTAATCGCCGGAATCAAGGCTATTTCTCAAAAATCCAAAAATCGTGATCGTGGAGTTCAAGCGTCGATTTCTTCCTTGTCGATCGTTGAAATCTTGATCTAAGTACTCCATGGACACGGAAATGAGTCTAGAAGATATTAAGATCAAGAGATTCAAGAAATTTGGTGTCTAAACAGTTCAATTTGATTGAATTGGTCTCGAATGCTTTACAAATACAAAGAACATCTCAATTTATAGGCGATTTGGGCGTAATCGTTCGATGAAACGCATCAACGGCTCTGATGAAATGCACAGATGCGAATCGTCGCCACTAATTCGTGGCCGTTGGATCGCGATCGGACGCCTTAGATGAAGGCATGTTGTAAGCGTTTTAAAACGCATCGAAAAAGCCCGTCAATAATCAGAGCTGTTATAACTCCTCAGGTCGACGGTGGTGATTAAATCGTCTATAAAACGATTCACCGACGAATTGCACTGCGCCACGTACCCCCTCTCCTTAAGTGAATATCAAGGGTCACGATCTTTCGCATGATCGAATGCCCCTTACGCTACCACGTCACCTACTGCGTCAACCGTTTGATCGCGATGCGATCGGATGCTCCAGATCATGCCACGTCACCTGCGAGCTTTAAATAAATTGAAATTTTGATTTTAAATTAGAAAAATTGATTTTTAATTTCAGAAAATCCTTAAAAATTCATTAAAAATTCAAAAAAATTCAGGAAAAATTCAGAAAAAAAATCCCTAAAAATAAGAAAATTGATAACTTTCAAATTAAAACTCCAAATCAATGCAAATTTCTTTCATTTGATCAGAAAGTTAATTATCTATCATTCTAAAAATTTAAATTGAATAAATAACAAGAGATTTAATTTCTATTTCAAAAATGCATTCATTTCTTTAAGATTGAAAACCTTAGAAAATAAAAATGAATGTATAAAGATGATTTCTGTTATTATTTAACTTTAAAAACTACTTATAATCTCAAGTAAAGATGGGTGATGAAATTATTAATCTTTAATTTGTCCTAATTAACCCTAAATTAAAGTATTTTGATATTATAAAGACTTTTTCATAGAATGATAGATAAATACTCATAAATATGATAACATGCATAGGAATGAAATCTTTTATTCCTTAATATGCATTAATAATCATGTATTATCATCCCTAATTAGCATGTTATCACTCCTCTTCTATATTTAGTCCGCAAATATCTATCTACAATCTCCTAGAAACCATAACATGGTATGATAGCCAAACTTTACAATGGACAGCTCCTCAACACCAAAGGATTTAATCTCCCCTCCCTCCTCTTCTCCATCAGCAACTATAGATCAAGATAATTTTTTTTAAAACCAATCTAGTTACTCAAAATTTGTGCCCACAACTCCTTACTATGATGGACACACCTAACCTTGTATCTCCAAAGCCCAAGTTTGTTTTGGCACACTAAGGATAATCCTATGGATAAATAAATTCGTTTATACAAAGAAGCACAATTTCTCAATCCCCAATATTAGATGGGGGAAAACATGGACCTTTGGTATTGAACTTTATTAACTGCCCTCTTTCACTATCTACGTTTTAGGTGTTGTGAAAAAAGAAAGATCTATGGAATATTGGGCTTGTTGAAAATAGATTTTTGACTATGGAATATAAAGAAATATCTATCACTAGAGCAAAATATAGCTCATTGAAAGTGAAAAATTACATATCAATATTAAATGCTCAACTCACTAAAAATGTAGAAGTCAAGCTAGCATAGCAGCTTGTCAAGGTCAAATTCACAAATAGTCATTAAAACTTACATGAATTTGTATAATTCAGATGATGAAATATGGTTAAATGATAGAGAAAACATCTAATTAACAAAATTGATGAGACAAGCTTTCTAGCGAGCTTATGATTGAGCAAATAACGCTTGTATTGCAAGATATATTATATAAAGGAGTTAGATAGATGAAACAATGTATGAGGAGAGAAGAAAAAAAATTAAGAAAAAATTATCTACCTAACACATCAACATAAATCCTAAATAAGCATCAATTTAATATCTTAGCCTTCCACTAGTTTGGATATATTGACAGATCAACCTAATTAGCTCCAAATCAAAGCTACTTGAATTGTCACAATTTTTGTCAACGTCATGTTCTCCTGCTAAGTCCCCATTATTGAGTTATCTATATGGGGAGGATTGATGGGGCAAGCACCCTAGCCCCACCATTGAAGTTAAATTTTCCTATTATTATGTTAATTTCCTAGTTTATTTTCTAATTTCTTTTCATTTTATTTTAATGTTTTAATTTTTTTTTCTTTCCTCCAAGGGTTATAAATGGACAACACATGTTTTAGAATCAATAAGCATATTTTTGACTGATACTTCTTCTTCTCCTCAAAATTGTGCCCTACATACCCATTTCAATCACTGTGTCAAATCCTTGCTAACAATCCTGATGGATATTATGTGGCCTATAAGCCAATCACATTTTCATGTATCTTGTATATGTTCATTGAAATAACATTTATTCATTGTCATTCTTGTGTGATGTTTGCAATGAAGTCCATGAGCATGTGTAATGACTAAGTGAATTATGATGAGATTATAATATAGTGATCACTAGTCTTTAAACATATGTTCTAAACATTCCTATTCGTGGGATATTTGATAAGGACATCGAATTATCCGGAAAGAATAGCACTATCTAATTCAACTCATATGATGAGTATGGCTAATCCTATAGCCATCTGTGTGGAGACACTAAGGATAGATAGTGGGTGCTCTTTGGAGAAAGAGTTCATTGAATTGATCCGTATGAATCCCTTAATTGTATTATACCTAACTGTCAATCAGGTTGATTCATGTCATGGTTGTGTATGTGGTCCTTTGACTTGAGATACCAAAGACATCTTGTGGATGGATGATCATGTTTTGATTATGACTTACGAATCCTTAGTCACGGGATATCTAAAACGTCATATATTGGATACGACATGAAGCCCGCGAAGATGATTGTGTGATCAAGATGGGATCATCCACCCTTGGTATTTGAGGAGATTGACTCAAGGAATGAGATGCGATGAAATCCTTGGCCAAGGTAGTAGAAATATCGGAGAAGGAGTTCCTGATGATTTCTACACGCATCAGTACTAACTTGAGTGACTGATTACGGTTTGACAGTTGACCATACCCTAAGTCATTCATGAGTCTAATGTGGATGAAGGATTATACATACATGGTAATTGATGACGGGAAGGTTCCATAAGTGAGTTATTACATACTCCATATCTCCTAGTGTACGTGGTGTAGCTTGGCACCCAATAAGATGGCAACTCAACTTATCGATTGGGTTAAATCGATCCTTAATTAATTAATCTATATGTGAATGTGGATAATTAATTAAGGTTGACCAATAAGGTTTTATTTGGTCCATAGAGTTATTAACTAGTGAGATATATGGACCTAGAGGGTCACACACATAAGGTTTATGGATGTTGGTGGATATAGACATAATTATAAGTTTTTTTATGAAAAAACCTCATACCAAATGTCTATAAATAGGGAGAGAATGACCACAACTCTAGGTGCCCATGCAAGCCTTGTGGGAATTCTCTCCTTTCTTCTCTTTCTCTCTTTGGTGAAGAGTTTTGAAGAGGATATCCAACCATCCGGAGACCGTGTGGATACCGCTAGAGGCTAGACACTTGAATAGCTTCAAGAACTCCTTCAAGGAAACCTATAAGTATGTTTTCTCATTCATACAAGATTATAGGATCATCTTTTCTTGATGGCTTGGTATTTTGAATGTCTGATTTAATATTGAATATTAAATTCTTGATATTGAATATTTTGATGAAATTCTTGATAGAATTTGATGTTTTCATCAAAATTTTGGAAAGTTATCAACCTCAGATCCCATTAGTGGTATCAGAGCTAGGTTCTAATCTTCGAGAGCTTTCCAACGAGCCCAAAAACATCTAAAACGGATGAAAAATGAGGGAGATATGGTCATTTCAAGATGGATCATAAGAAGAAGGAAAAAAAGGTTTTTTTTATGTGGGACCCACGTCAAATGTGGGGGGCCTAACAATAACAGTTTGATTTTATCAAACAAAATAAAAATTAATAAGTGGTAGCCCTTCGGGGAGAACTCAAGATGGGACCTGCGTGAATTGGGTCCCACATGGACCCATTTTGACTGGGCCTACCCTGTTGGGCTCAGTTTGACCGAGCCTAAGACTGCTCCCAAGTTATCACGCTTAACCTGGGAGTTCTCCCCGAAGGGCTACCACTTATTAATTTTTATTTTGTTTGATAAAATCAAACCATTATTTATATTATTCCTTATGCATTTTTAATTGATCAGATCGATTAAAAATAATAGTAATAATATTAAATAAATAAATAAATAAAATTGAAAATAGAGATTTTTCAAAAACCTTTTATGATTTTTAAATGTTAAAAATTCTAGAAAAATTCAGAAAAATTCTTAAAAAATTAGGAAAAATAGAAAATTGATTTATTGAATCAAATAAAATATTTTTATTAATTTTAATGTCATTTAATCCAATTTTTATTTATTTTGGGATTTATTTAATCGAATAATTTAAGAGTTAAATTATTTTAAATTGAGAAAAATTTCATAAATCATGTTAATGTGTTTAAATGATTATTTCCTGATTATTATACATGGTTGTCATGTTTATTTTGCAAAATATTAATATGATTAACTTTTGCATTGAATTAAATTTATTTATTTGTTATGTTATTAAATTGAATGTGAAACCAAGAACATAGATGGACCTATTATAGGATCACTTTTTTATATGTTTTGATTTATTGATATAACACCACATATGACATATATATATGATTATTGAGATAATCATATCATTGGGTATGGTTATATAGATAACCATGACGTACCCCAACGAAGAGACCCAATAAATAATAAAACCCCTCACATGTTAAACTCTAGGCTGAAATGCAAGAGTTACGAACTCACGCGTGGTCCTCCTTTGTTATAGCCTTAGTATCCAAATAAATTTAAGTTGGGTTGGTGGAGTCCACTCCAGGCCTACTTATCGAAGAAGAGGAACTAAGAACTAGTGTATGACACGAGGCTGGGGTAGACGAACCGTTTGCTTTGGTGGAGTCCAATCTAGTCCTGCTTATCGAAGAAGAGGAACTAAGAACTAGTGTATGACACGAGGCCGGGGTAGACGAACCGTTTGGTTTGGTGGAGTCTACTCCAGGACCACTCACAAATCTATTTCCGTCAAGTAACAAACGTATGGCTTAGACCAAACTCAGTGGTTGGTCGAGTCCACTCCACGCCGCATGAGCGTCGGGGACCGAAGTATGATAAGATATTGCAAATTACCTCAAAAAGTGTGCCCTAAAGACCCATTTCAATCACTCTGTCAAATCCTTGCTAACAATCCCACATCTCACATCAACCTAGTATCAAAGCTAACAATGTCTATTCATGTTCTTGTTGAAAATACACGTCAATGAGTCAAAAATCAATTAAAACTTACTCATAAGTAAGATTAATCAAGATTAATTAAGTATAATAGTGACAAAGGGTTGAAAGATTAATATGAGACATTTGACTTTCCTATTATATTAACACATAGGCTTCGCCTTTTGAGAATGCTCAATACACAAAAAACTAGGGTTTCTTTTTTAGGGGTATTAGAATTTGATCAAATTGAATGATTAATTGGTGACGTGACGAGACCGCGAGGTCATCGATTTCACATGGTCTCGTGTCAAAAATAATACTGAACTTACCAATTTTGGGAAATTAACTTGAATTGAGGGGTATAATGGTAAATAAGGTTTGAATCCACAGGGAATTAAGGTATTTTCCAGAGATCTTTTAAAAATTGATCAAATTGGACGATGAATTGAGGTGAGAAATTAGGGAAAATGGTAGATTTAGAAAGATAACTCAAAGATGTATCCACGGAATCAAAAATCACTCAATTTGGATTAGTAATTGCGGAGAAATCAAAGAGTGAAGTGGGACGAAATTTCCGAAATCGCGAAGAACATAAACTGAAATTAAAAACTAAATTAAGCTAAATTAAGATTCTAAACTAAAAATTGATGATACATGACGATAGATTGGAGGGAAAACTTTTTTTCTAACCCGAGATAACGATCAAATCGATCCAATTGATCGCCAGATCGACGGCTATTCATTCCGCGAATTCAAAAATGAACATTGGTGTTCAAGAGACAAATTCTCCTTGATCGATCGATGAAATCTCACTTTTAATCACTCTGTGGAAGCGGAATCGAGTCTAGAAGAGATTAGAAGTGAGAGATTCAAGGGTTGATGGGTTTATATGGGTCGATTAAGCGAAATCATCCAAGAATGCTTACAAAAATCGCAGAACACTTCATTTTATAGGCAAATTGGGCGTAACCGTCCGATCGCCTTGACTAACGGCTCTGATGAAACGGTTCATCATGAACTGTTACCATTAAGTCACGGCCGTCCGATCGCGATCAGACGCGTGAGAAGAGGCCACGTGTTGATGCGTTACAAAACGCGTGAAACGCCGTCCGTTGGATCTTCATCGAGCGTTTGAGATGCATTTTGATAAATCAATGAGTCCACCGATTTGGATTAATCTCGACCGTTATAACTTGATTGATGAACGGTCGAGATTAATCCTTCAAGCTTCACTTAAGTGGACTTTAACGCACGTGCGTTGATGGGTGATCCGTGGACCTCGCGTCCACGCGATCCACGCGCCAGCTTCATTGCGTCTTTGATCCGACAGTCGATCTCACCTGAAATAAGAGAATTAGTCCCAAACGGAGTAAATTAATGAAATCTATTGCATTTATATAGTGCGAGGGATTAGAGGGTTAATAAAATCTCTTCCGATAATCGGAAGACTGTATGTACTATAATCAAAATATATATATGTAAATATAAATACAGCCCACGTGTCACCTCCGCGCCACGCAGGTGCTCGCGTGGGCTCGTGTGGCGCTGCCACGTGGCCCTGAGTGCCACGTCGCATCCACGTGGCCCGCGCGAATATAAACCCCCTTTTTAATGTTTTTTAATTGTTTTAAATAGATTCAAATCGAAAATAAATTCAAAAAATTCCAGAAAAATACCTAAAAATTAGAAAATTCATAACTTTCAAAATACAACTCCAAATTAATCCAGATTTTTTTCATTGGCTCTAAAATTCAATTATCTATCATTATAAAAAGTCAAATTATTTAAATAACAAGAGATTTAATTTTTATCTCAAAAATACATTCATTTCTTTAAGATTTTAACTTTAGAAAATTAAATGAATGTTTATAAAAATGATTTCTCTCATTATTTAACTTTAAAACCCACTTATAATCTCAAGTAAAGATAGTTTATAAAACCATTTATCTTTAATTCATCATAATTAACCTTAAATTAAAGCATTTTGCGAGTATAACATCAAATTACATGAAATGATAGAAATGCACGCAAAGTATGATAACATGCATATAAATGGAATGTTTTATGCGTTAATTTGCATTAATAATCATGTTTTATCATGTTAAGATTGCATGTTATCAATTGGGATGATAATTTTATATCAAAAATGGAATAGTGAGATTCTGCCACAACACCATGTGAAGATGAATTGCCACAAAAAAATTCAACAAAGGAGAAGTGGGTGGAAGATCCAATGTAAATTTCTTGTTTGCCATAATAAAGCAAGACGATAGTATCAAGCAAGAAATTCATTGAGCCAAATTAGGCCAACATTAGGTGAGTTGGTGCAAAGGACATGACCCTACAAGATAATATCTTAGGGCATCAACAAGATGTCAGTAGCGCGTTGGCACAATAACACATTAGCAGGGGTATTGCCAATGAGGGGTGCTAGTGGGGCATGGTTGATCTTTTTTTATCAACAAAATCGAAAAAGAGGAGAGGAGAAGGGAGAGAGAATGAGAGAGAAGGCAAAATTACAAGAGTGTCATTGAGTCTCTAGGCCCTATATTCTCTCACACTTAGATTTTGGTAAACTTGAATGATGAAATGAGGTGGGAAATTAGGAAATTAGTATTTTAATAAATTAGAAGAGTACATCTTTCCACTCAATCAAATCATGTGCCATGTAAATTTAAAACAAAGGAGAAATGGAAGAGAGAAATTAGAAAGAGAAAATTGTGAATGACAAGAAAATTCAATATAAATCAATCTTCTTTGCATAAAATAAATCTAAAGCTATCGGATGACAGATTAGATCAAAATTTAAGTCCAAGAAATTTCTTTAGTTGTCCCTCAAATTGAATAAAACCCAAATCGAAAGCTTTTGACAATATCCAACACATAATGTGTTAATCGTCTCTCAACCCTTCTCCAAATCTTGATCTTCTAGACTAATAAAAGAAAAAAATCATCTAGTATCTAATAAAATCAAGATATTCAAGGACCATGACATCATCAAGGCTCAATTCATTGAGATTTTTTAAGAACATTTTTTAAGAGCAAGAGGTGTATTAAAGAGTTAAAATCATAAAATAAAATAAAAATTGAAGCCTTTGGATCATCTCAAGTGGATCACCTAGAGGCGTAATGCAAGCACTAAATAAGTGTCTCATGGTGGTACTTCGGCATGTGATTAATGCACTAAATAAGCACCATGGGCTTTTCAAATGCCAAGCTTGCTTGTTGGCAGTCTGCCACACAATATATGCACCATATTAGCTTCATGATAAGGCCCACATCTTGCCCTTTTCTCTAGAAATAAATTCATAAAAATAAATAAAAAAATTTAGAAAAAATCCCTAAAACTTATAAACCAAATTTTCTTCTTTTAATCTACTATATTTTTATGCCATTTGAATTCAAATTATAAAGAGAATCAAAGGGTTTCTAAATGAGTATCTCTAGATTGCATTAAAAGTAAAACTAGGTCACCTTATAAATTGCACCTAGATCATAATCATATCAATTTTCTCTTTATTTTTGAAACTTCACTTTTCTAAATTCTCTAATTTCAATAAGATAGACCTATTAAAAAGATATTCAATCTTTGAAAAGGTCAAACTCCTTAACTACACAAAATTAGCTTCAAAAGTGCAATTTGAGAACATGAATTAAATGGTATGGGATTCATGGAAATACAATAGTACGCATCAGAATCACAAAAATTATGCATTACCATCAATAAAAAAATCATATATTTTCACACACAAAATTGCATATTATCAATACACAAGATGTAATCATCTCCACATATTCCCTTCCCATGGAACCAACCAACACACTTCACGCCTCCAAGATCTAGCTTGGAAGGCGGTGACGAAGAAGGAATTTTGTGCTCTCCTCCATGAATCTTCCTAAAGACTAGTTCCTCGACCACCAAGGGTGAATATTTTGGGAAAATAAATGAATTTTCTAAAGTAAACACAATAGACGGCTTCATAGAGCAGTACAAATCCATCTTGGTCGTCCAAGGCTAACATCAACACCAAGGTTTTAAATGTAATGATATCTTTATATTTTTCATCAAGCAAATAACCATTCAATTTTCTAATTTCAAAGGTTTCTAGTCATAGTACTCGATTTGACAACTCAACATGTCCACAAACTTCTATCATTGTAATCTAACTGAACAACGTTTTATGAAATAACAATGTGGATTTTAGTATTCCTCTCATCCTCTCTACCTATGCCAACTTTTTAAGGCTATATATGACCTTAAGTGGTTTCCTCATATCTGGTTTCAAAAGATACATCTTACATCTCTAAACTTGGTTTGTTGTATCTCGAATAGATCTGTCACTTTGCTTTCATCTAATTGTGTCATCAAAGTTTTTTCTTCTAATATTACATTAATTGTCTTCTCTTTATTTTCTCTAATTCAATGATTTCAGCATGAGCCATCTAACATGTGAAATTTGTGTTTGCCATATGTGAACCCTCACTAAATAATCATTGAGGATAGAAAACTTACTTATAAAATATCTACTTCAATTGATCAGTAGACTCAAACTTGTTTGGAACTAAAATTCAAGAAAGGAAGTTTGAAGAATATGAAACTCATGCATTATTCATTGAGTGACTCAAGAAATTCCCCTAAAATACACTTTAACATAATTTTGGGCAACAACAACATTGCCTATAAATTAGCTAACCCATTTAAAACCATGTATATTGTAATAAGCATCACGTAAGATAATAAAGATAATGAAAACTATATTTCTATTCTAAATGATTATTACCTACTAACTTCCTCTCAGAATTCTGCAGAGAGAAAGATCTAGAAAGTAGAAATGTTGATAAGTGTTAGTTGTGAGAGGCTGACTCTCTTTTCCTTGTTGCCATGTTGCTTGAAATGATTGACTCTATGCAAGCCATGCAAGTACTAGGGATTCATGTGGCAACAAGTGGCATGCCGATTAGTGACAATTATGCCACATCATTGTACCAGCTCAAGCCGTAGTTATAAATTCCTAAAAATTCATTTTTAAGCTTTCACAATTTCAAGGAAAATCCATAAAAATAGTGAAACTCCTTAAAACTTAGAAAATTCATATCTTTGATAATACAACTCCTTTATCATTCAAGTTGTATTCATTATATTAGAAATTAAATTATATATCATTTTATGCTATTTAAATTAATAACTAAGTCAAATAGTCATGAAGGAAAACCCCCAATTTGCCTCAAAAAAGTCAGATTGGATCAATTATAAAAACACATTTGAAGGGGAAATCTCTTTATATTATATATATTATTTATAATTATTTTTATATAAATATGAAAAACTCAAAATGTTGTTAAAGTGAGGCTAATATTAATTTTTTTTGGAAAAGTCCAAGCATGTCAATCAATTTGATTCATATCTCAATTGAGTCAAACATGCCAACCTAAAATTTGCTTTAAATAATGCATTTTAAGACTTTGAGATAAATGACAGAGATTTCATAAAAACATATTGAAAATCTGATACACATGCATCATAAATGTGTGAAGTACATGATGGATATTATATGACGTGCAAGCCAATCATACTGTCATCTTTTTCTTATATTCATTGAAATAAAATTTTATTGATTGTCATTCTTTTATGATGCTTGTAATGAAGTACATGAATATATTGAATGATCAAGTGAATTATGAGATAATAATACAATGATCACTATGATTTAAACATATGTTCTTATTATTCTGATTCATGGGATATTCGAGAAGAACATCAAATTATTCAGAAAGAATAAAAATATCTAATATGACTCATATGATGAGTATGGCTGATCATGTAGCCATTAGTGTGGAGACACTAAGGATAGATAGTGGGTACTCTTTAGAGAAAGAGTTCTCTTAACTGATCTATATGAATCCCTGAATGATACTATACCTAATTGTCAATCAAGTTGATTCATATCAAGATTGTGTACATGGTCTTGAGTTCTAAGACACCAAAGATATCTTGTGGATGGATGATCGTGTTTTGACTATGACTTACAAATCCTTAGACACGAAATGAAGTCCTTGAAGGTGATTGAGTGGTCAAGATAGGATCGTCTGCTCTCAGTATAAGAGGAGATCAACTCTAAGAATTAGATGCAGCTAAATCCTCGGCCAAGGTAATAGAATTATTAGAGAAATTGTTCTCGATGATTTCCTATATGTTTTAGTACTAAATTGAGCGACCGATTTGGGTTTGATTGTTAACTATACCTTAAGTCATTCATAATTCTAGTGTAGATGAAGGATTATACGTACATGGTAATTGATGACGGTAGGGTTTAATGAAGGAGTTCTTATATAGTCCATGTCTCATAGAGCACATAGTGTAGCTTGGCACCCACCGTGCTAGCAACTTATCATGCTTATTAGGTTCAATTGATTCTTAGTCAATTAATCTATGTGTTGATATAGTTAATTGATAATAAAGACCAATAAGTGTTATTGCATCAGTGGAATCATTAACTAGTGAGATATATAGACCTATATGTTCACACACATAAGGTCAATGGGCGTTGGTGGATATAAACAAAAATATAAGGGTTTTTGTGAAAATTTTATATTCCTAAAGTCTATAAATAGGGGGAGAACGACCATAATGAGAATGCCCAGGTGAGCCTAGTAGAAAACTATCCCCTCTCTTCCCTTCTTCTCGTGGCGACAAGTGTTCTAGAGGAGATCCAATCGTTCAATGATTGTGTGGATACCGCTAAAGGCCGAACACTTGAACAGTTTGAAGAATATTTTCATATGATCCCTGTAAATATGAATTTGATTCTATACTAGTTGTCAGGATCATGTAGAATAGATGATAAGATCATCTATTCTTGGTGCTACAAACTTGTTGAATGTTCGAGTTAACATCTTTCATTACAATAGATGTCTTGATAAAAAAGTTGGAGAACTTGATGTGCCTCAGATACTAGCCGTGCATTCCAATTCACTAATAGTCATGTACTAGCCAACACAAATTTCAAGAGGTTTGTCAATCAAGAAAATTTGTCCATAGTGGTTAAATCAACTGAAATTTGAAGATATCATCCCATGCCAAGGAGAGTTTAAATAGATTTTAAAAACTATTGAAATTTTCAAAGTTGTTAAATATTCTTAAGTGAAAATCAACAACCACAATCACACATGAAGTTGAAGAAGAAACTACCTAATGAGCATTTTCCGTAAAAATTTTAACGATGATCTTGATGACGCTGCATTGAGGAGCAAGCTAGGATCTTGAGAAAGATCTTGTTCGTCTAACAAGCTTGATGATGATATGACACCAATGATGTGTCATAGACATAGGTTGTCATGTTCAACATCTTTGGCATGACCAATCTGATGCCACCACGACCCCTAGTCAGGCTTAAGCAAAGATTGAAGGTTGTTGATTAATCATGTTATTTGATGGCTAGGATTCAACAATGCATTTAGATATAAATAAAATTCTTGAATGTTTCCACATACCCCTATGAGCATAAGTAGAAATGAGCCACTAAGATGCTCTTATTGCTTCTAATGGATGTCCATATGCCACATTGATAACATGTAATTATATGATTATTAATGAAAATTAAGGCATAAAACATTCCATTATTATGCATGCTATCATACTTTGTGTGCATATCTATCATATTATACAATTTTAAATAATAATCTCAAAATGCATTATTTTAGGGATAATTATGTATAATTAAATAATATATTTTAGAGTAGATTATTCTCATATATATTTGATATTATAATTGGTTTTATTAATAAGATAAAATACTCTTCATACACTCCTTTATTTTTCTAAGTTTCATTTTCTAAGAGAAATGAAAGTATATTTTTTATTCTCTTTTTATTTGTTAAATTTGACTTTTTAAAATGATAGATTATATAATTTATTATCAAAAAAACTTAGATTAATTTGGACTTGTATTTTCAAAGTTATGAATTTTCTAATTTTAGTGATTTTTCTGGAAATTTTCTGATTTTTTCTAGATTTATTTTTTATTGAAAGACATAATGCTGATGTGGCAGCTGACACAACAAGCGCATGGTGTGTCGCCACGTGACGACTAGTGCATGCGCCACATGGCGCACGCGTGTGTGCAAGTGTGCCTGTGTGGGCACACGTGTGTGCAAGTGTGTCTGTGTGTGTGAGTGTGTGTGCAAGTGTGTGTGTGAGCGTGTGTGATTAGTGGGTTAATCATCCTTTTCAGGATTTTTGCTAACCCACTTAACACACACTCATTATATACCTATCGATTTTCTTTGATTTTTTTCATGTGGGACTATTTGTGTTTGTTTTTATGCTCATGTGATGTGGTACAATCTAGAGCGTGTGATCGCGTGAATCAATCATGATCGTCGATAATGGTTTGTAATGGTTCATCAACAAATCATTTGAAAAATGACTTAATCTTAGCTGTACATCTGACGAGTTATAAGAACTGAGATTAAAAGCAACTGATAGACTCCTGTGGACACGTGTACGAATCCAAAGCATCCGATGAAGGTCAAAGGATAGGTATTACACAACAGTTCTTCTTCACGTGCAATGTGGCAAAAACTTAGTGCCCTATCTTTGATCGAACGTACAAAACTTAAATGTAACAATTTGCATCCAAGCATTTCATCAGAGTCGTTGATCGAAGATAAAACGCCAAATCTAACGGATGCGCTTAATTTTGCCTATATATATGCATGCTCTTTGACGATATAAATCATTATTGGATGTTTCAAGCGATCAAACTATTTAGACATCTCAATCCTTGAATCTTTTGATTTCTTCCTCTTCTAGACTCATTTCCACATCCATGGAGTACTTGAAATCAAGACTTCATTAAATGAAGAAGGAGAAATCACCTCTTGAATGTCGTATTTCGTCTTTGAAATCGTAGAATGAAAAGCCCTTGATTCGATGATCAATTGTCTCATTTTGAGCAAAACTTCAGGTGATATTATGTGTTTTCTTCCTAATCTTTCGTCATGTATCATTATCTTTCAATTTATAATCGTAGATTTGCTGAATTTTAGATAAATTTCTTGAATTTCTCTCTCCTCACGATCGATTTTCTATATAATTTTTGCTACTGGATTTCTCCTCGAAGGATTCACGTGCTCTTATTGTCCTCCATTAAGTTTAATGAACACCTACATGACACCCATCTAACTGTTTTCACTATGACCATCTTTCTACATCCCTATGGCTATCTTTCTCCACTTCAATATTCTTCAATGGAATTTTTTTAATTTGATTTATTACATGGACCTTTTTGTTGAAATTTACTATTTATTTTGATTGATTTTATGATCAAGAGATGATTTGGTCTTTACCTTCATTATTTCAATTATTTATGAAACCAAGTAAATTTCCTATTAATGATGAGAATTTGTGCTTAGATTTCATTTTTGTAAAACTTTCAATTTTTTCTTGCTGATTATTCAAAGCTTGCATTAACCTTTTCATCAATGGGTGATTTTCCAAGTAGGGATTGAATGCTTTGAGCAATGACATGTAGTTAATAGTTGTAGACACAGATTTGAGATCCCAAGATATTTCTTGAATAAATTGTCAAATTTCTTGGTTCTTGGACTTGATTTTCTCTAGATTTTTCACAAAGCAATCCAAGAAACACACATCTTTCTCTCTCTAAAAATTCTCTCTCACTCACAAATTTCTTGAAAACATGAATAAAGTTGCTATGACCCATTGCTAGAAGGAGAGGGACTCTTATTCACGACTCTTTCAAGATTCAACATTGAAGATATGCTCAAGAAAATAAATGAAATAATGTGCATGTAAGTTTTATTAATTAGCTGATATTTTAGTTTCTATATTTTTTCGACAAAATCTTGATTTAGTTCAAAAGATGTGAGATGGACAATCTTCCAGATCAATCTATTTCCTAATAATGGATATGGAATTCGACTCGTGGCACATTGATTCATAAAAGGACAATTCCGATGACTCATAACAGCCATGGTGATCGAACACCGTCATGATCGAGTTGATCTCAATCATTAATGTCACCATTATCATAGTTATCATGAGCATCAGTACGATCATTGCCACTCTGATTATCATAAACAACTTCATCGTCATGCATGTCATCACCATCATGATTATCATCATCATCATAATATCGTCGTCATCACAATCATCACTATCATCATTATTGTCATTAACAACAACAAAATCAACATCATCAGAATGTACATCCAGATACAGATGGTCGCAGGGATGGGTTGATGGATAGAGAGGCACCTATGGATAAAAAAGCAGATGAACACGATGATAGAGGGATGTAGCAAAACATATAGCTGAGGATAGAGAGAGTGAAGGTGTGAGAGATAGGTGGAGAGATGTAAATAACTAGAGAGAGGTCGATGTGGTAGATAGTGAGACAACGATGCATGGCGACAGACAGCTCAAGAGAAACATAGCGATAACGGGGTAGACCGTTGGATGGATGGAGAGAGGAAGTAATGGAAAGAAAGAGGAAGAGAGAGAGAGAGAGAGATTGCTTTGCCGATTAGTTGAAGCGGCAGATGGAGAAATAGTTAGTGCGAGAGAAAAATGGTTAGAGAGAGATAGGGAGAGCTCCCTTTGCTGTCTTTTCAGTCTTGACTTGCCCGTCAGGGTGTGTGTGGCGAGTGGCGACATTTCAACTGCTCAAGAGTGTATCGTCAGATACCTGCCCCACTATTAACGACTAAGTGAGAGAGAGACAGAGACATAGAGAGAGAGAGAGAGGGCCTGTGGGTTTTCCGCCCAAGCATTTAATATCACTAAGGCCCAAAGAACTGAGCTCACGTGCAGGATTGCCATCACAACACCGGGGAGGCATGTGACATGCACGGTAGGACTTCTTACACTTAACCCCTTTTTATCTTCGAAATCGCAATATTACCTTAAAAAACTATGCTCCCCCCTAAAATTCACACCTCTGAATGTCCATACACAATTATCTCTCTCCTAAGCCTATTCTCTAACATTTTCCCGGTCCTTCTAGTCTTCTCTCTCTAACGACTTCTCGACGACAGAAGAAAAACGCCAGGAGAAAACAATGATAAAAAAGTAATCCTAAGAAATAACAAAATCAACACAGTGCGAAGCGCGACGCACCATTGCGTACACGAGAAAATCCACCCAATCATACACCGCCACGTCAAACTGATCCTTAATCCCCAAGTAACCAGTTTAGCTCTCCGCCTCTAACCAATCGTCCAACCAATCACATGACGCCGCGTGTCTTAACAAACTCCATCTCTCACTTTCTGGTTTTCACTCCCCTCTTACTCCCTCTCTTTAGATCTTCTCTCTACTTTCTCTCTCCATGGGCTTTGGCTTTGGGGAGAAGACTCCATCGCCTGGCTGCAGCTCCGAAGCTGCATTGTGAAACCTATCCTCGCTCGTACATCCTAGTACCGTATGTTCAAGATCGGATCCCTCAATCGCTGTCTTGCGCTCTTTTTTTCTTCAACTCTCCAGATTTGCTAGCGCTTTACTTGTGATGAGCAGTTTCTGTTAGATTTGGTGCCGACGTGGCGGAAAGAGATTAATTTGCGGCTACAGTGCGCCGAGTGAAGATTTTAGAGGCCGATCTGATGCGGTAGGTTTGCGAGATGGCGACCGGAGGCACGAACACTGTAAAATTCCTGTTCCCTCTTCCTCTCTCTTTCTAGTTTTGTTTTTAAAATTTTTTTGTTTCTATTATTAGAGATGCGCGGGGAGGTTCTTCCTGAATTTTTATCGTGTAAGCGTGTCAAACAGTTAAATATCATAATCTGGTGGGTTCTGTTCAAAGAATGTTGGATAATGTCAACACAAGATTATAAACTATCATAACCGTTCGGAAGGTAAAATATCCTTATCTGGTAGATAATGTTAAAATAATTCTAGATAATGTTAAAATAAGCTTAGAAAATATCATGACCAATCGGAAGTAGATATACCATACTCTGGCACGTAATGTACAGATGATATTGGATCATGTTGAAACAAGGTTAGAAAATATCATAACCGTTAGGAAGGGAAAATTGCAGTCTAGGACTGCAACGATATTGAAACTTTTTTGATGGCGTTGTGATTGTTTTTCTTGTTTCCCAGCAGATTGGGTTATCTTCATTAAGATAATGTTGAATGTCAACTTTGTGGAATCAAGAATATCCAGATTAGATGTGTGATTGCCTCTCTGAATGTCTACATTGTGCAAGATTTTAGAGCTCTCCCTAGATTTTCATGTGAGCACGTCAAACCATTTGGTAGTTGAAATTGTAGTTTATCACGGTGACAATCTTGAGGCTGTTTCTGTCAGGTTCTGATTTTTTCGTTTGTGTTGGCGGGTTACCCCTAGTTGCTTAGATTCTCCTCGTTGAGATAATGTTGGATACTATAATATCATTAACTTTGTGGAATTGAGAATATCCTAAATTGTGAAAAATATCCTAACTTTGTGGCTCATTACATGTCTAAATTGTGAAAAATTTTAGAGCCCTCTCTGCGTCTGGTAGATTGACTTTTCCTCTTTTAGGGTTGTTTCTGTCAAGTAAGAGCATCAAACCATTCAGAAGTGAAAATAACATTGAAGCACTTAGAGGATCTCAAGGCTGCTTTGATCACATCCTCATATTTATCCCTATTAGATTCTTCTGGTTCTCTTCCCTAAGACGATCTTAGATTTTTTTTGAAGTAAAGAGAGGCAGATCACCCATGCAGCGATGTGCCCCGATTGGATACCACCATTCATGATAATACAAGAGGACGTGTAAATTACATGCTTCTAAACCAAATGTTTTTTATGGCCTCTGTGTCATGGATGATTCTCTCCACCAGAGCTGTCCACCCCCAAAAAATGGTCTCCGTGCAGTGCAACCAGATGGCCCTGAGGACTGCAAACACCTCTTTTTTGACAATGTGGGACGTTAAAATATCATCAACTTGGTGCAATCAAGATTATCCTGCTAGATGTTGGATTGCCTCTCATAATCTGCAGGATAACCTCTTGAGATTGTCCACATTCAGGATTTTAGAGATCTCCCAGTATCTGGCTGATTAGCTTCTATTTTTTTGGGAAATGTCCAGTTATCCCTGCATCTATCTTCTAGAATCTTGAGTTTCTTATCAATGGTACTTCATCCCGGTGGAACAACTGCATAGGTTTCTTATCAATGAGGGCGAATAATGCTGGTGTTCATAGAAGACCTACAAAATCCAAAACACCAAAGAATGTGTTGATGTGTACACATAAAGAGAAATTACAATACAGTCTCATTTTTATTTATCTTATTCATTTAGAACCCTAACATCTTCTCATTGTACCCGTTCATCTACAAAGATTTCTCTTTTGAGAAACTTCTAGACGTCTGGTGTTAGAATTAGAACCTTAGAGATGCTATAAGATGAGCTTTGAAACCTTATTGAGATAGTAGCTGAGATTCAACTGTCTTCAGATCTTATTGTGCTTACTTTAATTTTTTTATCTCTTCCAGGTGTATAAGAGTGGTCCGCTGTTCATCTCATCTAAGGGTATGTCTCATTTGTCTAACTTCCCAAGTCGAGAATCAATTTCTCTGCTTTATAATAATATAAGAAAATTTTTGTTAAAATTGCCTTATCCCCTGGCTTTCCCTTTCCAATTGTTGTTCTTTCGTCTGCATAATATCATTTCCTTTTTTTCCCATTAGAATTCACTTACTACTTTTCTTTATCAACTTCTCTATATTTTACGATACTGAATAAGGTTTTTTATGAATGTTCTAATTCTAGTGGTTTCTATGAAGAAAAGCAAATACATATTTTATTCTATCATGAATCTACTGAAAGTTTATTCTAAGAGTCTTCTTTCTTTGGTAACTCAATAAATCCAATTAAAAAATGCGACAGAATGTGACACAAGAAAGACCAGAGAGGTAGGTGGTATGATCCAGCCTGGGGAACACAGGACGGTCTCTCATGAGGTCTTCCCCCCCTCTCCTTAATATTATCTCTCAATAACCTCATCTGACTCTGTTCCTCATTAGTTGGCCCCATAGGGACAATGACAATTAAGCCTTCTGCTCATCTTTCGAACCAGGAAGCATCTTATTTGTTCTTAGTTCGTCAAAAGGTCTCTTGTATCTTTGGTGAACTTGCAGTATTAAGTTCATTCTCCTTACCATTACAGAATTGTAATAATATTCCATTTCTATGACTCACACATCGAAATCCCTGTCATTACGGTACAATTGAATGGACTTTTAGCTGGTGTCAATCTATTTACCATTTTTACTACTGTAAGTGTCTGATAGTCATTTGTCCACATTTTTGCTTGTCTAAAGTATGCGAAGGGCAAAAGTGGCTGATCTCTTAAAAATTTGGCCATTTCTCTTTATTTATCCTCATCTCTTCCAGAAAGTCTTATCTAGACTTTTCACATTCACAACTTTGCCAAACCATTACTGTCAGATTTGGCAAATTCAAGCTTTTAAGAAGCATCCAATCATGGTTCACTGCTCCATGCAATCAATGGAGCAAGGATTAATTTCCAGTATCTATTATTCACTTCGATTCTAGGAAGTCCTTTCCCAAGAGAGGCCTGCGCTATAAAAGATGGCTACAAACGCCTGGATTAAGATGTAAAGTGGAACCTGTTGAACACATTTGATCAAGTGTTATGGCCTTTCAGTGACCGGGCCTTTGTGAAGTCAAGTAGTGGGTCTACCCATTCCAATCTGGGATATGCTGGGCTCTCCCAAATTAAAATGGGTTTTCTTGTCATCTCCTGAACCTTAATATGATAGAAAATGCGACACTATCACGCCTTCTGTGACAGGTGTCTGGATGACTTACAGTTATACTGCATGGTTCACAGTCTTTCATTTTTGTCTTTTGTCTACTGTTCACATAATTTTCCAGATTCTCTGAAAATCCATCACATCAAGTAGAGAAGGGAAATTTCAATAATGATGGCATTTTTATTGTGACTCCGCCTCAATGGCTATATTGGCATCTGTAGATAGATCTGATTCAGTTGAGATACCTTAAGAAGACTATGAATGATTAGGTGCTTGTTAGAGAAAACCACTTAGACCTGTTTCTCTTCATCTCTTATAATGCTTAGAAGATCCTTTTAGAATGTTACAATACCCTCTAATCTTTTGCATTAGAGATGTGCATTTATGGATTGTGTTTAAACAGAGTTATTCTGTTATAAGAAACATTTTTCCGCTCTTAAAATCCCTCAGAGATGAGCTGGTGGTGCAGAGGAGTGTGGATACTTTAGTTTCTTCTTCTAAACTGATATTAAGCAATCGAGTGTACTTGATTCTCAAAAAGCTCCCTCTTCTTGGTTTTATTCTTGCATTTACCATTTAGTCTATCAAAGTAATATCCACCCTAAAAATATTTTATTTATCTGACAACGTTGATGATGGTAGGGATCGGATGGAAATCATGGAGAAAAAGATGGTTCATTCTCACCAGAACGTCCTTGGTCTTTTTCAAAAATGACCCGGTTGGTACCCATGATAACATTTTCATTTTTATATATCTATCAATATTTTATTTTTAGTTTTCGAGCTATTTCCATCACATACTTTGGATCTTGGCTCCTCAATTGCAGACTGATTTTGATTATTCAATATTTGAACCATATTCCATGTGGTTTGTCATGCTTTCTCCTAAGTTATTTACAGACAGTATTTTATTTTGTTGCAAATTTTTTAATTGCCATTGGATTGAAAGAACATGTAAGTGACCTTAAACATGGTAATTGTTGATGAATGATGTAGTCAGTTTAATTTGTGACCATTGGTAAAATTATATCATCCATCCTATCTTCAATATGGTAGCTGTTGGTCCAAAAAGAGCTTGAGGCCCTTCCAAAGAAATGGACACGAAGCACAAAAGATTAGGGCACAAAAAGTATTTCCATTCATCAATAACCAGTAAATATACTTACTGTAATACAATAATGAGGTCTTTTTATGGTACCATCAGAATGATTACATTGTATACCCTATTTGAAGGACCCCTTTTATGAAATGAAGGAACCCTTTTAGCCCTGGGTTTGTCCTTAAGACGTCAGGGTTCTTCCCCCTGGCCCCTCATCTTATTGCATTTATCACTCTCTATCTGCTGTGCATATTTTAAAAGAACATGTACTCACACCTAACAGGCCTTTCAATCAAAGGCTCAATATTCTCAATGGTTAATTTACTTTGGTTAAGTCCTGATAGGGGGTTCACACACAGTTAGAATTTTTCCGAAAGTTAATTGGTTACACACGCTACCAATAACATTAGCTTATTATAATTTGAAGCTGTAGTCATTGAACTTAGTTACATCCCTTTCTTTTTGAGGGCGGCCAAGAGGTGCTTGAGTTGTTATTAACTGACCATATAAAGAGAAAAATTTTGTTGCCATTAGACTTGAGTGGAGAAAATGTATGCTAAACAAGCCAATGCTGACAATGTATGCCTTTCTGAACAAGCCATGTTATCTTGCGATTAGAATTCTTTATTTTCTTTAAATCTAATTTGGAGAAAATGTTTTATAATGTCTCACTCATATAAAGTCGTTTTCCTTCCTTATCGCAAAGACCATTCTGTAGGCTCTGATCCATCTTGCTATGTGGAAACGTTTCTTCATTTGCTGTATGCACGAACATGAGATGTGAAGGATTTGAAGTAACACATTGGACATTGTAGAGTCCACTGAACCACAATTTATCACATGAATGGTTTCAACCATCTGGCTCATTGATGTCAGTTGAGATCTTGGCATGATCTGAAGGAATTACTGTTTGAGCTAAGATACATCTATGATTTTGCATATTTATTGAGCTGAATAGATTTTAATGCTGAGGGAAATTCTGAGAGACAGGTAGAGGATATAGAGGTCTTGAATGAGAGGGGTTGAAGAGAGAGGTGTCGAAAGATAATGATAGTTTGATGGATACAGTTTATATGTATAAATTGTGTTTCTGTCTCTCTTGTTTTCACCTGCCTGTCAGGAGTACATCGCAAGCTTTCTTTCACATATCTTTCACACACGAGATTTATTTGGCTTTTGGTGGGATACAAGGCTCACATTGTTGATAATCGACATTGGTGTTTGAGTTGAAAACAACTCAGACATTGGTGTTGTTTCAAATTAAGTATTATTTGGATCTTGTTAGTTGTCTACTGTATTTTTTATTCCTAATTTGATCAATGTTTAGTTGTCAAAAGTATTTAGAGCAGATTACTCCCACACTTTCTACGATTTTCAGAAGTTATGTATACTGAATTCCTTGTGTTATTGTCACTACTTTCTGGTGTATTTTAGCATTTTCGGTGCTTGTGGACCCTCTGCCTTCCCTCCCCCCCAATACACACACAACAAAAAAAATGAATTTACTTATCTAGAAACGCTTCGTTGCTCCAGTGACATGAATGTACTCTTTGTTTTTTTTTCCAAACCAGAGAGAGATACAGGGTAAACTGTACATTAATTAATTATATTCCTCATTATCTTGGCTTTCTTTAGAGTGCGCTACCTCAGAGAGGAGGTGAAGTGAATCTTACCCTGGGGGGCATTGATCTAAACAACTCCGGCAGGTTTGTGCCAGTGTATTTTCTTGCCAAATTTTTCTCTTTGTTTACCTTCTATACTTTACCCTTTTCTTTGATTTTATTTTCAGTGTTGTAGTTAGAGAGGACAAAAAACTCTTGACTGTTCTTTTTCCTGATGGACGTGATGGCCGGGCTTTCACCCTTAAGGTTAATCATTTTTGTTCTTTTGCTCCGTTGAAATTCTGGTGACCCAATAGTATTGATTCTCTCTTTTATACACATTCAAATGTGACAGGCCGAGACATCAGAGGACCTGTTTGAGTGGAAGTCTGCCCTTGAGCTTGCTCTGGCTCAGGCTCCTAATGCTGCTCTTGTTATGGGGCATAATGGAATCTTCCGTAATGATAACAATGATGCATTTGATGGATCTATGCAGCAATGTATAGTTTTCCCTGCACTAGCCTAATACATAGTGTAATTTTTAGCCTAATACATTGTATGAGTTTCTACAGGGAGGGATAAGCGTCCGATAAAGTCTATGGTTGTTGGACGTCCAATTTTGCTTGCTCTTGAGGACATTGATGGTGGGCCTTCTTTTTTGGAGAAAGCATTGTGTTTCCTTGAAAAGTATGGTATGTACCGTCCTTATCATTACTGTTTAACAGAAGTTCTTGCACGATTAAAAATTTTCAAGTACATATCATGACATGTGCTGCATAATCATGGTCCACGGAATGTGTGATTGATGGACTTTGTCTATTCATTCAAATCACCTGTTGTGAGAATATGGTGTAATCCTCTGAATTCAACAGGTACAAATACAGAGGGAATCCTTCGTCAGGCTGCTGATGTGGAGGAAGTTGACCGACGGATCCAGGAGTATGAACAAGGTTTTCTGTTTTGTCTTAAACCTCGTGTTAATTTTTGGCTCAGTAACGATCAATCTACAATTTTCAAAAGCCACTTTTTGCCCCATGATATCTGAGGGTTTATCTTCGTATCAGGAAGGACTGAATTCACCTCTGATGAGGATGCACATCTAATTGGTGATTGTGTAAAGGTAAAGAATAATTTGGCATTTGTTCTTTTGTTTTTTCATGTTATTAAACCTCAGAAGTTCTCTTAAAAATAAAAAGAACTTCAGAAGCTGAAATCTTTGGACTGTTCTGTTGGCAGCATTTTCTCCGGGAGCTTCCATCATCCCCAGTTCCTGCATCTTGCTGCACAGCTTTATTAGATGCATTTAGTAAGTCGAATATTTATTTTTGTACTCATATGATGCCCTAATATCATGTCTAGGAGATGGATAAATGATGCAGGACAATTTTTAGGATAGTTGTCATATACCCTAATGGTATATGTGAACGATATAAACAGGTTAGGTCTGTATGGTGACATTGTCCTTGGGTATTCTTTATGTTTATGGAGGGGAAGATCTGAAATCCCCCTTGAAGTGGATTCCTAAGTTGTATGCAACTTCTCGTTCAGGTCCTCAAGATAGGACAGAAATGAATTTTCATTTTTATGAATAATTAATTCTGTATTTTATTTTCTAATGATATGCTTTTTTAATACAATAGTTCTAAAATTTATCCTGATCTGTTTTTTCCCTTATCAATTCTTGTATTTCTTTGAAAAGGAATCGAGCAGAAGGAGACACGGGTCACTGCACTACGATCTGCAATATCTGAGTCTTTTCCGGAGCCCAATCGGAGATTATTACAGAGGTGAATTTGTGTGCACAACTGCAGACTAAGATTTGCAATCAATATCGTTTGGTTTTTCTATTTGTTGATTCTTTATGTTTCTTGAACTTTAGGATTCTGAAAATGATGTACATTATTGCGGCACCTACCAGTGATAACCGAATGAGTTCTTCTGCTGTTGCTGCTTGTATGGCACCTTTGCTTCTTCGCCCTCTTCTATCCGGAGAATGTGAGCTAGAAGATGACTTCGATGCAAGCGGGGACCCTTCAGCTCAGCTTCTGGCTGCTGCCAATGCTGCCAACAATGCTCAGGCGATTGTTACTGCACTCATCGAGGAGTTTGAAAATATATTTGATGTATATTTTTTCATTCTCGTTGCTTCTTTTGGTGTCTTAATTTTTTTCATTTTGCTATTTCTCATTGCTCCTTGCTATCAGTTTAGCTTTTAGTGCATCATATTTTTCAAATTGAAAAAAAAACCTTCCAGAATCTGATTTGTCCTCTGATAGATTTTTGTTTATTTTCATTTGTTTGTACTTCGAATTATCCACCCATATGATGAATGAAACAATTATTTAGAACAAATTACAATTTTCTATATTTGTTGGAGGCCACTATCTATATTTTAAGAACATGTTTCTAAAGAGAAGATTCGAAAAAGTATAATTTTGCTCTATATTTTAAGAACATGTTTGAGAAGAGAAGATGCTAAAAAAAATCTAATTTTGTACTTGCCCATAGGTTTGGTCTCCAAAACTTAACTGCAAATTTATTTGATGGAGTCGTTGTCAATCTCATAATCTTTCCCTTTTCAGCATGTCTTTAATCAGTTCACTAGAGTTTTTACACTTTTGTAAAATGATAAAGTCCTAATCCTTCTTCATTTTTTCAGAGTGACAGTCTTCACAGCTGTGCTATTTCAGCTGGTTCCCATGCAGGGGAAAGTGTAAGTGACGAATCAAGTGACAATGGAAATTTGGATTTTAAAGGTGATGGATTCCATGATGCTGAAAATGATGTTGAGCCAGAAGTAGATGATGATCCTGAGCGTTTACTCAGTGGAAAACTGAGCGAAAGCAGTGGGTATGCTGGTAGTGATCTTTATGATTACAAGGTAATTGCTGTTTTGAGAATGCTCTAAGGCTTTCAAAAAAATTATTTGTTTGACCTTTATAAATTCATTACTTTATTTGATGGTGTCATATAACTGTATAAGCATATGAATTTGGGGGAAAAGTCACAAAGTCATTTACTCAAATCTACTCATTGTTCAATATTTGTTAGACAGAATTCAGGCATCCACTGCTGCTAGATTCTCGCTAAATTCCTGGTTTTTGTTGTTTGAAAATAGTCACTGGTGAATGAAAGTTTATTTATTGTGTATTGAGAATCGCTTGTTTTATTTAGGAACAAGATTTTAAAATCAATAAATTAGGCGTGGACTCCATCCATCTTCTTTGCAAGTTAGATATGGGAAATGATACTTCTAAAGTATCAATCATACATCTTTCCTTGTATCATTTTGTACTATTGTAACAGATATGCCTTCCAGGTGTATGGCGGAGATTCGGATACTGAAACTCCCAGAAGAAGCCAGCCTGGAGTGACAAATCTGGATGTGCATGGAGCTTCTCAAGTTCAACCTAATGACCATGAATCATCACACAAAGCTGGCGAAAAGTCATCAGAAGAGAAAAAACCTAATTTTGTGGAAACCAAGGAGTCCATTATGTCAATGGGTGATATTTTATCATCCATGGAGCCAGGGATTTCTTTCTCTCATCAAGGAAATGGTTTACGTGAAGAGAAGCCATCAAATAAAACCAACGGCCAAAGTGTTAATTCAAAACGACCAAATTTCTGGGGAAGAAACATAGTATGCTATCCACAAAAATTATAATTCATGAGATTTTGTATGTTTATCTTTTTCCTGAATGTGCAGTCATGGAAGAAGCATTCCGTGGATTCTATAGACTCATCAGAAGAAGAAGAGTATGTCACTTGCATAACACATTAATTTAAAATATCATCTTTCTGGTTGTCTGATAATAGAAATTTCCTCTTTTAATGTTGGGGGTAATTCTTCTATAGTCATTCTTATTTATTAATATACATATGTTTTTTGTTTGTTCTCAGGTTTGCTATACAGAGG
Source organism: Lemna minuta (assembly GCA_024174645.1). Taxonomy (NCBI): domain Eukaryota; kingdom Viridiplantae; phylum Streptophyta; class Magnoliopsida; order Alismatales; family Araceae; genus Lemna; species Lemna minuta. The sequence goes on along the minus strand of CM044104.1, from coordinate 16,428,549 downwards.
CTTGAGGTTACTAAGAATGATTTGCTGAACAGGATTGCCAAAGAGGTAGGATCACAGTTTTGGACTTCTTGGTGGCGAATAATGCGCTATATTTATGAACATAAAAAAAAAAATTTCAGGCCAAAGGCAATGCCATTTTACAAGCCAGTCTTGAGAGACGAAAGCAAGCTCTCCATGAACGCCGCCTGGCACTTGAGCAAGATGTAACTCAGTTCTTCCACCTATGAGCTTTCTCTTTGAAGAAACTGACCCAGTCATTAGTTTTATCAGAAGAAATTATTCACTCGTGCTCAATAGTTATTATTTTTCTGGTATGATGCGTTTGTATCTAATTGTATTTTCATATATAATGATTATATAGGTCGCCAGGCTGCAGGAACAATTACAAGCAGAGAGAGATCTTCGAGCAGCTCTCGAAGTCGGTCTTAGCTTATCATCTGGCCAGTTTACTAGTTCGCGGACTATGGATTCTAAGGTTAGATATCAAATTTTCCTTTTCGTAATTTTTCCAAAGTACAGGAAATATACCGAGTTTGTCTTAGGATAATAAGTTGTTGCTGAAAACATTCAGTTGTACTACCATGGGTAAAATGAGTATACCGACAAAAATAGGAGAAATATATGTGGTGATGGCAGTGTGTTCTCTCAAGTCGACACAGTTATTTTTCATATGGTTTTTCCAGTCCAGCAGTTTGCACTGCTCACAACTGGTAGTTTTGCCCTTCTGGTGGCTTAACTGTTGTCTAGGCCCATCTGATGGATCTGTTTAGGCATGGCCAATAATGGTCAATCAACATCACTTAACTGAAAGACAATGATGCAAACAGGAATTTATCTCACATGCTATCAATGTTGTCGATTGATCAAATCAAGCAACAAGGGGTGTGTGTGTGTGTGTGAGAGAGAGAGAGAGAGAGAGAGAGAGAGAAGGCGAGGGAGACAAAGGGGATAAGGCAGAGAGGAGAAGAATGAGAGGGGGGAGAGTGGGAGAGCTAGGACAAGAGTAAGGAGAGAGAAAAAGGGAGAAAGAGGGAAAGCGATTGAGAAAGGGGTGAGAGCAGGAGGACTCAAGGGAGTTTCGAAAGAAAATAAGCAAGAGAAGGAGAATGAGAGAGAGAGAGGACTGCAGCAGCCAAGAGAGATGGTTGATTTTGTCAATTTTGTAGATTGATCAAAATTGAAAATTTCTGAAGATCAATGATCGATTGATCAAAGATAAAGTAAACCATCAACTTGATCAAAATTGCCCATCCCTTGTTCCTTTCTGGACAGGAGTTGGTCAACATTGTGTCTGGTCTGGGTTGACTGCGCTCTCTTTCTCCCTGTTCCTCATGTTCCCTCCCCCCCCCCAACCCCGTAGAGCCTTTGGATCATATGACCACCATTCAACAGATGAGATACATTTCTCGCTATGCATTACCAGCCAACCCAAATCATCCAGGCATGTCATCGTGCATGCTTCATCCTTTTTGACTCTCCTGTTCCTAGCCCAGCCGAGACAAACTGCCACTTACTCAAAGAATGAGAGTGTCTTGTATCTGTGAAAATTCAGATATAAGTTGTTTTTATCTGGTCAAATTATTTACTCTTTGCTTTGAATTTTGAAGACAAGGGCAGAGCTGGAGGAAATTGCCCTTGCAGAAGCAGACGTTGCTAGATTGAAACAGAAGGTGGCAGAACTTCATCTTCAGCTCAATCAACAGCGTCAAAATCACTTTGGATCTCTGCCCGAGAACTCTGATAGCTTGCAGAATGTTCAAGCGTGAGAACCTGATTCTTATTTTTATTTAATTTATTAGTTTATATTCTCATGCATGGGGACTATGCAATGTGTACATTGTTTTATATGATATAATGAATGGAATTTTCTGTTCTACATAGATTATTGTTGTAATGTAAAACCATAGGAGGCACCATAATCAGAAGAAATTAGCTCAATCTCCTGCAGAATAGGCATGGTTACTCTTACTTTCCTGGTCATTCTCTCCTTGATTTCATGTTCTACTTGAACAGACTCTTCTTGCAGAATTGCATCTTCTGATTTCAAAAGAAGTCTCTATCGTCCTCTCTCACTCTCGCTTTCTCCTTAAATATCTATTTTGTTCTCACTCTCTCATTTGCGTGTCACTCTTTTTCTCTTGTTTTCTCACTCATTCTCTCTCTTAGTTTCTCACTTACTCAGTCTCTTGATTCCTCTCATTCTCTCTAACTCTTGCTTTCTCTCTCATCCTCTCCCTCACTTCATTAATTTCTATCTCTTTCTCTCACTTTATCTCTTTCTCTCTTTTTCTGTCTTTCACTCTATCTCTCATCCCCTGTCTCTCTTGCTTTCTCGTTCATTCTTTCTATTTCCTCTCTCATTTGCTTGCTCTCTCATTGATTCTCTCTCTTGTGCTTTCTCTCTCATCCTCCCTCTCGCTCATATCTGGATTTCTCTCTTTCCTCCCTTGTCTTCTCTTCTCTCTCATTTGTTTGCTTTGTCACTTTTCTCTTGTTTTCTCTCTCATGCTCTTTATTTCTTGCTTCCTCTCTCATCTTCCCTCATCCTCTCTTTCTTGCTTGTTCATTCTTCCAAGTATTTTCTCATTCTCTCTCACTCTTGTTTTGTCTCTTGCTTCCTCACTTACTTTCTCGCTCATTCTCTCTTGGTCTCGCTCTTGTTTTCTTTCTAATTCTCTATCCTCTAAATCTCGTTTCCTCTGTCAATTTTTTTTCGTCCTCTTTATCTCTCATTTTCTCTTTTATTCCCTCTCTCACACATTTTTCATTCATTCTCTCTTTCTATTTTCTCTTCTCTTGCTTGCCCGTTTCTCTCATTCATTATCTCTCTTTTCTCCTCATCTCTCTCTCTTGCTTTTGCGTTCACTCTCTCTTATCTTATTCTCTCTCTCTTTCGCTCTCTCTCTTTTCTCTTATTCTCTCTCTTCTCTTACTTTCTCTCCCTCTCTCTTTTTTTCTTCCACTCTTGCTTTCTCACTCCCCTTCTCATCCTCTCTTTCTTGTGCGTTCTCTTTCTCTCACATTCTCTCTCATTTGATCAATCAATCTTGTTTTCTCTCTCTTGCTTTCTCGCTCCCTCTCTCATTCTCTCTTTCTTGCACTTTCTTTTTTCTCTCATGTATCTCTCTTTCTTGCTTTTACACTCATTATCGTTCTCTCACATTCTCTCTCATTCTTGCCCTTGGTCTTGTTTTCTCTCTCTTGCTTTCTTATTGTTTCTCTTTCTGTCATTTTCACTCGCTCTCCCTCTCTCTGGCATTCTCTCTTTTTCTTGCTTGACACGCATTCTCTCTTGTTTGTTTTCTCACTTATTTTCTGTTGTACTCTCTACCTCTCTTGCTCGCTTTTTTAACATTTTCTCTCTCTATCTCAATCTCTCTATCACGCTTTCTTACTCATTTTCTCTTTTGTTATTTCTCTCTTCCTCCATCTTTCTTGCCGATTCCCTCTTCTCTCTCTCACTTTTACTCACTCGGTCATTCTCTATCATAAATAATTGTTAGATAATAAGCAAGGAATTTCCATCTTTCTGTTAAACAACATCTGTTGAACTCACAATTCCATATAAACTTTTATGAATACCACTCAGGATTGTAAGAAAATTATCTCAGTTTTCCCAAACATTTGATAAGTATAATCATTCTTTGATAAATGATCATGCCCAACAAGATCAACAGTGCTTTCTTCATCTTTATCTGATCCATTTTTCCTGTTCAAATACTCTTGTTCAGTTTAATCATATTTTCAAATCTGTCATTTGAAGGATTCATATTAGTATTCGAAGAACATTTTCAGCGCTTATTCCTTACATTTCTGTCTTTGATACTTTCCATTATTTTAGTTTTATCGGACTTTGTTTCTATACAATTATTGTTTTATTTAAAGCAAAATAGATCTGTCATAAATTAAACTGTTGATCTCATGCATTTTTATATGGATGCAGGAGGATCCTGCAGCAAGATTTTGACATGAACCTCGCTTTCTGCAACCACGAGAAGAAACAGAGGAATGATGTATGATCATGTCTTTCTCTCTCATCCTTAACTTTCTCCGTTTCTTTCTCATCCTTTGAGTTCACAGGTGCCATCCATCGGGAAGCAACTGTCCCGGAAGTTGTCCTTAGATTCACCAAGCTCAACGGACTCAAAGAGCATGGAAGCTTCAACTAGCTTGAACACTGAAGTCAACTCTGGAGTCAATGCCTCCTCCAAACCCACTGAGGTAAAACAATGATCTGTTTTCTCTCTTAAAAATCTTGGGGTGGCAGGAATGAGTACGCCTGAAAAATATAATGAGATCGGATTGTAAATCAATGCCCATATAAATCTTGTAGCCTTTAAGTCCAAAGGTCAACTTCAATGCCAACTTTTCTTCCAAACTATCTGAAAAAATGAAGATCACTTGTTTCTCTCTTTGTCAATATCTCAGGGTGATAGTAGTGAATATTCCTCAAGCTTACAATATTTTTTGGTAATGAATCTTACTGCCCGTTCAAGTCTTCTTCCAGAAGATTCACTTTCGAGCTGACTTACAGTTCACTCATGAGCTGACTTTTGGACTTCAAACCCTATTGAGGTCTGAATGAGATCTGCTTTGGAAGGCAAAAAAATGAGATCTGCTTGCTAATTATGGCCTGTAATAAATATTTGTAGCCCCTGAAGTCCAACGTTCTTGAATAAATGAAGTTAGAATAAACTCTCCAGACCCATCTTTTTCTATTCCCCAAAGTCTAGAATTTTTATCTCAAATATGTGAGAACTATAGTCTGTTTAGATAATGTATCATGATAATGGTCTTTAAAACTGCAGGGCGTGGAGTATGATAATACTAGGGCACCTTCAATTGCATCATCAACGCTAGTAGAGTTGACCGCCAGGCTTGACTTTTTCAAGGAGAGGAGATCCCAGCTCATGAAGCAGCTCCACAGCCTAGATTTGACCCACGCTGCTTCTTCTCAAGGCCTCAGATTCAAAGCCTCTCCTCCATGGGCCAGCCCGCGATGAGACTATGCCACGTATGAAATTCCACCATATTCGTTTTTTTTTATTTTTTCTTGCATCGCTGATTTTCTAGGGTTTCTGCTGCTCTAATAAGTGTAACTCTTGTTAGGAAAGTTTCTTCTAGAGGGTCTCTTTGTATATGTTGATGCATTCTTCGGTTGTCTAGATTGTTCTCTTCATTTCTGTTTGTATCTTTCTTTGTCATCGGGTGTATAGAGTGTGAACTGGTTGTGGATGTTACTCTCTCTCTCAAGAACATGGGGAGAAGCTGATGTGTAAAACGTACATCTGTCTTAATTTAATCTATTCAGGGAACCATTCTACCCTCCATGTTCATACATGGGTTCATTTACCCTGCTTATATCTGTTTATATCATTAGCAATATTCTCAATAGGTGTCTTGCAGAAACCTCACGCAGAAAGATCCCCAGAGATAAAAGCATCGGAGATATCAGGTTGGACTCTTCTAGTGAGGAGGAATTTCAAGGTACTGCTTGAGCTTTGCGGTGATAACCAGTATTTTTTGAGTCCTACTGTTTGAGAAACTTGAGGAGTGAGTCAAGAGATTGTTGGGAGGGGCGATACATCGTTTATGGCTATTGGGATGACGGTGTCGGGATGGGGCTTGGCGACTTCTCGAAGAGAGGTAGCGGTGAGGATCAAGGCAGGTGGTTTTGCTAGTAAAGATCTTACATCTTAAAAGGAGGAGACATTTCTATAAATTGGCTACTTTACTAAGTCTAGGAGATCATATGAGATATTCTCTTTGAGCTCAAGAATAATCAAACAAAGATACCATTGAGGGTCATGGAAGAGAGCTTGGGGTTGATTTTGGAGTGCCATTTTCATAGAAATTTCTACATAGTAAATAGAACCGTGCTGCAATCTATAGTAAGATTGGCTGAGGTGCAAGAATAATCATATACCAAGATAATATTTTATCAAGAAACAAGAGCATAGTGGTAGAATAATCATAGTAGATTGAAAAATATTTCAAATTTTGACGAAACCAAGGTTCTCTGAAAAGATTAACTATCCTTAGTTCTCCACAAAGAAGCAATATAATGATGTTATAAATAGTAAATAAATAACATAAAAAGTGAATAAAAATGAATCGATGCAGTCAAGAGAGAAGTTTGATGAACTTTGATTTGCGTTCATGTTGAATTTTTGATGAAATTGACCATTGGTTGACTTTTACCTATGGCAGATTGATTGTTGATAGTTGACTTTGAATGGGCCTTTCCACTTTGTCTTCAATGCTCCTTACTTGGCCTTCACTAGACCTTACTTCAACTTCAATGTGCCTCTTACTTTGCCGTCCGATTGGCCTGCTTAATGCTCTTTAATGATCCTTCCAAATGCCCTTTTGATGGGCCTTCATACTCTCCTTTAATCAGCCTTCCCTTTGGCCCTAAGTGGGCCTTCTATTTATCCTTCAGTAGGCTCTCCTGTTTTCCCATAATGGGCCTTCTTAATTGCTTTTTATTGGGTATTTCTGTTTGCCTTCAATAGGCCTTCCAATTGCCCTTAATGGGTCTAAAAGGCCTATGAGAAAAATATTGAACAATGAATATCTAGATCTTATATAGAGGGAACTATCATATGATATTGTAAATCAATATATGTAAAGTACAAAAATATTTTTCTCTATATAGTGGAAAAATGATATCGATATATAGGAATCTATATAAGTACAAAGATTGGATATATATATATATGTATGTTAGATACATAGTTTTTTGCAACATAACCGCTGAATAGAAAATTTTTTGGAGCTCTATATAGTTTGATGAAATATCTCTATGGTGGGTACTCATGATTTTTGCAATATAGTTTCAAAAAATGGACTCTATGGCTTTCTTTGTTAAGTTTCAAATTATTCTACAACATAATCGCAAAGATGATGAGCTCTCTATGTATCTATGTGAATCTATGATGCTAGAGCATATCCCATTAGGGTTTGCTCATTAGAGTCTTAGTCCCACATGGGGCACATGTCGTCGCCAATCATGATATCATTACCCATGGAATATCAGAGCCAAAACCTTTTTTTTTACCCCGGAAAGCTAGGGTTCTTTGGACTTGGCTGTCTGCCTGTCTCCTAGGAGAGCTAGAGGTACTCTGCAACTGCCCCAAAAATCTTTAGTGTATGAAGAAAATGTGGTTCTAACTCAATATTATATGGATGTTTACAAGAGAAATGCAAGCAAGTCTTTAATAAATTAGAAAATTTGACCTGATTTCGAGCAGAAATTTATCTATAAACACCTAATATCCACAAAAAATTAAAGAAAAAAACAAAATGGATCAAAGTTTCAAAAAAACTAAAAAAAAACTGTCAGACTGCGTTAACTATCAGACTATCAGACTGCGTTAAAATGAGAGATGGTCGATCAATCGATTAACTCTTTAGAATTAATTAAATGAGGGATCTCAATCGATATCTGGGTCCCAATAGCTGATCGATCAAGGCTCACTTTGATGGATCAACGATCTGATCCCATCGGATTGAGCATGTCAGTATGATCGTGATTCCATCGGATCCTGTTCTATAGTTTGAACATGAGTTCGTGTTTCTCTTTGATACATTCGGGCTGTGTGGCGCAGCACTCAAAACAATACAAAACATTTGTCTTTTGTTCTGGTCCCCGCTAATCGCAATGACCTCTGAAAGAAGTATTTAACTCAGAAGCTCATTCTCTCCTGTATCTAGGCACTGGTCCTCCCTCTCTCTCTAAATATTCAAGGAAAAACTCTGTCGAGGGTGCAAGATGACGACGGGATATCAAATACTAGAAGTGGGGGAACAAGAGGGGCCATCTCTGCAGCCAGAAGCGGAGCTCAGGAGTTGGGTGCAAGTGGAGATGGAGGCGGAGGACCCAGATTTTGATCTGGAGAAGGCCGTCTGCAGCCATGGCTTTTTCATGATGGCTCCTAATCGATGGGATCCAGCTACACGGACATTCCAGCGACCCCTCCGTCTGCCGTTCCTTTCTTCGACCATATCTGTCTTCGTCCGAATCTTTCAACCCCGTCGGGAATCCTCCTCTCTCCGTATTTCTGTCTTCGGCGTCGACTCTCTCTCTCTTCCTCAACAGCAGTCCCTTCTGGTACAGACTACGGATTCCTCTGTCTTTCTCCCTCTCGCCCTCGCCATTTACAGAACACTGACCCCTCTCTCTCTAACTAAAGACCCATGTTTCTCTCTTTCTCTCTCTCTATAAAGACCCGTATATCTCTCTTTCCCTCTCTACAAACCCATCTCCTTCTTTATTTCTCTCTCTACAGACATTTCTCTTTCTCTTTCTCTGTCTCTACAGACCCATCTCGCATCATCTCTATCTCTTCCTCTCCAAGAGTCTATCCTTTTACAGACCCCACCTCTCTCTATCTCTACCTCACTCTTTCTAGCTTAATCTCCATCTCTGACTCTCTGTCTTTATCTCTGTTTCTGCTGCAATATCTATGCCTATCTGACGGTCTCTCTCTATATGTATTCATATATGTGTGTGTGTGTGTGTCTATCTCTAATTGTCGCTCTCTCTCTCTCTATCTCAATCTCTCTATGTGGTTGTATGTCTCTCTCTATCTTTATCTCCATTTCTAGCTCGAAGTCTATCTGAGGGTGTCTGACTGTCTCCCTCTCTCCCTATCATTCTCTATCCTATCTCCATTCTTTTCCATTTCCATGTCTATCTCTGTATCTTGCTATCTGTCTCTATATCTATCTCATCTTAGTTGCCTGATTTCTCCATGAATTACAGGCACAAATCAGGAGAATGCTCCGGATCAACAAAGAGGATTATCAGGCAGTAAGAGAATTCCACAAGATTCATCCTCTCGGCAAGGAAAGGGGCTTTGGGAGAGTATTCAGATCACCCACCTTGTTCGAAGACATGATCAAGTGCATCCTTCTCTGCAACTGCCAGTGAGAGTTCTCCCTCTAATCTACTCGTAGAAAGATGGCTAACTGTGATGTATAATCTAGGTGGTCAAGGACTTTATCAATGGCTAGAGCTCTCTGCCAACTTCAATCAGATTTGAAAAATGGCGTCTCTTTCATTGAAGATCTTCAGCCAAGAACCCCCCAAAAGAAGGAGCCCAAAAGGAGGACCACCGTTTCTCAAGAGGAACGTGAATCATCAACGAAAATTGCCCTTTTTGGAAACTCTAGTGAAACCCATCTCCAAAGTCCAAAACGGAAGAGATCAGGTTCAGGGCACAGTAACAAGAGTTGTGAAAATCTTGGACTAATTGGTAATTTTCCAAGTCCACAAGAACTGGCAGGGCTTGAAGAAGATCTCTTGGCGAGACGATGTAATCTTGGGTACAGAGCAAGGAGGATACGATCGCTCGCGTGCGCTGTCATGGAAAAGAAGATCGATCTTAATGAACTTGAAGAATCATTGCATATAAAAGATCCATCAAACTATGAAATATTGAGTGAAAAATTATCATCTTTAGATGGGTTTGGCCCTTTCACGTGTGCTAATGTTCTTGTTTGCATGGGATTCTATCATAGAATCCCATCAGATTCTGAAACTATGAGGCATTTGAGGCAGGTGGGTGGAAGTATTTTTCTGTAAAATAATAAATCATTTCTTGTTTAAATAATTTGTCTCTATGCAGGTTCATTCTTTGAGGTGTAGTAACATTAAAATGGTGGATAATCATGTGGAGGGTATCTATGGAAAGTTTTCTCCCTTTCAATTTTTGGCCTACATGTACTTATCTTTCCATTTTCAGACTTTCTTTCCCTCTAGTGCATTAGAAATAGTTTTAATAAATTATTGCCTCTTTTTTTTTTTTGCTTTAAACCAGGTCCGAGCTGTGGAATTTTGACGAGCAAAGGTTTGGAAAGATGAGTGAAATGGTCCACTCAGACTATCAGCTGATCACTGCAAGCAATATGAAAGGCTGTTGAAATGACTGACAGCAAAGAGACTGCAATTTTTTAGATAGTAACAAATTTTGAAAATTCAAAGAGAACCACCCTCTAGATCAAACTTCATCATGAATCCTGTTTTTGAAGGAATTTGAACCTGAGAGTAACATGAATTTCGGTCCAGATTCTAAATCAGCAATACTTTTTGGAATTGCTTTTAATCTTTGTATTTTTCATGGAATAGGAAAAATATATAGAAGGTCCTTCCAATTGACTTCTTACTTCTAGCTGAGATGGAGCGGGTAATCTCTTCCCAATTACAGGAGATTTCAAGGGCGAACTTTCAGCCCCTTCTCTTTAAACTGAATTTTTTTCCGGATCTTTTCTCAGTATTTGTTGAGATCATGAGATTTCTAGGCTTATCAGTAGTGTAGTTATCATGAGATTTTCTAGTGGTATTCTTTGAAAAATTTTCTGAGGCAGGAGGTGCCCTCGGTTGCATAAGATCTCAGAGGGATTTTGAGTGATGAGAGCAAAAGAAGATTAGAGAAGATGGTTGAAGGTTTCCAAAGAAAAAGATACAAAATTTTATTTGATAGGGAATTATATTCAAATATGAGGGAAACAGTAATTACTAATTTAACAGTCAAAACCATCGCCAAAATCTCCTAATTGGAATCCCTTCTAGCAGCGGCCTCTGATCTGTCACCTGCTTCTGTCACGCAGTAGGATCCCTTGCGGCTACCATGGACCCGTGTAGAGGGTGCAGCCTCACCATGATTGCATATGTCAATGGATGTATTTATGCAATATAAATGTATTATTGGTCTGGTTGGAAGTTTTTTATCAGTAACTTCTGTACATTCATACCTTCTTGAATATAATGGAGCCATTTCAATTCTTTTTTGTCAGGTTTTTCTTTGCAATATTTGTTTACAACATCAGAAAAAAGCCTAATTATTTATCCCATGTTCAATTGTGCAGCCATTCAGGGGTATTTTGGGTAATTCACATGCAAACATGCCTTATTGAATATGATTGGGCTATTTTGATTAGTTCTTGCATCCTGTTTTCTTAACACTGGTTTACAACTTGAGACGAATGACCTAAATGCCATCAAACATTGTACTGAGTACTGAAGTACCCTTGCAGTTATTTAGGATATTTTGGTAATTTGATTGTCGATAAGCCTTTTTCGATGCTATAGAAGCAATTTATCGTAATTGATGATTGGCAAGTGCTCTCTCCCCAATGACCCTCCTCTCCATTACTTCAGCCTCTCATGAAAGATCTCATGAAATCTAGTTTTTTGTGTTCCAAAGAGGGAATACAAACTAAAATCATCGTTAATCGCTGAAC